>OY735199.1:72878273-72928273 GCA_963457665.1 Thysanoteuthis rhombus
CAACGATACTTGATATAGAAGGTTCTGAATTAAACACCATATTCAAAATTCCTAAAGCCAGTAAACTACCCTTTTGAGGAATTTGTCATATTTCCTCCCACATAGAAATTTGATTGAATCTGGAACTCCCTCTCGACACATGTGACATGTTATTCACTATTTATCATAATTCTGGATTATGTTCGAAAGCAATAGATTTTATCGATGATTTGCAATATTTTTTCTCTGATACCTATAACATTTTGAAAATCTGATGCCTTCGAATCCCCAAGAGTCGGTTTTACGTATATTTATGGAAGGGTGAAAAGCTGATGTTCAGAAAATTGGAATTGCAAACATCCTAAAATTGAAACGAATATACGGTTCTCTTTTAAACGATGCACATGTAACATATCTAATCTTTAGGTATTTCTCAAAATCTAATTTCTATCAAGCAAATTCGAACAAAAGTTGTTTAAATTTTGCACCCAAGATGACGTTTTCAAGGACAAAATATCTTTTACCTTCTCTCTCTACGTGTATATATATATATATATATATATATATATATATATATATATATATATATATATATGTATGTATGTATATATATATATATATATATATATATATATATATGTACATATATATATATATATATATATATATATATATATATATATATATATATATATATGCGTGTGTCTATGATTGTGCGTGCATGTATGTGTCCCCACGTGTATGTGTGTGATCATGTATATATATAAGTCTGTCTATAATTTCTATCTCTCCTTTTCCCAACTTCACTCTCTCCCTCACTCGTACTTTACATTTATATCGATGCATATATATATAT
Source organism: Thysanoteuthis rhombus (assembly GCA_963457665.1). NCBI lineage: Eukaryota > Metazoa > Mollusca > Cephalopoda > Oegopsida > Thysanoteuthidae > Thysanoteuthis > Thysanoteuthis major. Next base: position 72,879,109 of record OY735199.1, read on the forward strand.
ATATATATATATATATATATATATATATATATATATATATATATATATATATATATATATATATATATATATATATAAATTTGCACCCTGACATGAATGTATGCGTGCATGTGAGCACAAGCCTTTTTTAACACGGTGGAAAAAATCGATAAGTTTCCTCTTTTTTTTCTGTTGATATTACAATAATTCCAATTCAAGTCATTATTTGGTTTGTATTTTACTATCCCCCCATTTCCAAATATGATAAAAGAAGAGAAAGTTTCACATCTTCAAATGCAGCCATCAAAAGTTTATGGTGCATAAAACATCTTATATGTATATATATATGTGTGTCTGTGTGTGTGTGTTTGTTTGTCGGTATGTGTGTACGTGCGAACGCACGTATGTGAGTGTGTGAGCGCATTCCAAAAAGGTAAATAGGTTTTTGAAAAATATCATCTGAATTATTTGGATAAATTAGAGTTCTATTTTCTATGTATTCTCTGTCATTTTTCCATAATTCTTCAAAGTTATATTTCTCAATAAAGATAAACGGTTTGATTTGTCTTTTCTCTTCCTGTGCATGTTTTGATGAATTTTTTTTGCGTTTCTCAACCAGTTTCGGGAAGAATATTGGTTATGATTTTATTTGAATCAATATCACTGATTATGCAAACGTTTTACTCCAGTGTCAAGACGACATCTGTGAGACACACTTAAGCGAAAATATTCTGCAACTTGCGATTCATAATGAATTTCCTATCTGTTGTTCAACGATAGATATTTTGTTTCGTTCGATACCAGTCTTTCTTAAGCTTCATGTCGTCTTCAAATTCTTTGTTAGAAGTTTTATCTACCTTCAAATCTTAGTTCAGTTATTTCCCTGTATCTAATTTGCTCAACTGCCAGGTTGGTTCTCCGGCCCCCGTCCTTGTAAAAAAGATATTGGCATATTCTGCTTCACTTACTCTTCTGCAAATATAAGTTTTTTTTTGTTTTATCCTACTAATTCCTGAAGGGATATTATATATGGTAATAGACTATTGGTCTAATCAGATCGGCATCATTTTCATTGTAAATAATCACATTACTTCTGAGGATGACATTGAAGTAATTGAGATATAAATATTAATTGAAAATCAATCGTCCTGTTTCATATCTCAAAAAATAATAATTATAACATTTTCAATCAGACAGATAATTTAAAACATCTCAGGATTTAGGGTTTCGTGAAAATATATAATCATCTACTCCATCAACATCTTTTCCAATGAAAATATATATTTTTATATATATGTGTGTGTTAGTGAGTATATATATATATATATATATATATATATATATATATATATATATATATATATATTTATATTTAGATATATATATATGTATATATATACATATATATATATATATATATATATATGTATATATATATATATATATATATATATATATATATATATATATATATATATATATATATTCAATTACAGTACTCAAAATTTACCGAAATGAATAGAGTTATTTAATAAAATTTAATCATTGCACTTGCATATATATATACATATATATATATATATATATATATATATATATATATATTGATGATTAAACAAGCATTGATGATAAAACACTACTTAACTATTATATATATATATATATATATATATATATATATATATATATATATATATATATATATATAATAGTGAAGTAGTGTTCAATCATCAATCCTTTTGTGCCATGTTTATGTATTCCTTTTTTATTAATCCTAGAAATGGTTACATGGTATAAAACCGATAAAGATTTATACATGGTGCCATAATAACAAAGTATACGTAAAAATTCATGATAAAAAACACCGAAGAAAATCACATGATTACATCAACAGATACTAGGATATATATATATATATATATATATATATATATATATATATATATATATATATATATATATATATATATATATATATATATATATATATATTCATTGCTGAGATAACTACGTCCTTCTCACTGATGCCAGGGGTGAGTGTTTGAACTATACGCACCATTCACACACACACACACACACACACACACACACACACACACACACACACACACACACACACATACACACGTCCACACACGTACACAAAGTGTAAGATTCTTTTACACATCCAACATAAGTTTTTCTCCGGACAATGGGAATATGATTATTGATTTGTATCATCGATAGACCCATTGAAATTGATCTCTCAATGAAGTAAAATAAGTAAGCGAGATACATCATGGCCCATCCAAAAAAGGCCCCCCCCCCCCAGCAAGAAAAAGTTATCTGTGTTTCTGAATATGATTCCCAATAAAGTCAAAGGAACGACAATACTTCAGAGCCATAATTTCGAGTTATATAAATTATGAATTATCATATGATAATATGAATATGATGTCAGGTAGGAAACTACTAACTTAATAGAGAAAGTGTTGTCAGAACATAAAAAAAATGGAAAGAATTTGTATTCGGAGGGAAAAAATCCTCTGGTGATGCCACATGAATTCCAAATTCATGTGATAGGGGATAAAACAAACTTTGGATCAAGCTCTGTGACGTAATCAAATAGTAAAATGACCCTTTTTTTCTTACTAGGATATCATATAACAGGTGAAAACAACCACGAAGATGCAAGACTAAAAAAAATGTGCTGTTTTTTCATATGGAATTAACAATCATTATTATAGGGATTCTATACAAAGGTTTCAGCAATTATCTTTTGTCACAGTAGAAGTTGGTGAAGTTTGACCTTGCTTTTCTCATTCAATCATACAAACGGCAACACTCTTCAGTCAATAATTTTAGCAATGATTTTAAACACATTGCTATGGTAAATTTTTCACAATATTTTCCTATGGTGAACTCATGAGCAATACATATACATCCACACACATAATAATCAACAATGCTCATTTGTTTACGTCACTAGTGACGTATAGTGACGAAACACAGCAGAAATATAATGCCATTTTACTTCAAACATGATGAATTATATATTCACTGGATCTTACATTTTGATTATCTGATATTCAAGAAATATTCAATGTATTAAACAAGGAAACGCAATGCATTTGATTATTGCCATCTTTTTTGGCACATAAAGGGAAACTTATCATTATACAAGTATAATAGTTTCTTTTTCCTCATCAACATCATCATCCTTAAAGTGTCTGTCGTTTGACACAGACCTTCACAAGGATTTGCTTGACCTCGCTATTATTGGAATCGCTGAGTCAGTACTTTCAGAATCAATCTAGCTAGTCATGCCATCCTACTTTCTGCTGATCAGAATTTTGCAAAAGATGTCTGGGGATCCACTTTGTACATCGTGATGTCCAGCAGTTGTCTGGCGTTTTTCCATCATGTCAAGCCCATTTGAGTTTTTTAACTGATTACATACCACAGACTCCTGTCTTTTTCCAACGGACTGAGTCCACACCTTGTAAGATTGTGCATTTTGCATGGTTCTTAGTTTGAGGTAATTTATTTTAGATGATCGAAGTATTTTAATTTCAATTTTTTTCAAGTCTCAATTCAACTCAATCTGTTTCCATGTATGATAAAATATGAACTATTGATAGTTCCTCTTGGGTAACATTCAGTATTCATAACAGAAAGGTAATTAATCAATCAGAGCATCGTGTTAGACCCCAAACAGAGGGAGAATTGAGAATATGCACATTATATATACACACACACACACACATATATATATATATATATATATATATATATATATATATATATATATATATATATATATATATATATATGTGTGTGTGTGTGTGTGTATGTATATATATATTGTGTCATCCATTTATTACAACTCTTCAGTAAGGCTATAGACTGTCCATTATCCCATCCAGTACCATGAGGTAGGATTGAAACCTTCGCTTCAGACTCGGGGCCCGGTATCCTACCTCTGCCCCACGGAACGGGACGGTCAGTGAGGTTGAATTTAAAAAATACATTTATTTAGTTCAAATTCCCTGTCCACCAGAGTGCTCTATTCCCATGGAAAAGCAATGCATAAGCTGACAATATATATATGTATATATATATATATATATATATATATATATATATATATATATATATATATATATATATATATATATATATATATGTTTATTTTTGTATATATATATATATGTATATTTATGTATAGATATATATGTATAGATATATATGTATATACATATATATATATATATATATATATATATATATATATATATATATATATATATATATATATATATATATAGTTACTCTATTATCCTAGCAATTTTCGCATCAATTACTAATGATTGACATAGCTTTTTTCTTTGCAGTGAACATCAATGACTCGGCTCACAATTTTTTTTTTGCCAAACAGAAGACAGCAAGAACGAGAAGGTCCCAGAAGTATTATATTTAATAGGAAGATCGTAATGCCTCATGTTTACAGCTCTCTTGATCATATCTGTTACATTCAGCTTGGAAGTTTTCCTCTCATTCTCTGAGTTCAGCCGATATTGCACCATCAGATCTCTCTATTCAGGAAAAAACAGTCAGAAATGTAAAAAACATCCATATTACTGGAGGGCTAAACAAGCCCCTACGCAACCTTTATCCAATGAGTTCCCATGCAGAGTGAAACAAAATGATAAATATGTTGTTTGATGAAAAAATCCCATGGAAGATTGAAAATATTGTCTCTTATATAGACTTAATAAGCTTAAAAACCTTTTTTATACGATATTTATTTTATTCAATTTTAATCTCCTAGGCGTATATTGTTCTGTTGATTTCTTGCCACCACTTGTTAATAGATACTTACATGTCTCATGTTTAATGCATATCAAGGGTGCTCGAAATGATTCCTGTATGGGAGCATAATCTTTCAAAACCATAAATCACTGTAGAGTACACAGTTTTAACATGTTCATCGGGGGGTGAAAAAAGCGTTGCAAAAGTCTGATCCATTACTGGTTCTGTTAAACTAAACCAGGGATTTTCGTCCCCATAAACATCGTGCGAATACGTGAGGTAGATTTAGTCGTCGATCACCTTCGAAAAAGATTACTAGGCTTATCAATGGACACAGGTGACTCCAACTTCCCTGATTGTTTGAATCTGAATAATGGCTGTTATCTATTTTCACAATAAATCATGTGGTTGTTTTCCATGAAGTTCCTTTGTATTGTTTTTTCAATTCCCTTAACAAAGTTAATCCTGTCATGGTCCTGGCTCTGGCTCACGATTCGTATACAAAATTCTGTTACTCAATCTGTCATTCTTTAAATTACACACACACACACACACACACACACACACACACATATATATATATATATATATATATATATATATATATATATATATATATATATATATACATATATATATAAATAGAGAGACAGACAGACAGACAGACAGAGCAACAGAAAGACGGAGAACATACACACACACACACACACACACACACATAATAGAATATGGAGGGATTAGTACAGGAAAATGGTGACTTTTCTCTGTGCGGCACAATCAATTACCCCGACGGGTAAACTTGAACCTGAACATCCTGGAGAGAGTATATCTCATAACTTTTGGAGGAAATAATATCATTTCCCTCATCAGCTCTTTAGCGCCTGTTGTTGATCCTTGACACTTCTATATCAGAGGCGACGAAAAGCTATTTCTGAACTTGTGTATTCCATCACACCAACTTATATCATACTGGTCATTTGCATATAATATCAGGGGATCCACATCTTGAGACTTGATGTCTATCGCTTGTCAGACATTCTTACAACATAACTTACCTATTACCATTTTATTTTTTAAAAGGTTGTATGATATCCATGACTTTTTTTTCTGCGCTGTCTTGACGTTTTTTTCGAATCTCTCAATGGTTTTGAGTTTGAGATTCACACACATTTTGACTCTACATCCGTTCAAAAACATCTAAAAAGCAAAAGGTTTGGTTGTATTTTTTGTATGAAAAATAGATATTGACTGCCTTCCTTGTAATATGTATCTCTTTCTAAAAAAATGCTGAAATAATAACACGTTCAAATAAACCCTATATTACATCCGGCGCGAGCCCACATTCGGGCCTGAAAAAAAATTCATAACTTTTGAAGTAAACAATATAGAGAGACAATATTTTTATACAATTCTGACCCAAGAATTTCAGAGCAAATTTTATTATTAAGATTCAAACACAACTTGAAACTATTCCAGGAAAGAAACATCAGGAAAAAAAGGAATCCATTTTAATGGACATTGTAAACGGTCCTGTAATAGGTTACAGGCAATGTGAGTAAATTATTGGGTGGATATATGCTCAATTATCTCCCCTGCGTTGTTTTTATATGTCCACACCACATAATACCAACATGATATCATGTATCATGGTTTTTTATGTATACGTTCATGACAGTCCACTCAAAAATTTTGCTCAAATCTATTGAGTAGTTGTTGCCTGATCAGTCATATAGAGAAAAATAGAAAGTCTAAAGTGTAAAATTGTTTATTTTCACTTAAACGTATTTGCACGTCCATTTTTCCAAGAATATATAATAAAATTTCAATGAGTCTCGAATATCACTTCTTTTTTTTTTTAAATTGAATTAAAAATCATCCGATAACCAACTATCTATCTTTTAAACTTCTTTACGGGTATTTATTAAAGCTGGTAAAAAGTTTTGTATAATTAATGGTTTATTAACTGAGCTTTAATGTTTCAGTGAGAGCATGTGGCAGAGATGAAGATTTTTTAGAAATAAAACTAGTGCAAAGATCGATCACGACATAAAACCTGTCTCTGAAACACCACCTATAAACTACATGACAATTATATCAAATATATGTTTTTTCGGTATATGCAGATTTGGAGGATTACAAGTCTTCTTTTTCATGAACAGCTAGTTTTTAAGACTTCCACAAAGAAAATTTCGGCACTTTCTAGAGGCGTTTGACAGTGATGGCTTGGTTCAAGAATGTATTAAATAGTTTTCTGGGTTAAGTTTCTGGGCAGCCTTTTTTACTCGTATCGTGATACATAGTGAGGCAGTGTAGCTTCTGCTTAAATGTGCGCAGTCGTACGTATCCGGTTGTATCTCCTACTTCAGCACTCATCTAGAGTCCTCAGAAATTATCGTCACTGATTACTGATATACAGGGTATTTTCTCAACTTGGACATCCGTATTATGGCTGCCAAAAGGTAAAGCTGTGTAGCTGCTGACAAGATAGTGTAAAAAAATCCGCAGAAATACAAAAATCCGCTTCTTGTTGTGTTGACTGCAACTGTAACACTAGAATTAATAAACTGCTGTTAATCTTTATACTTTGCAAATCTTCAGATAAATTTTCCATCACTCAAAATGCTATGAAGTACTCTAAATTATGAATCTTTACGTCGTGTAGTTCAGTTTTTATAAGTTTAGTTGATTTGAAGACTCAAAGAAATCTACTTCTTTATGCTAATGTTAATGGGGGTTTATTCATTGTTCTCAGTAATTTGCTATCTTTGAGAATCCATGAAGATCATCATTATATATGTTGAAGACATAATTACAACGTCTTTGTTCTCTGTGCTCATTCTTTCTTTGCGTAAAATCACGGATGAATTCATTTAATATTTGAATTGATGTTGGACATTTCTCTCAGACATTCATTACATTTACAATAAATAAATTCTGCAAACCAAATGTCTAATAATCAAAATAAGATGCGCCTACCGTTGTTTTACTAGTTATTGGTTCTTACTTGAGTCAGAAACACGTCCTACAACATTCTAGGTGGTAACATATTAAGAGTTGATAGTTCAGCATCATTCAAACCGCGTCCTCTGGCAATATTTAATGATTAATCAGTAATGTTACACTCTTTAACCATTACAGATGGTGTCTTAAGTGTACCATGATTTTTGTCCACGTCTATGTATGGTTTCACTAATTCTTGTGCCTTTGTTTAGAAGCCAATGAAGTTGAAATGAATTGTATCATTTGTCAGTGGCCTTTAAGATATCATCATTTACGAAATATATCATTTGTGAAATGATGAAAATTAGTGTTTGTGGATGAGGATAATGAAGAGCCTTCTCTTCAATGACATTCCCTTGAATTTTCGATCAGTGTTTCCATTCGAGTGTCTTTGATGACTTACGATGCCGATACGCTTCCGAATATGTCACGTGATCATTCGCCTATTCTATGTATAGATTTTCAGCAGCCATTATTTCATGATAAATACGATGCCTTTCTGCAATAGATTATTTTGTTTGACATAGCCTATAATAATGTTTCTACATTTGGAAGATGGGTTGATCCTATGCTTCAGTGTCTGGCCGCCTCCTACAGCAACGAAGCAACTATTTTTGTCTTTAATGGATAATGAGACTTTTATAAAGTTCTCGTAAAACATTCAACTTGGTTCCTGGATTTTTCTAAATATATAGACCTGATCTCAAGTAGCCTGTTCAGTGTCATGCTGTAAGTTCATATAGAGCGCGTTGCAAGGTATCTCTATGAAGAATCTTGTATCCTTCTCGATCTGCTCTGTGATAATCTAAGATAATTTTATGACGGTATATGAACTAAATTCATCGCAGTTTTTAGATCAAATGAAGTATTTCACATTCTTCATACCGAAGTTGTTTGATGTCGCTGTATTATCTATTATTTGCTCATTCCTTTTAGAGATATGATGCTGACGGACAATTATGTAAGGGAGATAATTTTGCATGGATCCTTCTTCCATGGCCTATAACAGGATAAACAGTTGATATGTCTTAGGTTTTAGCTTATATTTCAAAACATATAATCGATTTTCTCAACATCTTTCACCTTTTCTTTCGCTGTATATGTCCTGAAATGATAAAAAGACATTTGAATCTTTATGATAACTATCATCCTGGACACCTCGGATCAGAATCGTATGGGAAAATGTGTTCTTTTGTCTCTATATATTGTTTGATTTGGAGGTTTTTCGGGGTTTTCTTTCGGGGGGCTGTGTTTTGGTTTGTACTAACTATGATTAGAGTTGATTTGAGCCTCATTGGACAATATTTCAGCCTATTTACAAACGGACTAATTTCTTTCAAAAAGACATGTTAAGGATCAAGAAATAACTTTTTGGACAAACAGTCGGTATCAAGTTAATATGGCCAAAAAAACGTATAACGGGTTTCTCAACAATTTTGCGCTGTTCTCCGGTGTTTTTGAAATTATATACATTCAATATGTGTTTGAATTCTTATATTAACCATGTGTCTAAATTCCTCGGGTAAAGAATCTGTTTATTTGTTTCTCTGCGTGGTTTACTCCAAACCTCCTGTTTCCAGTATATCCTCTTTCAAATTTGCATTTAAGATAATTCATTCTACTGTACAGAGAAAGTCCCTGTTGTCCAGCATTAAAACTTCGATATTCCTTAATCTGTATATATGTAGAAGTCATAAGCATGTCAGACCGAGTAAACGAATTTGGTAGATATGAGCTAGAGCCAGGACTAGCTGAAGAAAAAGTAATATCACAACGAAAGTAGCCACCGATTTGTCCTTGTAGTGAGTTTTGGTCATACGACTATAAAATAAAGTATATTTCTACGTGGGAAGCAGTTCTCAGTCGTTTTATCCACCGTCTCGGTCAAGACGGGGAATGACTAAACCAAACCTTTATTTCTGAAGCTACGTAAGAAACAAGAAAAATGTCAGTCAATACAATGCACTGATTTAATTAAGATCCATCTGTCAAGGATATATCAAAATAGTATTCCTTCTCGCAATTCTACTGCTAAAATTTGTTCAGGAAATTAAATCTCAGATTTATGGCTTGAGTTGACTCACAAAAATACAAACGTGTTTTTTTCTGTGTCTGGCTGTTCTATCTCATGGAACTGAGAAGATAAATATTCGGATGAAGTGATGAAATAATATTTTAGTCCAACCTCCGTGAGTTCTGGCAGAGACGGCAAAGCCATGTCTCCGTTTTCCCTGGTCATAGGACTGCATCGCACATCGATGTATACTTTCTGAAGTCAGGCGATACTGTTGAATATATCATACTTGTTCTGTAGTTAGATAAGACAAAGACTTCTGTTTTTTGTCTCTACTTTCTTCTTTTTATTTGTTCTTCAACTTTTTACAAAATATGATATACCGGTGGAGCTGGAGGTAATTCTTTAGAATTTGTCGTTAAATGGTTGAAAAATCAAATCCGGGAGGCATTCGCTATTTTTTTCCAGAATCAATTTTTCCCTTTCCTGTCCACACTCTTTATTTGTTATTATCTCTTCTGTAAGAAGCCCTCCTTTTCTTCTATTTGTTTCCGTTTTGGTAGACTATATTCTATCATTTTTTTATCTTTCAAACATTCTTCCTCTGTAATTGAACATTGCTTTCTACTTTTAATGTCCAATGCTAACAGCTCACTTTGTTTTTTTTTCTCAAAGTGTCTCCTCTTGTATTGGCTCAGCAGTGTCAGAGTTTATTTCTTGTATAAGTTGATTGTTGTATCGGATGAAGAACTGTAGTCATCAAAGATGACTGGGGGGGGGGCTATTATTTTTTTGGTTTATGTTTTTTTTGTTTTTCTGCTCTCCTAGCCATCGTCTTGTTTTGGGTTTTTTTTTTAACAGAATCTAGATGTTTCCTGACGATTTTACTCAATTGTAGGTGGTTTTCCAAAGGGAAACGCCAGTGATATTATAAATAAAATTCATATCTATTCTCTCCTCTCTTTCTCACTCCTCTCTCATACTCTTTAGCAAATTTTTATCCCTCCTTTTCTCTCTCTCTATCTCTTACTTCAAACGATTTAGTTATTCCTCTTTCCCTGCTTACCCTCTCCTTTTTCTATCTCCCTCTTTACCTTGCCCCTATCTCTCCTCTTTTTTCTTCTCCCCAAACCAATTTTCAATTGTTTCTCTCGCATCCCCAAATTCCATCTCTACCTCTGATTTTAAATTCCCTCTCCTTCTATCTCTTCTCCTTTCTCTCCGTCCTCTCCTCCACTAACCCTCACATTTCATATATTTCCCTCTCAGCCCCTAAATATCCCCCTAACTGTTCCTCTCTCCTTCTTTCTCTCTAATGACGTATTCGTCTTCCTTTCCTCTCTTCTCCTCTACCCCTCTCTCTACAGCCATTTCCTTCCTCTATTACCTTCTGTCTTCCCCTCCTTCTCTTCAACCTTCATGATTCTGGTTGTACAATCATTTTTTTCTAAGTCATGTTATTGTCTTCCTTTCTTAGTATATTTTTTTTTAATGTTCTTATTTTCATTCATTTTTAACTTATTGTTATTGTTCTCACCATGTTTCTACTTCTTCTCACCATAGATCAGTTATTCAAGAATAAATCCTTTGTGTCCGATGTTTCCGCAATTTTCAACAGAACAACAATTGATTTATAACATTCAACGTACAGAACTAATCTTCTGTTAGTGATGGTGATAAAATTACCTCCAGGGAACGTGTACAGTATGAAACTTATTACAATTATCAGATATTCAGCACTTGGAATTCTCATAATGATCATAAAAACTATAGAAAAATATTTCACTGAGTCATAACAAGTGAGACTGCGAAAAATACTCAGAACAAAAGTACCTCGACATATCCTGTTTTGAAGGATGGGGAGAATATAAGAAATAATAAATAACATTTATTTGAAATGATAGTTTCCCGGTGCATTTTGGTGTTTAACGTTGATTTTAGTTTTGGCAAATTATCAGGAAAATATTACTTTTGAGAGTACATGATTGACAATAGATAGATAGATAGGTAGATGGATACATACATATATACATACATACATACATACATACATACATACATACATACATACATACATACATACATACTTAATAAGATAGATAGATAGATAAATAGATAGATAGATAGATAGATAGATAGATAGATAGATAAAGTAGACTGAAAGAATATCTAAAGGAAGGAATAATACTTTAGAAAGGAACAAATAGATAGCCATAAACACCCTGAGATAGATAGATAGATATGAATCCTCCATTCTTTCTAAGGATATTGATTTTTATTCATTTCTGTACGATATCAGTTGAATTGCTGTTGGCGCCTCTGAAAAAATCTAATATCAGTTTATTGTTCATTATAAACATTTATCAATGTGGGTTTTCTATGCTATCAGGAAGTAGAGCATTTCCCGTTAAAACATTTTGTAAGCCGAAGTGGCATAAAGCGAACGTGCTATGACCATTAATTTACATGGAGGAAATATGTTGGCTTCCAGAACAGAGGATATGATGGTGTGCTAGACAAGTGTCATGGATAGGTTGGTGGGAGAAAAGGAACTAGTTACCTCCCTTGAACAAACAAAAATGATAATCCACCTTTTAGCGTCAGCCAGACATCTCTATGACGGGAGAAGCAGAGCCAATACGTTCCAAACTTGTCTAATTCATCACACCGTCTTCTTTTTTGCCTGTTCAGCTTCGCATATGATCTCTTGGGTTCCATGATGTGAGTCGTGGTGTATATCAGTTGTCTGACTTTCTTGCAACATGACCAGCTGATTGCCATTTGAGCTTTCTAATAGTTTCTATGATATCTCTGTCTTCCATTTTTGTTTTGTTTTTTCTGTATTATACTGTGCTGTCTTATGATCTAACCCTTCGATTTGGGGTATGATTTTCCTCTGTTCACGCTGTTCTTTAGTTTAAGGGGTACTGTTCTGGATTGTTTTCATTATGTATATAGAGAAAATATCGCTTTTCTCTTCCGTTCACAATATCCGAATGAATGAATAGGATTCCGCCAATTTTAACAGTTTTCTAAATGGACTCCGATACAATGGCGATATTTGTGAATTAAATCATTAAAAACTTAACGCTTCTAATGCTACAAAATCTATAATAGCTGTAGTATCAATATACTTATTCGCCATGCTCAACATGAGGAATATTAATTCTAATCCATTGATTCTCTATTGTTTTATTTTCCAGATACATTGGTATAATCCACCCATTTGAGGCCCACATTGTGTGTAACCGGCGTCGTATCATCTGCGTAATATGTGTTGTATGGCCACTGGCGCTCCTGACCGGCATCCCAACAGTCCTTTTCAACACAGTGAGGAGTGGACATTCGAAATCACCGTGGCGTTTCTGTATGATGCGTTTCCCGCACAACCACATGCTCTATTACCTGATCTACAAATTCGGCGAGTTTTCCGTCTTCTACTTTGCCCCGCTCCTCTTACAGCTGGTCCTTTACTGCATCATAAGCAAGCATCTCTTCCTTGGGAGCGAACACCTTCACCGGCCAGTGATGACCAGCTGGAGCGAACAGGGCTGCCGTGCAGAACGTTCCTCGGATGCTCTACAGGCTCGCAAAGGGGTTGTCAAGATGCTGATCATGAGCGTGCTGGTGTATTTTCTCAGTTACTCCCCACACCAGATTATGCTCTTTTATAATACCATTTCGCCACGTCCGTTTCCGGACACGTGGTCTTACCATGTGTTCGTTATGGTCATCGCCTATGTCAACTCGTCAGCCAATCCAGTGCTGTATAGTATCTTCAGTCAGAACTTCCGTCGCCGTTTCAATTACATACTGTGTTCCAACGTGGAGGAAAATAGTCGGCAGCAGACATTCACCTCGTCCACTTCACGCATGTGGCGACTGACGAGTCTCCGCTCGGCTACCACAGAAGTTTAATTCAAACGCGAGAATACCAATAGGAGATAAAAAAAAAAAACAACAATACCACTGATACCACAATACTACTCATTAACGGATTATCATGAAACGAAAGCGATTTTTTACAAATTCATAGCTCATGCTATTGACGGACAAGATTACGATCTCTGACTGGAAGAAAGTCGTGTGATTAAGAGACAGGCTCACATAAACATACATGTATAGCACACATGCACGTGTACACGAACTCACAAATACACACGCATATATATATATATATATATATATATATATATATATATATATATATATATATATTAATTATTTAAATCATTCAACTCATCTTCTTTGTTGGCAATTCTCTTGTCAATTATCTTTTAAAGAATAGCATTTTCATTACCAATATATATATATATATATATATACATACATATATATATATATATATATATATATATATATATATATATATATATATATGTGTGTGTGTGTGTGTGTGTGTGTATTGGAAAATAAATGTATTTGGCATATGTATTTAGAGAATGTACATATTCAGCACGTTAAATATAGAAACTTGTTTGAAATGATCTCCTGTTTTCCTGCAGTTAATCAATCACTCAATTCATACAACGTAAAAAAATGAATAATTGAAGACAATAGGGTTGCAGCAGGAATCAAACCTGCCATCGATAGTGTAACCACTTCAACTGAGCGATGCTCTTACTTTTGAGCTAAACAGTTGCCGGTAGTGAAACGGCCAGCTGGTTTTACTCCAAATTAAACGTGTAACGGTGGATATATATATATATATATATATATATATATATATATATATATATATATATATATATATATATATATATATATATATATATATATATATATATTCGATCCAGGTAAAAATAATTTATTAAGCTCAATAAATATCCATTTTTGAGCATTGTCAATTTACAGGCATTTACATGAATATATATTTATGTACTCTTGGAAGATCCACACACATACACACATATGTATGTTTATGAAGGTAAATATATATATATATATATATATATATATATATATATATATATATATATATATATATATACATAGTAGACAGATAAAAAAAATATATACTACCGTAATATCTAATTTTGTGTAAACCTTTAAAAAAAATCACTGAAAAAATAGTTTCGCTTATTTAATGTGTGAGGCTGCATAACTTTCAGACTACACATAGTGTACGTCACATTCATACAGAAATGAAATCCATATATGAATTTTATTATGATATCCTGATTGAAAGAATGCACTTTACTCATCTATACCTTCAAAATTGAAAGAAAATCACTCCGTAGACTTCAAGTCTGTCAAAAACATAACTATTGTTGAACGACCTGAACAAAATATTGATTGACAATCCGAGTTCTGAACCTCAATTTCATCGACACCGTCATTTCCAGTTTATATTGAAAGAGAAACATTGTAGACTTTCTGTCAAATGTTTTCATGAATTGTACTTAATTGATGTTTTTCTCGGTTTTTCTGTTCGACGACTCTCCCTTTTCTTTGTTTTTTGTTTTGTTTTGTTCTTTGTTTTTTACATTTAGGCTGGTTCATTTTCTAGTCTTTTTAAAGTAATTTTTTTTCCCTGAGTACAGTAATTTGTTGGTCAGATCTACTTATATAATTCTGTCCGTGGTTTCAGCTATACTGTTTGCTATTTCTTTATGGTTCAATGCTTGAACAGTCACTGTGAAACTACAGATCAACATTAAGACACAACAACCCGTGATTGAAGATCGGGTTTCAAAAGGGAAGAGAACAAAGAGCGAATATCCCATCGGAAAAGACTAAATAAAACTCAACCAATCAAAGCATTGTAAATATATAGAAAAACCAAAAAAAAAACAGCGAAGATGGGGATATTTTTTATTCGTAAAATTGAGTTCTCTACACTGTTATTAACCAAAACTTTAAAGATCTGTTAACGAAGCCGGAGATATTCGAATGTAAAGTCCAATGATTCTCACAGAATACAGGTTTCCCTGCTCTCCGAAAGTAGAGCATTCTGTTAAAAAAAAATACGTAAGAGTTATCTGTTGCGAAGGAGTAAATACTACTGATTGGTCTCGGAAATCTCAGACCCCGAAAATGTTAAGCTGTCGGCAGTACAGGACACAATAGATGGGCTGGTGTGTGTATATGTGTATATTTGCGTGTATGTACGTGAGAGAGGAAGAGGGTACACGCTGCCTCTTTAATGGCTCGCTGCCGAACAAACGCTGAATGCTATTTTTACTATTCGCTTTCCTTTTTGTAAAAGTGAAAAAGTGGCGTCAAGTGGATATTCAAAAAACTTGAGATATTTGTATTTATCATTTTTTTTTTTTTCATAATCAATATTTTTTCGTGCTTATTCTGTGAAACGTGATATCGGTTGAACTAAGTGTTCAGGGTAATAATCATCCATCGTCCGGAAACAAAATTATCCAAACCAAAGATAGAATAATGAGAGCATCATATGAATCTTAATCCTTTTTACTACAGAATTGTGAGATGCAAAAGATGGGATTTCTAAAGGTGAATTACGAGTAAAAAAACTTGTTGAGATCTCCTCTGTTCTGGTTTGTATTGTGTCCTATTTAGTTACGTAATTCTTATTGGTGACAGAAGTCATCGTTCCAGCCGAAAATAGGGCCATGATTTCAAGTGGTGATCTTCCAGGTAGATAGGCCAGACATTGGAAAATAAGCATGAGGCAAAGCTCTTCTCTAACATTTACATCCGGTGC
Source organism: Thysanoteuthis rhombus (assembly GCA_963457665.1). Classification (NCBI taxonomy): domain Eukaryota; kingdom Metazoa; phylum Mollusca; class Cephalopoda; order Oegopsida; family Thysanoteuthidae; genus Thysanoteuthis; species Thysanoteuthis major. The sequence goes on from OY735199.1 coordinate 72,895,569, forward strand.
TGTACAAAGCGGTAAATATTGAAATCGTTCAGTTCTTTCAATCAACAATATCTTTTGTTTCTGTCAACGGGACAGGCTTGTATTGGATATCAAATCAAGTGAAATACTAAAACACAGTGGCTATTTATATTTTCCCTCTATATACTTACAGATTTTAGAACTGAAAAATAGTGAAGAATATGTGGATTGAAACGTTACAGAGGCAGCAAAAGGAGAGCAAAAAATTGGTCAAAAAAACTGAAAAACTTTTGAAAATAATAGTACACTTTGAAACGTTCGAACAATTTGTATGATTGTAAGGTATTCTGATCGTAAATGTTGCAAGAGTCTCTTGAAGCATAATGTTGATATTCCTTGTAGGCAGGAATTACAGATATTCCAGTTCAAAATGAACATAAATTCAGCTCTGAATATTCATCTAAGCCTTTTTCCTTGGGGTAGCCCTCAGGTGATCCGTCATTGACGTCGTGGCTTAAGTAGAATCCTACTTTGGGGCTGACAACCATGCTCTGAGTGTTGGAATACTTAGATAAATGTGTGTCAGCACTCTCAACGGTTCCTCAGGTATATTTAGTTGGTTACTGCTAGTGTCAGATTTCAAACAGAAAAATGTTGTCTATGAAGATTTTCTCACACTTTTGCTAGCTCAGGGACATTCATTTACCGATAAACACACATACACCCCGCACACTTATATATATATATATATATATATATATATATATATTTGAGAATTGCTTGAGCATCTTTACAATTTATTGATTTTATACCAAAAATTATTTCTTTTGTTGTATAAGTGGTAACTCAAGGCGGTAAAGTTCGTAGAATACTTAGGCAATTTATCAAAGAAATGATTAGACATCTTGATCTTTTCAAAACTTAACAGTTTGACCATCGTGAAATAATAATGAAAGTTGGAGAATATGTAAACGAAAGTATAAAAATAGAATAAATGAATAGCGTATATTTGAATTAATGAATTTGTATTAATGTTATGGGTATTACATGGACAAAAGAGATGAATCTAGCCTTTGTCAGAATGAAAAACCATTGTATTGACTTGAATCATGGAAGGAGGAAAACATTTGGCTCTGGTCGATTTGTCAGACTGATGGGTAGTTGGGTGCTATGGAAGATCAAACATGGAATGCCATGTAACAAATTATCTATGTGTATTAATGGAATCGCCAATGAAGGTCTTATCATCCGTCATGCGGTGGTTTCGTTTCGTTTCAACTATGTATATATGGATAATTCACTTGATAAGTAAAAGTGTTAAAAAGTATTCTATGGAAGATGGATGGTGGTATCTGACATATAAAAATTAACTTTGAGGTTGTTGGGAAAAATTTTCAAATTTTAGAATTGAATATGTTGGAAGATAATTGAGTAAGTGTTTCTGTGTGATTAGTATTTCTAGAGATGATATCTTAAGATGCTTTGCGTGAAGTCTGAGATCAAAACCGACACAACGGATTTATTATTCACTTGGGGGAACATTCAATAGAAATGACACGAACAGCAAGTCACGTCTACTGTTATACTCACCAATCCTCCATCATTAAAAAACTTTTTTGAGGGGAACCTACGTAAGTAAGCCCTATTTGAAAAAATGAATGACATGTATAATGAAATAATATCAATATACGATACATGTAAAATTCTATATAAAATAACTAACATGTACGACATAAACTATATAATAAGAAAGGGAGATGGAATTTCATCAACACTACTAGGGTACCATGTTAGTATAACTGATCTGCTTTAAAATCCCCAAAACAGTTACTTGGTAAAAAAAAAACAAAAAACATTTTATACATAGTACTATAATAACAAAGTATACGTGAAACCAGGGAAAACCCTGGGGAAAATTACGTGAGTTTCATTGACAGATATTGAAAAATGAGTAACTAAAATGACACAAAAATGTTTTTGAATGATTTTTTTTTCAATGTTTAGTGTTTGAAGCTCTTAAGGTCTATCGACAATATACAAACGTATCGATATATATCTAATTGCATCATTTTATCATTTCATAGATGTATAAATTGAATTTCAATCGTCGGAAATACTATATTTTCTCAAAGTAAATCGTTGAAACTAGATTTTAGGGACGAATGAACTCAAGCAGGTCCTCGCTGACTTTACAACCATCGTGTTTCTTACTGGCTCATGGAAGTATGCCCTTCGTTTTCTGGCTTGCAGCGTCCAAATGGTACCGAATCTTAAGTATCTCGATATGCTGGTCCAAAGGCTTTTCATGGTCCCAATCTGCTCAAAAAAGACACTGCTGAAAAAAAGTAACTCCCTCTGGTTTTGAAACTTTCTCCTTCAGCTGTCGTAAGAGGACTTGCCTGTAATGAATAGGTACCGCTGGCTAAAGGTAGAATGGCAACTGACGTGAAACCTAAGTGTTCTTTCGATCTTATAGTGTGAGCAGAAATGCTGACCAATCTGTGTTTGCTTACATTGAGATTACAGTAAAACTGAATGTATTGTGTTGATATCAAAATTCAAAGGGTCATTTTTGTAGAAACGTCGTTTGGAAACCTTATACCAATACATATGATCCAGCCTATAATTTGGATTTCAGCACTGGAATATATGAATTCGTACAACAATTAAGTCAATAAGTTACAGTAGAGAAAGATTGCATTCTAAACCGTCCAGTACAAATAAACTAAGGAATTATGGGATTGGTAGTTTTCCACTGATTTACTGTAGGTATTTCTCCAATCATCACATTGTTAGATGCATTAGAGCATTATATGAAAATTTTTTCAAAATTGTAAGATGGTGAAGGATATAAACAAGAGATAACGATAAATATCACACCAAAATATTATACATTTGAAGCAATAACCCCTTCCTTATGCTCCTCTAATGATAATATGCTCTCTATAAATTGTTAAAATATAGTGGTTTCAAAGTTAATAAAAACGGCTAATCTACTATTGCACTTGCACTACAGAACTCATATCAAAACACTTAAAGACATAATCAGGTTGAGATAGAGAATACTATAAGACTCCATATCCTGATTTCTAAGCTTAGACACGTCAGCTAAGGGATAAGGGATCTTTAACTATCATGGACAATTTCATTCACTTCAAAGGGGACCCATTTTTCTAACTTTCCTATACTTTTACCATTACGTTCTTTGGTCACTGTAGAAGTCGTAAAGTCTCCAGCTAGTGTTTGGATCGATAACCCCATGTCTTTTACCCTTCATGTCGATAAGTTTCCATCATTGAGAATTGAGAACAGATTCGGGACACCGTTAAGGTCAATGATTGGTATCTCAAGACTTAAATTTCATGCGTAAAAACTTTATAGCTGGTAACTGGGGGTGGGGTAATCTTTGTACTATTTTTATAGTCAAGAGTGGTAATACAACCCCTGAAAATGACTTACTTGATGCATTAAATCAGACTTTTCGGAGAAGCTTTTGGAATTACTGAGATACAGATTAGTTAATGAACTGGTAGTCCTTAGTGATTTATGAGCCTATGGAGGTTATTTTGATTTTAAAGGTAGTAATAGCAGTAGTAAATGATGTTCACTCTCCACTCGGAGACTGAGTTGAATTTATCAGGTTTGGTGCTGACTGAGTTATTGGCACCAAATTGTTACGTTGTCAGTTTAAGATCGGTAGATAATATTCCTGTGTTGATGCTGCTTGTTCAAGTTGTGTGCAGTCAAACTAAGCAAAAAAAATATATGTACTTAGCGGCACTGAACTTGTGGGGAAATAGAGAAATCAGAATACTAACCGACAGGTAAAAATAACAATAATGGAAGATTTAGACGTGCCTCTCGTACAAAATGCTGCTATCAAATGGTGTATCATACTGAGTGAGTTAATGGTTGAGTTTTTTGGGGTTTCTTTTTCGCTAAAGTAGGCTTATAATCCTTTTGGAAGCCGGTAAGTTGATCATTGTATCACTGCTTTGCTGTAAGTGAATTGTATTGAGAGTTTTGCTGCTTAAATTAGTTACTGAATAATGGGTAAATGGATGGCGATTAGTATCGGCTGTATATGTGGAGGGGTAAAGTTGTAGATGTGGAAAAATATATTGAACTAAGAATTCTCGTAAGGAAGATCCTCTGCACGCAGCGAGTTGTGCTGTAGTTGTTGATGGTCACCTCGGTGAAAGTTCGTGTGACTAGTGAGAACTATATGGAATGAAAAATTCTGTTAGCATCAGGGACCGTAGTCACAATTCGGCTGCCTGGTTACTGTTTGAACCTTGATGTGCCTTTGTTTTATGGGCCATAAATGTTCAGATAGGTTCCAAACATATTCCAGTAAATGGTCTTATGCAGTGTTACCAAAGGATCGAAAATATTGATTATGATCTTCTGTCAATTTTATTACTTACTGGGAGTTTCTGTTTCAGAACTTTCCTAGGGTTCTTAAACGCTGAAATACTGATATGGTTGGAACATTCTCAGCTCTACCTCAAACCTCAAAATACTCCAATCTCACTTCCAGTGTCTTTGAAAGAGTCCCAAGTGCGAAATTTATTGACGGTACTATCCATATAATCTACAGCTTCTATCTTTTCTTCCTTTCATCTTCACTCTTTTGCCAACGAATATGACCAAATCCTCTGCTCTTGCTTGGCTGGCATGACCGGTCTGGGTCTTTTCTCATTTTCTCGGAAAGCCTCTGATTTGTTATCATAGTGTCTGTTTAAACAGCCAAACTCAAGTCGTTTGCATGTTTCCACATATATCACTAGGGTTTTTTTCTTTTATCTGCGATAATTATCTCAATCAATTTATATAAGTTTGCTACGATTGCTTTTTATAGTCAAAATTGACATTCTTTTATCAGGGAAATAGAATTTGCTCTCCCTTTTCATCATCCTAGTTTTGTATTGCAAAAGTTTTGATGGGGAGATGTCAGAGTTAAGAAGGTTACATTATATTGATTTGCAATCTACGAGGGCTTGTCTTCGAAACCAGGATTCAAAATCTTGATTTCGTATCTGATGCCAGTGGATGGATACTTATCCATATCAACACTGCAGATATGTCCATCATGATCATCATCATTGTTATCGACATCTTGTTCTTTTTGATCAACGCAGTTTTCGTTAGATCTACGTAAAATCAGCAATTTTAAGATCCGGGTACAGTTTTTAATCCGAGACCTGCTTTAAGTATCATTTTGATGCATTTTCCGCTCTATACACGAGGGTATTTTTCGAGATCATTATTATTATTATCATTATTATTATTGTTATTATTGTTATTATTATTACTATTATTATTATTATTATTATTAGTAGTAGTAGTAGTAGTAGTAGTAGTAGTAGTAGTAGTTGCATCACAATCAATAACAACTGCACCAGAATTTGTCTACATTTTCTAATTGATTCGATATTTATCTGCATATATTTCTATTCTGTTCAATTAATGGGAGCGAATCCGCGTTTTTACACCACTGTCCAGTAATTAAAACTTTTTTTACATTCATTTTCCAGCATCCTTTCTCTGAGCCTCTGTGGAATTGTTAACTTATGCCTTCATGATTCATTTTTGTGATCATCACTAAGTTTTATTGAGGTTCTTGTTCTGCATTTGATTACAAATGGTCTGTTTATTTCTAAGTAAGTTTGTGATTATCCAGTACAATTTATTGATTCTTTTCGGATATTTATGTATGTGAACAGTATTCTCGGTATTTATTGGTCTTAGCAGTTCTAGTAAGTCAAAGTGGAAATGCACATAGTATTTTCAGTATTTATTGAATTTGGTAGTTTTGGAACATCAATGTGAAAATCTTTTTAGAATTTTCGGTACTTACTGATCTTACTTGTAGTACTTCGAGATGAAAATGTATTCAGTAGCTTTGTTCTATTGAATTTAGTAGTTTTACGTCAAAGCAAAAATCATTTAGTATTTTCAGTATTCGCTTAGGTTAGTAGTATGTCAAGGTGTAAATGTATTCAGCATTCTCGATATCCACTGATCATCGTAGTCTTAGTACATCAAGGTGAAAATGTAATTAGTATTTTCCGTATTGTCAGTCTTTATTGAAGTTAGTAGTCTTAGAACGTCATTGTGAACGTGTTTTTTTGTATTTTCGGTATTTACTGATCGTAGTAATATTAGCAAGTCAAAATGTAAAAATATGCAGTATTTTCGGTATTTTGTGTCTTAGCACGTCAAAATGAAAAGATGGCCAATATTTTCGGTATTTACTGGGCTTTATCATGTTAGTGCAGCACAAGGCTAGAAGTTATTTCGTATTTTCTAGGCTCTTTGATAATGACACGATGCACTAAAAAGCAACGGGTTCTAGGAATATTACAATACTCTAAATGACCACGGGGCAAGTGACAACGGGCATGCCAAAACATTTGGAATAAGAAAACTGCACGATTAAAATCGTGGATGCTGGTGACTGATTTTCCATCGAGGCACAACCCAATACTGAATAAATTCTGATAATTTTTTTCTAGCAATTGAATCCTCTGAAAATAATGTGTACTTTGATGATCATTTTCAAGTGTAAATATTTTGTCATCCAACGTGTAACAAGTGTTATGTTTTCAGTGAAATTGAAATGCCAAGCTTTGATATCCGCTTCCTTTAACCGCTTTGTGAGGGGTTACGCTTCAAATAGCAGTTGAGAACCGATTGGCTTTCTTCCATACACCATTTATTACTACAAGTAGCATTACAAGAGGCCCATTCTGAAAGGCTGTAAAGGTAATGTCTGCAATTAAGGTAACCTACAGGTACATGCTGACTAATGGGTTCATCTTTAGGCTTACAATGAGACATCTGACGATCATGATGCTTTATTGAAATCTTTCATCATCTTGATTTGTTAAATGTGGCTAAAAGTCAGAAGTTTGTTACCCATGATTCTGACACAGAAACAGTGTGGTTGCCTCACAATTGAGATCAGTAGGGGGAAAGGAGAAAGAAAAATCCCCCCCCCACTCGTGGAGGTTTGAAATCTGTTAAAGAGTTCATTTTAGCTTCTTTGGTGGGAAAAGTCTGTTTCTTTGTTTAGAAATTGAATACAAATCAAAACCATCCCTGAAAATAAAAATTTATGAAATAATTCTGAATTTGAATATTAAACCATTACATCTTACAATTAACATTGAAATAGCACTTAGACAACTTGTAGTAGTATGTCTGATAATCAAAATAGTGCATTCAGGAATTAATCATTTAGAAAATAAGAATGGTGCTTCAAAAGATCATCATCAGACCAATATATACATCTGCAAGTACGATTCTCCTAAATATTTTGGCGGACAAAGTCTTCATATTCAAACATACTTCTACTTTGTTTAATGTACTTTCAAGTATACCTACCAGTCCCTTAACATATTTCTTCCCTTCCCCCCGCTAAATAGTTATTTTTGCCGGCCGGATGGGGGAGGTTTGCTGCTATTCTAAGAAACATCCGGAAGAAAATCAATGTAAAAAATCACTTCTGAAAGAAGGTTTTCAAGACTTTAAGATTATTCTGATATGGAGAATTGAAGAACTCAAACATGAAAAGAATTCAAGAAATGAACCAAAGATTATTTACTATCCTACCTTGAAAATAGTTGAGTACAAGCATAGAGCTCTCCTACGTGAAGTCATATTCAGTCCGTAATTATTTTGTAAATGCACAGGAAGTTTTACTAAGAAGTTTGGACTAGTATAAGTCCTTGTCTGTTTTTTTTTTCTCTCACTTTAAAGAATTCATAACTGGTAAAATCAAGTCTTAATTCTGAATTTATTCATTTGAAATCAACTATTCCCTTCATTCTAACCCTATTTCGATAGGAAATTTCATTATGCTTTGCTAAATCTCAATTCTGGACCCATATGACTGGAATCACCCATGATCGACATTTTTTTTCTCAAAAACCTTTTTCTAGAGTACACAGCTGAAAATAACACAGAAATTTATTTTTTTCTTACCGTACGGTAATTCATTCAAAAATTATTCAATTGAAAAACCTTCTTTTTCCTCATCTTCCTCTTTTCTTTTCACATTGAGTCGAATTTTCAAAATATATCTGATAACAATAATGGTGATTTATTTAATGCTTTTACAAAAGATATTTACATCCTTCATTTGGTGTGGTAGTATATTTCTCCATGACCCCCTTCTTAAAATCCTTTGTCTCATCACAAGGAGAATGCTCACCTTCTGTGCATCCGTAGTATAGAATAGATCTTGTTTTGGTATCACAATCAATCCCAACCGTTGAATTCACAAAGTCTCTTGCTCACTTTTCAGTTACGTTCATCGTATTATCGTTAATTACCTCGGGTGTGCCTATCTTTTTTAGGCAGTACGCGCTCAGATGGATATAACTGATCGTAAAACTTTCAGAATGGCATTCGGCAGAGTTTTTAAAAAGTATCTTTACTCCATTCAGTTCAAACATTAAGTTACATTCGCATCACCTTCAGATTATGTATTTTCTGATAATCTCCGTCAAAGCTTACCGATCGCTGAAAAATAATTGAATCTTATCAGTCTCAAGACTTTGCAAATCCTTTTCTTTAAACATTGCATTAACTTCGATGTTACTTGAACAAAAGATCGTCATTGTGAACGGTTCTTTTCAAAGACATTTTGAAACAAAGATTGAATTCAAGAGAACAGGCGATAATTGAAAAGAAGAAAGAGAAAGGGAAGATCTCATTGTAAACGTGATTGCGATAATAACACACCTGAAACTGCGTTTACCAAGAAAACCCGAAAAATCCAAAGCAATTGCATCAATACTCAATGTATTTATTATATTTCTATCTTGTGTATCGTTCAATTTGAAAATATTGAAAACGCTTATCTTGGAAACATAAACAAAGATTAATTGCTTTCGTTGTTTCAATAATGTACGCAAATAGTTTTCATGCATGATAATAAACGCAGACACACGTGCACACTCTCACGTGCACAACCAGACACACGCCCACAAACACACACACACATACACACACATATATATATATATATTTATATGTAAGAATCATTTGACCTGTTGGCATATAGATGTGATATTCCTTTTGTAAAAATGTCATGTTATACTTTTATCTAGAATAAAACGTTCTCAAAAAATCTTTCTTGAATGTCATCATATACCCACGGATCCAGCCGTGAAAAAAATGATTGTTTCTCAGTAAATGCATAACAATGATGCCTAAAGAGAAGTGTCCGAGTGTAGGTACTTTTCTCCTTTACTGATGAAGTAATCACTGTTTTTACAAATGTTTATTTGCAGGTTCCTCATTTTCCTAGAAACCAATCTTCCCTGGCAGAATTTCCTCAGAATTATTCGGATCCATAAAAGGCTGTTAGGGATTTTGGGAAAGTTGTAAACCAGCGTGAAATCTGATTCTTGTTCCATTTAGGGTTTAATTTTATTGTACAACTAGTACATACTTTAGGAAAACTATATTTCTCATTGAATTAAATCAGTTATTTGATAATATTTGTTATACTTCTGCTATCCGATATAACTTTTAGTATGTAACGTTCATGAGAAGCATCAATTCTATGAAAGTGAATCAGGTTTTGAAAAAAGATTTGAAGAGACTACATTCCATTTTGTTCTTTCGTTCTTTCCATATTAAATGTCCTTTGGGAAATTAAAAAAAAAGTATCTGCGAAGGTTCAATAAAATAAACAAATGCATTGAAATCTAATTACTTTTAGATAATAATAGTTATAAATTTCCGATCATATTGATGTGTCGTTAGCTGTAAGAAATTATATTTCCATGCAAGTGACGTAAGAGTTATTTAAAGAGTTCTCACCGTCAAAAAAGGGGAGAAAGGTTGTTCTAAACAGATTCAAAACACGCAAACTGCTGACAAAGCTGTTTTCAATTCAAATCAAACACAATCCACCTCATTTCTTTGACCCTGCTTTGCTCACTATATTCCAATCCCAAACCTTAACCGTCTTTCAAACCTGGTAATCTGAAATCAAGATTATGAGGCAGCATAAACTGAGGTTCATATCATCCGAACACTGTTAAATCTTTGTGCAAACAACTAATGATTCGTTTATCGGATAAAATACACGAAACGTTTAAGTGACGCTTTCACCATTCTTGAGGCTTGTCTAATGCTAATAATTCAATCAAAAATTAATTATTATAATTGCTGTCTTTTAATAAAAATAAATATACGTTTTTTAGGGGGTATCTGACGACAGAGAGGTATTGGAATAACCTTCAAGCTACTCCCAGGTATAATTTAAAATCGACTTCATTAATCCTGATAATCTGAACGAAATTTTAAGTTACAATTGAGTAATGCAAAGCAAGAGTAATCTGAATGTTCCAAGTTTTGTTCAATCTATCTGAGGGCTGATATCGGAAAGAACTTAGTAGATATTAAACTCACTGGCTTTGTTGTCTGTCTTCTGTTTATTACATACAGAGTATGAACTGGGATACTGCGAACAAAAAATCCCGGCGGCAACAAACATCCCGACAGAGTTTTTCTCTGAATTTTTGAGATGAGGTATTATTATTATTATTTCTATTATCATTCGGACTATCCTCATCCTTGTTGTTTTTCATACAACCTATCGGCCGGAGTACTCTACAGCCTTCATCAGGTATCATCTGGTAGGTGTGGGGAAGTAACGGACCGTACTCTTTATTCAACGGTAAAGGAGAGTAACAATAAATTAGCCTTTCTGGATGTACTGGTAACAAGATCAGAACAAGGTTTCAATACATCTGTGTATCGTAAGCCTACGTTCACTGGTCAATATCTCAACTTCGCCTCTAACCATCCATACAGCGTTAAGAAAGGGATCGTCCGATGCTTACAGCACCGAGCAAAACTAATAAGTAGTGACACTGACACATACCTCTCTGAGATGCGTACCATAAGCAAGAATCTCCAGAACAATGCTTACCCCAAAGGTTCAACCGTCATAACAAGAGAAAGGAGAGTGACGGAGGAGGAGAATGACAATCATAAACCAACTATAGTCTGCCTCCCCAAACTTAAGAATGTGTCCGAGAAGATCCAGAAGATCTGCACCCATGAAATATCCGGGCTGTATTCAGAAGTGGATAAACGCTACGCGGCTACCTCTCCCGCACCAAACCACCCACTGAGTTATCGAACACAAAAAAATTGTGTATACTCAATACTATGCAGCTGTGGTCATGAATACACAGAAGAAATATGTCACCCCTTGAAGGTTAGGGTGGAAAAACACCGAAAACGGTGAGCAATGGTGAAACTAACAAATCAGGTTTAGCTGATCACGTATGGAGGGAAAAGGGAGACCACCAACCCCTGTAGAACAAGATTGAAATAATTGATCGCGAAGAACACAGGGAGAGCATCAATACTGGGTGAAAATGAAAAACTTTAGCCGAAGTTACTGATTTACAAAATGTATGTTGTAAAATACCCTTTCTGAAAAAAATAATCATATTTTGTAAGGGTAAGTATGATGAAAATCTTTTTCTATACTGACACATTTATCGAGACACGCTGGTCCGTCCTTCACAATCTACTAACGTAGCTTTGGGCTACAAAAACATTCATCCCACTCTATCTTAAATCACTTCATTACTCTTAATTGGTATCACGATTAGTCTCGACTTGTAATTGAAAGATAAATAAATCATATGGTTGAAACACAGATATCATAACAAGTGCTCACTTTCCCGTCATAATGGTTTTTTTCTCCATTCTGGTTAAGCAGTAGATGCATTTTGATAACCTTATTTTCAAATTAACATGAATAAACATTTCGTTGGTATGATTTAAAAACCATATGACTTAGGCCAAAATTACCTTCAAGCTGCCCATAGTGATGATTTGAAAAAGATATACATTGTGATCTCACTTTATTGCCCTTCAGCAGACTGAACTAAGCATAGTTCATCTATCTTTCTGCATTTAGGGTAATTCAATGAACTAATTGATGATTGATGTCTAAGTAATTAGGATATTTCAGATAATCTGGCTAGTACCTTCCTTGTCGTCCGTGCCAAGGGAAAGTTGATTTTTGTAATGACTCAGCGTTTGTGTGCTCAGTGACTGAGAACAAAATTAGAATTTAAACCAATTTATTTAAATAGTTTTCAAATTACAAAAACTGAAATAATTGCGGTATATACTGCATCTAGATATCTGTTTTTTTATTATTAAATCCCAACGGAATAAAATCTTGCCTCAATTTTTCTTGTTGTCTTGAAGCTTCCAGCGTTCAGAAAATGAATTGATCAAAATGTGGAAAGAGACGTCTACATTTCCTTATTGCATCAAAAAAAAACATTTTTGCTTGCTTTTTTTTCGTTGAAGGGTTCAATTTGCAATGTAATGTTATGTTAAATTGGCCACTTAGTTAATGACTGGCATCATATTCAACTAAATCTACAAACTTTCCACCGAATTGATTACAAACAGAATCATCAAAAGGCAAGACGAGGGAAAAAAACATGAGAACAAAACGGTTCCAGAAAAAGCAATACAACAGTCGACCGTCTGCATTCTGTGGGCCAATTAGACGTAGTTGAATCTAAAATCTCCCTCGTTGAAGCTTTTACTGGGTTTAAAAAACCTGTAACCCAGTTGAAATCCCCAGGATCATTTATACTATCATGCAATAAAGCGTAGGCCTCGAAAACGTCAGACTAGCGCAAAATATATACCGACACAGCATCAGGATACATGAAGACTCTGAACTCATTCAGCCCGAAAAGGAGATAAGACAAAGTGATATAAACTTACCCAAACTCTTCACAGCCTTCCTTGAGATGATCTTTAAACACCTATACTGGGAAAATGAAAGAATCAGAATAAACGGCGAATACCTAAGTAATCCCAGATTTGCTGACGGTATCCTTTTTTTCTTACTGAGAATTCGTTAAATTAATCACCCCCAACACAACATGCTGCAAAAAGATATCGGTTACGTGGTGGTTTCTACTGAGTGACTAAGCAAACCTGTTTTTTGTTATGATGTTTCAGCAGTTGTAGTCCTCGACCAGTCAGCTACATTAGATAGCGTTCTGAATAACAATGTGCCCTACGGGACCCGTTCAAGTGGACGAAGGGGTAGTAAGCACTTAAATATGTGAGTTTGATCCTTGTTTCAAGCTGGTACAGAAACATATTAGATCTCTCTGTCAAGTATTTAGCATTTTCCCCATCTCGAAAATCGGTTGCTCAACTCAGTTTAATTTGACGACCGATCAAAAGGGACCATACAGTGCATCCATAGACCCATGCTCTGTAATCTGGTTACAAAGTCGGTTACGAGATACCATTGAGTGATCCTTGATATTGACTTATTCTATACGTCGCATGCAGTTTTTTTTTTCTGGCGTAACATCACATCTTTCTGTAAGCCCTGTCCAATACCCAGACTCAGATCGCTATGACATCTGATTATTCACCGTTTGAAGAGAGAATATATCAGACAAGATTAGGTAGAATGCAACGAGTCAGCTGAATGTCAACTGCAAAAGAAGCTTTCTCCGATAGAGTAATGTCAGATTAGCATAACAGGAATGAATTGACAGTTACCAGATCTGAAACACCCAAGAAAGAATACGGAACACGATAGAAATAAGAGGAAGACAAACCAAATAAAGGGTTTTGTATGTCATTCCTGAAGGCTTACCAGATGCAGGACACATTCAAGGAAGACTCAAAGAATTAGCGATCGAAACCTTGCAATAAAAACAACAAAAACATGGAACTTGGTCTGAATGATTCGTGTCAACTATTTTATCATCAAGCATAAAAAATATCGTATGAGATTAAACAGCAATCTAGAAACGTGATGACCTCTTGTAAAGCGGCTGCCAGCTAGATAGTGACTCGGGTCATTTTTCTAGTCGGATGAAAGGGATCTCTCCTGAATGAACCTTTTTTGAGTTGTTGCACCAGATGAAGTTGAATTTAGTAAACATTTATCTAAAAGAGGAATCAATATAATTTGTTTTATCTGTATTTTGAGGATAGTGGAATTAATTTTCTATTGAAAAATTTTCTAAGATCCACTTTGGGAATCTCAAATATTCTGCTAATTATATAAATGTATTTATATTTGAGGTGTTTCTTATACAAAATTTGAGAAGAGTGGTGGAACATATTTTAACCATAGTATGATGAAGCCTTCTGCTTTAAACCTAAAACTTAACATTGCTAAAAAAAAGTAAATTCAATATCCGGGGTTACATAAAACATTTGCTTGTTCATTAGAAGATCTTTTTTAAACTTCTGACATTTTTGAATAAAGAATTCAACTGATTTTTCCCTCTGATTTCAGCCATTTTCCAGGGAAGATCATAATTTTATCTGCCCACATTTTTTGTAGACTTCTCAGTAAACAACCACTGTCGGTACATTTCGCAGTAACCCATAGAAGTAAATTATGTAAAAAGACTGTGATAAATGGTTATCTACATGTACAAGAAGTGGTGATTGCTATGGTGGGATGGATATCTCCCAGCCAAGCTCTAAGAATTTTTGCCAAGTCACCAAAAAAATCAAGTGATCAGGCAGTATCCTGATGGAATATTACTCACGTTTTGTCTATTGGTTCTAGATATTTTAAATTATTTGGTGTTCTAAATTGCTTTTATTTAGTGCCGTACCTGTTCGAATCAATCATTTGGTTTGGAGCAGCATTATCTTCTTTGTTTGAGGGCAGCATCTCTTTCATAAGTTTTAACATTGAATTTTTTTATTCATTTTTTTTTGCCTAATCTATGCAGGAGCCTCAATAGCTTGATACATCTGGGGGAATTCATATTTTAAGTGTGTCAGCTAACGTTGTATAACTTTTGTATTTCTCAAGAGATGTCTCGATATGATTGCCCTCTATCTAAACTGGTACAAGGGACTATGGCGTCCCATTTATTGGAAATTCACCTGCACAGGAGAACTGCAAAAGACATCTCCAATCAATTGCAATTCCAAAACTTTAGTTAGTTAACAGTAAATGCTTTCAATGACTTCTAACAACAAAAAAAATCTCGAGCGAAACCAAAATATATAAGTATAAAAATATAATTGCCATACGTTATATATGGAATCCAAATCAAAAATTTCAGATGGGTCTTTTTAGTGTTAAGTATATAATTTTAATATCCAAAAACAAGGGTCATGAAGTCAATGATTTACCCATTGTCCCGGCGCCTATATATCAAAGATATTTTGAACGAAGAAGTGAGGCCAATGGTAGCATTACTAATCGTCGTGATAGTCGCAGGAGATTGAGAAGCGAAGATGATGATGGTAGTTCAACCAAAGGTCAAGACCAAGTTCCATATCAATCCAGCATGATATGGATAAAAAAAATTGATATTCAGCATTACTATTTATGGTTGTAGCATCTAAATGCAGAGGAAGGGCAAGATGAAGTTAATTCATTCAGATGCTGTGACCAAGTTTCATATCAATCTAACATGATACAGCTGAGGAAATTGATATTATCATTAGACGCTGGGATAGTAGATGGAAAAGAGGAAGGAAGAAGAAGATGAGGATTGTTCCCTGGAGTTC
The DNA here is from genome assembly GCA_963457665.1 of Thysanoteuthis rhombus. Taxonomy (NCBI): domain Eukaryota; kingdom Metazoa; phylum Mollusca; class Cephalopoda; order Oegopsida; family Thysanoteuthidae; genus Thysanoteuthis; species Thysanoteuthis major. Next base: position 72,911,100 of record OY735199.1, read on the forward strand.
TTCATCAGGTTTTATATTAAACCAACATGATTAGAAAATTGATGTTCGCCATGACTAAGACATACCGACTGTAAGTGTCTTATAGAGATGCATAGACACATTTTTTAAATGAACGCCTAATCCGTGACCTCTTAAGTATCGCAAGAATTGATTGAATACATGTTCTCTTATTGACATCACACGTTCTTTTCAGATATAACAGTTGACAAATTACATTTGTTCCTATTTCGGTCCTTTAATATGTTAGAGACCGACTGATCAAAATGCATCTTATAGAGATGCCTGGGCGCATTCGAAATTGTTTAAGGCCAATTTCATAAGCTATGAAACTCTAAAGAAAACTTTTTAAAAAAAGGATTTAATCAAAGTTAGTTGCTATGTTTTCCTGTCAGCAGCCAGTGGTTCCCGCTAGCAGTAATCGATGCCAGGAGGTAGTAATCTCCTTTTAGTTATATTTCATATTTTTGCATGCATAAAAGTATGCAAAATTATGTGTCTACCAACAGACTAAGTTGATTTTTTTAGTTGTAAATCATTGTTTTATCTTCACAAAGTACAACCATATGTACATAGATTATATTTATGGCCTTTAAAATTTACTGCATGCTCCAAAAGCCAATAAAAGCAATACTTTTCATATCTTTTTCCTTCCCAATCAATTGATGGGAAATGTCTGAAAACTTTGGAGATTTAAAAGAGAAAAACATTCCAACCGACGTATGAGTTTTTTGTTTTTTGTTTTTTGTTTGTTTTATTTTTGCTTTTACTTCTTTTTACTTTAAAAAAAATATTAAACATTGTCTCAAGAAGAGAAAAAAGCTATCCTCATCAATTTACGAAGATACTGTATTTTCTTGGATATTGTTCATTGTACTGACTCTTCAAAGATTGAGAAGTTCCAAGTTGGGGAAATTGACTTTTAGACGTGGTGGTTGAATGCCAGCTAATATTACCCTACAGCCATGGTTGATTATAGCTAAGATTGACTATGACAGTCTTCTCTAGATGTTGCTTTAGCAGATGAGATAATTATGGATGAGTAGCTTACCAAGGTGATCTATCACTCACTTCCTTCCTGTCAACTAACGTTGCATACCAGTAAAAAGAGGTTTTCGTAGATATATAAGGGAAAAACTCAGAAGATGAAAATAAGTAAGCAACTTCGAGCGAAATTTGAACTAGTATCACTGATTCCGTTTTCTGTACAGGCATCTGTTATACCAGACCTCACCTCAGCGTCCATATATATATATATATATATATATATATATATATATATATATACATACACACACACACACACACACATATATATATATATATGTATATATATATATGTATATATATATATATATATAACAAAGCATATTACGGCAAAAGGCCACACATGTGAGATACCCACGGTAAGTAGAACTTGACTGAGTAAAAGTGGTTTGCGAGACCAAATAGGCGATATGTTTTCAAAATGTTCAAAAGCATCAGTGAATTTTGAGTTTTTGGTGCATCCATTAGGAAATAGATAATCAATTTTCTGTCAATCAAATATGACATTCAATTTTCTTAGACAAAGAATTTTTCTTTCTTGTATGTGTGAATATGCGTACACGTATCACTGTTAACCAGGAGTGGTGTGAAGTTGGTCGATTTCCTTTTAATGCTCTTGAAAAGTAGAACAAATCAGTTGGATTTCCGACGGGGAAATTGTTTCAGGTGTTGGGGGTAATTTTTCATATATTTTTTGCGTGAATCTGGACCCTAAATTTGCATTTACTGTTGATTATGCCTCAATGCCGAATTCTATTACCATCAAAGAATTCTATGACACGATAAAAAGAGATTTTATTCTGACACTTTCTGCTGGAACTTTTCTAAATGGTAAGTTTTATTATGTGACTTCAAGTCCTGGAAACTCTTTCTTTTGGTACTTTTCTTTCTATTAGTTTTCTCACCTGACTTCACATTCTGAAAAGACTTTATTCCGGAAGTTACCTTCCAACTGAGGTTCATATTCTGATCATATCTTTTCTATGTTAGGGTCACAAGTGATGAGAATTTTTTCTCCTTATTTATGGGTCGAAATTCAAAGAATGTATTTTTCCATTTTAGGGGTCATAACTGACAGTAAACTTTCATCCTCTTTGGGGCTCAAAAGAGATGTGAAACCTTTTCTTCACTCTTTAGGGAACAAAACTTAGTGAGAACATCTTTCGATTTAAGGGTCAAATTAGAGGATAAAAATAAGTGGATTTCAGGATTAAATGTGGCTGGAATATTTTTTTTTCAGGGGTTCTCTCCAAGATTACAATTGAGGGGAACTTTTCCCCTTTTATAAAAAATACTAGTGTAGAATAGATTCCCTTATTTTTTTATTAGCAAATTTTCTAATGACAAATCAATATATAGAAAATGACTCGGCATTGAGCTCAATAAATGGCATTTAAATGAGTAAGTTTTGAAATAGAATGATTAATTGTACCCAGTGTAGATTTGATATAAAAAGAGAATCGAATGATGGGCTAAATCTTTTTTTTGTGAATGGGCGAACAGGAAACTGTCTCTGAAATGAATGTGAAAGGATAGATGTATATGAAGAAAAATATATGCAGACAAATATTATACATAACTATTTTCTCTACATCGTAATCTTTATTGATATCATCCAGTTTTCGGATACGTTTGACTCACACTGGTCGCAATACATTTCGGAAATAATTCCATCTAATTTGGATTTACCTACTGATGTTATTAAAACGCAGTCATATTTTTCTTCAAAATCTTTGAAAATCTAATTTTTAAAACTAAATCTTGAAGTGATTTTTTAAGTTCTTTCTTTTTCATTGTTCCTGCTACATTTCAACATTTTACAATGATAATAAATTCACATCTGAATTACCAGGACAAATTTGTGGCTATCTATCTTTTGAGACAAGTTCATCTCCGAGACACAAGTTTTAAAATCCTTTTTTCTTTCTTGCACTCTCCATCCTGACCTTGCACTTCTGATTGAATAAACTTTTTACTGTACATGCAATACAATATAACAGTATATTGTTCAATCACCAGATAGTCAAGTAATGATTGCCTATAGGTCGTTTCCAGTTGGTAGGAATGTTGATACAATGCTTTTGATACTGTGACTGAAAGCTTATATAAATTTGCTAATCTTCAAATATCTTTACATTGAGCAAGAGTATCATTATAATGGACCTGATCGACAAAATCCACCGATATTAGAACGTTTCTGTGTAGGTAATCAACCATTTTGGATAGCAGTTATTTGTACAGTCATCACTATATGTTAACAAGTCACAACTAGATATTTATGAAATTTAAGTGAGCTAAATCTAGAAAGCCTTAAACATCTCAAACTAAACAGAACTTACTGGTCGAGAAGAAGTTATTCACTTTTTTTATTGGAATCAAAGGAAATGCTTCATTATGTACTGGTGGAATAACTGTTGCTGTGCTAACATTATGTTTACGAATGGTAATCTAAAGCACAGTATTATTTGAAAAAAAAAAGTAAGTGTGAGGGGTAACAAAGTCATAATCAATAGAATGCAAATACCTGTATTTCTACATTTCGTTATACCAGCCTGGAGCAGTGTCTCCATTTTGGTATACGATGGCTTAAAAAGCGAAATTGACACATCAGCAACGGTAGCAGTAGTAGTACTAAGATTCATATTACCAGCAGCCAGCCAATACACGTACTCACGAAGCAAAATTTACTTAGCAGCACCTACTTTTGTGTTTGTGTGTTCGCACAACCTTGCCCCTATTTTTCTGTTTGCAATACGACAGACAAAACGGCCTGTCACAAATCGTAGTACTGTTAATGTGCTACGTTTTTATTACTTACTTGCACTATTGATACATTTACTGTTCCTAGTCGACTGATTTCGGTAGATGACCGTCCCCGTTCTCAGGTTGTAAAACCAATGCAGAAAACAATCAAGACCTGAGATTGAGAATTCATTGGGTATTTTCAAGACTTTCGGAATATCAGTTGTCTGATATGCAGTTATCAAATCTGAAAAAATATAGAAATTTTTCTCAAATCGAATCCCTAATCATTATTTTATGATATAAGCACAGTTTTGCAAAAAGGCATTGTGAGAGCAGAGAGCCAGGGAAAATACTCAAATGACTGAAAAATGATACAATTGAAGTTTACAAATAAAAGATTTGCATCTGTATGCACAGATGCATGAATATACATTCTTAGATTCGGAAGGTGCTTTGTTGGGCTATGCTTCATTTCTTATCGATTTTTATGTTTACACTTAATATATACCAATTAAGATCTTAGTTGATTTATAAGTCCGATGTCTTTGAAGAATATATTGCTTCAAGTGATTCTTCCGTTATCTCCATTATTCAATAGTGGCAAGAAAAAAAAATTAAAATTATTTCAATAAAATCCTACTGGCGTTATCATTATTTGTAGCCGTGAAAGCATTTTATTTTCTATTTTTCTCATCTTGTAGTCTGAATATCATATGCAATTTTCCCCTCTTTCTATTGTTGATATATCAGTTGTTTAACAAACCTTGTTTCTGATAGGACCACAAAATATTCATTTCATTTTCTGTGAGCTAAAAGGGATGAATATAAAAATATGACTTGAAAAAAAGGAAAGGTGTTTTTGTGCAGAGAGTTGAATGTAAATTAATGTGGTTTTATTTCTTGGAACATTCACATGAAATGCTTTTCTTGTTATAACGTTTATGGAAACATCGGTTGCTGTTCATATTTTCTAAAAGAATCAGTTATCTCTTTCGACGGTTTTACTGAGGCCTTGTCATTATTCACCAAGCTGAACGGAAGTGGTACCCACTATTGATCGAAATCACGACAATAACAAATCGGTGCATGCAACCATCTTGCTCATATTGTTGTATGGTAGGTTCTTACAGCTTAGGTCAATGTGGCACAAGGCCGAACAGTTTGAAGTAAAATCCCAAAGATTGTGTTGTGCTAATCTTCAAATCTGCCCCCATAGAAATCATGTATTAAAAAACCTTGATATCATCATGTGTGCGTTAGTGTTTTGTTGCAGTCAGCATTTCTAAATAAATTATTTTTTCATCATCTGTGATATTTGTTTGCTTGAGATTATTAGGCGCAGCAGAAGGTAATTTCACGCTAGGTTAACAATGAAGTACAATGAAAAATGAAAGCGAGGAAAGCATGTAAAATTTCTGTGAACTTAGGAGCCTTGGGTTACTGAGGTTTATCGAAATTATTTTCGAGTGATTACCTTTGTATATGTATGATAGAGCGCCAGGAAGAAAAATCTGGAGCAATTTCAAAAATTATGGTGTTTGTTAAACTACCGAGAATCTAAACGAAAAGATTGATTACCTTACACCAATATGCTATATTGATCGGGAAATTATTTTCACCGTTGACCTGCCACGACGATGAATAACAAGCTACTTAGAGGAAAAAAGAATAAAAAAGTAAATTTTCAAAAGACTGCCGCCAATTAATACGAAACTCAATAGACCAAAAAGAGAAAAATAGTGGGAGACTTGGGTATTGTCGAAATGTATCCAAAAGTGAATCACGTCTACCTATTATGTTATATTATTATTTGTACTCATTGAGTTTTCACATAAGTAGTTACAATTGAATTCCATTAGAGATCAAGTGACCATGTCTCCTTTATAATCCAGGGTTTTCGTCAGTATTCCAGTCGATTTCAGTTTTGCTGATGTCAGAACGATGTCTACTCCTCCCTGGGTTTCCAGCTCTTCCAAACACTTAAATAGACCCCTTGGGACTACCTCCAGAGTTCCAACCACGGACTGTGCCCGCGTTCTCTATTTTTGTGCGAGGCAACTAAATTTTGTCCTCTAGCATTGATCTCGTCGCCCATTTTAATCTCTTGCCCCCACTTGATTTTATGAAAATTCTCTACGACTGATTTGTATCCGTACATATGCCATTAGTCCTTATGAGAACGACACAATCGTTACCACTGTTCCCAGTGGACCACCCTCAGTGCTGTTGTTTGTTCTGTCCTCGCCATGTGTTTTTTGTGGCTTTTGGTCCTTTTCTAACAACTTGGGGTCGTAGATCTCACATTCCCTGTACTCTCCTAAGTATTTTCACGGCCCCAAGTAGTGTTTTTGTCTGAAAAACCTTTTCATTTGCTCTTGAGATTGTTCCGAGAGCTCCAATCACTATTGTCAGTACTGTTGTTCTCGTTTTCAAACGCTTCTTCAACTCTCTGTCAAGATTCAAATATTTATATAAATCCCAAAGCTCTTTTAACTCCACCCTGTAATTTTCCGGGACTACAATTTTTTGAATTTTTCTTTTGTTTTTTTGTTTTTTTTGTCTTTCGATTCGGTGTTCTATTTGAATTTTGAAGTCTTGGAGGATGGTCATTATTTCACTTTAGTCTGTTCATCTATTATTGGATAGTATGGTCGAACTTTCAGTCGCTTTCACCGTTCCCTGATGATCACCAGAGGATCATCGTCTTTCTAAGACATACCAGAATCTATATTCTTTCCGACCTAGTTTGCTACACTCTCTTACTATATGGTTCGTTGTCTCATCTTCATCTCCACATATTCTACACCTAGTCTGTCAGTGTGTCCTCTCTATCTGAGCCAATATAAAGTTGGTTTTAAAGCGTTGTATTTGGCCAGTATTAGGAGCAATTTGATATCCTAATAATTGATTTCATTAATATTTTGCATTCTTTTTTTTTTTTCTTTTGCATCCTCTACTTATCCAGCTCCCTGTTAGGTTTATTGCACTTTTGGACTGTTGTAATCGATTGCCGAGTCAATTAAATTTTCTATCCAAATGCAATTTGTTGATATTGTCTTTCGGTTGCAATGCTTATGCATTGGCAACAGTGTTCCGGTTCTGTTGTTTAGTTTTCTGGGTTTAGAAAAGTAGAAAATCGGCCATTTACGGGTATAGCCCGTAATGGTTAAGGTTAAACTCATTATGAACTATCAAGACCGTTGATAAACTCCAAAAATACATTCAAATTCCACTCAAATCTGATATCAAGTGGACAAGTCGAGAGCATTTGAAAAAAAAAAACTGTATATACTAAATATATAACTAAGATTTGGCGCCGTTTTGGTATATTTACAAGAGAATTGCTTCGGTAAAAAGTGACTAATACTAAGTCCTCTGTAATTCCTAGGGAAAAAATAGAGGACTTAGACACTCAAGAATCTATTAGAAAGAGGCAAACAACCGATAAACATCACGACTCACAACATGGATCCCCAGAGATTAATGCGTAACCGAGGCCAGCAGAATACAAGATGGGGAGACGAACTAGATGATTTCAGAAAGTATTGGCTCTGTGACATCCATGTTAGAGAGGTCTGACGAATCCTGTGGATGGTCTATGTCCAACGACAGACGATAAGAGACTGGTGATGGAATAAACATTAAGTACATTATGATTGTATCCGTTTGAAACCATTGTTATCTTGGACCCTAGAAAGTGATGTCCATTTTCTTTGATTACAAGATGCCGATTAGGTAATACACGCTAAATAGAAAATGAAATTTATGAAATGTATTTAATACGTATATTTCATATTCTATTTACCGTACGTTATTGTTGAGGCAAAAAAGATACCTTCTAAATATTTTTCTATGGTTATGACTTATGAAAAGAACTTTCATGCACCAATGTTTCACTGTCTTGGTTGAAAGGTTTTAGCGGTTAGAAGTAAAAAAAAAAAATCTCCTTTTGAGAGAGATTCATAAATATCATATGATTTTGCATACAGGTGTCTTTCCATCGAGGGTATTCATGGATGGCGTAATGAAAAAAATTTCACAGTTAATGATATTAGCATCCTCGATTAGTCTTTTTTTTTACCATCTTCAGATACAAATGAAATATACTAATTTGGTATCATCAGAATATTTGATGGTAATTCTAGAGTATATAAACGAAAACCCACTATATTTTCCGATAACATCTCGTGGTTTCAAAGAAAGAATTGGCATTTATTACCTGAATAGTAAAATAGGTACCCTTCATTGATATTTTGTTGCACACCATTCAGCAAAGATGACAGCCTCCGAACATTTATTGTAGCCATCTATTAGCTTTTTGCACCGGTCAGCTGGTAGTCTCAAGTTGCACCAGATATTTCCAACGAGACTGATCTAAACTGATCTATTGTGCATAGGCTGAATGACGAACATTTGCTTATATAAAATGCTGTGAATAGGCCAAATCAGTATTCAAAGATGTCTTGTACGTGTAATGAAAAAATTCAAAAAATCTCAGTGAACTGTTAGAATTACAGCACCCCTGAACCGCCCTGTTGATATTTCTAAGAGCCCTCAAGAAGGTGCTACTGCGTACGTTGATTATCATTTCAGTAGGGAATACACCCAGTTGCTCGCAGCATGCTACGCTAAGTAACCATTCATCAGTATCTCGTAACCAAATATATCTGAAAGATGCCATTGAGGACTAATCATGAAACAGAAACAGTTCATGGGATGATCAAATCTTCCATGAATATGAATTATATGCGTATGTTGATATACATGTACACGTATGTATATTGGGTACTTTTCTCTGCATTAGTGGTTAGTCATTGATATTGTATACAGTTCGACCAGTAAGCTAGGCCTCGGGATATCTGTGTGTACGGTTTACTTAGCAAAATAACCAAGGGAAACTTTTGAAGTATGTGTGAACAGACACTGTCCCATTGGGATACATACTCGGCAGTAAAACGTCACTGAATTAGCTCGTATAGTGTATGATTGTCATATTTACAATGTCTGAGCAAGTCATTCTTCACATTTTAAGCTAGGTTCGCATCACCCAGCCTGTCCTTTCAAGATTCAAATTTCTGCATCTCCTGGAAAACTCAAAGGGGCAGTTGACATATGCCAATAATTATTCGCAGATATATATATATACATACATACATACATACATACATGCATATATATATATATATATATATATATATATATATAGAGAGAGAGAGAGAGAGAGAGAGGGAGAGAGAGAGAGAGAGAGAGAGAAGACTGGCTGTTCTGAACAATTTCAGCCAATAAGCCAAATTTTAAAAGAAAAATGTTCCCATTACTTATCGAAAGGTTGAGACATTTCAAGTCTCCACTCTTGACTATTACGATAAAAAGGAGTAAAGAAGAAACGAATAGAAAAAGAATAAAATAAAGACAAAAGACAAAAAAAAAGGTTATAAATTCAGATCAAAAGAATCTGTTTAACGACACCAGATAATTCAATCAAGCATCCAAAGCTTGCTATTCCCTTTTTTTGTTTCCTCTTCTTCCGTTGATTGATTGATGACGTAAGAATAGAATCAGTTTCTCTCTTTACCCTTCTCAGTCAATCCATCATTTCAAACTTATCTTTTTTTTTCTTGACTGGAAGTCTGAACTTGTTGTTACTGTTAGGCTGGGAAAATAATATCAGCAAAGTAGGTCTTTGACAATATATAAGTGTTTGTGGATATGTGTGTGAGTTCACAAGTGTGTGTTCGTATGTGCGAGTATGTGTGCCGTGGAGAGACAATTCTGTGATCAGGGCTATCATCAGCTTTTATATCAAAGTTCGCATGGAATTCTCCCCAAATCAGTTTACATAGATACTGTCCCATACCGAGCAGCAGATTTTACAACGATCAAGCATTTCAAAGAATATCAGAAAGGCCCCAAAGATGAAAAGAGAGAAAAAAACCGTCTTCTTCAATTAATAAAGAAACTGTCTGAAGTCCAGAAACTGGTGAAATGAGAACCTCAGATTAGCATCGAAACGATAAAAACCGAAGTTGAGATCTCACATGGTCTTGCATTCTTCAATTTTCACATATTTGTCTCAGCAATTTTTCTGGTCAATGAGTGCTAAAATCGTTGTACGATGATCACTTAGATCAAAGGGCTTATCATTCCATCACTCTTTTGAGAAAGGTCAATTTACTTCAATTTTTCTGAAAAGAATGATGGAATGGTCAACTTTTTGAGCTACCTGATTTGATAAGATCCGATAAAATTGTCTTCAAGTAGATGGAGAGCATTTCTAGAACGAATCACAACAATGGCTTCCAAGGGGATTCGTTTGATTAATCAAATTCAAGGCAGGGAGGTCAGCTTAGAAGTTGTTATGGTATTTTTATTCCCAAGTAATCATGATAGATTTCCTCTAAAGGCAATGGACGGTAATTACAAGCTAATTTGCGCGGAGGAATTTTATAGGGTCGAGATAATAAAGCTGCTCATCCTCCAAGAGTTCAAAGGGCTGTACGTGAGGTCACCTGGGAAACATTATCCAGTCCACCCTACAGCTTCGACTTTACCCTTTTAGACCCCTCTTTGTTCCTCAAACTTTGGAAATTGTCACGATTTGAGTCTCTCGATGATTCCATTGCTGTCATTTCATCACACTGCACCGACCCAAGCACACTCATGCATAGAATTAAGCATTTCCTCACTACTGATACTGGATTTTTTTTTTCCCGGTCAATGCTAGAATTTCCAGATCGTACTTTTATATTAATCTTTGCACTCAGCATAGACGCAGAGGGGAACACTTTAAAAAAATGAGTCATGCAAGCAATCATTCATACTGTTGCTTGACTCTGTAGTCTGCAAAAATCGACATGCATAAAGAAAAATTTCCTTCCTAGCCCACCCAGTATAGTCAACCTGTTGGGCATCTTTATTTTTACTCAAACTGTCTTGAAAATGTCCACCGAGCACTTGATTGTAGTGTTTTCAAAAGTGGACACTGGTTACAAAAATGTTTTCCCTACGCAGCTTGAGTGGTTAAGGTTTATTTCTTTAAACATGTAAGGTGGGTGAAAAAGAATTCTTCTATTCTAACGAATGTGTGTGTTAGGTTTCAACAAAACAGGTAAGAAAAGACGTTCAGAAAATTGTTCATATACAGGAATGAACAAAAATGAGAGATGGGCCCAGGAGAGGAGGGATCGGTTTTAAATTAATTCGTCCACCGCCAAGGGGGAGGGTCAGAATTTCGATTCCTACCATGTTTTTGTTCGAAGTTTGTTCCAAGTCCCTTCTCAAGATCTGCAAGGTAGAGTCAATCTATATTTGTCACAGAACAGTAAAGACAGCAATTCGAACACGATTCGTCACGGGGAGAAATTCTCTTTTTTTTTAATTTCTCGTGAGAGAATGGCAGGCACAGTTCATCCTTTGAAGAGAAAATACGCTTACATGATTGTACATAAATGATCCCTGATGAACTTTCAAGTTTTCTATAAAAGGAGACGAATTCATAAAGTGAATGGGGACACAGTAACACTTGCTACTGAGAGTTTTGGTGATATATCATCCCCTTGTCTCTCCTTTTCCAATTTTTATCTTGTTGGTATTCTTATCAAGTCTAATTATGGCAGTGCCGTTTCTCACTATACAATCTTAATGCTTTTCATAATTCTTAATTATACTGTGTTTTTGCAATGAGTTCAAGATAGTCGCCTGCTTTACTGAATCAAAAGCTTTTTCATTATGAACATAAGCTAAACAAGGTAATTTGTTGTATTCTGATGTATTTTTGATTAGCTGGTTTAATGCGTGTTCGTGAAATATTGTCCAGTAGCTATTTATAAAGCCTGTCTATTCACTGAGCTAATTTCCATATATAGTGTTTTGTTTACTCTATTCGTGAATATATTTGAAAATAGTTTGTAAATATTAGGTAGTAAAATAATTGAATAGTGATCGCTAAAATCTTCATCGTCTTCTTTTTTGCGTGATAGGGCTATTATTCCTACACAGAGATTTGACGGCACTTTGTTTTCTTGTAAACATCGTGCGAATAATTGCGCTAGCCCTTTACGATATACCCGTCGTACGTTTTCCTGATGATTCAACATTGAACCATTTCCACCGTCGTCTAGCAAAAACTACTCCGTCTGATGTTACGTCTGAAACATCACTGTTTTCTATCAAAGTATCAGTCCGTTGTACATTTATTTTTGATGCACAGAGGCTCAAGTTGTATGCTTCAATTAATTTTCAATAAAGTATCCTTACTTTTCTTTATTTTGCCTTTTCTATTCTTTGATGCAAGCAATTGTTACTTATAAGAGTGATCTTCGGCTCAATCATGTTTTGAGCTATTCTCTATTCTGATAGCCTTTGCTAGACCCCATTCTTTTGTCTTGTGTCATGTTTGTGTTGTTCTGTTCATACTGTCCTATTCATTCATATTCTTTAGTCCTAATTACCATATTACGAAATTCGTACAAACCACTCGAAAAACTAACTATGAATAGGAGAAAAATGGTACAAATATATTAATATACGAATCAAATATATGAATCGTTCTGTTTCTTTCATTTATCCATCACTCAGATTGCACTGTCCCCACACAAATATATATATATTTATATATATATATATATATATATATATATATATATATATATATATATATATATATATATGTATGTATTCTTTGTGTTTTGTTGTGCGCGTTCGTACGCGTTTGTGTGCAGGTGTATATTTGTGTGTTTGTGCGTCCACTTCAGGCCTATCTGCAGCCATTATTCATCGTTCCTTTCCAAGTAAATTTCATTTAAACTAAAATTGTTTTGTAACACATTATGCAATACAAAATTTGTGAGAGTATTTGCTCCGTGATAAGAAGTTTTTCATTATATTCTGTCTGCTAACATATTGCAATATCACTTTAAAAAGCAATACTCACGTGACACATTTCTTTCCGTGGGCTTAGTTGCAAATCACGAAATTATTTTTACTTGACATTTCATGTCCACAATATAGTAATATCTATATCTTTATATCTATATCTATATCGATAGATGTATGTATATATACACTGATGAGCCAAAACATTATGACTACCTGCATATAAAGCGTTTTTCTTCTGTGCTCCAGCAAAACAACTCTTGCTAGTTGAGACATGGGCTGTAAAAGACCTAGGTATGTGCTGAAAGCACTGAGGGACGAACCTTTTGGACCCAACATATCCTTTCAGTGCTCAATATTATTGAAATCTGGGGTTGTTGGTAGATACAAAATACAGTTTAACCCTTTTCCTAATCCGAGAACCATTCCTCTTCAGCTATTCTATTGTGGTGGGGCGCGTCGTCCAGCTGAAAGATGTCACTTGTTGAGTCAGGTGCAGCCCGGGAATGTACCTTCCATAGAGTTCCCCAGCCGAACGTTTTCTAAACTGTCATATTGACTTCACCAAATTGCTGTTATCCCATGGAGCATCCAGATACCATCGCTTCCACGGGATAACGACGGCACGTAACATGCCATTGATCTCATTAAGGAGACATTGGAACCCATGATACTAGTTCACCATTGTTCCATCAATATACGGTCTTATTCCAACGCTGGTGTACCAATTGACGACACTTCCAGTGATGAACATTCATCAGCACAGGAACATGAGACAACGAGAGTCTCTCAGCTGTATATGCAAATATAATATGGCACATTCTTTCCTTCACCGTGGTAGAAATTATCTGCAATTCGTATCACAGTAATCTTTCTGTTGGTTTGTATTTGGCGAGAAAGGATCTACTCGCATCAGTCAGGACAACCCAATGCGTCGTTGAAGGGTGGTTATTTTCCCCTTCTTTTAGATCACTGCCGATGTATATTTTCTTTGACTGCGCATGAGTACCCCATAGGCTGAGCTTCTTTTTTTTTTTTTAGAAATGCTTGGACCTAGTCTCCTGGTCGTCACAATTTGGCTTTTTTCTCAAATCTTTCCTCGTGCTAATAATGCTGCATTCAACGCATCAAAATTGCGTACTCGTGACTGGCTTACCTTATTTATTATTGAATGTAACTAACATTAAATTGTCAAGTATGGTAACAGAGGGAAGCACTAACTCAAATTACGAAACCTGTTTTGCATGCTTACCGGGACAGTTACACATATTGGTGTTTTTTTTTGTTTTGTTTTTTTTCTTGATACGTGCAATTTAACAAATGTTCAGCCAACATTTGGTCTGTAAACCAAGTGCTCTCTGGTGTAAGCTGTCGACATAAATACAAGAAAACTTAAAAAAAAAAAAAAAAGAAAACACAAAGTAAGATAGAAAAACAGGAAAAATGAATAATCGCTTTTTATTTGGGATAGTTTTCCAGAAATCCAAACTCGGTGCCAAAACCGGAAACTTTTGTCTAGATATGACCGTCGGTTCGTAGTCATGGCTACACAATCAATATCCATTCAGATGAATATAGAAAATGGTATTTAAAACATCGACGCAAAATAAAAATGGCATGTGCTTGTTATGATGAAAATGCGAATAACCTATGAATATTACAGAAGAAAAAATCTTTCAAATAGGATACAGGAAATCCCTTCGTTGTTGTCAAGCAATAGATGCCTCATTGGTTACTAGCGTTCACATGCTGATATTATCAATAAAAATAATGATGGCCAGATATAGGAAATAGATATTAACTAATTTTAGCATTGTACGTCCAACTAAGGATGATGGTGTAAGAATGATTCTGTAAGGTCAATCGTCAACGTCTACTTACTTTGTAAAACAGCAAAGGAAATCCTGGCGTTTGATTTACTTAAAAAACTGAACTCTTTTATGCGTCGGGAATACGTAACCGTCTCAGTGAAGCTTAACTAGATATACTTAATTATTTTGTTTAACATAATCTGGTAAAAGCCTAAATTGGATAGGAAGAAAAATGAGTTTCACTAATCTTCCAAGTAGGGTCCAAGGGATGTCTTGCTTGCATCTTCAAAATTCGAAGCTTTACTTTTACTCCTGGTTTAACACAAATTATGTGATCGCACAAGACATATACTACTCCACCCACTAATCAGGCTTTAAGATCTATACACATACTTAAAATTACTCATATCAAGATTTTTTAAGAGTAAGTGTTCTAATCATTGTTTGGACTAATTACTCTGCACACCTCCTTTCTTATTTGCCTGTTTTTTCTAATTATGTACCTAAATTATTGATAAACATATTAACTTTCAACGATCTAATGAAGTATATTTCTGATTCATCAATTATATTCCAGATTATCCCAATCTATCGATCTATCCAAGTCCTTCATTTAATCTGTTTTTATCTGTTCTTTTATCGATCTATCTCCGTCAGTTCATGTCATTCTGTCGGATGTAACTCATGCATAACATTATATTCTAGCAAAATCAGTCCACCATTATTTTTTAATCTCAATTGAGGTATCTATCTATCTCTCTATCTATCTATCTATCTCTCTATCTATCTATTTATCTATCTATCTATCTATCTATCCATCTAAGTCTGTTCATATCTATCTATCTATCAACCAATGTCTATCTATCAACCAATGTCTATCCATCTATCTATCTATCTAACTATATATCTATCTATCTATCTATCTATCTATCTATCTTTGTTTGTCCACATCTATCTATCTATCTATCTATCTATCTATCTATCTATCTATCTACCAAACAATGTTTGATTTTATCTATCTATCTATCTATCTATCTATCTATCTATCTATATATATATATATATATATATATATATATATATATATATATATATATATATATATATATATATATATATATATATCAACCGATGTCTGGTTCTTTCTATCTATCTATCTATCTATCTATCTATCTATCTATCCCTCTCCGTTCTTCTCCTATGCATAGATAATGTTGATATATTCCAAAGTATTTATCCTTTCTCCTTCTTACTTCAATCCGTGAATTCAATTTCACCAAACCTACCATAACGATCAATATACAAGAACAAATAAGAACCATAAATAAAGGTAGCAGTTCACTCCCCTTTAGCAAATATCATTCAACTATGAAAATCTTCGCATTGCTCCAACGTCACTTTCCGACAAGACAACGTCGCTTCCGGTCAATCCTTAGTATGAAACGGGAAATTTCCATCTCTTTCCCTCTTACTTACCCTTTTTACATTTTGTATAGATGGTGGCTCAGAAGTCTATTTCCGTTTCCGACTACAAGGACAACCAGTCTCAAAGTAAATCTATCTTACATTCTCTCTCCAAAAACTTTAAAGTGATCTTTATTGAATGAACATTCATTTTTGCGTGAATGATCTTTTTACGGAGAAAAAAATGACATTTAGACATTTTTTATCATCTTCGTGTGTGTTGGTAAAAATCACATTACAATTATATTTTGATATCGTGAACAGACAATTCAATCGACCGCTTACAATTATCTTTCGTAATCCATTAAAAAACAACTATATTTTGATTGAAAATACATTCTGTGTTTGTGATTCATTTGTTTACATTCACAATGATTTTTGCTGAATGGATACAGTACACAAACAAATGAATGCATGGTAACTCATGAATATACTGAGTTTTGAGAACTCATCAAGGCCTAATCAAACCGATCCGTCGAGATTAGTACTTATTCTTTTCATGGAAATATAAATCTCAAGGGGATCACGCAACTACCAACCATTTTCACCATATGGCCGGCAATGAAACTGGATAGCCTACATTGCATAAATGATGAACCATTGTTGGACACAACGATTCACAACGTGAAAACCAATATACCATATACGAAACTGAGGCAAGCAAATAAAAAAAAGAGATAGCATGACTATCTTGACTGGTTAAGAAGATATTGGCACTGCATCACCAATGATGGACGTATTTGGCGAATTTGATGAAGGTTTGTGTCTAAGGTGGACACCAAAAAACTGATTGTGATGATGATGATTATGTAAGTGTATTCATTCAGTAACCTGCTGAGTACATGGAAGTCAGAGAGAACACAATTATTCCCATAACTATATATATATATATATATATATATATATATATATATATATATATATATATAATTGTGTCAGATAGCAGATAGCTGTTTTGTTGTATTACAACTTTTCAGTGTGGCTATAGACAATCCAATATCCCATCCAGTACCTCGAGGTAGGATTGAAACCCTCACTTCAGACCCAGATACCGGTATCCTACTGCAGAGCCACGGAACTAGACGGTCAATAAGGCTGAATTTATTTTTTTGCATATATTCCCCATCCACCAGAGTGCTCCATGTTGGAAGAGCATTGCATAAGCTTACAATGAACGAGTTACCTCACTTTAAGGGTGCTCAACCCTAAATAAAGGAGCGTTGATTATATGGTGGA
>OY735199.1:72933273-72938273 GCA_963457665.1 Thysanoteuthis rhombus
TTGTGCTACTTCGGGCACTCTTTATGATGTCTTCTTAATTTGCTTGCGCATACTTTTCTAGACCTGCTTTCGCCCTCTTGACACAGCCCTCGACGCTGATGAGCTCTCTGTCGCTTTTTTCCTCTTCATGTTCAGTTTACCTGTGTCATCCCTTGGCAGTAAGGCTTCAGGCATTGTCATAAGCTTCCTTATTTGCCGGTCAATTGATTAGATTTTTTCCTTTGTCCACCCAAGAAGTGGTCCTGTGTATCTTACTACCGATACAGCTCATTTCTTCATTCCTTTGATCAGATTCATCCTGTTTAATTTAGTATCTAATATTTTCCTGATCCTCGTAAGGTATTATTCTTTTATTTTTTTCTTTCATTTCTCCCTGTTTTATCGTATCACATTCGAGACTTCCCAGGCATCTGTACCGGTCTTGTGCAGTCAGTACTCTAATCTTCCTGCTGTCCGTGAGTTCGTTTCCCTCTGCTGCTGTGAGCCTTGCTTTGTGCACTACCATTAGTGCAGATTTTTTTCTATTTCAAACTTCATCCTGATATCATCACTGTAATCCTCCTCTTAGTTGAACAGTGTCTCCCCTGTTTTTGCAAATAATTTCATATCATGTGTATTTGATGATTCACTAATCTTGAACATTCTGGGGCATTCGAGTATCCAGCTGTGTGGAATTATGTCGTACGCTTCTCCATAGACCATCCATCCCATTGCGATATTTTTCTTCCTTTTTTTTATTTACTTCTTTTAAGATATTCTGGTCGATGTAGAGCAAGTTGTTTTCCCCTCTCTTTGAGAGTTGTACGGTGACACTGGCTCTGTGGTCTGAGATAGCTTTGAAAGCTACCACGTTGTTTTTTAGGTCTTTATCGGAGAGAAAACCTACTCCTCTCAATTTAAGTATCTCTCTTCCTTAGTTGTAGAAAAGATGTTTGCTTTTCAATCCTATTAGTTCTTCTCGTAGTCTTCTTATTTGACTAATACGAATGATATCCTATTTGATGTTTTTTATTTCGTTCTCTTGATGGGTTAGGTGAGAGTCAGTTGAGAGTCTTCTGACGTTATAAGTGCTGATACATAATGTTGTTATCTTGATGAGGGACTTTGGGTTTGGGTTTTGTTTGGGTGGTCGTTGTTGGGGTACATCACTCCCATCAAATGTAAATGATGGGGCTTGACATTTTGATACCGAAAACCCATCAAGAGCGGGCGTTTTCCTGGCGTAATGTTTGGGTAGTTGCTGTTGGAGCACATCACCCACCCACCCAAAGCGAGTGAAGTGGCTGGGCTTTTTGGGACCGAGGACCCAGCAGGAACGGCTAGTATAAGATTCGCTGTGCAGATCATGGGGAGTATTGGGCCATGCCCTGCCACTCTGGCCCATGACGTGTTGAGGGGGCTGATGGAGTGGTCACTGCTGGTAACATTTAAAGTGACTTTCGAGCACCATCGGCTCTTAGAACCTATTCTATCTGCTCTTGGTGAGTAGTAAAGAGGCCTGGGTGTATGCAACGCTGTAGAGAGTAAAAAAAGATTAGGAATGTGAGTTTGGGAGGATTATTATTCTATCTAGTTCTATCTTATCTATTTACCTGTTTAGTTTATTTTGTTTCATTTTATCGCAAACGTAGCTTACTCGCGTCTGCAATGAGACCCAGCTTTGTGCTGGTGGATTACCACCAAGACTGGTGGATTTACACCTTGCTTATCAGCAAAATAGGTGGTTCAAACTTGAGCATACCTCTCCCATATATATTAAGTTTCTACCTTAGTTGAAGTCCGCTGACGTTGAAATTTGGAAACAGCTGAATAGATGACCAAAATACATGAAAAAATAGAAATACGCCGAATTCAATTGTACTCAACCGGTTTCTGCTGCAACATCGAGATTTTGGGGACTTCTTCTAACAGTTGAAGAGGTTTGAATATATATATATATATATATATATATATATATATATATATATATATATATATATATATATATGTATATATATATATATATATATATATATATATATATGCTAAATAGTTCATGACCTCTCAGCTTAGTGTGGCGAGCATTTAGTGCTTGGATGAGTCTGTCTTAAATCAAATCTAATGTTTGGTTTTGTTTGTTGGGTTATTTTTCATTGCCAGTCAGGCCCCGGTCGAGGCATGGGGGGAAAGGGGGCTATTTTTTGTTTTTTCCGGTTTGGGGGGCTTATTGGAATATTACATACGAAAATAGTGTACATTCAAAGATTTTGAAGCTCAACTCTTGTTTATATTTTGGCAGGAGTTTACGGCAGGGGATAGTACAATCGAGCAATACAGAATTAGTTTAATGAAACAGGTATTGAAGTATATGATAAAAAGATAAATAAATAAAAATATGGCTTATCCAATGGTACTCATCCGCTTTTTGCAGCAGCATTGGGATTTTAGAGACTTCTAGCAGTTGAAAAAGTTTGAATTCTTCATATTTTTTTTGCTAATTAGTTCCCAGCAAGAATTTACAACTTGGATATGTCTGTCTTTAATCTAATCTAATGTTCGTTGGTTCGCTTGTTTTTTTTTTGTTTTGTTTTTTGGGTTTTTTTATGGCCAGTCAAGCCCCGGTCGGAGCATGGGGGAAGGAGGGGTCTACTTTTTTTTCGTTTCTTCGGTTTTGGGGGTTTATTGGAATATCATGTACAAAATTAGTGTACATTCACAGATAATAGTGAAACTTTCCTTCGTTGTTTTTGGATTTGGAGTTCTCCGTGTATTGAGCTGTCTTTTGCTTGTATCTCTTCAGGCTTGCCTCTTTGGTTAGTCACTGGCGTATCTCTTCCACTGCCACGTGGACACCTTTTTGTGTTATCTTGTATTTGTCTCAAAGTCTTACACCTGCTCTGTTCATATGTGGTGCATTTCTCAGTAGTACTTCATCTCTCTGGAATGGTGAAATTTCTCTTTTTTACTCTTGTTTCTTCATTGGGTTTTTCCTTCCTATTATTATTTGGAGTTCTTTTCTGTGTTGTGAAGAGTTCTGTTACCATTTCCGCTCCAGCATAGATTAAGTTTTTAAGCTCTCATAAGCTGTTCGTTTTACTATGCTGTAGGAGGCAGTTGACATGTCTGGTCACTTCTCTTAGTTTATTTCTGTCCTTGTCTCTGTCAGTAGTGAATGTCTTTTTTTTTTCTTCTCGCACGATTCCTCTCAAAGTTAGTATCTGAGTTTTCTCTTCCTCTGTTGGGGTGTCAGTTTCTCTCTCTGTCTCTGTCTCTGTCTCTGTCTCTCTCTCTCTCTGGTGTGTGTCGTTCTTCTGGGGTCCTGTTTTTGTTTGGGCCTCTCTCAATTTTGTCTTTTACAATGCTGGTTGTGTTGAGAGTTTATTATAATTATCATACTTATTATTGTTATCATATTCATCATTATTATCCTTGTTATTATTATCATTATTATTAGTAGTATTGTTATTATTATTATTATTATTATTATTATTATTATTATTATCATCAGTAGTAGTAGTAGTAGTAGTAGTAGTAGTAGTAGTAGTATGAAAATCAATGCAGTGACGGCACATACTGCATAGTATTAGCAGGGTATACTTCAACTCCGCACAATAAAAATTTCTTTCCCATTTTTTTTCTCACGACACTTTGACGTTCATGTGTTTCAGAGTTTGTTAAGACGCAGCATAATTTGACGCTGTTATCGATCTAACTATCTTCTCAAGACGTGTACTTTTTATCTGTTACTTTGTAACTAATAAACGCAGCTTACACCTATCAAAATAGTGTTGCCTTGCCACATAATTGCGTTTGTCGGATCGAACAGCAAACAGTCTTGAAAAATCAACTTCTACTGATATGAGTACAGCCGAGAAAAACAGGTGCAGAGGAGAATACGCTGACAAGCTGAGAGTGTAGCCAATGTTTTAACCTCGCTTGGGCATGGCAACTACTGTGCGTGTGAAAAATGTCTAGTCTTCAGCACTCCTCTCATCTTATCTCTCCCCCATCTATAACAGCAGTGCGGAGGTTCGTTCGTAACTCCACCAACTTTTGTGTGTTTTGTTTTGTTTTTTCCCTCCTCCTCTGTTTGGCCACTGCTAACAGCAGGGGTCGTATATCTCCTATATCTAGCACTTTCCTTAGTATTCGTGCAGTCCCAAACAATGTTGTAGTCTGAATTGTCTTGATCTTTCATTTTATGTTTAATTCCTTGAATCTCGCTTTCAGTGTGTTTGGTACAGTTTTGAGTGCATCTGCTATTCCTGGTACTTCTCTGACTTTCGCGTTCCACATTTTCTACAGTTCTCTTGCAAGATCTTAGTATTTTTCCAGTTTTTCACCTCTATTTTCTATTTACTCTGTTTTCTGTAGGCACAGTGATGCCTATTATTCGGCAGATTTTCCCTCTTCTTGTCAATTACTTTGTCTGGTCATCTTGATCGAAGAGGGTGGTCAGTTGTTTGTTGCGCTGCTTTGGTTGCACCTTATAACGTCTTCAATGTCTGCTTGCACGTACTTTTTTTAGACCTACTTTTGCCACCTGGACACAGTCTTCTATGCTGATGAGTCCTCTGTCAACTTCTTTTCTCTTCATGTACAGTCTATCGGTGTCATCTCTGGGATGTAGGGCATTGTGCATTATTATTATTATTATTTGGAATCTCACACCAGTTGCCTGGTGGTAACCGCTGGAGTTTGAGTGACAGCAAGTCTCCTCGAGTCTCCAGCCCTCCTCTCCTAGTACTCATGGGTCGCAGTAATTCTACGATTTACAATTTCACACCGGTTGCCCAGTGGTTATCGCTGAAGGCTGAGTGACAATAAGTCTCCTCAGGTCTTCAGCTAACGTCTCCTCCCTCTTTCGCATATCATGACAGAGCTACTATTCGTTGCAGTACTTATATCTCTAGCACCTTCCTCAGTATCCGTGCAGTTCCCAGTGGTGCTGTGGTCTGTACGGTCTCTATCCTCCCCCTAATCCCGATCTCCTCCAGTCTCTCCCTCAGCGTTTTGGGGAC
>OY735199.1:72943273-72963593 GCA_963457665.1 Thysanoteuthis rhombus
TTTGAGAAAAACTTGGGTACAGGGTTCAGTCACTCCTGTTAAGAAAGAAAGGAAATGAAAACAAACAATGCCTATTTCAAATTTGTCCTTTGGAAAAAGTAAGAGTTTATCTTTTGTCATCTAAAACATTCAGAAAATTTTCTTCTACACGCTACACCAATCAGATGAAGGTGAATTATAACGTTTGAGTAATTGTCCGTGTGTAAATCATTTTATAAATATTGTCACGTTCCTTCGTCTTGATGGATGGTCAATCAGCAAGTTGATCCTGTGGAAGATTATTGATTCATCTTGATATCACAATATATATATATATATATATATATATATATATATATATATATATATATATATATATATATACATATAGGCGTGTGTTTATGTGTGTGTATGTGTTTATGTGTGTATGTGTGTGTGTATGTGCGTTTTTATGCGTGTGTGTATGTGCGTGTGTATGCATGTGTGTGTGCGTGTGCATGTGTGTGCTTATATACAATAGATGCTAGATAGGAAGGTAGCAGTATTTATGACAAAATCTTTCATCCATATGAATTCATAACATCATTATTCAGTCTTCCGGATATATTTCTAAGCTTTCTATGACATTATACATCATGTCAGTTGAATTCTGCATTCCCTCATAAATCATTGATTCCGCATTTGATTCGATTACTTCTTCGAGGAGTGTTTGATTTATTCAGTTTGTTGTAACTGTTGACCAGACTAGCAGCTGCAAGGACAGATACGACATATTGTCTGAAGATGACACGTACCGAGAATACACTATACGTGAAACGACTTCCCATCTAGCTCCAAGGTTTTTTGATCACTTGCTTCTCCGTCAGTAAAATCTTGAAACTCTCTTTCTTATCTTAATGACATTTGCTCTGTTTTTGTCTTTTGCTTACCTGATATTTTAATTTCTCCTTGCGAAATTTATGAGTATTTACTGTCAGGGAAACCCACTGAGATAATGAAACGGCCCATAATACTTTGAGAAATGAGCTTTGGAACCGTAAGGAGAAAATCATGTGTGTGTCAGTACTTCTGATTCTTGTAAAAACAATAATAACCACAAACGTTCTAAACTACAGACATCTTTTCAGTTACTCTTACATAGTCAGATTATGTCTAGAAAACCATTAAGCAAATCTTGCAACTCCATAGGAAGCACTCACTGTGATTGTTACCTCACCTTTATATAAAACAGTATAAGAACTGTTTATTTTCTGTGTAAATTGGTAGATCCTTCGACTAAAAACGTTGATCAATATTTCTGAGACGAAAAACATCGTTTGCAGGGATGAAAAAAGGTTTGTATTTTCGTGTAGGTGAGAGAGAGAGAGAGAGAGAGATAGACAGAGAGAGAGAGAGTGTGTGTGTGTGTGTGCGAGTGTATCCACATGTGTGTGAAGGGTGACCACTAAAACGTTACTTTTCTAATGCAGAGACAGAAATTCTATATCAATCTTCGTTTATATTTTTACTTTAAAAACTTTGGGTCAACCGATAATTGCTCTGAGAATTATATCAATCTATATTTCCACCAGTTTTATATGTGATGTTGTTCTTCCTCTCTTCTGGGGCCACTTATGTGAACATTTTTAGATAACACATCAAACTTATTTTAATTATTGCGAACCAGTCGGTACATATTGGTTGTTAGTCACTAATTTAAAATATATGCAAAGATACCTTGCCTAGACCAATGAAAAAACAACTTAAATTGCCAGTAATTCCTACTTTTGTAAGAAAGGACTTTTTCATTTTCCTTTACTTTCCAATTATTTAGGAAGTCATGGACTTGTGGCTTCTACCTTTCAATAAAGTTAATTCCAGTTATTTTGATGGGAGCCATTGGACTTAATGCTTGAACCTTTTTATAAAACCACTTGAAGTTATTCTAATTGAAACCACTAGACTCACGGATGGAACTTTATCACAAAACAATTCATTTCAAACTGCAATGATTATATGCCTTTCTGGTATCCAAGCAACTTCCCTACTCTTTTGAGTACCTTTCCCTAGTTTTTTTTCCAGCTAAACCAAGGACATAATCTTTGCTTCTTCAATTTTGTGAGAAGTTTTCCAATTTTACGAGAATATACGCCGCATCACGATGGGGATTTTTTTTTATTCAATATTTTCTGGTGTTTAGCAGAAGACTATTACTTCTTCGTTGGAATTCTGTTTTACCAAACACTTTTCTTCACATTTTTTCGACCAAGAACTTCTTGATACAAAGATGACGTATCCTCATAGGAAGAGGTATGTAACATCGCCAAAAGATTTACCCTTAAGAATTGGATAAATGTAACTAATTTCCTGTGAGCACCGTACATAGTGGCCAGGTTCTTCCTGATTCTATGTTTTACTTAAAACCGGTAAATCTCAAAGGACGGACTAGTCTTGCTTCTTAGGACATTTTTTCAAGTTACCAAGCCATTTTATTCACGTTCCTTTAGCAATGAACATCCGGGTAACTGAACGCTAACAAAAGAGACTTCGTTATCAACAAGTCACCACAATAATAGGATATTCATTATTGCAAGAATTTTCTTTATTTGCTTCATTCCCGTTGGGTGACGATATCTTCAAAAGGTGTGGCCGCAAATTTTTTTTCTTCCTTCCATGTGTTGGATGACCTTTTTACTTTTTAATGTAGTTAACTTTACGGACAAATAGATGTTGGTTGTGACTCGCCTCTATTCTCAGTGTAATTGTAGAAAAATTCCAGCAACAGGGTCCCAAGTTTATTCCCATATTTGGCATCACTATTTCCATCTATCAGTTTTTCTGTCTGTCGGTCGGTCTCTCTGCTTCTTGTCCACCAAAATATATATATTTGGCTTCTTTTCCTGTCTCTCTGTTAGTATTAATTAGCCTCACACTGGTCAGATTCCCCAAGAAGACATTCTTCAGTTAGTTCGCGATACATTCTCAAAGGACATATACAAAAACCCTGATTAACTGATTTGATCTATAACACCCGAATAGCTATCACGGTTTTGTACGTCACTGCAATAATAGATCGTGCAGTAAGGATTGAATTCACAGCTTCAGTATAGGTGTTTGATACTAGCATACAACTTGCTTTGACGATGTGTCTTTTACATAATAATAATTTATTACATTTAGTGTCCGTAAACAGTATTCCTAACAAAAGCAACCATTAAAAAACGGTTCAGGGTTTGAATCTAAGGCAAATCTTCAGAATAGTAAGCCTATTCATCAATCAGTAGCAGTAGATAGAATTCATTTCGAACTTGAAAATTCTAATTATTCCTATCTGGTAAGCGTTACAGCATTGTAAAAGGAGGAAATTTTGAATGGTCTTCTGTACAAACAATTGTCAAATAACCACACTAAAATTTTTACATATATTGATGAGGCTATATCGTCCTGACAAGTCATCGATACTCACTATCTTGCTCTTTGATATATGGAACTACTACGGCCTCATTTCTGTTCTTTCAACTAATTCATCACAATTCTGTACGATGAATGTAAGGAAAACAATCAATAGTTGTTCAGGCCATGTTTTGAAAACAAATTGTTAAAGATTCATTCTACAAAAATCAAGTGATTGGTCGGTTATTTAACGATTTCTCACAAATTTTAATTTTTTTAATAAGTCAGTTCAAAGTAAACAAGTCATTTTAGTGTTTTGCATTGATTCTTTTAAGCCATTTCCCAATCACTTGCTGTCTTTAAAATAGCTCATAGGTCACCTTGAGCCACAACCTTCCGATAAAATGTCTTTGGAATATTAATAAAACCGCTGGTATTAGTTATATGGTTCCCTGGAAGTTATGAATTCAATCCTTGTATCATATGTGCAGAAAAACAATGACACAAGCGGAGAGAAGATCATCATGCTTAGGATCTACCGCTTACAGTCCGTGATTAGTTGTTCGCAGTAAAAGCTGTAAAGACTAAATGCCGAAATTAACATATTTAAGCGTCTTTGTTCATTTGTTCGGGGTTTTACGGCTTACAAAAAGATGTCAGAAGTGCAACCCAGTAGATGCAAGATTCAAGGCTTGGGAAACAGACTTGGAGAATCCTCAGTCAGCTGGAATGTGGATAAAGTGGACAAGCTATCTCTCCAGGTGAAATAGGCGACTGGCTTTTCACTTTTCAGTGTACTCTGCTGACCATGGTCAACAAACGTGTTTCATGGGAAGGGCCAAATGATTAATATCTGAATAACACGCGATTCGGTTCTATGAAAGGACCAGACATAATTAAACCATGTAGGTAATTGAGGACAATCGTTTCGTCAGAGAAAATTGTGTTCAGCTAAGAGCTTCTCAATCATAAGGACCTGACTTCATTGGTTCGCCTGAATCTATGCAGCTTTACTTTTGTGTCCCCGGGTACACACACGCCTTTACCTGTATGAACCTTTGATGTAAGCATTGAATTACGATTTGTGCCTATCTTGTAGGTGTACTTTTAGTTTTATTGGTATATCAATTCCTATGAGATAATTTCGGCGAATGAAACTTCGACCTACATGGATCAAATATATCTTCTAATTGTTGATATGGATTTGAAAAAAAATAGGGAGGTAAAGAACATAACAAAACGAAAGAAATTACAGAATATGAAAATCAGATGCCTGTCATGAGTATGAGAAAACTGGATTTCAGAGAGATAGAATATATATATATATATATATATATATATATATATATATATATATATATTTATATATATGTGAAGTAAACAGAAAGAAAGGTACACTAGAGACTGAAATCTTTGTCGAGGTATAATTTTCATCAGTTCATTGTCGATGTAGGTAGTTTGGCACGCGTATATATATATATATATATATATATATATATATATATATATATATATATATATATTAACTACTGATACATCCTTCCGATAGCCATCTATGCGGCTAAAACATCGAAAGATGGACCTTTTTACTGAGAATCATGAAACGTGCATGTTCAGCATAAATTAGAAATATCACAAGACAACCATTGTTTTAGAGAAAAAATAGGAGTGAGGGTCTTCATACAATCCATAAGAAAGCTCAAATGGCAATGGGCTGATGATGTTATAAGAATATCAGATAACAGATTGACATCATGAATTACAAAGTTGATTCCCATAGATCTTATGCGAAACTCTGGCCGGTTCGGCGACGTCCATGATTGAGACGTTGGTGAATCTTGGGGAAGGAATATGTCAGAACTGACGCTATGATGATGATGACGATACAAAATATATTTAACAACTTACAAAAAAAATGAAAATGAAAAAAAGGAAATGCTATATCCAAAGTTATTGATACTAGAAAAGTATAAACAGGATTTTTTGTGTATAAATGATGGATATTGATAATGATTGAAGTAATGATAATCAATAAATCGATATGCATTTATTTCCATAAGAATAGATGTTGGTGGTTTCAACAGTGCGATAATTGTTCACGTCATAACGTCCAAACATCAAACTTCAAGAGACTGAAAAGATCTAGATATGATAGGAAGAATACATTGTCGGTCAGAGCAGAAAGTAGCCTCTTAAGAAGCTCCAGGAGACGAAATAACAAGAAATGCCATCATTAAACCCCTGCACAGGGCTGGTTTACAAGCATGCCGGCCTCATTAGACCTTTTTTCTAAAGGCTAGTTTGAAATATCGTCCAGCGTTTGCAAATGGGTTTATTGATAAACCCTTCTCTTTCCGGAAGCACGGTAAGAGTTGATAGCATAATGAAAATAGAAAATGATTGTGGAATATTTCTCTTGTCCACTCAAATATGAAAATGAAGCGTGCTTGGATCGTTATGTATATCAAAAGTCCAATATATACTTCTCAATTAGTCCAGGAATATTTTTAAGATAAGAATATAAATATTTTACCGTGGCCTCCACCTAGTTCAGATCTGAACCCAATAAAAAAAATGGAAAGAATCAAAAATACGAGTACGAACCAGGAAGCCAAGGAATATTTGGAGATTATGCACTCAAAGTTTGGCCAAATATTTCTGAAGATGTTTGAGCAAACATTGTAAAATTTCACCTAAAAAAATTTGCAAAAGTTATCGCTCGAAAAGGATGAACTACCGACGATTAATTCCTTCGTGTCATTAATTTTATCACACAGATATTTTTCTTCCGTTTAGAATTATTCAAAATGAATTATCAGAATGTTCGTTTATATGTTTACTTACTTATAGTTACCTCTGTATTTTTAGAAATTCTCTAAAATTCAATTATATTGGTGATTATTTCTAATTTTTTTTTTAATCGGACTGTGCCCATAATTTCAGTCTGCAAAGTTTTCCTTTCTGCAGCATAAGGCAACATATGTGGAGAGAAAATCGAACTCACAACAATAAAAATTATTTTTGAGATTAATTTGTTAACTACCACCACGTGGCAAGGAGCCCAAGAGGGAAGAAGAAATAATACAATCAAAAATAGAAGATTGAAGACGGATCACGTGATAGCTGCTCTAAATATTTAAAATGAAAAAAAAAATATGTCCGATAATTATCGCGTTCCTTTTATTGGGGGAGAAATTATTCGAAACCGGAAATATTTCAGTTGTCGATAATGGCAATCTTAAAATCCGCCCGAAATGACAAGTGAGAATATTGGTAACTAATAGGAAACGTTAATGTGAAAAAAAAAAGCACAAGATGAATACAATCATTACTGATTGGAAAAAAGATAAACATCCTGCCTATTCTCTGTTAACAGCGTGGATCCTATTCCCAATGCAACAAACAACGTTTTATTTAAATGCCGTCTTTAAGCCCCTTTGGTGGTCGGTGATGATTACTCTTTATCTGAATGCGAATCTCAGAATTATGCCTTCGCTTTCAATGCTCTTCTTTTTTAATAAGGAACGGTAAGTCCATCAGATGGACGTTTCTCACGACTGCAAGGAAAATTATTTAATATAGACGCTCTATTGTATATTCCGCATTCGTCTTACACATTCTCCTTTTCTAGTTCTGTCTCAATTATTTCTCTTCTCCCTCTCATTCTCTCACTTGTTTTGCTTCCCGGTTCTGTCTTGTTTTTTCTCTTCCTTCCGATTTCCCACTCTCTAGTTCTTTCTTATTCAATTCTCTTTATTTCTCTCAATCACTATCTCTATAACTATCTAATCGATCCTTCCTATCTTTAAATATTTATTTATTGTGTTCTCCATTCCCTATATTCCCATTGACATTTTCTAAGCTTAGCTGGGTATGGCACAAGGTCAAATTGGCTGAAATAGGGGTAAGAAAATGTTGTATCGCCAGTCATTCAAGTGGGAAGGGCCTGTTGCCTCTTGATTGGGCATTCGAAATCAGCTAGTGCAACTTTTTGGAAATTTTCAATTATCCCAGTCGAAGAGCAATTTCAATGACCATATTCTAACCAAAGACTAAAATGGTCTGTATCTAGTTGGGAAATGAACTTGCAATATTTGTAAAAAGTCTGTGAGACAATATTCCCATTTTTCACCATCATGCTCTTTGTCTCCAGGATCAGACATGTCTTTTGCATTAATTGGTGAAAGTTAGGTGTGACCATCACGTTCATTTGGCACAAATCGGGGAGACTGGGTAATTTCTGTGTGATATGTGGGGTCCTGCAGATTAAACGTGACTGTGTGCCGTATCTGTGCTATCGTGGCGTAAGGGTGCGAATAAACGCCGTAATATTCAGAAGAGATATGGCACAAATAGGACTGGTCCTCAAGGCTCTGTTTACCGGGCAGCATTTTGACATTGCACTAATGCAGTTACTCAAGGGCTAAGCCCAAATGTCTGGGGCAAAAACTAATGGGATTGGTCAATTTTGTCTTTACCTGTACGTAAGTGTGTGAGGTCCTCCATTTACTCTGAATTTGTATCGTTGCTGAGGAAATAAATAAATACACTCAAGCTGCAACAAGCAGCCATTTCTATGTTTCTATTACAGTCCTTATAGTTTATTTTCTTTTTCTTTGCATTTTCGTCTCAAGTTCGTATTTCATGCCCTTTTTTATGCTGTCCAAAAATATGTAGACACGTCAATAAGTCAGCAACCAAATGATAAAAAGAATTTAGAATATTTATAATTCAAATTTCTGTGCTTGCCAATGCAGTGATGAATGATTATGTGTAAAACGCCACAGATATTCGTGAGAAGGGAGATTTGAGTGACTTTGATAAAGCCCAAATTGCTATGACCAGATAATTTGGTCAGAGCATATCCGATTCATCACAACTTGTGAGTTTATTCCACTCATTGTGGATCGAGGAAGAAGAAAATCACCAACTTCCGACAAGTCATTGTGTGGCAAAGATTCATCGCTGCAAAAGAAGTCAACATTTGCATTCCCGCCAAGTATGAGCCAACAAAAAAGCCATCGTTTGTTGATAGCGTTTATCAAATTAAATGGAGGGTTGTGTAAGCTCATCGATCTTTGTCGTGTAAGGCTAATCATAGTACCAAGACTAACCAATGGCCATCGTAAAAAAAGTCTTCAATAGGCACGGGAGCGTCAAAACAAGTATTCAAGAAGATCACTCATTCCGTTGTCTCGTTTACTCCAAAGAAAAGTTTGGTTAAACCTCAATATAAATGAGATGTACAGTAGGAAAACAAGCCAAGTCGTAGGCCGCAGTTGCATGTTTTTTAGTAACAGTCTGCTGCAAAACGTCGTGTCCTATCATACACGTAAAAGGTACTTTATCGCGTACCATCTATCCCTGGACTGCTGGAACCTGGACAAGCTGTCACTGCACAACGGTTCTGTTCGTTTAAAAGACGTATTGGAGCGGAAAATGATTTTCTGTGAAAACAAGCTGACTGATGAGTTGTATGACAGCGTTTACTATGCCGTTGCACGTGCAATGCATTAAAAGATCATGGAAGTGGAATTTCAGATTCCCAAAACCTGTCACTTCCAGACCATTGCTCATTTCGCTCGCAGCAATATCCTTTGCCTGGCCCCACACAATTACAAAGATTTTAGAACTTCCAACGGTTCTTTGATTAACCCAATGAATCAAAACTTGAACCGTTGTTTTAATTATAAAATATACAATTCAGCAGAAAGTTTGTAAGAGAAAATACTTTGATAGCTGCATAGTAGGGCTTAGAAATTATATAAATAAGAAATATATTTAAAAAATCCTGGTAACTTTTCTATTAATTTAATATCTGTTTATACAGCTGATTGAAGAATGAAACTTTTGTATTTCTTCGAATGGGTGGCATTTGAAATCCTGTGAGTGTGCACACCAATGATAATTTTATCTTCGAAAAAAATACACATTACACAATGATATAGATATGTAACTGACTCATAGTATACGTAAATGTTTTTATTTGGTAAATATTTCTAGCTTGAATCGTGATGTATAATATATTTGGACCATTTCCTCGTCTATGTGCTCATTTCTCTCTACATTTCGGTCGTGCACACTTTGACCTTCCTCAATTAAACATGTCATATCCATTTTTTATCCGTCTATCCAGGTTTTGTCATCAGAATACTTACGAGTTTAAGCAATACAAGAAATACTTCAATAACACAATCTGGATGTAAAGAAAAAGACGTATATTCGCTCTGAGTAGTGATTTCACATTTTAAGACCAATAACACCCGACGGAGGCCGGGGGATACTCGGCCGAATTGTTGTGAAAAAAATGAACTCCTCTAAGTGGAAAATAGTCCGACCCTATCATACGTAATGATTGATACACGCCGTCTTAGAAAATTCAGACAAGAATTTCTCGTTTTAATTAACCTGTCAATCTGTGTCTTCGAAGCATATATTCTCTCACTGCGTCTCTCTTCACTTTTATAATTTAATTCGCTTATCATTTTTCAACAATCACGCACTTCTCAAACCTAGCAATTTGTTTTGCTTTATCGTCCTCGGTTTTTTTTCCTTGTTTCTAACTTCTTTAATTTTGTACTGTTTATCTATTTCGCTTGATTTTTTTTTTTCAAACTTTATTTACTTATTTATTGCTCATTCTGTCCGGTCATTCCCCCCGTCATTTCATTCACTCTTTCCATCAAACTTCTTATTTTTTTCTCCGTATTTTCATTAAACTATCGTCCTATTTTCCTTCTTTATTTTCTCCTGTTTGTCCACTTTTATAACTTTTCCTCCGCTTTCTCCACGGATTGATACTCTTTCTCTTTTTTTTTTCTCCATCCCAGAAATACCATAACGTCTCCGTTCACAAACCTCCTATACTCCTTAATGTGCTCTTCCCACATTTTTTCACTCACTTCTTTTTATGTTATCTTCCAACTTTGACGCGTCCATTACAAGTCCCAATCTTTTTATTTTTAACCATTCCTCTATCCTTGAATTTGCTTCGTTTTCTTCTCTCCTATGACATTTTCTATCTATTCATTCATCTATCTCTCGAACTATCTGTTCATTTATTTTTGTTACTCATTCGTCTATTTCCTTCTATATCCTCCAATGTCGCTTGTTATTATCGCTAAATTTACATTCATCTGATCTTTTTCTTTCAAGCACTCTCCCTTTTTTCCCCTTCGACAAATCTGCTCATACAGCAACGTTTCTGGTCGATGAAATTTTGAGGGACTATGGCATATAATCCTTTTCTATTAGGAATAAAATTAATGGAGAAAAAAAACAGGGACTAATTCAGAAGCAAATCCCTTCATTGCTAATTCCTTTAAATCTCAAACAACGTCCAACCTGCATGCATCTCCTCATTGATATGAACATGCCCTGGTCTAACGCATGCGCATAACTCTGAAATTGTGTTCAAAAGATTATGCGTTCGTACATTCATAAAAAAAAGGGTTTCGTAGATTGTATTAATGCTTCTGCTCGCATAAATATAGTGTTTTGCGTATTCTCTTCTGTGTGGCTGTGTATATTTATGTTTTGATACTATTTTATTAACGAGTCAAAGAATAATCCCAAGTACATGCGCCTCTTGCTTTGTGAATTCATCGTGTACAGTGCTATATTCATCATATCTTGAATGATCGTATTATGTTTCTCCCTATGAAATAAAAAACACACATATACACATGCATTTTTAATTATCTATGTACATGATTGGAGTTACATATATACATGTTTGTGTGTGTACATGTATGTACACATGAATATATATATATATATATATATATATATATATATATATATATATATATATATATATATATATATATATACACACATCTGTATGGAATGGAAAAGTATATACGTGCCCTGTCTGGATAGTATCCATCCATTTGATAATGAAAAAAAATATCGAAGACAATGACGCCTAATTCCCTTTAAAGTATTACCGATGCTCATCCTTCTTTTTAAGACTGTCTGCAAAGTCTTCTTTCTGTGTCGCTATCAACTACACCATTGTATTCTCCCTAATCTATCCCCCGGTCACTTTTAGAAAAAAAAAACAGAAGCGCAGTAGGGAGAATCTAGGCTGTGAGGAGGTGGGTAGGAAACTTTCCAGATACAATGTTTTGCAAAAAAAAAATCATCAGCACGAGACGTGAAGACTGAAATGCCTGGCGATTGTGAATGCGACAGTTACACGGTATGCAAGCTCAATCAAAGGTGTTTCACTGCTGACTGAGTACACACCACTGTGATAATGTCCGACTTGTTGCCAAGTTACATCGAGGCCGAGCGACCTGTCCTCAATGTATTCAAAATGGCTTGATTATTTCTGAACATACCTCCTGTGTGCGTGAGCTGGCAAGTTCATGATTGAGTTATAACTAAAATTATCCAAACATATATTATCATTCCAATAATAAACGAAAGCAGACACACACACACACACACACACACACACACACACACACACATACACACACACACATTAAATAAACTGGGTTGGTTCATTTGGCTTGGAAATTATTTGCGTAATGTATTTTACAACTGCTACTTACTTCATGTTACTTCGTATGAATGTGCTTAATTTCTCATCTTCTTGAGTTGAAATAGTTGAGTGTCGAAGAGAATTGTTATATGATCATGAAAGTGTTTTACATAGAAAGAGATCTCTTAGAATGAGAAACGGCGAGAATCACTCACATGTGACCTTGTGCAAGATATCTCTATATCTTTGCCTTCTCTATTTCTCTTTCAGTCCCACTCACTCTATATGTTCCACCCTCTCTCTCTCTCTCCCTCGTCTTCTCTTTCTTTCTCTCTCACTCATATATATATGGTAGGATTTCATGGCGTGCGGAGCAGTGTGCCTTAATAATGATATAAATTAAAATTTCCTTCATTGGAAAGTATGGCTTCGAAGATACCTCATCCTCCTCTTCAGTGTTGTGAATTTAGATCTAAATTTAGATGTATTGCGAATTCAAACATTTGATATCTAAATTTACGTTTATAATTGTAAATGAAAAATCTATATTGTGTATTTATTGATCTATTTTCATTATACATCTCGGGAACCGCTGATCTGAAATCATCAAATTCAATACTGCAATGCCTAGGGCGCTAATTTCATACATGTTGAGTTGTCTTGGTACACACACACACACACACACTCACACACACACACACATACCTAGAATTCTTTAGTTATTTCTTCAATCATAGCTCGAAGACTATCTGCAAGATCCACACATATGATAATTGTCTATTTGAATAAGAGAATGGAATCCAAATCTCTAAACTTAACAATTACCTGGACAAAAACTAGAGGAAATTAATTCTACCAAATACATTAAACACAATATACTCGAATCAATAGGTTGCTTTACAGATATATATATATATATATATATATATATATATATATATATATATATATATATATATATATATATATATATATATATATATATATATATATATATATATATATATATATATATATATATATATATACATATATATATATATATATATATATATATATATATGTACTGTAGAGAATGAGACAGACTCGGGAGTGAAGTGTTTGGTGGTAAGGTTTAATAATCCTTATAAGTCAATAGTCCATACATGTTTCGGGATTCTTCCCATCATCAGTGGTGTGTGCTGTGTGAGTGTGTATTAAATTGTACCATATGAAACCAGAGTCCACTGCCAGGAGCTATGCATTGTGGGTGAGTTTTGTTGTCAGGGCTGCTGGAGGCCTCCTGCTGAATGGAAGAATGTCCAGTAGGTATCAGGTCTTTGGTAAAGCAGGAGCAGTTGGTCTTGGGTAGGGCAGAGTGTGTCAAGGTAGGGGGTAGCGATGTGGAGTTAGATTTTTTGGTATGTTTGGGGTAGTGTAGAAGGAGGGGTGGTGATGTCAAGGAGCTACATAGGTATCAACCTTAAAAGTTATTGAAAATGTTTGGGCTATGATTTGAACAAGGGTTATAACAGGCTAAGGTGAAGTTTTTCCTATGGGTCTGGGTGACTTTGAAATTTCCATTGTTGAGTGTGTCTTAGATGTGGGTGTGAGGATATCAATGATAGGAGTTGTGTTTCTTAGGGTTCTGTGTGTTGAGGGTTGTTCAGTTCAGTGTTTAATCCATTAGGATATAGGGTTTTAAGTTTGTCGATCCACATGTCTTCGTGTTTCTCTAGAACTTTAGTTATGTCAATCGGAGTAGTTTTTTTCTATTTTTTCTATGATGGTGAAGCTAGCGTCAGTGGCAAAATTGTGGTCAGGTGTGCGAAAGTGTAGTTCTACGGGAAATGGGCTACGATTATTTTTTGACTTGATCCTATGTCTATAATTGTTGAGTCTAATATTAAATTGCCACTCAGCCTTGCCTATGTACTGTAACTTACATCTATTGCACTCAAGAAGGTATATAATGTTCTTACTGCGGCATTTGCTATTTTGATAGTGATATATATATATATATATATATATATATATATATATATATATATATATATATATATATATATATATATATATTTCTTTTATTTACTCCTTTACTCTTTACGTAGTTTTCGATGCTGAATTGAATGTGATTCAAAATCTATGATACGTGCAATTAGTTACTTGCATCATTTCAGAAAAAAAAAACTTTTGTAATCGTGTGATTGTACAAGCCATTAAGATCCGTATGATTTAAAGGGCATTTTCTTTATATTTGGCAACTAACAGCACTGGAAACATTTACATTACATAATATGTATATACGTATATATAGAGAGGGCAAGTAGATTCGCTACACAAACAGGTTCATGTGTCTGCCCCCCCCCAGCCTATTTGCCTGAGGAGGCCCAAAGACGGTAGACGCATAAAGCTGTTTGTGTAACAAATCCACTTCTTATTATATTTCAAGCTGTCCTCCAAAACGACTTGACTCTTGGTGTATAAAGGTGAATGTATCGAGTATTCCATGAAAATAAATCCATTGCATATCAGACATTGCATTATATTACATTATATTATTCTATATTGCTAATCCAATTTGAGCTATATATATATATATATATATATATATATATATATATATATATATATATATATATATATATATATACATATATATATATATATATATATATTGTGTCACACACGGACAGCTGTTTTGTTGTATTACAACTTTTCAGTGTGGATATAGACTTTCCATTATTCCATCCTACCACAAGGAAGTATCGAAACTTCCGCTTCAGATCTAGAAGCTGGCCTCTCCCCTCTGCTCTACGCAGAACTGGATGGTCAGTAAGGTTGAATTTAAGCGATACATTTACTCACATAAATATCCCCATTCCACCAGTTCTTTATTCCTAGATTGGATGGGCTTTCCATAAGCTTATAATGAATGATTTATTTCACTCAAAGAGTGCTCAATCCTGAATAAGGAAGCGTTTTTTGCTATGATAATGGTATACCCTCGTTTTGTTTCATTCAGCTCCTCAGATAGACAATGTAACTGGGCCTTACAGTTATTTATATATTTGGTTGATAACTTCCATTATGATTTGAAATGTGACGGTTGGAGTGAGCTGTACTTTTTCACACAGCAATCATCATATGATATTCATTCATCAGGATTTGTTAACTCAGACTATATAAAAATTAGTTGGTTTTGCTTTCAGTTTTTTTATGCTCGTTTCTTTTTAAATTTTCTTGTGAATATGTTGTTCTATTTGTTTCTTAAATTAAAAGGTATTCTTCGGATAAGTGATTTTTTTTATCTTTAATTCACAATATTTACTCTTTTTCAAGCATGCTTTCGATTTTTCAGTTATTCCTTTTGTTTTGTTTTTTTACAAAATCCTTTCTCTTATTTGTTTCATAGTTGTTCTAGTTTTGTCAAGGTTTGATACTTCATTGTATCATTTTATTTCATTTTAATCTGCTTTAAAGCTTTTTTCTCGTTTTGGGGCACATTATTTACTCCGTCACTAATCACTTAAAATTCTCATGCATCCCCTATTCTCTCAGTTAATACACACTACTTTTTTTTTCCATTTCTAAATCAATCACTTTTCCCCTCGGTGATCACTCGAACTCCTTACTCATTCCCCGAGTCTTCTTCCGATCCTCAGTCTTTTCCTCCCTTAGTGATCACTTTACGATCTCTCTGACGACCCAACACTCTTATTCAATCACATTTCAATCTCTCAACAACAATTTGAATTATTGTTGTCACCTCTTGTAATTTTTGTCCCATTTCTTCCCTTTACAGCTTTTTCGTTTGATTAATATTTCTCTTTTCCTTCGAGTTTGTTAATGTAGCGTTCTTTTTTCTCTCCTTCCTTTAGTCAAACATTGGTCTAATTCCGGAATAAACTGCTTTCTTACCAAAACACGACCGACGAAAACTATGAGAACAACCCTCACTAAAGGGGAGAAAAAATGATCATTTCCTTATGAAGATTTGGAATCACGATCAACTAATTGGTAATCGGCTCACTCAACCACTGAGCCACACACTTACACATCTACGGAATTTATCTTAGAGATACGCAAGGGTTTGAGGTATTTACTCTAGTAAATAAATACATTTAAACCAGGACATTTTTTAAATTCTTGATTATATATGATATACAATACAAAAGTTTGACCTTGCAACATTCTGTCTTGCCATATATATATATATATATATATATATATATATAGAGAGAGAGAGAGAGAGGGGGGGGGCAGGGTAAAAGTATTGCATCGGGCATAAGAGGTCATTTATGGTCACTTCTAGCGAATTTTCACATTTGTTGGCCATAATTTTGAATTTACGATACTGCAGTTTAGCATATGGTTACATGTCCACACGGCAAAGATTGAAATCTATGTGATGTTCACTTCTGAGATTATTCGGGGACACCAGGGTCATTTTAAAGCAATATTTGGCCACAATCTAGTTCTTATGAAACTGGAATTTAGTATAGGGTACCTTTTTACATGGCAAACTTGATCTTTTCCATGGAGTTGATCTTTGAGGTTATTTAAGGGTACCAAGGATCGTTTCCTGTCATATGTAATCAATTTGTTGGTGTGTGAGGCTCAATTTTGCACCAAAGACGCTGAATTTTAGCGTATGTATACAATTTCTCACATTGTAGTTACAAGACAAACCAAGAGTGGTATCGTCAAGTTCATCAGACGTCAATTCTAATATTTATTACTCAATTTTCCAAGTTTTTTTCAGAATGATTTCGCACATATATAGCTTGAAGTTTGGCATAAGGATAAATCTCTCCCGGACAAAGATCACGGGTAGCGTAATATGGACCGTAGAATGTTACATGAGGTAATTTTTATAATTTTTAGCCAATTTCCTGAGTTTTTAGTCACAATGTTCCACATGTGGAACTGAAATTCGGCATAGTTAAATTTTTTTCTCGGACGTCTGGCGAATTCTAAGGAAAGTGTAAATCCGACCAGCTTACATTACTTTTTCTTTATGTTCAAACACTTGCAGAGTAAAAACTTCTATGTTGACTTCGATTTTGTTTTACTCACGATCTAGAAATTTCAGAAACCATTTATTGCGTCTTTGTTTCTGTTATGCAGTGAATTGACAAAAGAAATGGCGTTTCGTTTTCATAGCATTATACATTACGTGGTTTGTTTTCACATGGTGTCATCTTATGCTCACTCTCTCGATGGTTCTTGTTGACACATGACTTCTAAGGGAGCTAATTGGGAATACTCAAATCATTTCCCCTAGACCATCTCAACTTTACTACATTGAACAAGCACGCAGGCCATAAAACAAGGGAAAGCCTGCTTTATCAATTTTCAAAATGCCCATACACACATACACACACACACGCATAAACACACACACACATACACACACACGCACACACACACACACACACACACACACACACACACACACACACACATATATATATATATATATATATATATATATATATAGAACAAACTCTTTACGTCCGACAGAATGTGATAATTATGAAGTCATTTGAGCAGGAACTATATTTCATTCGGCACCAAGACCGGATGAATGAATGAAGAAAATAAGCGTCGTACGGAAATTGATATGTAAGTATGTGTGTGTATGCTGTAACATACCTTCGTGTACACGTATGCTCGTGCAAGCAGACATATATACGTGTGTTTTTGTGTGGGCATAAATTTGATTTTCAGATATACACACGTTTACTTGCATAAATTCCTATACGCACACATATCATAGTCGTTGGCTTATAAAGCGCATATTCTACAAGGATGTTTTTGCTCTGATACATCTGTATAGCCCGAGCATTCCATGGGATAACAGCTCGCATATTTCTATTTCAATATGAAAGAATCTTTTATAACCGTGTTCTATTTAGGGTAACTGTATATATGGATATAGCGCTCAACACAAAATCGTATTTTTAATACAAAGGCCCCAGTTGTTCGTCTTACGGAGATATTCCCGGGGACATTTAATGATAAATATGATGCTTTGATCCGAAAAACGAATTTAAAATTGCAACTTTGCAAATCAGACTCTGATAGAAACTTTAAAAGTTGGGATAAAAGACTGAGAAAAACAAATCTATTTGAGCAGCTTGTAATCTCATATCGTTTGTAAATAGAATTATTTGGATCCTGCTAACTCGTCTCCGACTACGCTCTTTGAAAGACCAATAAACTTGGATTGGACGGTGAGAGGATGAATATGATAAACGATTTGCATTAACTCATCATAGCCAACGAATATCTTGGAGTAGAAAGTTTCAAGCAAAATAGTGATTATAACCATATCGGAAAGGTTTCCACACAATCTGAATCTATTGTTTCCAATTGGTGATGGTGGTGGTATTATTACTATTATCATTATCATTATTATTATCATTATTATCATTATCATTATTATCGTTGTTATCATTATCATTATTATTATCATTATTATCATTATCATTATTATTATTATCATTATTATCATTATCACCATCATCATTATTGTTATTATCATTATCATTATTATCGTTATTATTATTATTATTATAATAATTATTATTATTATTATTATTATTATTATTATTATTATTATTATTATTATTATTATTATTATTATTATTATTATTTGCAATCTCACACTAGTTGCCTGGTGGTAACCGCTGGAGTTTGAGTGACAGCAAGTCTCCTAGTCTCAAGCCCTTCTCTCTTAGTACTCATAGGTTGCGGTAATACTGCAATTTACAGTTTCACACTGGTTGCCCAGTAGTCATCGCTGAAGGCTGAGTGACAATAAGTTTCTTCAGGTCTTCAGCCAACATCTCTCCTCTCGTTCGCCTATCATGTCAGTGCTGCTGTTTGCAATTCCGCTTTCATTTCCCTTCCTCTGTCGGGACATTGTTGACGATTAACGTTGCAGTCTTTATATTTCTAGCACTTTTTATTAGAATTATCATTAGAATTTCAAAATTTTGAAAGGTTATCATTGTCGTGCTAAGCCAAAAACTTCCAGAGATTTTTTATATTAGTTTTATCCTTCTATTATATCACTGGCTGGAAACCCGCCTCGTATGGATGGACCCAATTGAAGCCTTGGCCTTAAAAAGATATCACACATTTCTATTGGGGAAAGATTGAATATTGCATGTTATAATATACGTGTCTGCACGGGGATTGATCAAAAAATTGAATCATATCCTCCTTAGCCAATGACCTATCCTCCATAGAATTTCATTAAAAACCTTTGGAGATATTAGGTAATGTGGAGAAAAACTACGATGGAGGGAAGATAAATGTAAAGAATTCAAATTCGAAATTCTTGCGTGATATTCGATTAGTTTGGTTGCGGTCAGTAGTTTTCTGACTTTTAAAACAAATCTCTATGATACAAGGAAGTTATCTGTATGGGTAGGTATTCGAGCATGAATGCTGCTTCAAACAAAATAAGGTGCATATGTAGCATTAATTTGCATTGTAAATCGACTCTCATCAAAAGCTTTGGCGTGGATTTTCATAAATCAATTTGCTAAAAAACCTGCTTTAGTGCCTTATCAGCGAACATTGGTAGCCGTAGTTGTGACCGTCTTTAAGTGCGGCCATTGCAGGAGGAATTATGATAAAAAGATAATTATTTGCAAATGAATAAAAGAAACTACATCAAGATTTGAATTTATACCCTCAAAAAGGATAGAAGTTTCCTCTCACATTTGATCATCAAAAGAAAAAATATTCTTTTCACTTCTGACCTCAGAAAGTGAGAATGACTCCGTTCTGACATCTAAGGGGGAAAAACCTCTCTCTTATACTTTGAACCCCAGAGTAGGAAAACATTTATCTTGACTGTTACATAATGGATATATCCAACTGTGCTGTCAAAGGGATGATGAAAGACCGTTTCCGAAAGTCGAAGATGGCAAATTTTATTTATTGAAAATATTTGTTCTTTTTTGTCTTAAATACAGCAGTTACCTAACATCAAAACATCATCGTAGTATCCCTTGATATCGATTGGAGACTTCAACATAAACACTCAACATTCTCCGAGAGAAAACGGAGAGAGAGAGAGGCGGGGTTATTACAAAGGATTGAGAGCTTAGAAAATAAATGATATCAAAATAACCAACTAAATATCAAACAAAAGAGACAGAGAGAGAGAAGATTGTTTGTTCACGTCGCTAAGCTATGGCTTATTAACTCCAGGCACACAGCCATTGTCCACGCATAAAGGCAGGATACCCACACTACAAGGGTTGCTGCTGCTGATTCACGCTTGTAATCAATACCAAGCCTCATTTATATCCTTCATAGAATCCATTAAGAAACTGAAATGGCGATGGGCTGGCAATGTTGCGAAAATAGCAGACAATCGATGGACATCACGACTCACAACATGGATCACCAGAGATCACATGCAAAACGAAGACCACCAAAATACAAGATGGAGAGATGGACTGGAAAAATTTAGAA
>OY735199.1:72963793-73056293 GCA_963457665.1 Thysanoteuthis rhombus
TCTTCAAGACATTGGAAGGCCTTTCTCTGGCAGAACTCTCATACATATACTCACGCATATATCCACCCCCACACACATACATATATATATATATATATATATATATATATATATATATATATATATATATATATATATATATATATATGTGTGTGTGTGTGTGTGTGTGTATATATATATATATATATACATATATATATATATATATATATATATATATATA
The DNA here is from genome assembly GCA_963457665.1 of Thysanoteuthis rhombus. Lineage (NCBI taxonomy): Eukaryota > Metazoa > Mollusca > Cephalopoda > Oegopsida > Thysanoteuthidae > Thysanoteuthis > Thysanoteuthis major. The sequence goes on from OY735199.1 coordinate 72,964,017, forward strand.
TATGTATAAGTGCCTACATTATCATCTGCGAACACCTCTTCTTTCGAAAAAAACACATGCACGGACACCACAACTAAATATATACATGCACTTGTAGACACATGCATTTTTGCTGTGACTGAAGATTGGTATTCCACTTTTCATTTCATAGAAGAACGAATAATGAAAGAACTTAATTAGCAAAAGTAATGATTAACCTAATTATGGAGTCACTCTATGCCTAATTACGTTACATAACGTTCGACCTCTCAAAAGAAAAAAATGTTCTCAAGATCTAATTTCAGAATGAAAAAAAAAGGAAAGGAGATGGCTCAGTTTGTTGGATTTTGGGAGGCAGTATTCGTTTCAAACGTAGTTATCGTTCAAATCCAACTTCAAGCCAAGATTCCAAATGCTGATTTATTAGTGGAGCAAATTTAATACAAATAATCTTTTTAACACCCCATGTATTCGACACGACGTTTCTCCAATTCGGATTCTGTGTTACGAATATAACCATAAAAATCTAAGTGTCCAATAATTTATGCTCAATTGGATACTGTGTCGACCATTTAAGCATACCTCTGAAAGTCACTGATTCGAATTAAACTTAAAAACATTGTATTGTGCCAGTTCGCTCGTGACATGGAGTCAGACTTCTTGTATTGTAAATCAGTAATGTGAGTCCAGTTCTTACACGAATAGACCAACCACTATTACTGTTGGGGAATGTGCAACAGCTTCCACCTTCAGGCAGACTTGAGCACATAGATATAGGAAATGAGCTCCAGGTGAAAATAACATTTTTCCTTAAACCTTTCATTATATGAAAATCGAAACACACTCTTTCATCTGCCTGTACAGCACTCTTCGTGCAATGTATATGTGTGTGCATATCTGCAAGTAGATGTATTTGTAGAGTGGTTTAGTGTACACAACTAAATAGAGTTTGTTTGTTTTGTTTTTTGTTAATCTAATACAAAGGCGTGTTTACATAGCTCGCTGCCACATTTAGCAGAAAAACGGTGTGCGTTCTTTCAGGCGCTTACTCAAAAGACTGCAAGTAATGTGCAAAAAATACATTTTTTACGAGTATGTTATTTCTTGTATCAATACACAGAGATATTATTCTATTAGTTTGAAATAATACAATATAGGATTTTTCCTTCCTTCTCTTGCATGGGAAGGCTTTTGTTAGGGAAGACAAGGGTAGGGAAAATAATACCATCAGATTAGTCATACATTCCGGAGCCTGGTGTGAAATCATTTAAAATTGCATTTAAAGTAGTGCGGAAAATCGTCCCTTCCTCGTCTATAATCTAGAATAAAGATGCAGGAAATATCCCGGAAAATTTGCTTTTACCATATTATGAGCGGACAGAAAAATTGTGTTCGGCTGGACGAGGAGAATAGAAAGAAAAGAAGCAACATTGCTTACAGGAAAGAAAGGGATAAAAACGATACTAGAAAAGAAAAAGGAAAGATATCGATGACATCTTAGAGAGACTGGCGTATTACAACATGCAACAGTAGAGAAATGCAGAGAAATGAAAGAAGATAGAGAGAGGAATTCAGATAAAGTATTTGAGAAAACAACGAGACACTAAGAATAGAGAAACCATGTTAACGAAAGAAAGATAGTGAGGTCGAACATGAAAAAAGAGAAAAGACAGGGAAACAAGTCGGCTTACGAAAGAGAAAACTTCTTCAGCTGTATGAGTAAAAGTAATAAAGACATTATAAGTACTTTATATGAAAATAAGTAATTGGTCGTTTGACCACAATCGGCCATTAATGAGCCCATACCAAGTTTCATTTTATAGTAGGAGCTCAAAGGATACACCTGTTGGTTTTCGATAAGCTGTTCCCTGGGCGGCAAAGTCAAGGGTCTCTTTTACTTCGGACACAGCTATTTCTGGATATTCCCGCCCCTTCAAAAGGCTGCTGCTCATGAAAATGTAATTATTTCATCCATAGCAACGGAGGTAAAAGGATTTTCTTCCCGAAAATAGCAAGTTGTCACGCAAGAAAAAGGGATAAAGTGAATAAACAGACCGAAAGAGAAAAGAAACGATACTGTTCAAAAGAGAGAATGAAAAATAAAATGATTTAACGAATAAAGGCGATATAAAAGAAAACGAAACAAAAAGGGAAACAACTAAGAAAAGATAGCAGAAGATACACAACGAGAATCACCGAGAAAATTCTAGAAAAAAGATTTTTTAACAATCACGAAAACCCTCAGAAGAGGAAAAATGCAAAACTACCAGCGTGCTAGAAGAAAACGTATATATAAGAAGAGATAATAACCAAATTGTCGAGCACATCAAATAATTATACAAGAGCCTCTATTCTGCCAGACAAGAGGCATGGGGTTCATTCAAAGATGTTTAAATGTTCAGAGACTTTCTTGAGATTACTTCGTGGGAGGTGAAACAAGCTATCAAATAGTCAAATAGTGAAAGACAACTTGACATGATAAGATCACCTTAGACACATTCAAAAAGGCTGGTAAAGCCATCACAATTAAAGTGGCATAATCATCCAAAGAATGCTTCAAAAATAGTAAAGCCCAACAACCTTGGAACAGAGCAATCATTAATCTGCTCTCTATATAAAAAGAGATTCTTCAGATCAATCAGCTTGCTCAACGATAAGTAAAAGTGTTTTTTTTTCTAGTTTTTTTCCAATGAAAGTGATCACTAACCGAGTCACTAACACGCTAGATAAAAAATTTGTATAGAAACAGGCTCAGTTTAAAGAAGCTACTCGAACACTGACCATCTTAATTTGGTGAATCAACTAAAATAGAACGCAGCAGAGTACAAAATGCCACTCACTGTAGCATTTGGTGATTCATAGTTATCGATACATTTTTACAAACCGTATGTCAGAGTTCTGCAACATATCTACCGTCTCAGCAGTTTCTTTATCAAGCTACGTAAAAACTCATGTCCTTTTAGCTTGAAAATGGAGTAAGAAAAGACGAAATCCAGCCCACTCAAACTGTTCAGATTTTGCCTCGAAATAATCATTTTGGAATTGAAAATGGACAAAGGAAGGGCTAAGAAAAGACGGGAAATGCCGAACTAATCTCGGAGTTGCTGACATTATCGACCTCTTCAACGATAACATTCATGAACTCTAAATAATGTTACACAAACTGAATGAAGAAAGCAAGAAAATATGTCCAAATATGTATTTAAGTAAAACAAATGTCATGTACAACAACAGACCATTGTTTTATAACATCACTATGCGAACAGCCGTTATGTTTGCAAAGCATTGTTTTGAAATAATGACACAAAAATGAATAAAAAAAATCTAAGACTGAACTCAAGAATGCATCACCTGCCTCTACTTGGGACAATGAACTCACATAAAATCTTCAAAAAAAGAAGAAATCCTTGGCTGGAAAGCTTTTGGTAGAGCAAGCTTAACATTCGAGGACAAAAAAAGAATCCTATTAGTCCTACATAGAAGGATCTATAACCAATGCGTCCTCTTGATAGCATCCCAGGGAACTAAGACGTGGAACCTAATCAAAACATTGGCTTTTGAATTAAGAACCATGCAACGTGCCCAGATGAGAATCAGCACAGTATAAAAGAAGAAACTGGTGTCAGAGTTATCTCAGAATCCATTTAGAAATGGAAATGTCAATACACAGACAATGCTGCAAGAATGTCAGATAAGCATTGGACAACCCTATTCACAGTATGGACCACCAGAGATCATATGCAAAACTCTGATGGACAGAAAATAGAATAGTGAGTCAATTTAGGTAGGTTCAGGAGATGTTGGCACCGCGAAAACTCATGATAGAGAGTCTATCAATGTTCAACGTCGAAAGTTAAGAGGATGTTGACGATGATGATGAATTACTACTTAAAGTCTTAATGTAAAAATAAGCAATTTCACCGTGGTCACTCAAAAGGCCATCGGAGAATCCAAACCCAGTTTATTTTATTAGAGCAATTCCAACGACATTATTTTTCTCTCTCCCAATAGCAAAGGTAGACCACCAATTTTTGCCAACCAGGGATAAAAAACAGAACCCCCTTGAGGAAGAAAGGGCGATTATGAGTGATTATTTATGTTATTGCAACTTTGAATGTGCATTGAAGCTACCGGTTAAGTGCATAAATTCCACCATGCCAAGGCAAATAGGGAAATTGACAGAGACCCAACTGATATTTGAACAAAACACATTCAACAATTGGCCAAATGTTTCCGGTATGCCGTTGTGCAACTAATGTTATTTGATTTGTCTGGTTGGTGTAGCATATATGCCTAATGCAAAAAAAAAAGATCAGTTTTGAAACAACTAGAATCATATCTCAGTACAAGTGAAGCGGTATACCCCATAAAAATAATTTTGGTCCCTCTTACAGAGCTAGTTGTTTTGATTTTTTTTTCCTCTCATACTCCAATAACTGTGGTTCCGAAATGTCTACCCCTACTTCTGGAATGCCTGTAATGTTTGAGTACGTGATGTAAAAACAAAGCAATACAACTTGTTATATATTACGGACGGCACTTCTTTTTAGGGATTAAACTATCTAACATGTGCCTGACTCATTTATCTGATTATATTGGTACAAGCAGTAGTAGAAGAAAAGCAGAGTAATGTCTGACTGGCTATAGTCTTCCAATGAAAAGAAAATAGATCGGGTTACAAAGACTTTTTGTATTTCACTTTTCGGTGCTAAGGTAAGTGACATACATAGCAATCAATTCCTGTAGTTTATTTATTTCTGCTCTGGTCAGTTTGATTATCACAGGTTGTATAACGCTGATGACTTTGTACCCGACTAAGCTTCGTAAATATATGATTCCAATCTGCTAAATGAGCCTGCTATAAAGTGATGATTACCAAGAGAGTTTTGCAAGTTATAGAGAGTTCGTTCCTCGCTGTGGGCAAGACTGAAGAAAGTTTAATATTTATTATACATTTGATAGCCGTATTCTGTCAATAATGCCTGAATTTCGTCCTGCTTTCTGACAATTTTTTTCTTCACGGTCCTGATTCAGACTAAGTTTAGTAGATTGCTTTAACAAACTTCGAATAAATCAATGTAAAATTCTACGTTCACTCATTAGATTCCCCGTACCACAACATATATTCTGTTTGTTAATACAAAACAGTGATGGAGTACTGACAAAGTCAGTGGCCCGCGATGGGAAAAGCAGAAATCTCTCCAACGTCTAATGCAATCGGTACAAAAATGCAACTGTGGTTAATATTTTTTTCGCTACTATTTACTTTCACCTTAATTTTGAAGTTGCTTTTTCACGGGAAATTTTACCTTGGCTGCCTTCCCTTCGATGATAAGTAAACAGCGTTGACCAGAAAATGAAGAATAAGTATCATATGAGACTCTTCAGGTGGTCTCTGCGATACACTAGACTAAGCTTATTGAGATTATATTCCAAAAGTATGAAATACTTGATGACTGAAAATCAATACCTTATCAATTATTTCTCGCAGTGTTTTGGCCCACAAATTAAGAGGCATGAAACTTGCACGGGAGATAATCATGCTCAACATTGCATGGACAGATCACAAGATAATATAGTATACAAAGATGGGAATCAGAGATATCATAGGATCCACTTGAAAACTTAAATGGCATGGGACTGACTATGTCAGACGATTGCTCGACGTCGTGACTCACAATGTGGATCCCCAGAGATTATATGTGAAACTGTGGCCGTTTAAACACTTGTTATGATCATGCTGAATGAGAGCCAGTTAGTACAGGAACGTTCAGAGATGTAAGATTGTAAAAAAGGTTTGGGCCAGGAAGTTGGAATCCAAACTAATTTGAAAAAGATTAGAACAGACTTACAACAATGTCAATTTATTTTTTTGGATGTAACCAACTCGCCTTATTTTAGTAGTCTCCAGAGATAGAGAAAATATCCGTGCTTTCCCTTCGAGTGGTAAGTTCCTTTTTCGTATTCAAAAAAAATCACGTTTTTTAAAATCAATTCTCATGATAGATATAACATTACGTCATCAATGATCACAAACATTGGATTATAGATTAAAATTGTTTTTCCTTCGTTATAATCTATACGATTTATTTATTTTTTTCGTTTTTTGCAGTTCCACTGATCCGAAGTTTCACTGTCATTGATTCTCAACCCGCAGTTTCTATTCCGATGGTACTCTCTATCAACGGTTTCCTTTTCAGCGGCTCGTGGACATTGAACACATCATTAGAATTCCGTTCTTGTTATATAATAAAGAACTTTTAAAAGTTTTGCTTTTTGCTTCGTGCTCAGAATTATGAAAGTCGTAAATGGTATCAAAAATGGATCAGTAAGTTAATAGTCTGACACAGCTGGATGTTGATATGGAATGTCAAATTTAAGTAGTCGATTGAGAAACGTTATGCTGAGTGCATTGGCAGGGGAGGAGATTGTGTTTAAAAATAGATATAAATGCTATGAACGTACTGAGGTATTTACTTACACCAAAAAATAAACGGGATAGTAGTGAATCGAAAACGAGACATACTCCCATGTATTTGCGAATGAATAGTCCTAAAAAAGGAGAGTATACAACCAATGCATTCTCCCGATTGTCATCTATGAAACTGAAACATGGTACCTAACCAAGAGACTGACCTGCATCCTGAGAACCATGCGATTTGTGCATGGGAAAATTGTGTTCAACATCACATGGGGAGACTTCAGGACAGCACAGTATGTTACAGGAAAAACAGGTGTCCGAAACACTACAGTAATCATTGGGAATTTAAAATGCCGATGGGCTGGCAATGTTGCAAGGATGGCATACAACTGATGGAATCACAACATCGATCCCTTAGGATCGAATGTAGAACCGAGGCCGGCAGAACATGAAATGGCGAGACGAAGTTGACAGGTTCAGAAAAGGTTGGTTACGCAACGCCCACGGGAGAGAGAGGTGGCAAATTCAGGGGACATGTCCAACGTCGGAATAGCCGATGATGATGATGATGATGATGATGATGATGATGATGATAGACATGCTAGTGAATTCATTTGCATGTAGGCATCTGGTTTGCTTGAACCAAGAGGGGGTTCTCTCATAGTATTTGACTAGTAAACATATGATCAATGATAGTATTGAGCGCTGGGTAGATTACTGTATCTAGTGACTGTCTTCACTTTATCAATTTATTTGTGTGTGTGTGTGCTCATGTGTGAGTAGAAAGAAGCAGAAGAAGATAAACTGATCTTGTATGGAAAAGATGATTAAATCTGAGGTGAAAAAAAATGTCGAAGTGAAAACGCAGACATCTATAAATGCTAAATAACAGTGTCAAATTGAATATTTTTTTCAAGCTGAAATTTTATCATCACCTGCAGAAGCAGCAACAACTTTTCTTTTGATTCCTGTTTTCCCTCTAACATACTGCGCTATCTTTTGATCTCTCTGCGTGATGTTAAGCATGATTCTTTTCCTATTCACATTGCATGGTTCCCACTTTGATGGTTAATCCTTTGATTAGGTTCAATGTTTCAGCTTCATAGATGACTATTCATTGATTTGCCTACATTCCTGTTGGGGACTAATGGGTTTTTTCTTGTTCTTGAAGGTTAAGTTTTCTTATTTTCTTATCAGCTAGAGTAATTTCTCACTTTATCTCTACTTGTATTAAGAATTAGATGCTGATTCTTTGCTTTAAATGTTGTGATCTACTTTTCAAGCTCTGCATTTTCTATTGTGACCGTTGTGTCTTTGTCCTCAACATGTTAATATAAATGACATTGGTTTTACTGAAGTTCATGAGGAGAGCAATTTTCTTGTGTTTTTTTAAAAAATTTTTATCATTGACTTCGTCAAAGATCAGTTAAATATTTTGCAAAAATAGCGACGTCGTAGGCAAATTTGAAGTTACTGAAGCATTTGCAAGCGATCTATATTCCTTTATTATCCTAGACTAACTTTCGGGAGATCATCTCAGGGCTGGCTGTTAAGACTCTGAGTGAGCTCGTATCACCTTGTCTTGCTCATTTTTTAGCCTGAAGGTCCCAAAGTCTTCAGGTAGCCTGTATTTTTTCTTGATTTGGTAGAGACACTCTTTCTTTTGCTGACTAGTTTGAATCATTTATTCAATTTTTGATTGATTAGAAAAGATGAATAATGGAAATCAGATTATTGCAAACTGTTATCCTACTTTTGCATAGAGCTTATAAGGAATGTCCAAAGGGAGGGAGACAGTTTAGATTGCTCACACAGAATATACACAAAAGAAGATATATACAGATGTTCTTGTCCGTGTTATTCATTGCTTTCCTGAAGATAGAATGTTGAAAATGAAAGACGATATAATTGAATTACTCATAACTTAGGAAAAAAATGACTAATGTGTCAAGATCTATTGATACTGTATCCTTTGAATAAGCTTTCTGATATTTTTGTGGGTTTCCAGACGTTCTACTAATGTTAGAGAATATGATAACGACTCAGCTTAATACAGCATAATTGTCATTTAAAGGTATGGAAACGCTGAAGAAATTTCCCCAAAAAATTATTTGCTTTACACCATTTCGGGTAATGAAATTTTTGCCTGTTTTTTTCGGATAGCGGGCGAAACCTATGAGACTACTCATTTGTCTTGTTCATCAATCAAAGTTTTGGGTTTGTTTTCTTTTTTTAGACGCAGCATTCTCTCGGATTTATATTTGTCTTTATTAAATTGTAATTTATTTATATAAATGATTTGATACAACACTTACACAATAAGAATACTCTGATTGCAATGCTCTCTTGCAACTCCTTTGAAGATACTTTTTTTCCCTTTCCCTATAACTAGTATGATCAAGTTTTAGACAACGTCGGATCAAGTGACGGTATGTATTCTTCCTTAAATATCTAGCTCCATTTTTGTTATTTTCGCAGTTTCTGGTTTGAAGTGCCTCTTGTCTTTTCAGCATTCTCACTACCTCCAATCTTTTTGAAAGAATCTTGCAAACCATTTCCAGAGATCCAGTCATATTGAGTATAGCATTAACATTTATACGTCCTCATTGGAACAGATTTTGATCTAGATCTTGATAGCTATCTCTTGTCTCACAATCTTCCAGCCTTGACCCACGGTCTGCAGAAATAGTTGCGTTTTCTGTCCTCACGGTTTGATTATTTTCAGCAGCAACGATCAAGCCGGGTATTTTGACCTGAACAGGGTAGTCCAACCAAACCTCACATTCTGAAATATTTCCTTTAATCTTGAGAATAGCAGCTGTTTGTATTTCATCATCATTGTTGATATCATCATTTATATTTTGTATTTGTTGTGTTTTCACAGTCAAACCTAGGGGTCAAGTCACAATAAGTCGCTTTAAGACTCCAATAATCAGAATCATTAGCTTCACTTGTTATAATAATAATAGTAGATAGTATGAAAGGATTAAAACAATGATATTATAAAATACTCGAATCCGTTTGCTACATAAAGATATCGTTAACTGCATCACAAAATACCAAGTTGAAGGTCTAAGAAAATGTTTTCTCCGCTTTATAGTTTTAGTTACCCTGGTTTCACAACTTTGGTACTTGAACTGAAACCGAAACGCTTTTGGATACCATCCTGATGCTTTAAACACGTATAATTAATTGCAATCCGAAATACCTAGATAAATCACAACACGCAAACTACTTACATGTTGCAAATGGGAATAAGAAGGAAGTAGACTGACGTCTTTGGTTCAGGTGAGTGCATGGATGAGATACTGTGTGAGATAGGTGATAGTCTGATACGAAGATTGATGATTGATAGGGGCGGTTTCCAGACAGTGAATCAAGCCACGAGACCTAGCCACAGAGAGCTGGCTTTACCATATATATATGTATACATATGTGCGTGTGTGTGTATATATGTCGTCAAATTAATTATATTTGGTTGTAAAAGTAATATTATCAGCAGTTACTGTCACTGAGAATCAAGGAAGGTATAAGAAAGATTAGCCCTTGTTGATTTAACGCATCCGGTTTGTTTGAACTTGGCGGGGTTCGCTCATGGAGTTGGAATAGTAAACACGCTCAAGAATGGAGTGCATTGCTGTATTGCGTTGGATGAAATACCGGAAGAATTAGACTGCCTGACTGGCCTTGATAGTTACTTATTTTAAAGCCAGAAAGAAATATGCGTAACTACACAAAGTTTTATCATACAATTTCATGAAACTTGTAAAATACGGAACAATAATACTTAACCATGAAATAGACGGAAAAATGAAAATGCAACAGCAAAATTGAACAATTTTATTTCACAAAGTTTAGTTACATACGGGTACATGCCTTTTAAATTGTTTGCCACTGCATCGAATTTTTTCATCTATTCTAAGTTGAAATATTCTTGTTCAGTTTTTGCATAAGTTTATACTCTTTGTATTAGAATTTCGTGCATCTACGCATCTTTTTTGCTGGTCCTGTTTTCTTTAAGATTATATAATTTCTTTTGTTTTCAAGTCATTTATAACTTTCAGATAAACGATTCGCTTTTTATATGAATTTAGAATTTACTGATTCTTGCCTTTCGAGATTATCCTATACTTCCTTTAACCAGGATTATATTTCGATTTTTCAAAGATACCGTAAACATTATCTCAAATTCCACAAAATACATTAAAATTGATAACTTGTATTTGATGTTTATACTTCGGATATTAAAATATAATTTTGTTTGGACTTTATGACATCGGGAATCATCATCATCAACCACTGTTTATTCAAACTACTGTGAATAGTGGAAACGTGGTTTTAATGTCGCTTGGTATCACTGGTTTGACTTTCAACGTCTGTCATTGAACATAGACCTTCCCCAGGATTCGCCACACTTCTCTATCATGGGCATCGCAGGGCCAGTACTTCCCGACTTTGTCCAGCTTGTCTCTCCATCTAAAATTCTGCCGACCTCGGTTCCACATGTGATCTCAGGGGATCTATGTCGTGTGTCGCGATGTCTATCAGTTGTCCACCATTCGTGCAACATGGCCAGCCCACTTCTATTTGGGCTTTTAAATGGATTCTATGATGTCCCTGCTGCCTGACACACATGGTACTACTGTACAATTTGTCCTCTACTAATACTAGTCCTGTTTTTAAAAAAAAAAGGTTTTGCGATTGTGAATGTCAATTATCAATCTCCCGGTTCACGACCAAACGCTCTAATCAGTTGCATCAGGCCAACGAATCCAAAGAACAGATCTTTTAAAAGCCATCAACCTTAACCTTCATCATAGTTTTCTTCGGCATTTGAGAGGTCTAGCTAACTATATATGTATCATGCGTACAGGCTGCGTCAGTGGAGCTAAAGGGCGGAAAACGTAAACATTTTAACTTTTTTTGTCTACAAAGAATAGTTTTATCACGTGCTTATGGTAGGGTTCACTTTTCAATTAAACTTTATGCTGAATTGACCCCTTAGTTTGTGTTTGGTGGTATTCATGCTTGTGTTCTCTTTTCTGGTAGAGAATTCAGATTTTTACGGATCAATTTCCAACAAAGAGCGAGTGGAATAGCATTTATTAGTCATTCCTTCTTCAATTTTTTTTAATTGATCACTCCAAACATGTCATGCTGCCAAAAGACACTGGTGGCACGCAGGCTTCTATTGAGTGAGTAAGCAGACGTTTTCTTTCTATTCTAATTCACATATCCTAGATTTATGAAATCTTTTTCAATCCTCACGTACCAAAATTTTTCAGCCTCGAAAAATAAAAACTTTTTCGAATAATCATTAATCTGTACACCAAGCTACCAGACAAGTGTCGTTCCAAACTATTACTATTGTTATTTTAGAGAAAAACGACGCCCGACTCGATTCAAACTAAAAAATATTCAGTTAACAGCTGAATTTTACAACTGTCTATACCAAGAGAGCATAGATCTTATAACTGTTGTATTTTTATCACAAAGCACATACGCTAGACTTTTAAATTATTTTCCTTTCCTACGCAGAAAAAAACTCATTTGTCAAAAAATGTAGAAAATTTTGTCTTTTTTAGCCTATGACATTCACAACCTCATGTTACATATAACTACAAAGTTTCATCTAATTCAGCTGTGCAGTTCAGACGTTCATTAACTTAATACAGTGAAACTTTAAGGGAAGTATGAAGAAAAAACGTAAAATCTTCAATAGCCTTATATTTAGCGTTTTTTACAGATGAATATTAGTAGAGGAGAGTGAGGCTTGTGGCTATGTAGCACCGTTTATAATCCTTTTTGTCCTCTATCAGCAGTGGTTTCCAACCCCTTTTCAAAGAATACCACTCATAGCAATATTTTCAAATAAGATCTTCATCAACTTTGAGCAAGCTAAATGTTCTCCACGATAAGTTTAGTGATTCGTGATGTCAAAATTAACTGTGGTAATTTCAAGTTAAGGTGGTATCTTACCTTAAGTAGTGAATTATCTACTTAATATGTTTTAATCTGTCAAGAGTTGCGTCAAGTTGGTCGTTGATTTATTGTGTTTGCACTTTGTCTCTCATTTGCATTTTGCATGGGATGCTGAATTGTTGCTTTGGGGCAAGTTGGGCAATGGATTTGGGGCAGGTGAACCATTCTGTTTGATGGTACAAACTGCCACACAGAATTCAATTTGCAAAGCTAGTATACATTCAACCTTGTAAGTAAACTTACTATGGATATCACTGAAAGCATCATATATATATATATATATATATATATATATATATATATACGTATATACATATGTGTATATGTATATACATATATATATATATATATATACATATGTACATATAAGTGTGTGTGTGTGTGAGTATATATATATATATATATATTCATATACATATATATATATATATATTCATATATATATATATATATATATATTCATATCTATATATATTCATATACATATGTATATGAATATATATATATATATATCCATATATATATATATATTCATATATATATACATATATATATATATATTCATATATATATATTCATATTCATATATATATATATATATATATATATATATATTGTGTATCTTTAGAAAACGTTATTTCGGCTGAAATGATGTGAAATTATCAATGCGAAACCATTCTTGAAACATGTGATGTTGCTTTGATCCAAAGTGCAATAGAATAGATTGGGATAGGAAAATTCTGCACATCCGAGAGGCAATGTTTGTTTGAGCTGAATGGTCAACTGTGGACCGGGAGAGAAGAATCAATGGAGCTATCTAAGTATATGGTGCAGGAGATCATCTCTGCTGATGACAGTGACCTGGAGGATGAAGACGGCTTTTAAAGGGATGACAGCTATGATGCTGAAAATATCGCAGTTGTTAAACATAGAGTGCCAGACTATGTTGTAGTGAATTCAGCTGCTGAGAACTCTTCTAGATGTTTTCACTGTGTAACTAAAGTAATTGGCAATGGTCAGGAATTCATTGTCAGTTATTTAAGGTAATCTGGAAAAGGCTGGGTGGAATAGTCACCCCTCCCTTACAACCCTTGATATCATGGGTATCACAGAGACTTTGAAGGTAGCATTCTTCATAATTATTACATGCATAGTTGCAAAAAAATGCTGATGGAAGAAAAAACAAAAAAATCGTCAATTACATTTGTAAATAGTGTATTAAGCTAAAATTCGACATCGCCCTTTTTGCAGAGAACCTACACGACCTCCAGCTAATGATAGATGAACCAAATGAAGAGAACAAGAAAGTCGGCCAACCCATGAACTTCAGCGAGACGAACATCATTTGCAACAACCACATTGGAGATAAAAACACAGAGATCAAAATCAAAGACACAGAACTGGAGAAAGTAGACCACTACATCTACCTACGAAAATGAATCTCCATGAGACCCTCAAAAGAAGAATAAATCAAGCGAAGAATCATGCTAGAATGGTAAGCTTTTGGCAGAGCATGCTCAACCTTCAAAAATAAGAAGATCCCATCAATCCTAAAAAGAAGGGTGTATAACCAATGCATCCTCCCAACAGTCACTTATGAAGCTGAAACATGGAGCCTAACCAAGAGACAGACCCCAAAATTGAAAACCATGCAACGTATAAATGAAAGAGTTATGCTGGGCCTCACATGGAGAGACCACAAGACAGCACAGTACATCCGAGAAAAGACACGTCAGGAACATCATAGAACCCATTAAAAAGCTCAAATGGCAGTGGGCTGGCCGTGTTGCAAGGATGGCAGACAACTGATGGACATAATGATTCATGACATGGATCCTCTGAGATCACATGCACAACCACGGCTGGCAAAATATTAGATGGAGAGATGAGTTAGACAAATTCAGAAACTACTGGATCCGTGACGCCCATAATAGGGAAGTGTGGCGAATCCTGGGGAAGGTCTACGTCTAACGACAGACGTTGAAAGAATGATGATGATGATGACGATGATGATGATGATGATGATGATGAAAGCTCAATGGTAAGAGCAACGCTACACTGAAGCGACTGCCTTATCAGATGAATATCTGCACCAGTCTCATCCTCTTGAATCGGGTATTCTATTTACTTTTTCTATGCCAAATGATATATCAATCGTGTAATAACAGGAGCTCATTTCAAATAAAAAATTGTAAATAACGCAACTTGAGAATTTACACACACACACACACACATATATATATATATATATATCAACAAATGATTGATCGTAACATTAAGGCTCCACAATCACCATTGACATAATCTCTTGCCAGCTTGCTGCACACTGGTTTAAAATGTGCACTGCTCACAGATAGTAGCAGTAAAAGTCCATTATACAATCTATAGATACACTGTTCAAATTCATTGTACTTTTGGGTATCTCCTTAGGAGTATTTGCTTTGCATTTATATAGCTGATTGTACAAGTATATAGTCTTGTGGAAAATCACACCTGTCGAGACATGTTTAGACTTGCTTCCTTTGCTGCCCTGCCATCAAAATTTATAGAAGTTGTCCATTAAGTGGTTTATCAACGTTGTTTGATCTAAGAGTTTTCTTCGTTCTCGGTGAGTATATATCATTGAGACTCAACGATTCGATACCCTTGATTGAACCACTAAACCTAGTCTCTACACCCCTACATTAACAGTAATCATGAGACGTACCCCAAAAGAATGAATAACTCAAGGGAACGGACGAAGACGTTGTCCAACGCTACATATACTAACACCCAACACAGACGGAGTGGGGGAACAAATGAACCAACACTGATCAATTTGGTCTTTACAATGCAAGGAAGTTATAGAAATGAATGTACCTGTAGGTAAACAGGTCCATTCAGCGATCAAGATATTCTCTAGATTTGAACCCAAGGAATCACCAGGCAAGATCATTTGTGATTACGTCAAGACTGTTTTTTGGCAGGGAAATGAAGAAGAAGTTAAATACTGAATGAGAAGCCTTATCAAGACTGAGAAAAACATCGAATCAGTTAACGAGAAATTTACAATTTAGATATATTGAACCTGAGCAAAAATGTATGAAAAACTGGCAAAACTGGCAAAAAGAAATTCTGCTATCCTTTCGATAGAAAAACTCAGGCGAAGTGCAGAAAAGAACTCAGATGGTGTGGAAGATTTATAGAAATGAGAACTGTGAAAATTTTGGAAGAAAACTGTGGGTGCCGACATCAAGTGAGATAAATATCAAAGATATTAGTAAAATTTCAAGAGAGAGGAATTGCGATCAAAGCCAAAATTAACAGCAAAGACAAAAATGTAGTCAACAATTCAAGAATTGTATACAACATATAAATCTGATGCAAGCAAAATGATAAAGGCTTCATCGATGCGATGTATTGTGACCTCCAAAAAAGCCTTTTGTCACCGTGTCCCATGAACTTACACTAAAATGAAGGGTCTGGTGTTATCTTGGGTACGGAACTTTTTGTTAAATAGCAAACGGCAAGTGTTGGTTAAGGGTTAAAAGATTAAATCTGAGGAAGGCACAAAATCACCATCAAAAGATCTGGACAATTTATACGACTGGTCACAATACATACTCCTGAATTTCTGTCAGATAAGTGGTCAACAATACAAGAAGCGTATGCAACATGTGAATCTGATGCAAGCAAAATGACAATGATAATCACTAGAAAGCCAATATTCCTGCTAATTCTTTTCTAGTCTCTATACAAAGGAGCCTGAATGGGATTGTGTCTTAAACAAGAAGGAAAAAATCATGCATCAGAAGAGAGCTAAAGCCAGAGATCACTAAGGACGGAATAGGCAAAAATTTGTCTGAATCAAACACCAACAAGTCCCCTGGACAAGATACAAAGCACCTGCGTTTGACCAGAAAGGTAGGAAGTACTTGTCAATCCTTTCCCCTGAAATTTAAATCGATTAAACTAGGATTGATCCTGACAGCGTCGAAGTTGGCGACTGCAAGTGCAATTTATAAATTGAACAACGGTAGTTAACTCATTCCCGAAAACTTTATACCAGTCAGTCTAACGAGCATTGCTTGTAGAATTTGAGTATCCATCATTGAAGGAGCTATTTTATCATATTTTGAGGAATAGTCCAAATTGTATGACAAGCAATTTGGATCTCTCCGGTATCTATTTACCATCTTTTAACAACTGAGAGTGATTGGCAGTTGGACTAGATCTCTCGTCAATAAAGGCTTTATCGTAGCGATGTATTGTGAACCGAAGAAAGCTTTTTGTCACCGTGCCGTTAAAATAGAATAAAGGGTCCGTTGTTATCTTGGGTACAGAACTTTTTGTTGGTTAAGGTTGAAAGTCAGCTATATTCGATGTTACACCAGTTGCTCCTCAAAAAATGCTTCTCAGAATCGTTCTTCCTGTGATCTATATAAATTCTAGGGTATTTAAAGTAGCAAAAGCTGATTTGTATCTCTGTGCAGTCGCCTTGGAAATTTATATAACGATTAAATCTGAAGAGGGCACAAAATCACCCCCGAAAGATCTGGACAATTTATACGACTGGTCACAGTACTGACTCCTGAATTTCAGCCGGATAAGTAATGAAGATTTGGTTGAATCGAAAGAAGCTTCCTACTAACGCATATGGGGACTAAGAGATTGAAATTGGTCGAGTTAGAGGGGAACTCACGAATATCTTTTGACAGCAAATTAAACTTCGATGAACACGTCGCCGGGTTTGTAAAAAAAAAAACGTTAACCCAGCAGTGGGTATAATTCGTAGAAATTTTATATATCTGGACATCATAAGCGTTTAAAGTTATTAGAGTAGATGGTAAGACAGCAATTAGAATATGGAGCAATAGTTTGGAACCCTTGCAAGAAGAAACAAATGATGATAACCGAAAACGAAAAACATCTAAAATGGTTCCCAGATTAGCAAATATGACCTATCAGGAGAGGTTACAGGTTTGGAACTTACTGAGATTACGCTACCGTAGATACAGAAATGATATGATCGGAATCATTTTTTCACGTCGAAGATGCAACACAAAACTTCCTTCATTTTCGATCTAGTCACTTCCAAGATCACAGATTTAGAGGTCACTAATTCAATGTATACAAAGAGAGCTGTAAAAAAAAAAAAGAAATAATATTTACTTCTAAATGTTGAGTCAGGAATCAGTGGAATAATATTCCAGAAGTAATAGTGGAGGCATTGAGTCTTAACGCATTCGAAAAGCGCAGATGTTCAACCAGACATCAGTCACACATGAGGCTTTGGTATTTTACCCTTGATCATTCATTGCTTCTTTCGTTTTAATATATGTATCAAACGAAAGAAGCAGATCGGGGTTTGATGAAATAGAATGTGACACGGGGTCAGTTCTATGTGGGGTCCTGCAAGCAGAACGTTGAAAAAGCTATAACGGAGAAAAGCAGATAATAGAAATAACTGAAGACTTTACTTCATCAACTCCCATCAAAGTGAGATCTTTGTTAGTGCAATATCTTACCCTTAAAATCTTCAATTTTTGAAGAATCGATCATTTTTTAGTCCAGTTTAATTAAGTATAATTATAACTCTAGGTTTATCAATTTCTGGATACTCTTATTTTATCTGTTTTTCATTAAAATAAAGTAAAAGATAAAGCATGTAATCCAAATACAAATTGTAAAGAGGGAATAGTTCTAAAATCGAGCTTGAAGGCCACGAAAATGGCTTTTTAGTGATTTTTTTGAAAGAAAAGAATTTATCAATTGGCGATTTGAAGTGATATCATCAGTTTTTTTTTTATTTGAAGAGAGAGAAATACCAGGAAAATGAATTGCTTAAATTCGCAACATCAAAACGCCGGATATCTGTAATTAATTAGGAAACCAGAAAGACTGATTAGAAGAAAAATAAGGCAAGAAACCATGAAGTTCCCGTTTTGCAAATAACACTCTGAGATAGATGATTACAAAGAAAGAAAAACGATCAATTATAATATTCTTTAATCTCCTTACTGCATTCAATCTGACGACGGTGCGCCCCGAAGCAATTATCATTGCTTACAGCAAGGCCAATTTAGCATCACTGACTTCTGTCAATGACGAATAAAACTGAAAAATCAGCGTTTTTTTTTTTCGTTTTGTTTTGTTTTTTCATGAACGCGCGAATTCAACATCAAGCATACGCAAGTGATCGGCTTTCAAGCCCCAGTATTTTTTTTCAACAGTTTTCTGAATACTGATTTTCAAGACAGACACGGTCACCATTCCCAATACTGCCGAAAAGAATCTTATACTCCCGTGCTCATATCGCCTCGTGTAGTACCAAGCCAAGCTTAGTAATCATCAAACAGATGCTTGTAAAGCTAATCATAATATGGAGGTTTATTACTCACTTAGACGAAACAAACGCACATACATGCGCCTGTGTGTTCGCGTAGGCAGGCAGAAGCGCACGCGCAAGCACAGGGAGTTGGAAAATATGGTATCTGAATCTTCATTTGTTGATGAGTTTTTGGTCAACAAAACATTTCGTTCTTTATCACACTCTGCAGATATGATGGCTCTCGCAGGATGTCAAGTGACGGCTTGTCTTTTCAGCGAAGTGTTATAGATATTACACATACCACATATACAGCTATTTCGCTAAGCCTAGCTTAATCGGTGGTAGGGTCACGTGAATATGAGAATGACTTTTATGTTCTGCAAGTCCTCAAAGTTACGATGACCTGCCTGCCCTGACAGCCATCATTTGAGATTCTGGTTATAATTTCCTGGGCCCGGACCCTGACTGCTTATAACATCAGCAGCAGCAGCATCGGCCATTATGTTCACTCCTGGAAGTAGAGTTTTTGTTTCCCAGCTTCTTTCATGACAACTAATCTCTGCTATATCTTACCGACAAATCTTTCTATCTCGTCCTTCTATCTTGTCTTGTCTTTTCCTACTACGTTTACCGTCTTTTGGGCACGAATCGGTTAGTCGCTTGCTCGATTAGTTGTCATCTGGCTAAGTATCCAGCCCATTTCTGTTGATGGATTATTTGTATACTATTCTCAACTCTAATCCCCCTTCTATTCATGAGGATTTTCTTGAGTTACCCAGAACCTTGATCTTTCTATCGCTCTCCGTACGATTTTAAGTTGGTTATCAATTCATTTCGTTAATTTCTGTGCTTTGCATAGCTGGTATTATGCATTCATTGTATACTTCACGCTTTGCACACTTTGGCAAGGTGCCCTTCTATGTATCTATTCATACCAAATGATTTCCAGCTAACATCTCTGCGCCATTTAATTTCGTTTTCATGGTCTTATTCTAACTTTATTACCCGTCCTTGATAAATGTATCCGTCAACTCCTTCGGGGGCTTCGTTCTCTATTTTCATGATTTTTTTTTTTTGGAGGGGGGGGTCACTTTATCGTTGAACATTACTTTTGTCTTTGTTCTGTCTATGTTCAAGCCTACTTTTTTGCTTTCTGTACATAGATCAGTCAACATGTTTTGTAATTTTTCCGATGCTACTGACGTCGTAGAAACTTCATCGGCGAATCTCAAATGGTTTCGATATAATCCGTCTATGTTCACTCCCATCCAACCCCCTGCAATCAGGTTTTTAGATACTTTCAAGGTCCGTCTAAGTGATATCGTATCCCCTTGTCTCACTCCTTTCCCAATCTTCATCTTGTGTTTGTCTTTATGAAGGGCGGTCATTTCAGAATCAATTTTGTACATATTCTGAATGACTTGTATGTAATCTCTCGTTAAGACTTAGTTTTCACTTAGAGATGAAGACTGTTTTACTGAGTCAAATGTCATCCCATACTCCACAAAGACCAAACGAAGATATTTGTTGTATAATAATTATTTTCTATTTGTTTATTCATAACATGTAGATGATCTATCGTTGAATAGCCACTTCTGGAGTCTGTCTGCTTGCGTGGTTGATTTTCATCCACAGTGTTTAATTGCCTGTTTGTGAGTATTTTTGTGAATAGTTTATGTATGTTTCGCATTAGTAAAATAGGGTGTTAGTTGCTGAGGTCGTGATTATCTCCTCTCTGATGGAGTAGCATCACGATTCGTAGACAGAAGTTAATGGGGTTATTTTTCGTTCTCGTGTGAGCTGTGTGAATAGCTGTGTTGGTTCTTCGTGAAATATATCTTTCGAATCTCTTGGAACGTTTTCTGTCATGCCATGTTTGCCCGGAGCTTTTCCCGAATTCCATATTCTGTACGCAAAAACTACTTCGTCTTGTATTATGTTCCAAATATCACAAGTATCAGCTAATAAGTTTATGGTATCTCTTATTCTGAGGCGTAAAAATTATTGTTTATCATGACAGCTTGTCCCTGCATTTGATAATCTTGCTATTTTGTTTTCAAGTGCAAGAATATGTTGTTTACCGGTATGCTCTGCAGCTCAGGCGTGTCTCAACCTCTTCTCAATTCTGATAGTCTCTACTATCATTTTTATGAATTGAACACATATGTACAAATAAGTAGATATGAATGCAAGAATTATTTTACGTGCTCTACATTCAAGGCGATTGTTAGTTATTTCATTGAGGGATGTTATTTCAAAATAGGTAATGAAATACTTGACCAGGTCATGGAAGTTCCTATGGGAATTGATCCTGTGCCCTAAAGGGAAAATTTGTATCTAGATAGACACGAATATATATTCATATGATTTCTAATTAAAACTAAAATAAAAAGACCCAATTTTTTGGTTGTACCTGTCCTATTGACGACTTATGTTCTCTTATTGATGGAGATTTCGGGAAATCTTTTTGTAATATCGTGATAGAAAACAACTGAAAGTCAGGTTGAAGGCAAAAAATATTCAGCATTAATGATAATCAGTTTATCAATCAGTCATATCATTTCACCAATTCTTGTATTTCTTGAACTATAAAACGAGCTTAGAGAAAGTGACACAAATATTAAAGTGGCTACAGAATGTTAGTATTTTGAATAGAGACCGAAGGAGGCTCGAACTGTAAGGCTTGAGAACAAGGAGGACTCATTGAAACACTTTTATTCATTAACAAGTGCGTTTTATCGGTGTGTAAATCTGGTAATTACTAAGCGATATGAAAAGAAAATTTAATCTTATCATCTCTTTTTGGGGGTGAAATCATTCAATCTAAAATTCTATCGCTTGGTATGACAATCTAACATTCAATTGATCAATCATTTTATATATAAGAAAAATTTGCCGTGCTCCTCTCTCTTACCTCTAACCCCTCTCTCTCTCTCTCTCTCTCTCTCTCTCTCTCTCTCTCTCTCTCTCTCTCTCTCTCTCTCTCACTCTGTCTAACCCATTACTTTATTTTACTACAGAAGCCTGCAAGGTTTTCTAGATATATGAAATTGCAGTATCTTTTTAGGACGGACCTCATATACATCTGTATACAAAAGTAAGTAAAATGTATCGCTGTATTCGGTCCTACTGACCGTTCAGTTCTGCGTAAGGTTGGTGTAGAACATATGCCTCTTTCCTGATCCTTCTTAGTGCTACTAGAAAGGATATTGGATAGTCTATTGCCACACTGAATATACACAATACAGCTGTCTCTGGATGACATATATATAGAGAGAGATAGTGAGAGAGAGAGAGAGAGAGAAATGAATTATAAATTGCATTATATTATAAAGAGACATTTGAAATGATCTCCCATCGTTACATGCTTAATATATCACTCCTTTTAGACAACGTGAATAGAATAAACAATCGTAGAAAATGGGGCTACTGCAGGAATCGAACGTGCCACTGGTTGGGTAGCTGCTACATCGATCCAGTGATGTTCCAACTATTGTGCTAAACAGCCGCCAGCAATGCAAAGGCAAAATAATTGCTTTCAACCCAAAAGCTTATCTCGTTTATTTTTGGACTATTTGTCTCTTCCAACGCAGAAATTATCTATTTGAAAAAATGGACGTATTTGTTACGATAGAATGAATCATAAATTGCATTATATCATATAGAAAATTATTTGAAATGAGATCCCGTCGTTACACAGTCTCTAGTATCACAGTATCACTCGATGTAGAATAATCAGTTGAAGTTGAAGAAAATGGGGCTGCTACAGGAATCTAACTTCAGTTGTCCCTCGAAGAATGAATCGATTGCTGGACCCTAAAATGATATGCTATCTGAATAAATGGACTTTTTTCTAGTCGGTAAAAATGTGTAGATTCTAAAGGTTCTTATTTTGATTAATAACTTCCCTTCTAGGCTGAGATATACTGGTTTGCTGGAGATGGTGGAAAAATGTAATCATTTTTGCATCAACTTAATATAACTTGATAATATATATATATATATGCAACAATATATGTATAAGCGGCAGACACCGTAGATTAATGTTTGATGTGATAATCTCTAGCAACATTTAATTGCTCAATTCTGATAATCATAGATTAACCCAGTTTCTACTAAATATCCACAGAGGATCCCTTTGTTCTAGGACAGCATTGTACAAGTTATCTTTGTCGCAGAACTTCCTGCCTGTTAGTTTTGAATGTTCGTAGATTGGTTCATAAGGGCCAGGTTGGAACATGATTTGAAAGCTTTTTCTCTCGGGTCGATTTTGGTAGAATAAGCAAAATGCCAAGGCTCATTATTATGCTGGAAGAGAGGATTTTTATTAATATAGAACTTTCTTTCACATTATTTACTATGAACCTCCGTTGGCTTAGAAAGCACCTCCTACTCAAATGCGTCTGTCCAACGTGTTTGAAAGTTGAACACAAACGTAATGCAATTTTTCACCAAATCTCCTGAGACACCTTTCATGTGCATAGTCAACCAATGTAACACCTGCTTTCATAACAAAAGATTACTTGGAGAAAAAGTATTCGTTTTTCTATCACTGGACACACTGGCACTGGTTTGTGTTTGTGTGCGTGTGTGTGTGTGTGTGTGTGTGTGTGTGTGTGTGTGTGACTAGATGGTTGTCTAGGCAGTGGCTAGAAGATTGTCTGTTCAGCGGTTTGCGTGCAAAAGAAACTCTTGAGTCACGAAAATGACAAAATCAAGCGAGAATATTAATGAAGTATTCTTCCTCAATCTATATATAGATATATGTACTTTGACACGAATATATATTCACTTATACCGACAGATATGAGCAGAGATCGAAACATAACTATCTTGTTTTATTGATATTTTTTATTTGGCATTTTCGGACAGACCCAAAGGTTTCTGGGGTCTCTCTTGAGCTGACCTACTGTCCTCTGAATTAGAGCATTATCTTATTTCTCTCAGCGAGATAAGTAAATATATAGAAATGAGCTTTGTTAAAATCTGAATGGTAAACAAAACAAAGTTTATTTCCATGAACAATATCATTTCAAAACTGCGTATCTCATTTCAACTCCTCAATGAGTTGTTCCTGTCACAAGTCAACCTGAGTTGACTCAACTGATTGACAAAACTGCAACGAATTCTCAACTTGCTATCGGATTTTGCATGCGTCATGTGCATGACGTCACTGGTTTTGAATGTAGTCACGGTCATTGTTGTGACAAACGAAGGTCAAAATCAAGAATACTAGGAGTTCGATAATAAAATTTGTACTACAATAATCAGTTAAAAAACAGAATTTTCTCATTTTCAGCTTTTTTTCTGTTTAATTTGTACACTTTCTCATTTGTAAATGGAAAATCTTACCCTCTCAGACATATGACAGGTGATCCTTTGAACCTAGCTCCCAGGGTAACTGCCTGTGTTATTGGTATTTTAGAGCATTTGTAGTCTATATTCAATTACAGAAAGACGGAACTGCCTAATCTCATATTGTGTCCACTCTTTCCGATTACAGTAGACTAACCCAATTCAAAAACAGCATACTGTGCTGAACATTGAAAAAACATCCCAATGAATAGAAGAGGAGAAAAAAACATGTAATCACCTCGATTTTGAGGCTGGGAATGAATGTATAAATAACTATAATTTAATTCTAAGTCCAAATTTTTTCCAGATATCCAGCGACGAGGAAGTTGAATATTTGGATTGGTCAAAAGTGATTTATATTGGAGTTGCTTTTTTTCAGTTTAACAAAAGATTCTGTTCACTATTAATCTGGATATAATGAGAGGAAAAACTATACGTAATTGATCGATCGAAAGCATTTCACTGTGAAGCAATGGTTTCCTTGCAAGTCTTGAATACCATTATTGATGTAGTGAATTCGATCCTTACTGGGTGCAGCACTCTTAATCTGAGTAAATATCTCCAATAACAATGATCCCAGTAGTAATTTGAGTAGCATTGTTTTTAACGCCGAACATCAATCATCAGTTAAAAATTTTATGGGCTGCACACGACGTTTAAAGAGTTCATGCTATGAGGTGATACCCACATCTAATACACCCCTTAGTCCTAGTTAACCCTGATTTTCTCAGTTTTTATCATGCTTAAATACCTTAGGATCATTTGATTTTGTTTTTTTGTTTTTTTTAAATTTTGGTCCATAAGTGATTTTTTATAATTTTCTTTAGATTCAGGGAAATTTCTGAATGAGCATACTGGAAAATTTATTAAAAGATAGAGACTTGAAATTGGAATATATTATTCATTCATATATGTTGATTACCTTTGGGAGAGAGTTCTTGAAAAAGAACAATTTTTGTTTCGGTAGAGGCCATTTAGAAAAAGATCAAAGTTCTTTTAAATAAAGCCCAATAAGTACTTTTCAAAGTGTCTTGTGAAAATACTAACCTTAAAGACTGCGTTAGTTTCATGGAAATCGGTTGATAAATAAGGAAAAAGATCTCACCTAAATTTGGAGAACATAGTTTTCAAAAATGTGGGTTGAAATTTCAATTACAAAAAATCTCATGTTTGACATAACATTTATTCATTCTACATTATACAAAAAAAGATACATTATGTTCATTTTGCATATAATATTTACATTATATATATATATATATATATATATATATATATATATATATATATATATGTGTGTGTGTGTGTGTGTGTCTGTGTGTCTGTGTGTCTGTGTCTGTGTGCATGTGCATGCATGCAATATTTACACAATATAAACAATCTTTCAATAAAAAAATGTTACTGCTGCCGGTGGATTATACCGTATCTATAAACAGCACCAGGTAGAAGATATATCTTACAGATATCTTATTATTATATACCATTCTGAAGAAAATCGATCTATAAGATTATTTAAGAAACCAAACTTGTCAAAACTCACATTTGTTAGTTATGAGTAGAAATAGCAAATTTCTTGTCAATATTTGGGTTATGGGGTCTTTGGTGCCAGTACACTTTGACCAAACCACATTTAAACTGAATATAATTTTAAATCCCTGCACAGAACTCAAAGATATTTAATTGGTTCTACAGAAGATTGCCTTGCAGAGTCGATGTGGAGCCAGATGTTTAGCAGCAAAGTTTGTTTTCAGTTTTTGGTCCCAGATTGCATCTGAATCGTAATGGGTGGTGTAGAATCAGTTAATTATTCTGTATACTAACTAAAAGCCCTCTAAACGGTCGGATATTATCAGCTAGTTCCCATAGAAGGCCTATATGGGACCTTTGGTCCTAATGAGAGATGAAGAAACAAAAACCTCATTCACAACGTTTATTTAACGACCATGGCAACGCCATGCAGAAGCGGGATTTGGTATCGTCCTTCATGTTATGATTTAATGAAGACAGCATAAATTAAATGTAATTATTCATTTAGGTTCAGATCACAAATGAGCTGTTATTTAAAGAAATGGAAAAATATGGAAATAACCACCGCCCCATTTGAATGAGGGACAAAGAATATAAGTAAATGAAAATGTGAAGTATAACGTTGGGAACAATAGATGAAACATTAAAGCATTGCTGAGTCTGCGGTCTCACGAGATGAGATTTTGAAAATTTTGAAGCTGAGTAAAAATTGTTGATCTTGTTGAAAAGTACTGATAATTTCAAAATTGACACTCTGCAGAAGTGATGTCTTTAGCAATTAGAATAAAAGTATTTGAGGTGCTCAGCGGAGAAACGTCAAGAAAGGTGTAGCAGTAATAGCAGTAATTTGAACTGAAAGCGAAAATAAACTTCAGCTTATGAAGATATTATGACCATTACTTTCAAGACAACTCTCAGCGAACGGCAGTAACATTCGCGGGGAATTTTTTTCGGATTGATATTTATATATTTTGGAACTTATCTTGATTAGTATTTCCTCTTAAGTTACTTAGAAACATTATTTGGGTAAAAAACTTATTGGATGGTATTTATTGCTGTCCAAAAAAAAGTGAAATATAGATTGATGGAAGTCAGATAGCATTCAATTTATTTTGTTTTTAGTATTGTTTTAAACCATTATTTCTTTACACGGTTGGAAAAGAGAAAAGCCAATTCAAAAATAAAGGTGGACCAATATAAAAACAAGGGTTTTGGTTAATGTAAAAAAGGAGTTGAAAGAAGGGGTGTAAATAGGGAGTCAAAAAAGGGATAGAGTTTTTTAAAAAAGGGCGTTAATGTTGGAAAGAAAATTGACCCCTTAAAGAGAAAAAGAATCATACCTTGATTTTGACCTGCTAAAATGATAAAAACTGAGTCATACTCGCTTTTTAACCTGGGGTAAAAAAAAAAATTTATTTTGTTTAGACCCCTAAAGTGAAAAAAAATTCAATTCGATTATAAGCCTTGAAAATACACAGTATATAAGAGGGAAAACAGGAGTACAAGATATCGTAGAAACTATTTAAAAATCTAATGGCAATGGGCTGGCCATGTTGTGAGAATGGCATACAACCACGGGATATAACATCTTACAACGGGGATCCCCAGAGACAACATGCGAAACCGTGGCGGAGAAAATTTTTAATGACGGTACGAACTAGACAAGTTCAGGAAGTATTGGATACGTGACACCCATGATAGAGAAGTCTGTCGGATCTTGGTGGAAACCTATGTCTACCAATGGACGCTAAAAGGCCGCTTCTGCCACTGGTGATGATGATGATGATGATGATGATGATGATGATGATGATGATGATGATGATTTATTTGGCTGGGACTAATTTCCTCGTCTTTGTCGTTTGTGCTTTCAAAACGGTTCAGCGACGTAAACTTCAATCTACCCCGAGTGTCTGTTGTGTCCGAGAATATTGTCAATTTCTGTTCCCTAGAGCATGCACATCTCCTCTCATACACGTCGTGTCTCGTGCTCGAGTTTGTGTGTAGCAAAGATTGTTTCCTTATGAATTTTGCACTGAAGAAATGACCCCCCCTAGAAACGCACCCCCCTCTCTCAGGTATGTCTATAGATTACTTAGATTGTCGATGTTCTTTCCTGATTATTGGTCCCCACATCTGATGGATAAGTTATCAGAGCATAAAAGGTATGCAGATTCTTTAGGTTGTATGTAGACATTTATGAAGATTAATTTGTACCGACAGTTTACAGTACGGATAATGGAATTAGCTCAAATTCCAGCTGAGAATTTTCGGGTTCCTTTGCACTTTGAGTAAATGTATGAACCCCCACCCCCGTATGTTCTTCTAATTAATCCCTTTGAAACCTCACACACTTAGGCCAGCATCTCTTAGCATCTCCTCTACCGTGAAACTATCTTCAAAGTCCATTTTCTAATCTCTATTGGCTACGTCGTGTTGTTCTGAATATCTTCTATATTCTGAAATTACTTCTGAAAAAGCCAGAAGCCGCAGAGAGTTAAATCTGAACTGTAGTTTTCATAGGAGAATTAGGAGTGATGCTACGTTTCCCCCTGCTCCCCTAAAATACGGCCTGACACGCCAAGTGACGCCTTTTTTATTAAAGGCCAAGTTATATTATCCCACAGAGACAATTTCCAAGATATGCAATATAGCAGGATACTTCCAAGGCACATTTCATATGTGTACAATAAATCTTGTTCAACACTGTTCTTACTTGTAAGCCGAATGACGAAGTCAAACATGTTATCCATCAATGTGAACAGCTTTTCGAGTGATAAGATTTTTCAGTTCATGAATTGAAGTGACTTTGTTCTATTTTTAGGGGAACGAGTCCAAATTAGCTCGAATTAATAAAACCTTATCAAGTCTCTTTTTCCATTTTTCATTTACTGGTTCTGTTCCATAGACGTCCGGTTCCAAAACAGTATCCTAACGATTTCTAGCGTTTCACCAACTTACTGTTATCCCTTACCCGTTTCTCCAATGTCCAAAACTTAATCATGCATGACATTTTCTGTGGTAGTCTTTAATAAAAGAATAAATGCAAGCCACAGTAGAACAAATGAGAGAGTCATCGACCCAAAGATGTTTGATTTATGTCCACGACTAGAAATCCTGAGACCTTGAACAGAAAAAATAGCATGAAATCGGAAACTGAGTGTGACTGACATTATTAGTAATAGATGGAAAGAGAAAGACGGGAGTTAGGGAAGAGGCAGAGCAGGAGGAGCGGGAGGAAGCCAATAGTGGAGAAAAGAGGGAAAAGAAAAGAAAGCGAGTGATGAGAGTAGATGGATCGTGATGTAGATGGAGAGGAAGATGTACGAGAGAGAGAGAGAGGGGGGGGGAGATATTAAGAGCTTTGGAGATGAAAGGGGAAAAGCAAGGAGAGAATGAAGAAAAGAGACCGATGGAAAAATCTCTGAACACAGAGCAGGTCTACCAGAGAGAGAGGGAGTGGAGAAAGAGAATAAACGAAAAGAATTGCAAATAGGAAAAGACGGAAAAGGGAGAAAGAAAAAAGACAAAGAGAAAGAAAGAAGAAATGAAGGGAAAATGAACTGGAAAGAAGAACCACATAACGATAATTACAACAACAGCAACAACCACGATGATAATGATGATAATAATGATAATAGTATTATCACGATAATAAGGATAATAATAATGAAAATGATAAAATAGAAAATAGAAAATAGAAAATCATGATAATGATAATAATAATGATAATAATATTCATAGGATGGAAGGGTTATTGGTAACCAGCCCCAACTGCAACTAGAATTTGGATAGATAGATATGGCTGTTCACCAGAGCGACTTTCAATGAAATGGCATAAGCACCCACTTTTCAGCAGAGATCATTTTTCATCTTATTTATTTTATTTTTCACGACTTTTCCCCGTTTCACTGAGATGATCACTGTCGAATAAACATTTCTCACCTCACTTCTGACGTGCACTCTGGCCATTCTGTGAGGGTAAGTGCAAAATTTTTTTATGTAAAATTAAATTTGCAATTCCCTCCTGACAAAATTAATTTATTGCATGTGGAACTGATGTCCGATAGAAAGCGCTTTCCCATGTGAATATTCACTTGAATCTGTTACCTCTCTTGAATAAAATGGCCAACCATTTTTTTTCAAATTCAAACGTGCTTCTAACTAGCTTACACGGTGAAAGGGGGTATTGATAACCGGTCCCAACTACTTGGATTTGGACTCTTACTAAGTCAAAACTTGGAAGAAATGAAAGAGAGGTATGAACATGCTAGTAACCAAGTGACAAAGCTATAGGTTTTAAGTAAGTGGTGAAGGAAAAACTCTGTCATACTGTTAGATGTTGTGCACACTCATGATTTCTCCTGGTGAGAATATACCCTGAGTGCTGAGAGCCGGTGCAGCTCAGAGATTACTCTTGTATCAACTCAGCTTCGACTAATCCACCAAAGTCCGTTGCTACCTCAATGCACCAAAAAAACCAAACGATAGTGCAACAAAATCAATTTACCGGGAAAAATGGGGCACAAATTCAAGATTTGTGTGCCATAACTGGCAGAGGTCCCTTTGTTAGCCGTCAGGAGAGATCCGGTTGCCCTAACGTGACTACTGGTCAAAATCCTGGCTCGTGTATCTAAATGGCCTTCAAAACGGACACGGTTGTTACCAAGCTATTGTGGACAAAAAGTGCACCTCATGCTCCCATATTGACACCCAGAATGAGCACAGCCGTCACCGAGCGACATTTAGCCAGAACAAGGATAGAAAATGGACAAAACAGGACAACAGGTTGATAATGTACGATTACTTCTGTGCAGTGCTATATGAAATGCATGTTCAAAATATGGAGGGAAAAATACACCGCGGAGGTATCAAACCAGCGCCTGGCTGATGAAGCAAAACAATCTCTGAAAAACAAATTATGCAAGAATAAAGAAATGACTCTGCCGACTCTTAGAGATAAGGATAGGAGTTAACTAAAAAAAGCAATCAAACATGTCAACTGCCTCCTACAGCATGTTTCAACGAACAGCCTATCAGAGCTCAACAACCTAATCTATGTTTGAGAGAAAATGGTAACGAAGTTCTTCACAACATAAGGAGAAATTCCAATTATAGTAGGGGAAAACCCAACTAGGAAACAAGATTAGAGAGGGAAATCTCACAACTCCAGAGAGATGAGTTACTATTAGGAAATGCTCCATACATGAACAGACCACGTATTTGACCAAGGGGGAAAACGGAAGATAAAACAAAAAGGTATCCCCTTGGCAGTAGAGGAAATACACCCAGGACAACCACCCAAAGAGGCAAAACTGAAGAGATATAGGCAAAGAACTGTAGACAGAGAACAGCACATCCAAAAAAGACGGGGGGGGGGTATTCCAAGATCTGAACGGAGAGAGAAAAAAAAACATAAAGCCAAATGCCACACAGACTAAAAACTTCTGAAACGGCATATGGAGGCGCCCAAAAAGACACAAAGGAGATGCAGAATGGTTACAGAACGTGAAAGGAGAATTCAAAGACTTAGACAATGGAGAACTAATGGTATGGAACCGAACCACATTGAAACATGCTCTCAAAAAATAGCCAACTGGAAAGCACCAGGACCGGATGGTACCCACAGATATTGGTTTTAGGAATTCACCAAATTACAAGACGGGCTCGCCGACTGACACCAGACCGGACAGATAGCAGAGAAAATATGTATATATCCTTGAAAAGAAGAGAAATATTTCCTGAAGGATGCCGGAAAGGGACCAAGTGGGCGAATGAATTTCTCTACATCGATAGGATGATCTTAACATGAGAAGGAAAAAAAAAGAACACAGCAATGGTTTATAGCCAACTCTATGAAGAATGTGCAACAATGGTAATGCATAGAGGAAGGCTTGTAACGACAGAAGAAAACCCCTGGACAACAAGAAGATTGGATCATCGACTTCACAAAACCGATATAAATACCTGGGAGTTCTCGAAAGTGACAGGATAAAACGATAAGAAACGAATAAGAAAATAAAGAGATAATACCTTAGGTGGATAAGAAAAATATTAGAAACTTGACTAACCAGCATGAATCTGATAAAAAGAATGAACACATGAATTGTATCAGTAGTGAATACAAAAAACATTTTTTTGGATGGACTGAGGGAGAGCTCTAGTCAATGGATCGGTGAACAAGGAAGCTTATGACAATGCACAAAGCCTTACATCCCAAAGATAATATAGATAAACTGTACGTGAAGAGAGAAGAAGGTGACAGAAGACTCATCAGCATCGGAAAATGTGTCCAGAGGGCAAGAATAAGTGTAGAAAAGTATATGAAAGCAAACAATGAAGAGATTACAAAGAGCGCAGAATAACAAAAAAGTAGAAAACAATGGGGCAGCACAAATAACGAAAGAAAAATGGGAACAGATGAAGCTTTACGAAGAATGAAAAAAAAAACAGATACAGAATGTAGCAAATAAGAGATCATGGAAATGGCTACGAAGAGGAAACCTGGAGAGAGAAACAGAATTGCTCATCCTGACAGCCTAAACCAAATACATCAGAACAAACTATATCTGAACAAAAATCGGTAGAACACAATCAAACAGCAAGTGTGACCTATGTAAGGAAAGTAATGAGACTGTAAACCACATAACTAGTAAATGTAGTCAATTAGCCCAGAAGGAGTATAAGCACAGACAAGGTAGAGTAGCAACGGTGGTACACTGGGAACTGAGCAAACAAATTAGATTTAATCATGCAGAAAAATGGTACTCACACAAGGCGGAGTCAGTCCTAGAGTATGGAAACCTAAAATTACTCAGGGTAGTTAGCATCCTAACTGGCCACTTCATCCAAGCGAGAGGACCCGACTAAGTAATTGTGAAAAATAAGAGGAAAACCTGTCAAATATTAGGTGTGGCCGTGCCTGCAGACCATAGAGTAAATAAGAAAGAGAGTGAAGAGCTGGAAAAATACCAGGACCTGTCAAGAGAGCTGAAGAAGGTGTGAATCATGAAAGACAGGGTAGTGCCAGTAAAAGTGGGTGCGCTTTGAATCGTATCAAAGATACAGACAGCGAGATTGAAGGAAGTAGGTATAAGAAGTAGCATCGAGGCTATTTAGACCACAGCACTACTGGGGACTGCAAGAATACTGAAGAAAGTGCTAGAAATATGAGATCTACGACCCCAGCTGTTAGCAGTGGCCTAACAGAGAGAAGAGATGAAAGCGTGGGAAAACACGCGCGCATACATACATGACACACACACACACACATACACACACACACACACACATACACACACATACACACGACACACTACACACACACATACACACACATGTACAAAGGTTGGTGGAGAGCTGAGCCACTGCGATGGTGTGATAGATGATGGGAATATAGGGGAAGAGCTGACGACTTGTTGAGACTTATTGCCTCTCAGCTGTCAGCAATAACCACAGGGCAGCCAGTGTGAAACTTTTAACCCGAACACTGCTGTCGGACTGTGATAGTGTGGAGAGGAGGGCTAGAGACTATAGGAGACTTGTTGTCACTCAGTCTCCAGCTGTGACCACCAGGCAACTTGTGTGAAATTGCTGCTAATAATAATAATAATAATAATAATAATAATAATAATAATAATAATAATAATAATAATAATAATAATAATAATAATGATGATAATAATAATACGCATGTGCGGTGAAAGAGATGAGACAGTAGACAGTAAACCACATAACTAGTGAATGTAGCCAACTCGCCCAGAAGGAGTATAAGCATAGACACGATAGAGTAGCAACGATGATACACTGGGAACTAAGTAAACAAATGGGATTCAACCATGGGGAAAAGTGGTATCAGCACAAGCCAGAGGCAGTTTTGGAGAATGACAACCACAAACTACTGTGGGACTTCGACATCCAAACTGACCACCTCATCCAGGCAAGAAGGCCGGACTTAGTAATAGTAGACAAAAAAAGGAGGGCCTGCCAAATAGTAGACGTTGCTGTACCTGCAGACCATAGAGTAAAAAAGAAGGAGGGTGAGAAAAGGGAAAAATACCAGGACCTAGCAAGGGAGTTAAAGAAAATGTGGAACATGAAAACCAGGGTAGTACCGGTCATAGTGGGAGCACTAGGAACTGTCCCCAAAACGCTGAGGGAGAGACTGGAGGAGATCGGGATTAGGGGGAGGATAGAGACCGTACAGACCACAGCACTGCTGGGCACTGGACGGATACTGAGGAAGGTGCTAGAGATATAAGGACTGCAACGAATCGTAGCTCTGTCATGATATGCGAAAGAGAGAGGAGACGTTAGCTGAAGACCTGAGGAGACTTATTGTCACTCAGCCTTCAGCGATAACCACTGGGCAACCGGTGTGAAACTGTAAGTCGCAAAATTACTGCGATCTATGAGTACGAGGAGAGGAGGGCTGGAGACTTGAGGAGACTTGCTGTCACTCAAACTCCAGCGGTTACCACCAGGCAACTGGTGTGAGATTCCTAATAATAATAATAATAATAATAATAATAATAATAATAATAATAACGATAAGTAGCTGCAATTGCAGTTCGCTGGAGAACTTGGAATCAAATTTTGAATCGATTGGGAAGACAAAATAAATCAGCAAAAAAAAAAAGAGAGATTTTTTTTCAACTGACTAGAATCGGAAATTGGTGATGTGAATTGACATCCTGTCATACATAGAATTATGACCCATAGAAGGACACTCACTTCAACTGGTTCGCTGTTTTAGACCAAAATAAAATCAATATCCCTTCCCATTTGGAAACAAAAAATCACATAAGAATAGAAAGGATCCGCATCGAGTAGAAATGAATCATGGAAAAAATAAGGAAAATGAAAAATAAAATAATCATGTCGAATGGTATTAGATGCATGCTTTATTCGAAACTTTTTACCGGAAAATTTTTGCATCGAAGCGAAAAAATTTGAAAATTAATTTCCGACTTTAGTGCTTGCGTTGAATTGAAATCAGCTCGAAAAATGGGTAATGAAAGTTATGTTTGTTGTGATGATCACATGGTAATAAAACGTTCTTTGGACAAATCATCAGAATCGGATAACTACATGGTTTTTCAACACACTTTCATAAAAAGTCGAATCGTATTTTTTTAATCAGTTTTATATTAAAATCATAGAAATAAATATGTATTCTTCATATAGTATGACAGTGCGTAGCTAAGACAAATATGCATATATAACTATTACGTTTACTACTAATGCAGCTCTTAGAGAGAAATTGAGATCTTCTTATCAAAGACGATGTTGATAGACTATGTCAAGAAAGAAGAGGTTCGAAGAGGTCGAATCAGCATTGAACACGGTATCGACTCTGTTAAAAAAGGACTGGCCAACAACACAGAGTAGAATAAAAATACAAAATCATGAAAACCAGAAACTTCCCAAAAACTGACTAATTAGTAGCAAAGTTTGTATCAGTAAACTCCAAAAAATAGAAGCCTAAAAGTGGGAATAAAAACAATTCCATTGTTAATTCTAAGGACTAACCAAAAGAACTGCAGGTGAAAATGATCTGAACATCATGACACAGAGGACAATGCAACAAATGGATTTCCAAAGAGTAACAACTGAGAAGAATAAATAATATCAAACGAAGCGTAGTTGGCCTAACGGTAATTAGCATTGTAAATGAAACTGGAGAATCGATTTCAAATCCTAATTGACACACAACTGACGCCAAGCTGTTGGTTGATAGAACGGCAGACTGTAATATCAAAGCTTTGTTTCTCCAACTATTGGAAAACAATAGGGTAAATTGGGCTCTCTAACCTTGGTAGGCAACCTGTCTAGGAGATGGACAATCCTGATTTTGCACCAGGAGTTGAACCTCTAATGCGTACTGGTTCTACTTCTTTAAATAAATCAGACCCGGGATTACTTCTTGCTATTTGTAGCATGCGATTCAGTACTGCCTGTCGCATATTAGTCGGAGTGGAGATGGACAAGGCAAAGTGTCTCTCATTGCCCTGAGAAATTTCATGAAGGGGTGTTGTTCAAAAATGGCCCCTAGAGATCTACTAATGCCACGTATTGAACTGGATCTGGACATCGAAGCCTGAATTGAAAAAAATAACTAAATTTCAAATGTCGTGTATGCAATGCCGGGCATGAAACTGTCAATCATAAGTGAATGCACCAAACGAAATAGACATCAGTGGGAACGGTTATTTACCTGGAAATTGTACAGGCTTTAATTTGATATTTAAAGAAACGGAGACGGCATTACTCATTTGAACGCTTCAATATAACAAATTGGTTGTCTGAGAAATGCTCATTCATGTTCATTACTTGTCAAGTAAATATTAACAGAATGTGCTGCTATAAACATTGTTATTGCGACAACACAACCATTCTAGAATCTGTATGAGTCATGATTAACAGATCATTTATGGAAGATATGTGGAGAGAAAGAAACGATGTCTTTATTTGCCAAGTTTGAGACAATGTCTAGTCAGAGACTGACGCGTATGTTATGTTTCCAGCTTGCAGTGAGCCAAGATAATAAGTCTCTAAAGGTTCCTCTATTGATAGCCATGGGGGCCAGTTTCAGTTGGAACTGAGCAGAGAATTGTGGAGTTTATTGGTGAACGCGTGGGCAAGACGCCTATTGATCAACCGTTTCTATATGCTTCTTCCTGAATACCCACCAATGTCTAGGTTCGTGAATATTACACTCATTGAATGGTAGGAAGCATCATATATACTATTGTATTTTGAATTCTCTGGCTCCTCAAATGCCTCATTAGAAAAAAAAGAAAAATGAAACTATACTTGCATTATCCCGGAGAGTCTGTCTGTCCTTGTCAGCGCCGTGACCGGTTTGAGACTTAACCAGTACCGTCACTCAAATGAAAAATGTAAAAATGTTCGTCATTTCTGTCACGACTACTAGGTCGTCTTCTTATTTGTTTATATACACTACTAGAAAAAGATGTAATATTCAACTATTTCTAAAAAAATAAAGCACTTCCGTTATCATTAGTTACGTATCAGTCTTTTTCTTCTTATCACTGTTTTTTCTTATTGCACCAAGGAGCATAGAGGGAGGATTGATAAAATAAGCCTTCTGCCAGATTCGAAATCGCATTCCATATTTTTTACTAGATTATCTCTCTGTGCCAGAGCTATCATCAGCTTGGCTACGAACATCACACAGACAGAAAAGTTGATTAACTCGGGTGAATGACTGAGTATATTAGTTTAGAAAGGAGATAAAAATGATCAAAATTCATGTAAGAAAAATTTCGCTACGTTTTTTGTTTCTTTTTTTTTTTTTTCTTTCTATAGCATACCTCCATCGAGGAATCGGTGGACAATCCATATTTCGTGAGCGGGCTACAAAGCTACCATTAGAACGGATAGTTATAGGAAATGAAAATCCTTATGTACCGCCCCCTATTCTTTTAGTTAGGAATTAGATAAGAAACCCTTCTTTTAGCTAAAAATCGAAAACGCCCCTATAAAAGCTCTGGATGCACATAGTCTAGTGCTCAATTGCGCTAGCTCTCCAAGCTAGCTACGCTTTTGGCCCCGGTACTCGTTGCTGGCTCCCCAGGTACTTGTTGCCTGCTACTCTCGATTGCGTAAAGAGATGAGAAAGTAGCGTTTCCATTTCTAGCTAAGAGAAAGGTTTCGTATTTAATTCTTAACTAAAAGAATACGGGGTGCTACAATTATATCTGACTATATTTCCACAGGTCATGCCCATTTTTCTAAACTATGGAACACTTGCTAATCTTCTGTACAAATTAACCCGCGTCCCATAATGGGAGATAAAGGTAACAGGACAATAACAAAAGAAAGAGAAAGCAATCCTTGGAAAAAGCAATTTTATTCATTCAATAAATAAGAAAAAAATATGTGTTAATGTATGAGGTCTTCAGTAGAACAATTAAAGTATTTTGTATGATGATAAATGAACACATGTATGCGGAATAAAGTTCACGCCGTGCTTAATTGAGTCAGAAAATATTTATCTGGCTGTGGTGTGTGCATACAGTTCAAGTTGTATATAGAATGGAAACAAACATGTATTTGGAAGAAAGTGTGTGTACTTGAATAATTGTTTAAAAAGGATTTGAAAGATTATCTGCCTCTCAAAAACACATAGGTTTAGAAGGGCAGTCGAGAGCTCTCAGCAAACACATCTTCGCCCAATCGTGTCTAAGTAGGAGGAGAGAGAAAATCTCAAATATGGCGCTTGTCACGTGGCCGTATTTTAAGGTTTTCATTGGCTCAGTCGGCTGCAGTCATATTCACTCCAATTTACTTCATGGACAGGGGTTATTAATTGTATTTTTGTATTAATCCAGTTTTTTTTTCAATCCATCTTGTTTATTTGTTTACACTTTTTCTATCGAACCTAATGGTCCACAAGTTTATTAGATCAAGCATTGCCATTATTATTATTATTATTATTATTATTATTATTATTATTATTATTATTATTATCGTTGCATTTCTACGCCAGTTGCTTGGTGGTTACCGCTGGAGACTGGGTGACAGCAAGTCTCCTCAAGTCTCCAGTCCTCTTCTGGTCTCATCTCATCTCTCCTTCATCTATCAGAGTGTGCTGTTGTTCGAACCTCCACCACCATTTGTTTGTGCGCGTTTTACCTTCTTTTTTTTTTCCTTTCTTTTTTTCCTCCCCTTTTAGGCCCCTGCTAACAGCTGGAGTCGTAAATCTCATGAGTGTAGCACTTTCTTCAGTATTCGTGCAGTTCCTAACAGCGCTATGGTCTGCTCTGTCTCAATCCTTCCTTTTATCCCCAGTTCCACAGACTTGACTTTCAGTGTATTTGTTACGGTTCCGAGTGCACCTACTATTACTGGAACTACCCTGACTTTCCTTTTCCAAATCGTCTCCAGTGTCCTTGTCACTCAGTGATCTGCAGGTAGGGTCACGTCTGTTACTAGGCAGGTTTTCTCTTTTTGTCATTGATTATCAAGCCCAATCTTCTCGCTTGGACGGGGTGTTCTGTTTGGATGTCAAAGTCCCAAAGTGATTTCTCCGTGGCTGATTCAAGTTTGTACTGGTACCACTTTTTCGTATGGTTAAATCCCATTTGTTTGTTCAGTTACCAGTGTATCACTGTTGTTATCGTGTTATAACTGTTTCAATATACATTTTGGGCTAGTTGACTGTATTCATTGGTTATGCCGTTCTTGGTCTCATCCTTTTCTCTGCATGGGTGGCATTTGCCGCTTGTTTGTGTTCTATCGATTTTCACTACAATATAGATTGTCCCCGCTCGGTGATTCTGTTTATATCATTATTATTATTTGCAATCTCACACCAGTTGCCTGGTGGTAACCGCTGGAGTTTGAGTGACAGCAAGTCTCCTCAAGTCTCCAGCCCTCCTGTCCTAGTACTCATAGGTTGCGGTTTACAGTTTCTCACCGGTTGCCCAGTGGTCATCGCTGAAGGCTGAGTGACAATAAGTCTCCTCAGGTCTCCAGCCAACGTCTCCTCTCTCTTTCGCCTATCGTGTCAGTGCTGTGGTTTGCATTTCCGCTTTCATTTCGCCTCTGTTGGGTGATTTCTTCACTCTTTGTTTGTACACATCTTTCTAGGTCGGCTTTAGCTCTCTGGACACAGTCTTCTATGCTGATGAGCCCCCTGCCACCTTCTTTTGTCATAACGTAGAGTCTATCTATGTCATACAACAGATGATAGTGCTCCTTTCAAGCACAATTTTCCGAGTTCCATAGAGAAAAAAAAGGGTCGTCAGGGATTCTGATGAGATATTTTTTCCAGAGCTCTCCTCTATCATCCCTATTGCCCGACAATGACAAAGTTGAAGTTTTCTAGTGCTAGGTCTTTGTACTTGCTTAGTTTCAGAAGTTTCTCTAATAGTCACTCACTTTATTTTTTGTAGCTTTTCTCAGATCGTTATTCTGCGATCATGAAGGAGCGTGGATCAGACATATAATTATAGGTTTGTCTATGAATACTTTACCGGCAGGAGTCGCTTGAATAAGTAATATTGCTATGTTCGTTATTTCTTCAATGTCAATTTGCCTTAATGTTGTTTGATTATATGCATTGGTACTTTTAAATGTAATAGTCAACAATTGTCTTTGATGAAGCATTGTCATTTAGAATAGGCAAGGAGAGACCTAAGAAAATTACTTGTGAACAGAACAGTGGTGTCAATAGGGTTGGTGTCACCCAGAACGGTGAACCAGCGTATCCTTTGCCTGAATGGCCACACACACCAGAATCTCTACTAGTGTTTTTAATTCAATCCAATCTTTGACGGATTTCTGAGGGGATTTTCCTGTGACAATACCATCTTTGCGATACGTACATATGCATACATACCAGCGTACTTACTAACACAAATTCTTTTTGCTTACACTTGTGACTATGTACAAAAACATATGAGCTAATATGCACGTTTATCAACTTTGCATCGAAACAAAAATTCGGAAATCTGTTCTATAGCTACGTATTATACTAATCTGCAAAAAACATATTGTTTCTTTCTTCTACAAATGAGAATTTAGCTGTATTGTATTGTATTACGTGTGCAATTATCTGATAAATACATCTAGGAGCATTTAATGGTTTCTAAACTATCTTTAGTCCCAGGCTTGTTATCTCTATCTTCAAATTCATTTCCTTGTAATTCTTTAATCATTATTCATTGGCAATATTTTTCACCAGTTGTGTCTGTTGTAACAAAAGTATTATATATTTACTTGTTTTATGCGATCATGACACAGTATTCGATACTAGTACGGATATTGATGATCTATTGAAACCGGAAGGTCATTAGTTATGGATATATTGAATCAATAGATGCTGAAAAGTTGCTAGTTACAGGTGGTTCCTATAGTGAGTGAGAGAGAACAGTGATTTAGTTAGAGACTGTGTTGTTGTGGAGGATTTTGTCTCCACGTGTTTGGTTTATCCTGCAGCATCATAACTTCACTGATAATGTTGAAGGAGGAAAGTGGGCGATGGTTGCCATGACATAATGGAGAATATGCTCGCCAAGTATAAGTGTGGACGCAGAGATGAAGCAAAGCTTTTAATTGTAATAACAACATATACGTATGTTTACATAAACAAAAAACGTATATTTATTAAAGAGACAATTATGATATTACAGGACCGAGAAGAAAAGTAAAGAAACATTGATATGATTGATCGTGAAGAGAAGAGTAGAGAAGAAAAGAGGCCTATTTAGTTTGGATTGTTATCTGGATTCATTAAAATGAAATATAGGAAAGAATGATTAGTTAGAAAAACACGTGACATAACAGGTCTAACGCATTCTGATTTATCTATCGAATGGAGCCTGATTAAAAGTACCAATAATAATGAGTGGTATGTTTGACCAAGCTAGATTATTGAAAAGCGAATAGTTAGAGTTTGGTGCAAGAAGGGGCTAAAATGGACGAAATGATGGGTGCAGTGTTTACGTCATCATCAAAAATGAGATAACTGAAATAGTTGCAATATTTGAGTTGCTATAAAGCTCTAGTAGATTCTCACATCGAGAGATTGGTGACAAATGACGATATTCATAAATTGTCACGGTCAAAGAATCGAAACTATGCCGGTTGCGAGTTCAGAGAGAAGGGAAGGAAGAGAACAAGGGAAGTATCTGACTTATAAAGCTGTAGCAAATGAGCAAGTGAATAAGTGCTTCCAGGGCTTTCATAGAAAGTCGGCTGAGAAAGTGACGCTCTGTATATTTAGCTAAATTTATGGTTCCGTAGCTCAAGCTAATTATTTTCATATTGAATTCTAACTAAAAAGAAAGGATTCGCTTTACTGAAAGAAATGAGTCGTTTAAAAACTATAAAATAGTCTTAATGAATTTGTGTCGAAATGTTCAGCTTTCCACGATCAAATTGATTTATATAATATTAATCTTTATATTTATTGTGTGATCTTCTGTTTTTCAAATTTTTTATTCACTACTAGGTAAGGCTTTGTCACGCTTTCTCAAAGATAGGTCCGGCATTTGATATTTACTATTATTCTCTTACATATGTAGGCAGGGAAACAAATTTACTTTCGTTTTCTTTTTCCAGGAAATATTATAATCAATTGCACAAGACAGAAAAAAAAAGAAAACTTGTCGTCGTCTTAATTACTGTCAATGATATTCTGGAAATGTTTGCCCATTGTTCCAAATTCAGTGATACTCAAGTGAAAGGATTTTAGAAATTAATTGAGAGTTTACCTGAGCAGAAAATTGTCGATATTGTTACGTAGGGAGAAGTTGGGTCATCAACTATGGAGGGTTGAGTTTACTTTTTTCATAATTCTTACTACTATTTAAAACAAACTATTTTATCCATTTGTATTCGGTCAGTGATTCCCCCTCACACACACACACACCTTTTTTTCATCTGCAACGCAATCTTTTTACCGTCATGCCATTCCTCGCTGCCACAATTTCCTGACTCAGAGAAGGTGTTCTCCAATCTAATGCATAGCCTTGTTTTTGTCTTATTTCCCTTCTCTTTCCTGGGAAATGAGGAAAATGCAGTTTTTGAGATCTATACTTAAATTTTCTTCACTTATTTCTGAATCCAGTGTTACTTACTTGAAACTATGGATGATAATTTTCTCAGCATACTAGACAATGTTCAAATGAAAATGGAAGATTTGGATGATTTTCTTGCTTTCTCAGCACCATTGTGGAATTGGATGTCCTTACAGTCCAGCTGAAAGCCATTAAAATACAACATAAATCGATACTCACTAGGGCTAAGTTCTATGCAATTAATAGATAAAGATCTGGGATCTTGTGATTGTGTAAATGTTATGAATATTAAGTTCAAGATTAGTATACAGTGTGTTCTTGAGGATTTGTAAAATGTTTTAAACCTTTGTCCATATAACTGTAAAAAAAAGAAAACATTGAGCTAGTTATTGTGAAATTTGGTGATTAGAATTTTCAGTTTTCATAAATCTTACAGGACTTATTGTTTTATTTTTGCGTACTGAAAAGAAATTTTATTTTCTTGAATTTTTACCATATATTTACAATAATGGTTGGTATGTTCATAGGTAGAAAATACAAATTTGGTAGAATCTCTACAGTTTTACATGGAATTTGTAATATCACAAAATATCGAGATAAAAAGCTCCCTTTTGCA
This sequence comes from Thysanoteuthis rhombus, assembly GCA_963457665.1. Lineage (NCBI taxonomy): Eukaryota > Metazoa > Mollusca > Cephalopoda > Oegopsida > Thysanoteuthidae > Thysanoteuthis > Thysanoteuthis major. The sequence goes on from OY735199.1 coordinate 73,006,754, forward strand.
AATCAAACCAATAAATCTGAGTGGAGAGCATTGAAACTCTACCATGATATTTCAATGGACTGTTAACTTTGTGCTTGTATGATATTTTGTTGGCTTATGCTAGTGGTTGAGCATCAGATTCAAAAAAGCAGCTGGTCAACTACAAAAAAGTGTAATTTGAATAAGAAGCTTGGTACAAAAAAATTAACATAAGAAACAGTATCGGGATATGAGTTCAGGTGAAAAATAAAATTTCTGAAAAAAAGTGTCATTAGAATGAGAGCACATGTCAAAAACAACTTCCAAAAAGTTTCATGATGTTAGCTAAAAATCAACTTATCAGAATATGAGATCAGATAAAAATAGTTAACATAAAAAATGTTAACAAAATATGTCTTTTGTTGAAAGCTGACCTCCCAAAAAGTATCATTAACATATAAGCTCAGTTAAATATTCAACTTCCAAAAGAAGTGTTATCATAAAATGAGCTCGGGTAAATAAACTTCCGAAATAGTGTGAACAATATATGGGGGTTATTAAAAAAAATGTGCTATCAGAATATGAGGTTAGACAAAAATCTAGTTCTAAAGGAAAGGGTTATCAGAATATATGGTTAGGTTGAAAAAACAACTTCAAATAAGAAGAGCTCTCTGATTATGAGGTCAGTAGCAATCAGAATATGGGGTTAGGTAAAAAAAAACAATTTCAAAAAGAAAGTGTAATCAAAACAGAGAATTTTAAAAAAAGAGTGACCAGAACCAAAATGTTATCTGATGATGTCATAGAAATCTCCCATGAGAACAGGATATTCCTTTTTTCATCATAATTTTGACCATAAGATAAGTGCAGTTTCACATGATAATCAAATAGAAAATTGAAATCCCCTGATTGAAACTTAATGTAATGGTTGAAAGTCACATAGATTTGTTAAAGTAATTTGCCTTATTTTTTGTGTTACAATAACACGCTCACATAAACAAAGAAAACTATCATTATGGTTAAGATAACCAAGCATTGTGAATATTTTTAAAATGCCAGTTGGCAATTGGTTGCAGTATTGATTATAGTATGTAGGCTTCATAAGTATTATCGTCTTCTGAATTTGGTTTATGATGTCAGTGTTTACTAAGCTACAGTAAGTTCAGCACAGAGTCACATTGAGGGACTGAATTTATCATACTAGCATGAGTCAGACACAATAGCTTTTTTATTAACTCTCTTTTAAAGTTGGAAATTGTGGCTTTTTAGTAACTTCAACCTCAAAATATCTGAATTATCAAGAATTTACAACAAGCATGTTGGGGGACAATGACACAACAATCAAAATCGAAAATGCTGGTCTGGAGAAAGTAGACCCCTGCGTCTAACAAGGACAGCGAGTCTCCAAGAAGTCATCAAAAGAAGGAGATGTTAATAAGCACACTAGGTTGGCAAGCTATCTGTAAAACAACATCGACTTCCAAAAACAGAAAAAAAACATCAGTCTTAAGGAGAAAGGTCTAAAACCAATGCATCCTCCCAATTGTCACCCAAGGAGCTTAAACATGGGACCTAACGAGAAGATTGACCCTCAAACTGAGAACCTTGCAATGCTTGCATGAGAGAATCGTGCTCAACATCATATAGAGAGATCATGAGACAGCACAGAATATTTATAAAAAAAAAGGCAGGAGTTCTGGACATCATAGAAACTATTAGAAAGTTCAAATGGCAATGGGCTAGACAAGTTGCAAGAATAGCAGGCAACCAATGGACATCACGACTCATAACGTTGATCCCCAGGGATTATGAAATGCAATTGTGGTTAGTCTGTCACTGGGTAGTTCATTACCAGTAAACAGGATTACAACATTGGAAATTATTTCAAATTATTTGAATTCTGGGATGAAATATTTACATTTTCATAATTGCTTTTGACTATTTCTTCTCTATTTTGCAGCTTTAATCACTATGTTCGTAATCGAATTCCCTCCCAGAATTAAAGTATATAGAGGTAATTCTACTTCTTTTTTCCTGGCTTCGCGTTTGTTGCATTAACGATAGGATCTTCCTTTAAAATGCAACCATAACTCGACGAAAAATAGTGTAAAAAGTATATCTGAAAATGTCAATACTTTGTGAGAGTTAGCTCCCTTTAAATCATGCCTTCGATCTAAGGGAGGTAATCAGGTATCCCCGTCTTGATTTTTTTTCTTCTTTCTATGAAAGCTGCAGTATTATAAAATTGGAAATCGGCAGCAGTTTGTTAATGCGTTAAATTAATGACCAGCTCCAAGATAACTGGTTGTTCTCTTGATTGTCTCAAGTTAATTGATTCTTGGTATTGGTGTGTTTCATTAGAGGCATAAATGGTGTGAGTATCTGGGGTAATATCTCGGTAGAGCTACTTCACCTTTATACTTCTGTTCATGAATGCTCAGACGTTTCAAAAAAAGTTTATCAAAAAATTATGCGTCTTACAAAAGGCATATGGATTGTTTGGGAAAAATTTCTTAATTTTCATTCCAAATTCTCTTTGCTATTCAAAATGCTCTCTGGATACCTTTAGAAGCTGAGAGCATCATTTTTCATCCGAACTTTTTAAGAACGAATATTGTCGCTAGACAGACTTGTATATTCGCTATCGACCGAGATCTTTATGATGAAGGGTGAATTAAGTTTACAGGGAATCTGATGGCACAAACAAAACCAGAACCTACAAGTTTTTCATGACCAGTAAAGGAATACCTCCATCTTAATCTCCCAGCTTAGAGTGTACTCGGTTAGCTGCTGAATGTACAGGGCAATTTGTCTAAATGCATAGTTTTTCACGCTCTCTGCTCATACCAGAGATTGAAGCCGAGACCATCTGCATATGAGGCAGGCGTGCCAACCATTATATGATTCAAGCAGACGGTTCCGATGAAGACCAACAAGGTAAGATGGGGAGAGTATCCGTCAGAAATTAAGAATAATGATTATGTTTCAACTTAGAAACTAAAAAACTGTTATATCTGTGGGGGACTTCTATAAGCTTTATTTGTTATTGATTCCATTATAAGATGTATGGTAAAGTATCAGAAGATTCACACCGAAAAAATCGGGTGCATGCTTACTACATAGAAAGGAACATGGATGTATCATTAAGCTAAGTAGGGGCGGCTTGTAATTTATAGAAAGACAAATCACAGAGGGATAAATGACATTCTAATGCAAAAACGTTACACTATTTATTTATGCACATGGAATATATACTTCAAAGAGAAATGATTTTGCGTTATGTGAAGAGGATATGAAGTCTTTCCAAGGTGTCAAGCAAAAATCTGTGTTCAAGATCATTACGTTATTATATACACCTAGTATTTGTCAATACGATTTTGCTGGAATGTCCTGTTATTCCTTGGTTCCATTGAATAAATGAGGAGTTTTGTTTTCTTCAAACTTTGGCCTTTTTTCTGTGGGTTCTTGTGATTTATAGCAGAAGGGGATGATTTCTAGGAAAAATGTTCAACATTCGGCCAATTTTCAGGTATGTTTTATTTCAAAATTTTGTGGGTTTTTTTTATAATCCCTTCTGGTTAATTGATAAATTACAGAAAGAACATACGTGAAAAAGGAAGAGAGAGTGTATGTACGTGTATTTGTAGTATGTTTAACTAATATATAATATAAAATATACTGTTATAACTAATATATAATATAAAAATGACAATATAACTAAATCAAACATCTTAGTTAAATTGCCATTTTATATCATATATATATATATATATATATATACATATATATATATATATATATATACATATATATATATATATATATATATACAGAGAGAGAGAGAAAGATATATATATATATATATATATATATAGAGAGAGAGAGAGAGAGAGAGAGAGGGAGAGAGAGAGATAACTACACGTCTAATAGTACTGGAGTTCATCGGTGCATATAAATGATGGATAAAAAGTATAAGGATAAACAATGGTATAAAAAGACAAGAGGTGAAAAGGTGATGTAAAGGATTGGGGAAAGCTGACAGAATATATGAGACCTGAGTTCAAGTTGAACGGAAGAAAAACTAAGAGTCTACTAGTACGGTCTTTTCTTTTTTTCAAGAAAGGCAGGATATATTTTGATTGGCCTTAAAAAAATTATTTTCGAAATCTACGAAAGACAAGAATAGTGAGCAACCATATATGTGATATTTTATTGAAAATAAATAGATTTTCTTTTAAAATGTCCTAGATATATGTTAGAATCCAAAATAAGTGTTTCTAGACAAACGGAGATAATTTTATAACTAAATTTTTATTTGCAGAAACATCTATTTAACATATCATTCAAGAAACTTTTTCGTTCTACTGGAGTAGCATAAAATATGTCAAAGGGATTGAAAATGATTGAGCCTTTCCCCTGGGTTGATAACGTATACACTCAAAGGAATTAAATGATTAAGTATGAACATCATACCATTATTCCAAGTAAATATATTAGTATTTTTTAAAATTCTAAGTAAAGAAAATCTATGTGAGAGTTATATTGACAGAGTACTTCGAATCTTATTTCAAATGCAGTTTTAATATTTGAACGAATGTCCTTGACACCATCAAAAGAGAAGAAATCAAGTGAAAAATCTCTCTAAGATGGCAAGCCTTCGGTAGAGGAAGCCCAACCTCGAAGAACAAGAGAGACCAATTAGTCCTAAAAAGAAGGGTATACGACCAATACATTCTCCCGATGGTCACCTAAGGAGCTGAAACATAAAACATAACCAAGCGACTGACACACGAACTATGAACTATGCAATGTGCACAGAGGGGACTCATGCTCAGCCTCAATTGGAGAGATCATAGGAGAGCACACTACATCATGACACGTATCCCCTGAGATCGCATGCAAAGCTAATGCCAGCAGAAGATGGAGAGACGACCTTGACAAGTTCAGAAAGTATTGGCTCTGCGACACCCATGATAGAGAAGTCTACCGAATCCTATTGTAATGCCCCCTATACTTTTAGTTTGGAATCAAGTACGAAACTCTCCTTTTAGCTAGATATCCAAATCGTCACTTCCTCTGACGACCCTAATTAAACCCCTGGACGCACACGGTCCAATGCTCATTTGCTCCAGCAACCCTAGCTGGTTACGCTTCTAGCCCCGGCTCTGCAGCCGGTCATTCTCTCTTCTCCCTGGTCCAAGGCTCATTGATGCCAGGACCCCAAACTGATCATGTCTCTGGCCCTGGCCCTTGCAGCTGGCTACTCTTCTACACTTTCCTTCTCTCTAAGATCGTTATCATTTCGCCAACCCACTAGCCGATCTGATCTTAACCACCATCCTCACTTTGGGAAACACGCATGGATAAAACCTCATGTTCTATGTCTTTCATAGCCTGTTTGTCGAGAGTCTAACAGCGTCTGAGAATAGCCCCCAAGTTAACTCACTTACTTGGCAGTAAGGCTCACACACTGAGCCCGGTTTCCACGTATTATATTGGAGCTATCCAACCATACAGAATCCACGCTTTCACTCAACTCCACTCCAACTCCGACGCCAGTACTACCAAGAAAAGAGAGCTCCCACCTTTCGTCATCACTTCTTCTATCTCTTCTCTTAACATTACTTCTCACGATCAATCGTATCTATGTTATTCTTACCTGTACCTCAACTTCATTCTTCATACTGTATTACACGTACGTCTCTTGTCTGGCCATAATACTTGTTCATTCTACTTTGTTTTATCAATGCGCGTCCAACTTCATACTTGGCGTGCATTCTATTTACTTCCCAACACCTCTTTTCTCCCTCCACAATAAAAGGGCCGGCACGCTACACAGTCAAACCACGAGGACCCAAAATCTTTGTCCCTCTCAAATAACCTCATCACTTTCATCGTCCCATAAAGAATTCCTCATGCTGTTCGTTCAACCAAAGTAGTCTCCCCTATACTGGGGAAGGTCCATCTCAAACGACGGGTGATAAAACACTGATAATGATGATGATTCTACCTAATTTAGCAACAATTTTTTTTTTTTTTTTTTTTTTGTCCAATATTACAGTGCTTGCACTAAAGGCGATACAGGATCAACTGTTTCCACTTTGAATTTCCCAATGAAACTTAGCAAAGGAGTAATGGACTTAAATGGATATGAAATGGTCTTTTTTGACCGTAGTTAATTGTGCCATTAAGCCAGCTTCAGTTTAATTTTAATCGGATTAAATAAATAAGGAAATAAGTAGTTTATCAGATATCAGAATTATGACACCCTTCACTTTTATTTGAATTTTACGCTGCTATTGATTGGGCAAGAAACTAATAAACGATTCCATATTTGTTCATCAAAAATACATACATTAATTAATAATCAGTAACCATCACTAAAGCAATTCATTAAAGTTTGTGTTATTTATCTTCTAGCAAACTTGATTCAAAATAGATCAAAATTGTCTTTGGAAACAAGGGCACGAAATAATAATCATTTCCCCTCGATATTTATGTTACTCAAGTAAGCGGGGAACACTTGTGAATTGATCACCGGTTTTTATTACCTCCCTTCGAAGATTTTTGTTGTCTCCCTTAACAACAAGTTTGCCATTTTCTTTCTACTCGGAAACTTCTATGATGCATTTTCACCTAAGAGAGAAAAAAGAAAACTTGTTACCATCTCTGTTATTGTCAATGACATTCTAAAGATGTCTGTTTATAATCCTAAATTCAGCGATGCTCAAGTGAAAGGATTTTTCAAAATAATCAAGGGTTTACCCCTGCAAGTCATTTTTGATCTCACTGATAGCGTCACTAAGAGAACTATCAAAGTATTTAGTGCAGAAGGTTTGTTTGTTTTGTTTTATCATTATTTTTTTAAATAAATCAACACTTGAATTTGGTTATAAACTCTTCAGCTTTCTCTAACCTTTTACCTGTACATTCTTTTCTTTCCTTCACACTCTATCCTTACTGTTTCTCAACCTTTTTGCCGGCGCCCCTTCCACCGTATTTTAGAATGTCATTACTCCCACCATCCTCGGGCTCAAAAGATGTATTATTCCAAAAGGTATATATATATATATATTTATAAATGTATTGCACTTATACATTTACTTGGATTGATTTCAAAGAAAAATAAATATATCTATACTGGTGCGAAATGTCTCAGTCACAGTATTTAAAGAATTAGTGAAAAAAAGATTTTGTCTTATGTCTATATTAGTATTCGAAAGCTATTTACTTGTCTTAGTTTGGTATGTCGTTAGTGGAGAACTCTCTTAGGATTGAACTAACAACACAATAGTCTACCCCACGCATACCACGAAAGAACAGTATAATTAGTTTCTCTATCAGGAATCAGGTGATTAATGCTCGTCTCTTCACAATGTGTGGGTGAGGACGTTATTTTTTTGTGTTGTTAACGACGTTAAAATATTTATATAAAACGGAGAAAATTACTGTAGGTCGTGAGAAATCAAAACAACGGTTCTGGGTAGTGATTGTATTGATGAAAATATTCCTACTGCCTAACATCAAAAAAGAATAGTGAAGGGTATTATTCATCTTAGAGGCTTCTATGTGACTAATTGCTGTTACATTTATCTATTTTTATTTATTTCATTTTTTAAATCGTCCGTTTTACCGGTAAACACATGTTTTATGTTGGTAAATTAGAAAAAAAAGTAGCGGTACGACCGGTCACCAGCACAGAGAATGAGATCGAGGGCCGAGTTTGAATTCCAGCTGGAGACATTTTCCTCTCCCTTTGCGCTAATAGACAGGGTTGTCTTGAATCCAACCCCTCTAACATGTCCTGGACGGCATATCTTACACTTGCAATAACACTTTGTGGGAGACCTATCCGACCATGGAGTGCGAGTGAGATTTATTTTAATTCAAAAAATAAAGGGAAGCTACTCGTACAAAGTGAACCCCAGCAAATTGCCTTTAGATATTTATATAAAACGGAGAAAATACCAAACATCTGCCCATATACGATTCCCAAACATGAGGTAATGATATGTGTGTTCTTGAGATGGAAATAAGGGTAACAAATTGCAAAAATTCTCCTATTGATGATAATCAATTGTTTGCAAATGGATAATAGCTGGTATCTATTCCTAATTCCTAAAGAAATAAGCTAAAACTCGATATTAGAAGTTGTCTATCACATGTCCCTACATATTATTTGCCTAATTTTCTTCTCTTTTACAGAAGCTTTTAAGGCCATCATCTCATTTTCTGCATCTCCCGAAGAACTTCTGCAAAGGAAAAAGATTACTCGAAATCTCTTGATGCAATATGCATTCAATGAAAGTATCAGTATTGTTGGATCTGCTGAAAAAAAAGAGATCATATTGAAAATCCTGGCCCATTGGAATACTGTGGTAAGTATCATCTTTGTGAACAATAATCAAATTTATTCATCTTCACAAAACTTTAGGTAATTATGCATTTAATTTGCATCAAAGAATATAAATGAACGTTTTATTTTTCAGTTGGACTAAATCTTATCAGATACATTTTTGATATTTTTCTTCAATTTTTTTGTTCCTCTTTTGATAGTAAATCTTCATGCCATTTCTCTTAGGAACAACTGGTGTGTTACTGTGTTTTACAAATCACTTTATAACTCCTGCCATTTGTATTTCTATCTTTCTTTGCATTAAATTCTACTCCTAACTCTGCAACTTTCAAACCCAATTTTGATTTGGTCGTCCCTAACTTTTCCTGGTAATTTCTCAGGCATGATATCCTTATAATTTTTCAAATCTTTCTATGGCAATAAAAGATTTGGCTTAATTTTTGCAAAATCTCTATTTTCAGCAGCCGAATCCTAATGAGCCAGTACCTTCCACTCAATCAGAAATACAACTTGACTCTGTGCCTTCCACTCAGCTGGATGAAACCGTGGATACTGTATCATGTAATCAACCAGAAACAATACAAATTGGAGATTTGGCAGCTTTTGGGCAAACATTTGCTTCTTGGTTTTACAAGATGTTGAACTCACACAATCAGCAAATTAATACATCACCTCCTGTAGAGTTTGGTCCCCAGCACTTCTGGCCTGATGCTACATTGCAAGTAAATACAATAACAGATACATCTGTGATAGGAGCTGCAAGGACAGCAGAAAGACTTCTGCAGTTTGTAAGAGAAGGTTTGTACTTCAATGCCAATTTTAATGATGGTATATCCACAGAAAGTGAGAGTCACGGTTTAATCTGTGTCCTCGTACACGGAACTGTCCACAAGGAACAATACTGCCTTGGACCTTTTAAGCAGGCTTTTACCCTTCTGAAAGATCCATCCGATGGTAATAACTGGAAAATCAAAAACATTTGGCTTAATGTTCATAGTACATCAAAGGCAAATGAACCACACAGTTTACCAGCTCCTTGATTTATTACAAACTAATAACTGAATGTCTGTAAATACTGGAAAATTATCGGTCGTTTCCTCATATTGCTGGGAACTTTTTTATTACGGCTGTACCTTTCTTGGTTACTGGATCACAATTCTAAGAAAATTAATCTCAGCATGGATTACTTCCAAGATCATCAAACAGGGATATAATTATTCAGATAGACAATGCTATAATACTCCCTCTCTAATTATCTTTCTTTCTCTACACCATCTTGAGATTGGATGTCCTGACAGTCCAGCTGAAAGATTGATTGAAATTATAGCACAGACCAATTTACTTTGCGTATACTTACCTCAGATTAACTCTATGCAGTAAACAGATAGAGATCTGGGATCAAGGGACTGGATTGATATGAATTTTATCTTGAAGTTAAGTATGCAGTTAGAGTTGATATACTGTATATCATCAAAATAAGCTTTGATGAATATTTTTTTAAATCCAGTTCTTATGATTCTATGGAGGAGGTACAAGTTGTTGAGGATTTGTAAAATGTTTTAAATCTTTGCCCGAAGTAGCTATAAAAAGCAAACATTCAGCTGATTATTTTTCAATTTGGAGATTAAAATTCTTACTTTTCATAAAATAAACTGGAATGATTGTTTTATATTTGTGCACTAAAGTGAAATCTTATTTTCTTGAATTTTTACAATAATTTCATGAACATATTTTCTCTTGGGATAAGTTTTAAATAATCGTAGTGACTGTACGTCAGATAAGAAAATACTGCTCTTCAAACCTAATGATGAAATTCTCACCTGAAGTCATCATTCTCTGCTTATTCATTCAAATAGTCTGAATTATTTTCTTTCATTCATATAAACAAACACTGAGAATATCGGTTATAGTGTGTAGGTTTCATTTGTACTATTATCTTTTGAAATGGTTAATGCTGTCAATCTTTACTGAATTGAATTAAGTTTAGCTCAAAGCCACAATTGAGGATTAAATTCATTATACTTGTAGCTTTCTAAGAATTCTTCCCAAAGTTGGATATCATGATTTGTTAGCATCTTCGAACAATAAATATCTGAATTACCAAGAAATGAAAACCTCAGAGAAATCAAATCTGCTCAAATAGTTTTATATGTATATTATATATATGTATATATATATATATATATACATATATAGAGATACATCAATAAGTCTATATCCGATTGATGGAAAAGGCATTCATTTCACAATCTCCCTCTTTGTCTATGCACCTGATCTTACGGATTTCCATCACTCACATAAATCAAACATTATTCAGTGGAAAATTCAGATCAAAATATCCAGCCTATAATAATGTCAGGCTACGAACTTTTTGATCCATTCCCATTTATCTTTGAAAATGTAATCAATACCTTGAAATTTGACAAATGCTTTTGCCAAAGATAATCTCAAGAAATAACAAAAAAAACAAACTAAAAACTAAATCAGACACCTTTTTTTTTTATCTTAATATTGTTAGGATTAAAAAGTTGAAATAATCACGTTACTGCACGGGTCCTCTTAGGGTCCACTTGAACAAAATGACTTTTTTGTTTGTATGGTTTGAAATTGGTGAAAATACTGTTTCTCACTACTACTTAATCCAGGTATTACAATCCCTTTTGTTTTCCCAAGTCTCTTAGTACGGTGTACAAAACAATACTGTTTGTAGATTGAACTTTATACATACTCCAATGCATATAAGCAAAAATCAGACTGTTTCTCGGCGGAAATAACTGGTCCCAACATAAAATTATATTTTTCTATGACAATGAATAGAAAGCAGGATTAAATGTGCTCTGTATGGATTTGTCTGATAGAATATGAATTGTTTTTGTTCAAACAAATCTGAATTTTGGGAAAAGATTTGTATGATAAGATATGATTTCATCAAGGCAAATAGAAATAATGACTATTTAATGGACACAAAATTATCAATCTGAAAATCCTTTTCTTTCTGTTAAATCTGCAAGGTTGTATGAGCTATTTTTCAATACTTATATCAACCTGAGTCACCATAAGGAGGCCATCAAAAATATGATTATCTTTACTGCCTCCATATGTGATTCATAGAAAGTTTATACTCGACTCATCCTGATTCTATTATCAACTTTTAAGGAATTTGTATTGATGGCATTATACATGTAATAGCCCTGTTCTGATAGTAACACTTGCATTAATTCCTCACTGCTGATAATCACTTTCTCACTGACTTTCAATGCATTTCCAAGGTAAGGTTATTAACAGTGCATTTATATCGGTCGTATGATAAGCCTATTTTGTCTCTAATGCTTGCTACATAGCATAAACTGGCTAAAACTAATTTTCCGTAAAAAATTGCAAAATTATCTGTAAAATTTTTGAATTTTTCACCTTACTCCAAAAATATTTAGTTGGCTTGCACAGAAAATGACATATATATATATATATATATATATATATAATATATATATATATGATATATATATATAATATATATGCGTGTGAGTATTATTTATTTATTTATATATATATATATATTTATATATATATATATATATATGTGTTATCCACAGACAGCTGCTCCATCGTATTACAACTCTTCAGTTTGGCTATAGACTTGATATATAATCTATCTCTGTCTCTTATCCATGATGCTGCGTCTGGACGGATTTATGTCCCTTACAGAAAATCTTGTGATAATCAAGAACCTTAGAAGTTTGCTTTTTTATTTTTGAATAAGCAAATCAAAGAAATCTGTTATGGTACTTAATTCCAAACTTTATATTCTGTGTTTCTATTTGTTCATTTTGCAAATATTTTTAGATTATCTTTGAATATTTTTATTCATATTTTTAGTATTATTTTTTTTAAAATCTTCATTCTTATCAATTTTATTCTGATTTAAGTATATCAGAATATAATAGTATATTTTGATGTAGATAATTGTTTTTCGTCCCCCACTTTTCTTTTGAATCAAAATGTCTGTTTAGTGTTATTGCGGAAAGAAAACATTTTATCTCATCTAATTATCGACTGCAACACAACTTACAAAGTGCATAATAAATCTTCTCCTTTCAAGTTAACAAGGATATTTGATTCTAAAAAAGGAATTTTTAACACACAAATTTTTCTTTGCAAGAGGTTTTAAGAATAGATAGGTCGATTTCGACACCCTGACTGCATTATAAGCCAGTATGAAGAAAGATAACTGATGAAAATTGTCAAGTACTTACAGATAACGAGAATGATTGAAAAATTCAATGATCATTTAAATGGATTCAATCATGGTTTTAAACAAAAATTTTCAATATTATATATTTCATTTCATGTAGTTTTTATTTCATTTGTTGAAATTTCGAAGGAATGTCATTATTTGCAAATTATCTTTTTGAATTCATGCTTTTTATAAACTGATATAGAAGGATTTTAGGGAGACATACAGATAGCATTTTTCATTTCTTAGTTCAGAGGATCTAGAATCTCTACATGACTGAGAAAATGTAATAAAATGTACTTTTCAGGGATGCAGTTTTGAACAGATTTTATTTGAATTAATCCCGTTTTTAATTTAGATATTATATCAAGGGACGATTCTTCAAACTTTTTATCCTTTCAATGGATAATATCATCGTGTGAAGCTGCCTACATTTTTCCACTTCATCAACTCAATAGCCCAAGTTTAGGTTGAGTTACTTCCCTTTAAATATTTTTCCTTCAAAATTTTCTGATCTTGTGAAGATATAACAATGCTTTATGTTCGAATTGTTGCTCTGCCTTTTCAATTGGGATCATCTCTGTCTTGTCTAAGAACAGGACTCGAAATCATGGGCAGCATCTCTCATTGCACTAGGAGGGAAGTACTTGCATCATATTTGCCCTTGTGAGGAGATCGATAAATAAAATGCTTTATGCCGTCTAAAAGAAATTTGCGGGACATGGGTATCCTAGCAGTCAAAGAAACCTTGGGATATATATGTCCAGGAGTCTCAAAAAGGTTAACTGACTTTTATTGAACCACCATAGCCACCGAATTTGGCTGAGGCTTCTATCCCTTTGTTATATATGGTTGTTTTTCAGTGCTTCTGCCAATATCGTTCTATCTACAGACTTGAAAATTGACACGAATACTCCACCAGACCACTTCAAAAAAATATTCTCTTAATTTTTGGACAAAATTTTTTTTCACTTTTTGGGGGTCTCATTTTGATGGGTTTGTTAATAGCATCTAGTTTTTTTTTTTACTCTGTTTTAGATGTTTTCCAGTGGAAAATGCTAGTGATGTCATAAATAGTATTTATTCCAAATATATTTATTCTTCAATGTTTTTTATTTTTACTCATTCAAATTTTGATGCTGCCGCTGTTCAATTATAGACTGTGATGGTGAGTTCTTTTTATTTTACTATAGTATTTCACCTTAGCATTAAAGTATTATTTCCAAAAGTAAATCATGAGCTGATATCATGGCTTATATACACACTGAGGATTTACCAAAAAAAACAGATCGCTTGTTAAATAAGTGAATTTGTTACAATTTATTTTTTTCTAGTTCTTCTCTTCATCTTAACTAATAGCTACATTCTTCTATAACCAATATTCTCCATGGTGTATTGTTTGACTAAATTTCTTATCAAGTAATAAACGATCTAAGATTACTATGACTTTTACCATTAAGTAGTAAACAATATGGTAGGAAAAGAAATTGAATGATGAAGAACGTAGCTCTGATTAAATTTGAATTTCATCTACTGATGGATTTCCGTTGACAAATCTTTACGATGTTATCTACATCATACTCTATTCAAGACTATGCAAAACTTGAAATCTATCTGCAGTCGAATCTGGTTCTATTAGCTTTTTTAAAAAAGCATCTGTAATTACTTTTTCAACAGGCTTATAACATATTTACTTGAGAAATGGTTACAGATAGAAGAATGATAAGCACCATATCAAAGTTGTTGTCATGTGATCAGATCCTGTCGTGGTTCACCATGGGATAAGTTTCTTCCCTGAATTGCCAGAGCAGGTAATGTAAATATTGGTGTGTGGTTTGCCTGGGATCTCACTGATTAACTCTTTTCCCTGTTGATTGCTGTTGCCTGCACATAAAACATATATATATATGAGAATTAGATTAAGTGCAGGGTAAAATGATTTCATGCTTTTTTAGGAGCATTATTCAATAGTGAACTTACTGAATATCTGCCAGAATCCAGATTCTGTTCATGGCTTCCGTTTTCCGACCATTCCATCAGATTGAAAAAGTTATCTCCCTTTGACAAAGAGAGTTTTATACCGATTTCTTTAATAAATTCATATTAATTTTTGTTTTGTGCTCATTTGAAAATTGAATGATATACATTACCATAGATTGCCAGAGATGAAAGGTGCTACACGGAAGATCAGGGAATTTGACATTGATAAAATATTACATGTCCTAACACTTAGTTTCCACCATCGCATTTGAAGTAGTTCCATAGGGCATGTATACAGTAATTGCAGTGTTTTTTTACAAGGTATTATGCATTGCTTAGAAGTCCTCAATGTTATTGTATTGTGTACTTCTTATAATTAAGCTTGAATCTTCTCAATCCTGTCAAAATGGGGCTCTTTTAGCTAGGTTTGAGAAAGAAGTCATAGAGGGTGAAATCAGGCGAACATTCATGATTTAGGAAAGTAGGAATAGTGAAAGATTGCCTTACAAAATTGTTTGTAGCCGAAGACTATGGCCTCCTAGCATGTCCACTGTTTGCATGCTGGCTTGCTTGGGGTAATGCTGACAAAGACTAAAACCTTTACTACAGGCTATTTGCCCATGCTGTTTGGTTTTGCTAGAGTTGTATAAATGCTTTGTATACTGCCCCACTTGTTCATGGATCTTGTAAGCAATCAACAATATAATCATCAATCCCTATTGAGTATCCTTGTGCCAAACTTGTGTTTGTTCAACAAATATCCTGTGCAGCCTGATCTTATAGTTGTGAAATTTGATCAACGTTACATTCAAAATTGATTATTGCCCTCTTGAAAACCTTGATGATAGCTTTAGAATCAATAAGGGCGTAACTAAACATACATGTCCGCTTGTACAATATCCAATTCTTTTATATTTCTTGGAAATATGAAAGCAGCATAATACAACTTATCAGCATTGAAATTCTGGCTGACTGAAACACATACACTCAGTTTAGATATTAAAGATAGTGATTCTACCATCATATGTTATATAGTGAGTAGCTGTTGTTCCTCTAAGGATGAACATGATAGAGGTTTTATGCAGTCAAAAAGACCCCAGGAGTATCTTTGCCTGTCAAATGGGAAGACCGAGGTTTGATTTCCTGCTAGGTAGGCAAAATCAAATACATCTGTATCAAAATTATGTATATGAACGTATACTTGGTTTCACTACCTATTTCAAAATGGATGCAATTGTCAATGGTTATCACTGTTTGTGAGAGGCATCTTTGAAGCTATGAAAAGGTTATCGCTCATATACTATCTTCTCTGAATTGTAATTAGTTACTCTGTAGTTAATTACTATGGGGAAGTTAAGCATTTCACAGTGTTGATGGTTCGCTTATTAGTGTTTGTAAATAATGCTTGTAAGGTATCTCATCCATAAAATCTGTCTCTAGCATGCTTAATATGAAAATAATGAGGTACCCCAGTTTCTGGAAAAAGCTGTAATAGATAAAACAGGATTTATATTGATGATACAGAACATCCATGCAATGTGCACAGGAGAAAATCATGCTCAACATCATATGGAGAAATTACAAAATAGTACAGTATATTACAAAAACACAGGAGTCTAAGATATCAAAGAATCCATTAAAAAACTCAAATAACAGTGGTTTGGTCATATTACAAGGATGAAAGTTGACTTCTGGACACCACGACTCACAATTTGATTCCCCATGTAAAACTCTGCAGAATATAAGGTGGCTTTACAAACTAGACTGATTCAGAAAGTATTGTCTCCGCAAAGCCCATAGTAGAGAAGTCTGGCAAATCTTAGGAGAGTGACAGTCGCTAATAAACTGATGATCAACAAAGGATATGGTCATGCAGCAAAATCTGAGCCCAGAAAAGTCTCTTTTGTTTCCACGTGTCATTTCAATAAGCCTATTCATTACTGTAATGTTATGCAAGAACATCTTTCTAGTTTCCAACAATCAGTAATGAAGAATTAACTTTAAATCCCAACAAACACAGAGAAGGACATTTTTTACCCAAGTGATTCCATTTAGATAAAGGTGTTGAGGAATATCCTAGTCACAACTACAGCTAGTGTGATTCGTTTGTTTTTAATTCATGTAATCAATTAAGTTTTTAATGTCAATAATTCTCTCATCGAGAAGTGACTTTCCTGTGTTGATCAAGGAAAAAAGATCAATTCTTAAATGCTGACAGACGGTTTTTTTTTTCCATACATTCATGTGGTACACATTTTCTAGCTCCAAATATCCCAAGACTTGTCATTGACTTACAACACTCTACGGTACAAACAATAAACAGCTGCGTAAACTCCAAAGATTTCCCTAACATTATGCCAAAGAGTCACCTGGAGCCTTTTGTATCAACTTTATATAATATATTGGTACCTCTCATGAATGAATTAATCACTCTAGTGTGTACTAGAACAAATTATCTAAAAAGATATCTTGAATTATCTTATAAAATAGATATTTCTATCTAAAATGATTTTGAAATAATAGAACGCTTGGCTAAATTCATCCAAAAATTTCAGAGACCCAAAAAAGCACCTATTTCTAAATACAAAAAAAAGTTTTTCTAGATGATACCCAGGAGAGTAGGCATGTAAATTTTCTAGGTCGTGGCCCCAAAAATGTGACCAGGAGCACCCAGAGACAAACAACCCACACAAGCGGAGAAAGAAGAATTCGTTGCCCAAATGGCATGGTTGTATAATTAATGGGGATGAAATTTGACACCTGATTAAACTGAGGTCGTCATTCTTATAATTTTCTTTTATTATTATTATAACAACAGTATTTGGCCGTAATCTAAAACATAATTGTTTCTCTTTTCCTCAGTTCAAGTGAGGTAGAGCACTCCCATGAAACCTTTCGTAAGCTGAAAAAGTGTAAAGCATAGAACAATTACAATTAATGTGTACGGAAAAATCTTGGAGCGTCCCCAGGCAAAAAAGTTCTTATATGTCTATCAGTTCTATGCTATAACGTCCTTATGCGTTGTTTTGGACTTTCTGATACTTTCAGACGCATCTTGCAAATGGATGCACAAAGTAAATTGAGTTAAAGCCCAGATGCCCAAATCAAGGGGAACTTCTTTTTTACTTTTAGGGAACGTTCTTTGAGGGAGCGTTCTTTTCTTTCTCAGGGGGTCAAAAAAAATTGGGGGGGGCTGGGGTCACTTTAAGAGATAAAATTGATGGTGAACTTTTTTTTTTCGCTTTCTGGCATCAGAGTGGAAGGGAACTTTTTTTCACTTTTAGGGGTCAGAATCGAAGGGGAAGGGTTTTCATTTATAGGAACCGAAATCGATGGGGAATTTGAAAAAAATTAAAGATCTGAACTCCATTTCTCTTTCTGTATTACACCGTGTAGACTTCATCTTTTATCGTCCGTCGTTGGACATAGATATTCCCGGGATTCATTTGACGGCAGCTATCAAATATTCCTCATTTTTTTCAAAATATTCTATTCAGAGAGACGGAATAAAAAGTACTTTAATAATAAAGAAAGAAAACTTTAAGAAAATTAGGTTGGGCTCAAGGGGTTGCAGGGGGTAAAGACAGGTAGTTTAATAAAAAGGGTAGGTAAGAAGAGGAAAGAAAAGAAAGGTAGTTTACTGAGGAGGTATGACAATTTCTGCGTATGAAAGTTATCCTTGTCTGTATAGCGTTAAGATACAATAATGGTCTGGTAACGATGATCGGAAGGAAGTGAAAGGGAAGATATTTCTTGTCAACACCTGTGGAATTTTCCACGGATACAGCTACTTAATGATTCATCCTTTTCTACTAATCATCATCATCATCATCATCATAGTCTTTTAACGTCTGTCGTTGGACATAGACGTTCCCCAGGATCCACCACATTTCTCCATCATGGGCGTGGCAGAGCCAGTTTATCTTGAATTTGTTCAGTTCATCTCCCCATCTTATATTCTGTCGGCTTCGGTTTCACATGTGATCTCTGTGGATCCTTGTTGTGAGTTGCGATGTCCATCGATTGTGTGTCATTCTTACATGACCAACCCATTGACATTCGAGTTTTTTAGTAGTTTCTATGACGTCTCGGACTCCCGTTTTCTTCCTTATATACTGTGCTGCCTTGTGATCTCTCCATGTAAGATTGAGCATGATTCTTTCATGCACGTGTTGCATGTTTCTCAGTTTGCAGGTCTGAAATTTTATTATTTTCTGAGACATGCTTAATTTGTTACGAGGATACTTTAATGAAGCTTTGTGAGAATTGATGCCACTATATGAGTGAATAAATAGAGAGGATATCTTGCAAATAAAAGGTTTACCGAAGACGCCTCAAAAAGATGAAGATTTTCCTAGTTATACTTAATCAGGCCCATGATCTCTATAATGAAACATCCAGTGAGAACTGAACTCATTGCTTTTCGTGAGCTGACTTTAGGCTACTTTCATGAAAAAAGGGCTAAAAGTTAAAATCGCGTTCAGTGTTTGTTTTGCTACGATCTGTTATTGGTGCAACGTGCATCCCCCCCCCTCTCTCTCTCTCTCTCACTACAGCGTCTCAGTTTCCTGAATCTTCAAATCACCCAAACCTCAATTTTTTGGGTCTGGAAACTCTCAAAATTCTCTAATACAAGTATAATGGCAATTGCTTGTTTGCTTTAAACCTTACGGAAAAAGACAGTGCAGTATATAAGAAACAAGAGTCCGTGACATCATAGAAACTATTAAAAAATTCAAATGGCAATGGGCAGGCCATGTTGCCAGAATGGTAGACAACCGATGGACATCACGTCTCACAACATGGATTCCCACAGATCACATGAGAAACCGAGGCTGACAGAACACAAGATGGCGAGATGAACTAGACAAATTCAGGAAATACTGGCTCCACGACGCCCGTGATAGAGAATTGTGGCGATTCCTGGGGAAGGTCAATGTCCAACGACGGACGTTAAAAGACTGATGATGATGATGATGATGATGATGATGATGATATCAGATAGCGTGAAAAATCTGTACTAACAATGGCGTTAAAGACTGATTTGTTTACCGTCGCTGTACGACTGTCGCTCGTCAGAGATGGGAACGTATCTAGTCTGTGATTAGTTAATTCTATTCCTGACTTTATATGTACACGGCTGATTGCTAAGTTAACCGATTTTTTTTATTCCGTATTAAAATCAGAATTCTGTGTATCCTAAGTGGCTCTGTATTAACTGTCACCGACCTTGGTACCGCAGACTCCTTTTTCTCAATCGTTTTACTTAACCAATGAGTTATATCTTCTTAACTAATTGGTACTAGTTATCTTAAAGGGCAAAGAACTATGCGTAAAATGAGAGTAATTCCTATAGCGGCAATTCTTTTCTCAATTTCTCTCTCTTTGTTGAAGGAAATTCAAGTTAAGGTTATATCCTTGCTCTCTTTGAGAAACGACAATCAGAGCGATTCTATCGTGTTGAAATGGTTTTAAGCAACGTCAAATACTGCACGCGTGACGAGACATTAACTACACGACTCGGCGCTTATCAATTCGTGTCCAATTGAGATACTTGCAAGGTACTCCTGTATTGCCCGGGATAAATCAATGTTAACCCCGGTTAACCGTGGGAAATTTTACTTTGCTTGGCCATTTAGGAGACTCAGATCAAGAGACGAGTGTTTATATATTTTAAACCACACTTGATTTCAATGCAAAGTGACGTAATTTTGAGCGAATCGAAAATCAGAATCGGTGACTAGATTCTTAGCTCCACTATTGACTGCTCAAGGTCCATGGAATGGTTGTGAATCAAACTCTATTTATGCACTGTCTATCCGTAAGTTGTCTCGGCTATGGTCTTGCCAGTGATCACTATGGCAAATAAGGAAAAGTTCAAGAGACTACACTGAAAATGCTAAGTCTATGTGTCTTTAGTTAGAACTGTTATGTTGTTGTCATTATTGTCTCTGGGGACAATATTTCAAATGCTGTTATTATTGTTATTATTATCTTTAAAATATTGGTAATGTTATTACTATAATTATTAGACCTTAGTTTTAATGTCCTTTAGTATTCTCAGTTTGTAGTCAAGGTCCAGGCGTTTCTTCATCTTTCGATTTCTTTAGTTTGTGGTCCGCTGACTCAGTCACATCGATAATCTGGCTGGACCAATCTTCCTTGTTCACGACTATCGGATCTTTTTTTCCTGCTCTGATGGCTTAGTTGGTCTAGATCCAAAGTCCCAGAGTAACATTTTTTTTGCACGGACTTCGATTTGTGCCGGGGCCATTCGTCCACATGGTCAAATATAAGTCGGTTGCATAATTTTCAATGTATACCTGTCCCTACTTTGTCATTTGATCTTATAGAGTGGTGGGAATAAATACAGCCTTGAAAGCTGAACAAAGCAATCCTCCGCCTACAACTAGGACGACGAATCTCCATCAATAAACCCAGAAGTAGAAATCAAGTGAAGAATCATCCTCAGATGGCAAGCCTTCGATAGTGCAAGCTCAACCTCCTAGATCAGGAAAAATCCATTAGTCCTAAAAGGAAAAAATATATAACCAATTCATCCTCCCGATAGTCCCTTATGGAGCTGAAACATGAAACCTAACCAAGAGACTGACCTTCAACTGAGAACCATGCAACGTGCATATGAGAGAATCATGCTCACGGAGACCACAAGACAGCATAGATATATCAAGTGAAAAACAGGAGTTTAAGGCATCATAGAATCAATTAGAAAACTCAAAAAGCAATGGGCTGGTCATGTTGCAAGAATCGAAGAAACGATAGATATCACAATTCACAACATCGATCTCCAGAGATCACATGCGTAACTGAGGCCAGCAGAATATCAGATGGAGAAACGAACTGAACAAATTTAGGAAGAATTGGCTCTGCGACGCACTTGATAGAGAGGTGTGGCACATCCTTGGGAAGGGATCTATCTTCAACGATGGGTGATAAAAGACCAACGATGATGAAGAACGATTATTAATCCGACAAATAACTTTCAATTTTTTTTTTTTTTTTTTTTTTTTTGTAGATAACCAGCAAGCTCCTGGCTTCCTGTCTCTTCTGATCTATACTTTGCCACATTTCGAGCATCCGTCTTCTGCTTTCGGAATGATGATGCGTTACCAATTTATTTCCTTCTCTCTTTCATTTAATTCTTACCTTGCCAACACTCGTTGAAACACGACTTTATCAATTCTGCTGTCGATCTCGATAACAATTTCCAGGCATAACACACGAATTCCATTTCTGACCCCGATACTTATAGTGTGCAATTTCACCGAATTATGATAATACGATGATCAGATATGCTCTGTTGATATTAATTGGATAATCCGTTTATATCAAGATAAAAAAAGATTATGGTACGTCTTCATATCATTCATCTACATTGTCAAATTCAAGCTGTCACGATTCCAAGAGGATCCTTGTTTGTACCCAATCATATCTACAATATCTCATGAGTGAAGAAATGCTTGGTGCTATTTGCTGGTGATCAAATAGGAGAGTAAAGGAATTAGAAAAGACGGCGAGTATTTTAGGTACCTAAGATTTGCAGACGACATTGTTCTCTTCGCAGAGAACCTACACGACCTCCAACTAATGATAGATGAACTAAATGAAGAGAACAAGAAAGTCGGCCTTCACATGAACTTCAGCAAGACAAAGATCATGTGCAACAACCACATTGGAGATAAAAACACTAAGATCAAAATCGAGGATACAGAACTAGACAAAGTAGATTATTACATCTACCTAGAACAATTAATCTCCATGAGACCCTCAAAAAAAGAAAAATGAAGCGAAGAATCACACTAGGATGGCAAGCCTTTGGCAGAGCTAGCTCAACCTTCAAAAATAATAGAATGCTAATAATCTTAAAAAGAAGGGTGTATAACCAATGCATCCTCCCAATAGTCACTTATGGAGCTGAAACATGGAACTTAACCAAGAGACAGATCCTTAGATTGATCAATCAATACCACAAAATTCAGCTTGGCTTTTTACCAGATTCAGACCAAAAATGGCTTTTGTTACTGAACTAATAGTAGGAGCGGATACAGAAATGCTGAAAAGTTGAAGAAAAATTATCTGTCAATAAAAACCAAATTCCTAGATCCACCGGAAAATTTATTCATATTTCCTTAAAACATGCTTTACTGTCACACGAAATTTCATTGAAATTGATGATGTATTCAAATATCTATGGGTCTCTCTTGGGCATGTAAGTTTCTTAGTTTTCTCAAGTGCCGGTCAAGTTAAAAAAAAAGAAGAGAATAGGATCTTTTACCACATTTTAAAAAAATATTTTTTTCCTAATGTTCAACTGAATCGTTATTAGGGCGGACCAAGTGGAAATAAACATTGCAATAGATTTCTAGTCATATAAAATTCAAAGATGGCCATGTTTAATGCTGCCTAAAGTCACTTATGGAGCTGAAACATGGAACCTAACCAAGTGACAGATCTGCAAATTGAGAACCATGCAACGTGCACATGGAAGAATTATACTGTGCCTCACACGGAGAGGCCACAAGACAGCAAAGTACATCTGGGAAAAGACAAGAGTCAGGGACATCATAGAATCCATTAAAAATCTCAAATGGCAAAGGGCAGGCCATGTTACAAGAATGGCGGACAACTGATAGACATCACGACTCACGGCATGGATCCCCCGAGATCACAGGCGAATCTGAGGCCGGCAGAATATTAGATGGAGAGACGAGTTAGACAAATTCAGAAAATACTGGCTCCACAACGCCCATGATAGAGAAGTGTGGTGAATCTTTGGGGAGATGTATGTCCAACGACGGGCGTTAAAAGACTGATGATGATGATCAAATGATCACGAGTGTCATCATTTACCCAGCACTTTCCCAACCCTCAAAATTCTTGCAAATATCACAAATGTCATTGTCTGTTCTTATTTTCTTCAGGTGTCTAATCCCATCAATCCTTCTGCAAAGATATTTTGAATCGTTGCAAATGCAAAATGGGGGAAAAAACTGCAAATTATAATCGTTAATTCATTCTGTGTGGATACACAACTACATTCTCGACGTTTTACTCTAGACTAATATTCGTTAAAAGGTCATATGGAATGTTTTACTGTATTTTCCAATACAAAACAAATTCCATTTGACAGGTGAAAGACCAGAATAATTGTTTCCTTTCGTTCCGTTCAACAAACCGTTTTGTTCCAGGTTTTTAGCGTAACCGAAAGGCAAATAGGAAAGTTTGCTAGATTATTCAAGAGATGTTGAATGCATTAAATAATGGACATGCACCCGAAAAGCCAATAATTGCATGGATGTCCCGAGGAAGTCGAGAATGGAAGCTGGGAGCAATAGAAATTGTTATTGAATTTTCATCAGTTCTGTGTTCTACCTTTATAGGGGTCGGTCCATTCAATGCATTGTGACGCTGTCAAGTGGAACATTTCTGAATTATGGCCGTTTCTGTATGCAGACAAGATCTGCATGAGTGGTTGTTGGCACAGCCAGAATAGTTATGTCCTTTTCTTTGTCCCTTCTGGTTAAATTCATATCGATCCGATGATAAAACTATTTCTCACGAGGAAATAAAAGGCAGGAGATTGGCTCTGTTTGCCAAATGTCGTTTCACAAGAACATTTGCAGCCTTCATGGTTATATGTTGCTGGAATAATGGTTTCGTTTCACTAATTCCATTTCTCTGAGTCTTGAGTTTTTATCACAACTGGAAACCATTCGTGATGTGGCTTCGGTGGTACATACGAAGTTAAATTGAATTCATTTGCCTTACGAAATATAAAGGATTCTCCTTTGTAACAACTAAAAATATTTCTCAAACATCTGCTCTTATATATATATATATATATATATATATATATATATATATATATATATATATATATATTCGTGTCATCCACAGGCAGCTGTTTCGTTGTATTACAACTCTTTAGTGTGCCTATAGACAATCCATTATCCCATCTAGTACGATTGAAACCTTTGCTTCAGACCCGGAGTCCGTCATCCTACCGCTTAGCTACGGAACTGGACGGTCAGTAAGGCTGAATTTAAGCGATACATTTATTTTACCTTAGATTCCCCATCCATCAGATTGCTCTATTCCTATGCAGGGTATTGCATAATGCTTACAATGAAAGAGTCACCTCTCTTGAAGAGTGCTCAACCCTGAATAGAGGAACGCTAATCAAATATAATAATAATAATAATAATAATAATAATAATAATAATAATAATAATAATAATAATAATAAAGAACTCCAATCAATGGATAGGCGAACAAAGAAACTTATGACAATGCATAAAGCATTACACCCAAGAGATGATACAGATAAACTATACGTTTAGAGAAAAGAAGGTAGCAGGGGGCTCATCAGCATAGAAGACTGTGTCCAGAGAGCTAAAGTAGTTCTAGAAAGGTATGTGCAAACGAATAGTGAAGAAATCATAAAGAGTGCTAGAGATAGTGCAACAAACAATAAAGTAGAAAATAATGGAACAGAACAGCAAACGAGAAAAGAAAGACTGGAAGAGAAAAAATTGTATGGCAAGTTTAAAAGGTAGACACAGGATGTAGCAGACGACAAATCATGGACGTGGTTACGAAAAGGAAACCTTAAGAGAGAAACAGAATCGCTCATTATGGCAGCCCAAAACAAAAGCATAAGGACAAACTACATAAAAACAAAAAAAGATAGAACACAGACAAACAGCAAATGCCGCATGTGCAGTGAAAGAGATGAGACAGTAAACCACATAACCAGTGAATGTAGCCAACGCGCCCAGAAGAAGTATAAGCATAGACACGATAGAGTAGCAACGATAATACACTGGGAACTAAGCAAACAAATGGGATTCAACCATGTGGAAAAGTGGTATCAGCACAAGCCAGACGCAGTTTTGGAGAATGACAACCATAAACTACTCTGGGATTTTGACATCCAAACAGACCATCTCATCCAGGCAAGAAGACCAGACTTAGTAATAGTAGACAAAAAAAGGAAGGCCTGCCAAATAGAACACATTGCTGTACGTGCAGACTATAGAGTAAAAAAGAAGGAGAGTGAAAAATGGGAAAATACCAGGACCTAGCAAGAGAATTAAGGAAGATATGGAACATGAAAACCAGGGTAGTACCGGTCATAGTGGGAGCACTAGGAACTGTCCCCAAAACGCTGAGGGTGAGACTGGAGGAGATCAGAATTAGGGGAAGGATTGAGACCGTATAGACCACAACACTACTGGGAACAGCACGGATACTGAGGAAGGTGCTTGAGATATAAGGACTGCAACGAATTGCAGCCCTGACATGATAGGTGAAAGAGAGAGGAGACGTTAGCTGAAGACCCGAGGAGACTTATTGTCACTCAGCCTTCAGCGATAACCACTGGGCAACCGGTGTGAAACTGTAAATCGCAGAATTACTGCGATCTATAAGTACTAGGAAAGGAGGGCTGGAGACTTGAGGAGACTTGCTGTCACTCAAATTTCAGCGGTTACCACCAGGCAACTGGTGTGAGATACCAAATAATAATAATAATAGAAATAATAATTGTAATAATAATAATAATAATAATAATAATGATAATAATAATAATTATAATAATAACTATTATTATCATCATTATTACTTTTGTCATTATTATTATATTAATATATATATACATATATATATATATACATATATATAATTATTATTATTAATAGTAGTAGTAGTGTTGTTGTTGCTGTACTATGAACCTTGTTACCAGTATTTATTTATGGACAGACATATTGTTTGCCAATATATGATGTTTGAATTGATGTAAAAAAACGAATTTGGTTATTGACTCGTTCCCCTTCGATTTTCAAAAGACTGACGATACACAATCGCATAAAACACCATTGTCTTCTGTAGATTTTAATCTTTCAAAAATAGTTGGTGAAATTATTGGTACCGACGGAATGGGGTGATTGAGTGCAGCTGTTTTTGCTGCGGTGTTTCGACACGTTCTTTTGGGCGCCAGAATTTCGGGTGCAAGGGAGAATGTTGACTAATTAATAATCATTCAAAGTTGAAATTTTAAAACTCTTCAAAACTGTAATGTGACTTCATAGGAAAATAAAAACATTAAATTCGTTGATTACAGAAAAAAAAAAGCAGAATAGTAACTTTATTTACTTCATTTAGTTATAATGATCAAGGGTATCATTAGGATTAAAATATTCAACGCCAAAACGTCAATCACCAAAATGGGTTTGACGCCCAAATGGCCGTGCCAAAACGCCTCCGTACCAAAACGTACGAAATCCAATAATGATGCGCTTCCACCACTACCAATCAATGTTCCCATCCAAACTGATTTCGATTCAGACTATCTTGTGGTTTTCAAAAGATACGCGTTTTTCTATTGAAAATGAAATATCATAAGTAAATGAGCCAGAAACTTCTGGTAGACAAGTTTATATTTTAAATTTCCGAAGTATTCCTTAAAGAATTCTGTTGCTATTGAATCATCACTGTGCAGTCGTGGGTCAGAAATAAAGAATCAACCTCGGACGAGATCTGAATTCGCACCAGGGATGTCTATCACAACGGGATAGCTGCCTTACTAACGGTTGCAATAAGGAAAGTGTATTTACTAATAATACTAAAAGAAATCTTTGATTTTGAAACAGAAATGGATGGAACGTTTTTGGTTTGGATAATGATTATATATATGAGTAGCAGACCTTGGTAGTGATATCCATGGCATTATTCCATTAAACAGAGATATTTGGCACTGATAATCCCTGTAAAGACTCTCAACGTCTTCAACCATACTAAGTATACGTAGAACGGGCCTAAAACTTGGACCATGGTTGTGTAAGTTTTCTATTGCACTTTCAGACATATAGGAAGGAAGAAACGAGAGGTGGTGAGAGTTTCAGGTATGTCAGTCAGATGAAAATCAGTCAGTGATGGCAATCGGTAGTAGAGATGCTTATACATCTAAACCGAGAACAGATTAAAAAAAAAAAAAAAAAAAAAAAACGAGTTTGCAGCCCTCGGGGTTTTGTGAGTCTGTGAGACGTACACAC
Organism: Thysanoteuthis rhombus; assembly: GCA_963457665.1. Taxonomy (NCBI): domain Eukaryota; kingdom Metazoa; phylum Mollusca; class Cephalopoda; order Oegopsida; family Thysanoteuthidae; genus Thysanoteuthis; species Thysanoteuthis major. The sequence goes on from OY735199.1 coordinate 73,034,355, forward strand.
GCAAACAAATTAGTATGATAACTAACATTCGTCCTATTCGCAATATGTACAAATATATATATATATATATATATATATATATATATATATGTAGAGAGAGAGAGAGAGAGATAAAGAGTATACATATATTTATATACAACAAATTATAGTTATTATCATGTCATCCACAAACAGCTGTTTTGTTGTAATACAACTCTTCAGTGTGGCTATATATTTTCCATTATCCCATCCAGTACCATGAGGTAGGATTGAAACCTTTGTTCCAGACCCGGTGGCCGATACTGTGTCTCTGAGCTACGGAACTGGACCCTCAGTAGAGCTGAATCTAAGCGATATATGTACGATAGGTTAAATTTCCCGTCCACCAGAGTGCTCAACTCCTATGGAAGAACAAGTTTCATATATATATATATATATATATATGTATATATATATCGAATTCCCAGAAAAGCATTGATATATTCACCTTAAGTAAAGTATTGAGGACACCTGTAATAGATGAATTACGTCCTCAATACTTTACGTAGAGTGAATATATCAACGCTTTCTGGGAATTCGATTGTTTCACTAGACAATATTTTCAAATAGATGATGTATATCAGGTTCATTTTGCGTTTATATATCTAAGTTTACTTCTACTTTACTTTCGAAATAATATCTCTAAGGTAATTCAGCGTTTCCTCCTGCATCTTGTCATCAGATAAGGTGAAGTTATTTTTTTGTGTTTGCTATTATATTTCTACTTATCTGGAGTTGTAACATTCATGTATTATTAGATTTTTTAATAGTGATTACTTGGTGTCTTGTTAGTTTCTTGTTCAATTGCTGCAATTTGCTCTTTCCTACAAAATATTATCTGTATTTTTATCTCAATTAACCTTTTTAAAACCAGTTGTCGATGTTAAGGTTTTCGATAACTTTTTGGATTTTTCATTTCTTTACTTACTTCCCTCATTTGCACTGTCATCAGATAAGGTGGAATTAAATAACAGTTGTCTATGGTAGTTTTTATGTTTTCTCCATTTAAATAACCTGGTTTTTTTTCTTTTCTTATTAGTCAGTTTGCAGTGTTGAAATCCTCCTTGAAATGCTTCAGAATGGATTCTGCCCTATGCTCTCATTTGAAGCCCATTTCTGACTTGGGGTTGAATGTTCTCTCTCTCTCTCTCTCTCTCTCTCTCTCTCTCTCTCTCTCTCTCTCACACACACACACACACACACTGAATGTTAGTGTGTCAAATTTTTCCTCAAGACATACGTTACACCTTGGATATAGGTTTCTACATGCTTTTTCCAATTAAAAGTAAGCGATCAGCAGGCGAACGTTCATCTACTGTTTTTTTCTTTTTCCCTGACGTGCGTAAAAAAAAAAGATTAATCTTCGTACAAAGTTTGGATTGTTTCAAACGTGCAATTAATCTTTCCAACCGTCCGTACATTGTTTTTCAGGAAATAAAACGTGAAATGACCCCGATTAAATAGTAGGTAAAATCCCAACGGAAATTGTCACAAATCATTCCCAGGAAAAAAAAAATAATAATACCATTGTTCGCATACGAAAGTCAATTGAACAGTGGCTAAATTGAATGCAAGTATCAACCCGAGTATACTGTTTACACAGATAAAGCAATATTGATCAGCCCCATTTTAGCGTAAAATTATATTGTGATCGTATAAACAACTAAAACAACAAGCCGGAAGTAGCAGACACGCACCATGGCAGGCGGGATTTGTTTAGTTCCGGATGAATTTTATTTTTCTGGTCTTGGAATTCATTCTGCTTGGATTAACATTTTTTTTTCAGTGCTGTGATATTTTAAAAAAAGTCAAGTGATCCAAGTGTTAATTGTGTGCCAGTGAATTCAGCCAAAATAATTGAAATGAATCGTCGATGCCACGTGCCATATATAACGTGAGCATTCTTATTTCCTAACTTAACCACGTTAGCGCGATTCTTATTCAAGTAGAATGTAATTTGATTTTATCATGATACCTAAAAACCCAAATAAGGAAGAGACGTGCTCTAAATTTAGTGCGTTAAAGTAGCTCAAGAAACCGCAGTGGAAGATACGATAGCAAACCTAAAGTTGGCTGTTCAAAGGTTTTACCAAATGAGCATAAACCCCAGTCGCATCAATTTCTGAATAATTCCTCAAACAGTCTTCATAACTGGATTACGGGTTATAAGTCTTCATATGTTCTAGTGTTACCACTTAGAACTATCAAAAAATTCTATTTTTAGAAGTAGAATTCTCAAGCCTACACTTTATTGAGTTATTGAAGTAGCTCCCTATTGTACTGATTAAGATACGAGTCATTTTGTTTTTTAGACTGTGTTATGACGAAGATCAAGAGGCTAACGACAGAACTGGGTAAATAAGCATATTTTTCATCTATTTCTATTTGATAAAAGTGTAACACCCTCAATACTTTTAGTTTGGAATTAAATACAAAACTCTTCTTTTAGCTAGATATCGAAAACGTCACTTCCGCCTCCAATCCCAATGAAACCCCTGGACGCACATGGTCCAAGGCTCATTAGCGCTGGTATTCCTGGCTGGTTACGCTTTTGACCCCGGCACTTGTTGCTGGCCACTCTCTTCCACTTTCTCTCTCTCTTTCCTTCTTCCTAAGATCGTTATCATTTCGCCGACCTCCCAGCTGATCCGAGTTTTCCACCGAGACCTATCTCTGTATTAATTTTACCCATTTCACTTCATCGATGTCGAGGCCTCACTCATACACACTACTACACAGCTACGCAGCTACGCCACCGTGTCTCCACAACGTGCTCCAAACGTGTATACACCTCTCACTCTCATGAATGAAATGGCAAGGCTTTTTACAATCTGATAGTCATGATAATCTTCGCTAATTTTCTTTCGTTCGGGAAAAATGCATGGATAAAAATCAATGTTCTCTGTCTATAATGGTATGTCTGTGAAGTGTCTATCAGCATCGGAGAACAACCCCTAAGTCCAAGTATACTTGGCAGTTTGGCTCGCACACTGAACCCGGTTCCCACGTATCACCTATGTACGATCCAAGCCATACGAATTCCAAAGCGTTTCAGACAACTCCGCTTCAATTCCGACGCCAGCATTGTCAATGACAAGACAGCTCCCACCTTTTGCTATCTCTTCTCTTCTCATCACTTTACACGATCGATCAGATTCATGATACTCTTACATGTACTTCATTTTCATTTGTCGTTTATGTCCTTGTATTAAACGTACATCTTATTTGTCTATCCAAAATCATTGTATGTGTTCTTTTCACTTTGTTTCATCTCCGCGTCCAAGTTTATGCATGTCGTGCATTCTCTTCGTACATCACTCTTCTCTCCTCCTACATCTCTTGGTCCGCACGCGCGCTACACATCAAACCACGAGGATCGGAAATCCTCTAACTCCAACCTCATCACGCTGTTCATTCCCCAACAAAACAACTACCAAGATATCTTACAAAAGTATTTTAAATGAATATTATCTTCATGACTGACAACGTTTTTACTTTCAACCGTAACTTGGCTTCTTTCTTTCTTTTCATAATGGCTCTAATAAAAGTTTCGAAAACCATGATGTATTTAAGCAAGGAATATTTTTTTCAATTTCAAACGAGGTATAAAATTTTTATTTGTCTTCTCTTTGCATAAAACCTTACCTCGGGTAAATTTTCAAAGGTTTCATGCGAGCAGGAATCCGTTGAAGAGAATTTTTATGGAAACATTTATTCAAGTCGGTTGAAAAAAGAAATTAACTAGAAAATAAAGCTAAAGGTAAGTAGTAATCAGACATATTAAGAACATTTTTCATATTCCATCTGATGAAATTAATTAAAATATATCTTAATGTGACGTCCAACATATTTTTCAATTAATAAGGTGCATATAACTTGTATGCACATAACAAACACTCGGACACAAACAGTAAGCATTTTTCGTTGACCGTCTTACCATTTTTATGCCATCTACAGTTGGCAACTGTTTGTGGAATGTTTGCGAACAATTGGTACTTGCTCTCGCGTCAATGTTTGTTTACTGTTCGGGTGCCGTCTATGAACAGTTTTGCACGAATATTATACAGATGTTCAAAGAACATTTCTGTTGTGGATAGGTTACTACTTTCTTTTCCATGGCAGGATTCTTCTTTTAGCTCAAGATTTCCGATAATGATTGGATAGAATAGAGAATTGTTTCCAAATATAAAGGAGGTTATCTTATCTACTCGTAAAGTTTGTTTTTAAAATCCTAAATTAGAATTAGCAGTTGAATACGAATATCCATTCATACATATCATACTGTCCATAAGTATTTAGATAGTGTTGTGGATAGTTAATAATTTGTAGTTATATTGTGAAATGCCATATTATGATGATCATATCAATCTCCTTCAGTTACTACCATGTACACACACACACACACACATATTTATATAATATATATATATATATATATATATATATATATATATATATATGTGTGTGTGTGTGTGTGTGTGTGTGTGTGTGTGTGTGTGTATCTTTGTGCTTATTATCTTCAATAATTACAGCTGCTTTATATGTGACTTTGTTGGTTAGGCATTTTTCGAGAGTGGATGTATATTTTTATGCCTACAATTACGTAGTATGTCTTAGTTATTTGTGTGTTACTATCAATTATTCTATTTTTATGTTTTGTTTTTTTTTTGTTTTGTTTTTCTGTTTGATATTGTGCACAGTTATCATTTCTTGAAAAATATCTGTCACACTCAGTCAATACATTCTGTTAAATGGTGGATTGAACTTGAATTATTATTTTCCTTTGTTTTTACTATTTTTTGTGATAGTTGGTGTATATTCTATTTTCGTCTTCAACTCACTGTTTTCAGGGCTGTGTTATACATTTTTTTCAATGTTGATATGTTTGCTAATTGCTTTCGGTATTCCTTTCATCGTTTTTGGTGGATGATTAGTTGCCATGCTTACAGATAGTGGAATATTTCTATCTTTTCTACATGGTTTGTAGGTGTTATCATTTGAATTTAGTATTATGTCCAAAAAATCACTATGTTTTGTCGGCTAATTATGTCTATTTTGAATTCCAAATCTTTGAATGCTCTTTTCCCTTATTGTTACAGCACTTTATCTTGTATGGTCTTTTGGAACTATCAGACCATCATCCCTACATAATCTTTATCTTTCTAGTCTACCGTGTGTGGAATTATTTAGGATTAAGTATCATCCACTAAGACTCCAGCATGAATTATTGTTAACAATTGTACATTTACTTCAATTTAAATTTACCAATTGTTTTTTAAGACAAATTTCGAGAGGAACAATCCTCTTTCTCACTTTCCTCTTTCTCCTCCTTCATGCTACTACGACTACTTCATTTAGAATCCCTTTTGAAATGGAAATCACAGTTTTGGGCGTAATGATGCTGGACACATCGTTGAACGTATGGCTCTTGTAATGAAAAACATCACAACATCCCGATCTATCAACCGTTATGGTCCATACTTGGCTCCATATAAATCACGACTTTTCCTGAAAAGATTTTAAGACCATGTTCTATACCGAGGAGAATTTGTCAAGACAGTTTATGACAATCCTGAAAAGGAGACTTAACAAACTCTTTTGAAAAGTGGAAGGAAAGCTGGGAAAAGTGAGAGAGATCCCAAGGGGAATATTTTGATAGGGATTAAAATACCATTGCCCGAGGTAAACTATATTTTCGTAAATATCTGAGCTGACTTCTGATATACAGGGTGGGTGAAAATCAACTCCTTATTTGAAATTATATGTTACTTTTATAAATATTGTTCTATTTTAGTGAAGGGAAATTCATCTTGGCCCTTAGAGTGATAGAATCTTAGCATTTTATGATCCAAAGTGGAGATAGTTTGACTACAATTGATCCATACATGATTAAGTTATTACCAATTTCCAATATGATGTTGTTGTTTTTCCGCACACTATGTATATAAAAGCGTAATAATTTCAGTTTCGATTCCATTATAGTTTTAAATACAACTGATCCTTTTTTTTTTGTTGTTGTTGTCGTTTATGGAGAGAAAAACCTGCAGTCGACGACAGGAAAAAAACTATATATATCTCAAGATAGATTTTCATTGTAAATGTAGCACACTCTCATATCGAGAACCGTAAATTCAAATAACTTCAAACTGTATCGTTCGGTACGTGGACCAAGATATCTAGACAATATCAGCTTCGTACAAAGGCCAATTCTTGAGTTATCTCGATGTAAACACACAAAGTTTGTTTTTTTTAGAATGATAGTGAAATAGAGTTGTAGGTCGGTGGAATAGTTTACTGGGATATGTGGTTCAGTCGCCAGATTTTAAAACTTTGAAGAAGAATTAAGGTAGCTTTTATAACACCACAAATGCTCAAAGGTTTAAAATTTTTGAAACCGGATTTACACACGTTGTGTGCCATAAAGATATTATCTGCAGGGATATGATTCGCGTGTAAGTTTAGCACTGTTGTAAAAGGATATCCTAGGAATTGACCTTTTGAAATAAATACGTAGGATAACCATGTGGATATCGCAAAATAACAACCTTTTCAGAAACAACAAAATAGAACAAAAATGATAATTCGGAAATAACAGAACGAGTAAATAACAACTTTTTCATGATTTTAGATCTGAAATTTAGAAAAATCGTTAAAAAGAGCTGGAGAGAAAATTTCGTTTAGTATTGATGCTATGTTTTTAAATTCGGTACTTAAATTCTCTCAAAAGCCTAATTCGACCTTAAGCCATTTCAGTATTGAATGGGAATCTCAAGAGAAAATCGTTTTAGCCTCTTGAATGATAGAGTGTCTTATATACATACATGTATACATATATGTGTATATATATATATATATATATATATATATATATATATATATACATACATATATATATCTGTATATATATATATATATATATCAGTATATATATATATATATATATCTGTATACATATATATATATATATATATATATCTGTATATATATATATATATACATATATATATATATATTATATATATATATATTATATATTATATATATATATATATATATATATATATATATATATATATATATATATATATATATATATATATATATCGAGAGAGATAAGGGTTCCTACGTGGCACTTTAGGTAATGTATTTCCCACTTGTTGCACCGTTGTAAGTTATTGGTGTTCAAGTCCATATATAATTCAGCCTTTCAAATGTAGATTTTGAAGGTTGGAAATCCCTTTTCATGTGGATAACTGACATAAAACTATCTTTGATTTATGTAATTGTTTTTTGTCTGTTTGATTGTGTGCACTAATGCACAAATCGAGTAAATAAACTTTTAAAAACATGTGCAACGATCTTTGGTATCTACACTTAATTGATACCACCAAACCGAGGAAAATGTCATTATCATCATCACTTTTTGTTACACATAGACCCTCCCCAGGAATTGCCACATTCCTCAATCATGGGCGTCGCGCAGCCAATGTTTTCATGCTGTTAGTTGTGATGTCCATAGCTTGTCTGTCATTATTACTACATGGACAACTCATTGCCATTTGAATTTTCTAATAGTTCCTATGATGTATCCGGCTCCTGTTTTCCCCTAACATATTGCGCTGTCTTGTGGTCTCTCTATGTAATGATGAGCATGAATCTCTGATGTGCGTGTGGCATGCTTCTCAGTTTGCAGATCAGTCTCTTGGTTAGGTTCCAGGTTTCAGCTCCATAGGTGAATATCAGGAGGATACATTGGTTGTATACTATGGTTCGCAGAAACTGTACTATATACCAAACAATATGCATAACACAATAGAGTGATTTTAGCTAATTTGTATGAATAAAATTTCCAGCTGCTACTATTAGTCTGAGGGCATATTTTCATATTATATCTATCTAAATAGATATTTTACTCATAATCTATAGGTTTACGAAGGCAATATCATCATCATCATCATCATCATCATCGTCGTCGTCGTTGTCGTCATCATCATCATCATCAGTTTTTCAACGTCCGTCCTTGGACATAGACCTTCTCAAGGATACGCCTCACTTCTGTATGGGCGTCGCGGAGTCAGTACTTTTTGAATTTGTCTAGCTCGTCTCTCCATCTAATATTCTGCCGGCCTCGGTCATGTGATCTTGGGGGATCCATGTCTTGAGTCGCAATGTTCGTGCAACATGGCTAGTCCACTGCCATTTGAGCTTTTTATTGGATTCTATGATGTCCCTAACTCTTGTCTTTTCCCGGATGTACTGTGCTGTCTTGTGGTCTCTCCATGTGAGGCCTAGCATAATTTTCTCCTGTGCATATAGTTCTCAATTTGCAGATCTGTCTCTTGGTTAAGTTCCATATTTCAGTTCTGTAAGTGACTATCGGGAGGATGCAATGGTTATACACCCTACTTATACAAATCTGAATATGATTCTAAGGCAATTATGAAATTACCTAATCAGAAATTATGAAAAAAATGACGAACTCATCGACCAATCACACTTTTGGTGCAAGAATTTATGAGTTTTCCTGTATGGTTCTGCAGCTGAGTTTTCGATATCAGTTCCAAATTTAAGTACCCTTTCTCTGCAGTTGGATATTCGTCACGGTAAGTATTTATTTTGTTCTTTTCGACAAGAGAAACAAAACCGATTTATTTCAGTTTACCATTTTATACAACATGTATTTGTTATTTCTAAAAAATAATATATATATATATATATATATATATATATATATATATATATATATATATATATATATATATATATGTTTGATTGTCACAAACAAACAAAGACAAAGACACACAATCCCGTCCAGTTCTACGTAGGGCAGAGGTAGGATATCTGCATCTGGGCGTGAAGCAAAGTTTCTGATCCTACTTTGTGGTACTGGAAGGGACATAAGTTAGTCTATACCTACACTGAAGAGTTGTTATTCAACGAAACAGCAGTATGTGGATGGCACAATTATTTAATGCTTTTCCATAGGAATAGATATCAGCATCCAAGTCTGACGTAAAGGTTTCAATCCTGCCTCGCAGTACTGGATGGGATAATGGAAAGTCTATAACCACACTGAAGAGGTATAATACATCGGAACAGCTGTCAGTAGATGACACAATAATATATATTACTTTCAATCTCAGCCTTTTTTTTAAAAGTTTTCCGTTGAGACCACTCAGACACTGCAAAAGGGTGAAAATCAGATCAGGATCAATACGGGGTTTCCACTACTTTATGTATAGCAAATTCTTAACTCAGTCATATATACATACATATATATATATATATATATATATATATATATATATATATATATATATATATATATATATATATATATATATATATAACAACCTTTGACCTACGCTAATAGGAGCATAGAAGCATACACACACACACACACACACACACACACACATATATATATATATATATATATTTATATATATATATATCGAAATATCACACGTTGGAAAATATCTATACATATTCATTCATATCATTATATGTATATATACATATATGATAATCTTGATCCATGTTAATACATGTATTTATATATGACAACCTTTCATGGTTGCTAACACACATACACACATACACACACACACAAACACACACACACACACACACACACACATATATATATGTATATATATATGAAATACAGAACATCACACATTGGAAGCATGCTACAGTATAAGCAGTAAAAATCATATTATCATAGGAAAATGAAATATATTGTTCTTTTCTCATCGAATCCAAGATGGTTGTGTATTCATCTGACAATCGATTGGCGTAAAGATTCGTGAAAAATCTCGGGAACACTTTTTTTCCAGATGAAGTTAAATTTTCTCCGACGGATTTAAAAAAGAAGTTTTCAGAATTATATTCTTTACAATTTATTTATTCTTTGATATGCATTGGTTCCGTGTAGTCTGATATGTTTCTCTGATATAAAACCTATCATATCTTGAAAAAACTAGTGCATCTTCCTTTTAAGTGTGTGTATAATTGTGTGCATAACTCAAAACACAGGGATTACTTTTCCTGAAGATGGTTAATGCCTTATTGAGAAAACTTGAAGGGAAAGAATATGCAGCGTCGTCAGATTGCAAAAGACTCACAAAGAACACCAGTATGCAGTCATTTTTTTCAACATTTTTTCGTATTTTTTACAACTCAGTATCTTTAATTCTTTTATTAGAGACATCATCATCATCAGTCTTTCGAAGTCCGTCTTTGGACATAAATTTTCCCCAGGATTCGCCACATTTCTCTATTATGGGCGTCGTGGAGCCAGTACTCTCTGAATTTGTCTAGCTCGTCTCTCCATCTAATATTCTGCCGGCCTCAGTTCTGCATGTGATCTCGGGGGATCCATATCGTGAGTCGTGATGTCCATCGTTTGTCCACTATTCTTGCAACATGGCCAGCCCACCGCCATTTGGAATTTCAATGAGTTTTATGATGTTATAGAGACATGGCTGGCTTAAAGAAAACATTCTTTATCTAAAATGGTAAAAAACAGTGAGGGTAGGGGCCCATGTATGTGCCTCGTACGTACCTGAGAGGGACTCATATTCTCAAAAATTACTTCGGAAAGCTTGACATTGAGTACCAATGACACCTGACGAAAGTACGTACCCGAACCGTTGTGAAGAAATGGTTACACATGGACGGGAAAATCGTCCGACCAAATAATACAAATCGATTCTCGACAACGTATCGGAATTTTCTTCGACCAATCAATATATGCAACTTTTACATTAAAAAAGATTTATTAGTAAAGACAACTGCAAAAGCACAGCCTTATCAAATGAAATAAACATCTTATTCAAAATCGATGTAGTTAATGTTTTATTTATTTTCTTGACACCTTTTCAAAGAATGAAATCTATTGCCATTAGATAATGTTTAGCAAGTCATTCATAAAATGAGTTCGGTCCCCTATTATGGCTCTGTTTCGAATTGTATAGAAGCGAGGTTAATATCTACTCTCCTCAATACTCATAGAGGAATGAAACTTATTTTTGATAAGCATACAGTTTGAACATGAGTTTTAAAAAACTGAATACGCTTCAAGATTGCATATAGTACGTGCATATTTAAGAAAAAATTCAGAAAGCTTATTCATCGAGCAAATTCCATTTTCGTCATGTATATTGGAAAGCATCTCTGTGTACATATTTCAATCACCAGAGTCACATCAGTTGCTGAAAATAGAATCTTCCGTGTGGCTCACGTAGCCAAAAATAGAACGTGCTGGCCGGTATGCCAGCCACCAATTCCTGTTTATCATCTAATTCTTCAACAAAAATGTGTGTATGTTCAATTGGACAAAAAGTTTGTTCGATTTATAAGATAAAAAAAGAAGCCAAGTTTTTATTTTGGAAACTAATTTCATTGAACAAATGTCTTTTTCAGCTATCTTTTGCAATCTATCTGGTAACTCCAGAAACTCACGTTCTTTATATCTTGGAAAAAAGATTAAATGAATTTTTTCGAGTACTCATGTTTAAGTCGAAATATCATTCACAAATCCAAAGATAAAAATTTGGGAGATGATTTATTCATATCAAATATGACATCACAACAGTCATGTATCATTAATCATATCAATAATCATTAAATCTTCAAAACGTATTCGACATTTTCAAACGCTTAATTTCATGATCTATATCAATCATATTTACATTAAAACGCTTTGCACTATAATCTGTTAAATGTTGTCACTGTTGCCAAGCTATAATTAAGTCTGATCCTCTTACTCTTCGTCCTCATCACCTTTATTGTCTGTCGTTGGTTGTAGATCTTCTCCAGGATTTGCCACCCATCTCTATTGTGGACTTTGCAGAGCCAATATTATCTGAACCTATCCAGCTCGTCTTACCATCTTGTATTCTGCCGGTTTCGGTTTTATATTTGATCGCTGGGGATCTATGTAGTGAGTCAATTGGTTGTCAGACATTCTTACAACATGACCAGCACATTGTCATTTGCATTTCCTAATGTTTTTTATGATGTCTTGGACTCCTATTTTCCCCTCATATACTGTGCTGTCTTGCTGTCTCTCGGTGTAATGTTGAGCATGATTCTCACATGTGCACGTTGCATGGTTCTCATTCTCTTGATAATGCTCCTGGTTTCAGCTCCATAGGTGATTATCGACAGGATGCATTGGTTGTATACTTTCCTTTTCACAACAAATGGGATTTTCTTGTTCTTGAGGGCTAAGCTTGCTCTATCGAAGGCTTGTCATTCTAGAGTGATTCTTCGGTTGATTTCTTCTTCTTTCGAAATTTGCATGGAGAGTCGTTGCCCTACGTAGATGTTGTGATCGACTTTGTCCAGCTTTGTGTTTTCGATTTTGATCGTTGTGCGTTTATTCCCGACATTGTAGTCCATGCCAGATTCTAGTAAGCTTTAAAAAGTCGAATGAGTTGTTCTCTGTTGGACTAATTAAGCCAACTCTTATCCAGACCAAATTGTCTTCATGTATTTATGCTCTTGACATTTTATGACTACAGTTTTAGTGAACTAAATCATCTAAAATTCACACATCGTCAATATCAGCCAGCTATAGCTTACATTATATCTACTGTAAGATAGGTTTTTCTTGCAATACTTCATACGATAGATACCAAACTTGACCCAAAGCCTGACCTTCGCTGTGTACGGTGCAGAATGGTTTTGATCGTGATATTTTTGGGAAAAAAAAGTGACTTATATATGCAGCAAAATGCGTTGCAAATGCAATGTGTCTTATTAATACAGTTGTTTGTATGGAGAAAAAACCTAATAAGTTCGAAATCAACGAGAGATGTATTCTAGAGCAGGCACGAGGGAGTTCTATCGATTTGTATGCTTTCAGCTCGTGTCAAAGTGTTCCATCGTCTCTAGAGCGAAACCTGTCCGTGCTTACAGACAAAATCTCTAAATTTCCTCGTTCTCTTATTTTTAGACTTCCTCATTGAAGCTTGCATAGAAGAAAGAGCAATACGTTCTCCAGAGATAATAGCAAGAGTTCGTCACGATCTCTTTTTGGCTCCTTACCTTGAAGAAAATTCTTGCTTAATTTGCGTTAATTTTTTCTATTTTGAAATGCAATAAAAATTGCTTTGTTGGCAATTCTGTTAGGAGCCAAATATTTTGTATTAATTGTGACGATTATTAAGTTACCTTGTTTCCAAAAACATGCTGACAATATCCAAATTCGATTATTTTTTTATTAATATTTTCAGCGACCTTAACTAAGCTTCAATGAAATGTGAAAAGAGGAATGCCAAGAATAGCTGTCCACTTTTCAAAATGTTATCAGTTGATATAAATTGAGATTAGCTTGATACAGCCCAAGACCAAAGGGAAGGGAATATGTTAGGCTAATAATCCTTGTAGGAAAGACTTATTAGCCAAAAAAAGAAGCATTAAAAACCTGACTTATACGCTGGCTCGAACATAGACCTCTAAAACTGGAAGGATATCCTCCCAGTTCCAGAGATATATCTTCGATTACTATTTCAGCTAAAAGGCAGGCCAATCAATATCCATTTGAATACATCAAAATCTTATCCCTATTTGTGAAGTTAGAAATGGTTACAATTAAGTCAGTCTATTTTAATTCTAACGAGATATAAAAGTTATAAATTCAAACTAACCACTCAACCTTCAGCTGTACTAAGCTGAGTAATTTTGTGAAATGCAATTTTATATGATGGCTCATGGTTAAGAAGAACCAATTTATTGCTTCTTTCACCAAGTAATCGAAATTCCAACATTCTAGATATGGCAGAATGCTCTAAGACGGCTATACAATTGTCCCAAGCAGAAAGCGTTTAAATTGATAAAACTGCTTCGTGTCTGCAAGGGAATAAAACTCTCAACGAATTCTAAAGTATTCATCAACTTTTAGTAAAGATGGTAATGCTGGTGGATGGTGTATTTTTATATTTTTTTTTTGTAATTCCACTTATTTCTAAATTGAAGAATTTAAAAAAAAAAGAAATAGATAAGAAACTCATATGATATCGAATTGCTGCCAATATGAAAATCTATACCATCCTAATTGTCTTTGTAACGAAGTGAAATAATCTCCCGGGCATATTGGCATCGAAGAAGAATATTTTGAAACATCTTCGTCATCGAACGGACATTTTCTGCGAAATCTTCAGTCGATTGTCGTGACGTCATGATAGAAATATGACGATAACTTGAGACGCACACCTTGCGGCAGACACTTTTCCGAATTAGAGAAAAATGATTATTTGTTATCTATTGGAACGAAGAAGTGGATAGCACGTTGGGATATGAAGGGTTTTACTCATGTGCATTATTTTATTACATTATGTCGGCATGTATTTATATAACCATCCGCCTTTTAGAGTCCATCGCTTCAAGATTTGCCTGACCTCACTATCATGGGTGTTGTGGAGCCATCACTTTCTAAACTTACAGAGTTCCTCACACCTACTTGTTTCATGTCGGTTATATTTTAAATATGAGCTCTGAAGATCCAGCAGTTGTCTGACATTCTCACAACGTATCCAGCAAATACCATTCGAGTAATCTAATCAAGTCTATGTATCTGATTCCAGTTTTTTCTTTGATATACTGTGCTGTCTTGTGATCTCTCTTTGTTCTTGAAAGTTGATTCTCTTCTGCCAGAGGCTCGCAAAACTCAAGTTATTCTTCAATCGATCTTTTCTTCTTTAGAGAATCATGAAGTTTCATTGTCCTAGGTTAATGTAGTTGACTACTTTTTTCGACTTTGTACCTTCGATTATGACCGTTGTGTCTTTGTCCAAAACATATTTGTTATGTATGTCAATTATTCAACTGAATTTCACATATAGACCATCCTTCCTGCGTTCTCCATTCAGTTCGACTAACAATATTCGGGGTTCATGAAGGATTTCAGCAAAAAGGAAGATGGCGTCAGCAAATCTGAGTTTTATAATCTCAGGATTTTTGTACTTGTGATATTAAGAGTAGCGTAAAGTTGTATAAGTGATTAGAAAACAAACAGTAGAATCTATAACTATGAATAAAGATGGCAAAATTAATAATGTTGTGAGTGAGTACCAGGCCTGGGAATTATGAGATAAAAATCTTGGCCACATTTTGACAGGTGAACTAGAGATTGTGAAAAAAAAAAAACTTAGTTAAGAAAATTCCTCAGAAACAGTTCAAATTAATGAAAGCCAATAGGTTTATATCATATTTAATAAAGTTGTATTATGTGAGAAATTATGACTTGAAATAGATATAGATACACATAAATTGCCAATCATTTACTGGATACCTAAAATGCACTAAGTTCAAACAGATGTTTGTTTTGATGTAGCCCCTGGAGTTTACAGTGGTAAAACTCCGAGCCAAACTGTTTCTAAAATATCCAAATTACAATCAAATATATTAATTCGATATAAAAGGTAAATTCTGTAGTATTTTAAATCTCTCCTGGGAAGTAAATAATTCTGTGCCCGTTAAAGAAGAAATAGATATTATGAATACTCGAGAAGGGGTTAAATTAATCTCAGCATACGATCCTATCACTCTTTACACCAAGATTCTTCGTGAATGTTTCATTAAACAATTCAATTTGTCGGAAGAAATAGTAAATATATTTGTTTTACAAACTCTAAAGCTTTTTGGTGTAAAACAAAATATGGCAAAATTTACTTACGCGTTCTATCCATGAGGCAATCGCTACTTTGAAATAGTTGATAAATTATGTCATCTAATGATTGTTAATCCAATAGGAATTGATCCGGTGCTCTTCTAAGCAAATTTTTATCTAAATAGACATAAATCTATTTCGTCTTTTGTATAATAATCCATATCAATATGAAAAGAATACATACATTTCATGGTTGTATGCGTTCTATTGATCACGTGTGTTTTCTCAATGATGGAGATAATTTTGGAAAATCTAATTGTTCTATTCATTCTAAAGATATTGAACTTGAGAGTGAACGTAGACAAAAAAAACTCAACATCCCTAAGCTTGTATGATAGAATCGAAGATAGGTTGTGTGTCTCTAAAATGATTGACAAACAAGATTCATGACAATCATATATTGTACGTATGCCTTTTAGAGCAAAGGGTATTCCATCTTATATATTTTATGGAACTACACTATCAGAATAATAAAGGATGGTTTGTGCCACACTTCCATTTATCAATTTCACATTGAGAACTGTTCTTTTATCTATGAGAACGGTCAGTTGAAGTGGCAAATTTTGTAAGATTTCCAAGCCATGACCAGACATCCTGATCGTTTAAAAATCTATCAGACTGACCATCATGGAATGATAACAAAAATTAAGTAAATGCAAACGAAAGTAAAGAGAATTAGTGGAAATGAGAAGTGCATATAATTCTTTTTCCAAATTGGTGATGTAACTCTCAACAACACCTGTTTGTATGCTTAGAGGAAATAGGAAACCAAAAGAAATTGATTTGGCCCTGACGATGTAAAATATCATTAAACTTACTAAAACTAACGAAGGAGGAAACATTTGGCTTTGATCCATTCGTCTGACTGATTGGTAGATTGGTATATTGAAAATGTAATTCTAAATATCAAATATCTGAAGATATGGCTAATTCAGTCTAATGTTAGTGATCTTAAAATGTTTTATTAAATCCATCCCTAAGATATAATGGGAGAGAATCGTCTTGGAGTTGGTTTGTATACAGTCCGAGATTAAATCCGACAAAGCGGATTTTTTATATTCACATGCGTAAACACAAAGCGGAAGTGACATAAACAAGATGCATCAATTACTACACTGACTGATCTCTCATCGCCAAATACGTTTTGGAGGTAACTAACTGTTTCAAAGAATTAAATGACTATTCTGCTAACTACTGTAAATAATTCGGTCTGAGCAAAACATTAGTTCCTCAATCATTCTGTCGACATGAAAACAAGAGATATATACGTAAAAATACGTAAATTCAAGTAGTTACGAAATTAATAGAACACATAAACAAAACCTGCCAGCAATTAGATAACAGAAAAAATGCTTTGAAGGTGTGATTTAGACCTCTGCGTACTGTCAGAATCCTGTTAGCTCAATCAGTTTGCACAGACCTCGGCTGCATAAGTGCTCAGAATGAAATGGGTGTATTTACGAATGCCACTTGCTTCTTTATTTCCTGATCATCGCAGTTTTTCTGTTTTCGCTGACAACTGTAAATAATTCAACCGAGCGAAAATTTAGTACCTAAAACTGTTTTTCCTCATTCACAATTTTAGAATGTGTGAGAAATTAGCTCTGAAGCCAGGATGCTTTACATCTGCTTCATGCGTAGATGAGCAGACACAAAATAGTGCGCACTTGGATCGTTTACACTCTTGAATTTATATGGAACACACATATGTCGTACTGAACAAAGACAACCAAATAAATTTGGACCAAAACGAATTCAGTTCTAATTATTTAGCCTGTTGATTAAGAAGCTAATTAATAATAACTTTGTGGAACACATATCTACATTATTTTCTTTGTGTGTTTCACATTTCAAAACTTGAAATCATTTTAAATCATTATTTTAATCTATTCAGACGCATTGAAAAGTTGTTTACAAGCTACTTCTTGCTGTCTGTCTGAGGCTGTTACAAATATTCCCTTTGCAAGACGAATTCTCAGCATCCGAAATTTTAGAGGTAAATAACAATCGCAGAAGAATGCAAAGTTTGAAAAGTTGTCCAATATTTTTTGGAAAATCCAAGAACTATCCGAGAATAAGCAAAAAAATTCTACAAAAATATGCATAAATGTCGTGATAAAAAATATGATACAGGAAAAAGCGTCGGTAAAAGTCTGTCCATCAGTGACAAAAACAGTCTTTAGCCTTTATGTGTGTGACGGTAGAAGTAGCAAACAGAACGCTGAATGAAACATTCTTCCAGGCTACAGAAAGTTGAGTAGCAACATCTTAGCTGACGAGAATTGGCCAATTTTTACAATATTTTTGACGTTTGAGGAGTGGGAAAATTTTTTGAAATGTTTGTTTCAGGTAATAATATTTTTGCAATGGCAGAAATTTTGTAAGAGAGAGTAAATCGGTTTGGTTTGCATTTCCTGTTTTCCTTAAGAAAATTAACTGAATGATGATTTTTGGAATAAAAGTTGTCTCCGCTTGAAGCAAAAATTGACCAAGATGTGTTTGGATGTTGAAGTGATATTTTTGTTCGTTTGAAGAAAAAAAAAACGGATTAAAAGTCGTCTTCAATGTGTTCTTTCAGTCATTTAGAAAAGAATAAGATAATTGTAATTAATGCTTACTTACAGAGCCATATGAGTAATAAGAGAGCAGTGCTTTACGAAAATAAAATCGCAAATGCATTCCATAATAACAGCGTAGGTTCGAACTGCAAGAACATTTGCGTACCTTATTTCTGTGACTTTTCATCTTGTATTCCTAATCATAAAAAGAAACATTGAACAATGTCCACAAAGTGTCATAAACAAAACAAATGGCAGAAACAATACATATATGCATGTCTCTTTCTCTCTTCTCACTCTCTCTCCATCCATCTCTTGATATATATGACTCTCACCCATACAGATACAAACATCTCCTCCCTGTATATGTATATATATATATATATATATATATATATATATATATATATAACCTCTTTCTCTTCCCCAAGTTCTCTCTCTCTCTCCGTCCATCTCTTGATATATACGACTTCCACCCATACAGATACAAACATTTCCTCACTATATAAATATATATATATATATATATATGCATGTTTTACTCTCTCTCTCTCTCTTTCTCTCTCTCTCTCTCTCTCTCTCTGTCCATCTCTTGATATATATGATACAAACATCTTGTCACACTCCTACTGAAAAGCAATAAAAAACACAATCCCAAATCCTCCCAAAACGTCAAACATGTAAACAAAACACAATTTTTGCTTTACCACAGCAATATTTTCTCTGTAAATATAACACCTGGTTTTGTCATGAGTTATTTTTCTCTCCACTTTCAAGTTGTCACTTTCATCAACACACATACCTAAACGCACACACACACACATATATGTGTGTGTGTGTGTGTATGTGTGCAGTGTGAGAGATAATTACATATATATATATATATACATATATATATATGTGTGTATATATATATACATATATATATATATATATGTATCTATATGTGTGTGTATGTGTGTATAGAGTAGTTGATCCAAGGTAGCTATGCTCTAACCATTGGGCCAAGCATTTTGACCTTTCATCATTGGCAGATTATGATGGTAAGAGCATTGTAACGTTGAAGAGGCTATCTACCTGTGGCAGGTTCGATTCCTGAAGCAGCTCAATTTTCTGTAACTGTTCATTCTATTTCCGTTGTCTGAGGTCTATGATATATAAAACGTGTAATGACGGCTGATCATCTCAAATCTATATAATATAACCCAATTTATGATCATGCTGTCAGATAATATACATCCACATCTTATTATTTCTCTCCCCCCACTCTCCCCCTCTCTCTCTCTCTCTCTCTCTATATATATATATATATATATATATGTATACGTATGTCTCTCTATCTGTCTCTGTCTCTGTCTCTGTCTCTCTATATATATATGAATCTTTCTATGTATATATATATATATATATGTGTGTGTGTGTGTGTGTGTATGTGTGTGTATATATATGTATATATATGAAATATGTATGTATATTTGAATATGTATACATATACATTTATATATATATATATAAGTATAAGTATGAGAATTTTAGAGGTATATGCATACATGCGTATAGCTATGAAAATGCATATAGGTATGTATATGTGTGTGTGTGTGCGCATATGCACATCTATATGTAAACGTATGTATCTGTATTTATTTTGTTTGTTATCATGAATTTCTTTTTTTAAATGATCTTCTGCCTTCGACAACATAAATAGAATTATCAATTAAAGTAAAAAGGGCTACTGCAGGAATCGAACCTGCAACTGATATGGTAGCTGCGTTAATGTAGCTTTGACCCAAACAGTTGCCGGTAATGCACCGTGTAATGATGGGAGATCATTCAACATAAGGTTTCTACATAGTTCTATTCAATTTATATTCATCCTATCGGACATTCTGTTGGAAATAGAGCTCCCCCAGGATTCGCCACAATTCTCAATTATGGGATGAAATAGACAAATTTAGAAAATACTGGCTTTGCAACGAAGCCAGTATTTTCTAGATTTGTCTAGTTCATCTCTCCATCTTGTATTTCTTCGGCCTCGGTTCCGCATGTGATCCCTGGGGATCCATTTTGTGAGTCGTGATGTATCTCGGTTGTCTTTCATTCTCGCAACATGACTGACCTATTGCCAATTAAGTCTTCTCATAGATTCTATGATATCTGACTCCCATTTTCTTCCTCATTTCCTGTGCTGTTTTGTGATATCTCCGTGTGAGGTTGAGCATGATTCTCTCGTGTAATCGTTGCATGCTTCTCAGTTTGCAGGTTTGTCTTTTGGTTAAGTTCCATATTTCAGCTCCATAAGTGACTCTCGGGAGGATGTATTGGTTATATACTCATCTTTTTAGGATTATTGGTATTGACTTGTTTTTGGAGGTTGAACTTGCTCTGCCGAAGGCTTGCTATCCTGGAGTGATTCTTCGCTTGATCTCTTCCTATTTCATGGGTTTCATGGAGATTCACTGTCCTGGATAGATATATTGGTCTACTTTCCCCAGTTTCGCATCTTCAATTTTGTCCTTATTCTCAATGTGATCGTTACACATGATTTCTGTTTACTGAAGTTCATGTGTAGGTCAACTCTTTTGCTTTCTTCATTTAGTTCATCAAGCATTAGTTGGAGGTCATGTAGGTTCTCTGCGAAAAGGACTATGTCGTCTGCAAATCTTAGGTTGCTCAGATATTCGCTGTCAATTTTGATTCCTCTATTTTCCCAGTCCATGATTCGTAAGATCCTTTCGAGGCAGGCCGTGAAGAGTCTAGGGGAGCTGGCATCACCTTGTCTTATCCTTTTCGGAGTCTGAATAGTTCAGAATCCTTATGTAGCCAGATAAAGGAGTTGCTGCGATTGTATATATATTGTTGTACTTTGAGGTATACAGGGTCAACACCTTGTAAGGCGATGACATTCATAAAAATGGGGGTTTCTACAGAATCAAATGTCTTCTTGAAGTCTATAAATGCTACTGCGACTAGTATTTTATATCTTGTTGTTTTCTCTTTCAGGTGATTTATTGAATGGAGATGGTCCTTCGTCGAGCAGTTTCTGCTAAATCCAGCCTGCTCGCGTGGTTGGTTCTCATGTAATATTTTAGTGATCCGGTTAGTGATGATTGTTGTGAAAAGTTTATAGATGGAGTTTAGTAGGCTTATAGGCCTGTAATTTTTGAGGTCCTTGGGGTCCCCTTTTTATGCAGAAGCATTATGATTGCTGTGTTCCAGGCTTTTCGGACTTAACTATGTTTTAGACATAAGTTGAATGGAATAGCTAGTTTTTTGTTGACGATCTTACCAGCTTTTTTGAGTAGATCGATGCTGATGTTATCTGGAGCTTTTCTTTTCTTTTTTATTTGTTTTTTTTTTATGGCTTATTTAACCTCCAATGGTTTAACTCCTGGGAAGTCTTCGAACTGATTGGCTGTGTTTTGCGTATCTTGGTCGTTGTTTTCCCGTTCGTGTCGTGAAGAGTAAAGTTCTTTGTAGAATTGTTGGGCAAGTTCGATGATCTCTGTCTGTTGTGATGTCTCCGTTTCCCTCGATTATGCTTATTATCTGTTTCTTTCCTATACTGAGAACTTTGTTTATTGCTTTAAAGCCTCAATGTTTTTCGAGAGTGGTTTTGATGATTGCTGTCGTACGCCTTCTTTCATATACTGTCAGTTTTTTTTTTCTTATTGTTTTGTTTAGTTT
>OY735199.1:73061293-73071293 GCA_963457665.1 Thysanoteuthis rhombus
CATACGACAGACACAGAAAGAACATAAGAGAAATTTAGCAAAAGTAACATTGAGAGTCATTGATAAGGACCTGAAAGGGAAACAGAAGCGTTATCGATACGCTGAAGCTATCATACAAAGGAGAAAATGGTTATTGTATCTTCTTCTGAAATAAGAAACCAACTTGTTCAAGCAATTATAGGTTTCCATTGCTATCAACCTTCCTCAGCAAATTATCGTAAACCAAAGCAACATAAAGTGAATAATCAATTATCATTAATTAACACTGGAGACAGTTCTTCCTTAGCTTTCCCAGAGACAGAAATCATGATGAAGGTATGTTAAGCTGAGTTGTCAAAGGTTGGGACGTGAGAGAGAAAATGTTGCGCGCTGCTCATATAAAAATAAATCCGCAACAAAATGAACCCGGAATGCTATTTTCACTTTTACCCTTTCATTTGTAAAGACAAAGTGGTGTAGAGCGAACATTTGAAAAGTGGAGGGATATGTATACCTAATTGTGATATTACATATTTAACCTATATCAATGTTTAGAAAATTCTCCAGAAGAATACATCTCAGTCAACATTTAAAAACTAGTTATGTATGTAAGTTGTGAGTATTCAATCTAATTATCACATATCGAGTGGCAAAGCATATTCTGGTGGTAGAGAAGAAAGGGGATAATACTTATGGTTCTATTTTAGCGCCGCACATAAACTTCAGTAAAACGAAGGTTATATGCAACACCCAAGTTGAGAAAAAGAACACAATTGTCAAAATCGAAGAGGCCAAACAGGAAAAAAGTACACCACTATATCTACCTAGGACAACGAATCTCTAAGAAACCTGCAGAAGAAGAAGGATTCAAGCCAAGAATCATTCTTAGGCAGAGCTAGCTCAACCTTCAAAAACAAGAACACCCTACTAATCCAAAAGAGAAGAGTACACAACGAATACATCCTCCCCATAGTCACTTATGGAGCTGGAACCCAACCAAAAGTCAGCCTCACAAACTAAGCCTGCATAGCAGTATCATGCTCAACCTTGTATGGAGAAATCACAAGACAGCACAGTACATCAGGTAGAAAACAGAAGAGTCCGAGACATCATAGAATCTATTAGAAAACTAAAATGAAGATTGGTCAGTCATGTTGCAAGGATGGCGGACAACTGACGGACATCACGACTCACAACACGAATCCTGAGAGATTACATACGAATCCGAGGCCGGCAGAATACAAGATGGACAGACGAACTAAACAAATTCAGAAAATACTCGCTCTGTGACGCCCACGATAGAGAGGTGTGGCGAATCCTGGGGATCGTCCAACGACGGACGATAAAAGACTGATGATGATAATAATGATATTTGAACCCTGAATGCGTAATCAGTATTTTAGCTTTTTACGCTGTTCCCTTGCTTTATCACTATTCCATAACCCTTAGGCTGTGTTTCAGTCATTTTCTGCATGAACACTAATCATCTATGATTTTTGGAGGTGGGTTGATAATTAGACCCCAACAGTTGCAATGTTTGATCATGATAACGTCTTCATTTATATCACATATTCTCACAGAAAAAAAGAAAGACATTCAATTAAACATGAAGCTAAACTAGCTTGGAATGATTTCATAAAAGTTTTTTTCCAAAAATAGATTTAATAAAATTGAGTAGAAATAATTTCAAAAGATTCATCAAAGAATACTTTATAAATACATGTGGTAATGAGTAAATTATCAAATTGTAAGGAAAAATGCGTTAACGTCTGTTCAGAAGGAATTGTAATTTAATATTGAATACAAAAAAATTGAAAAATGGCGAGATTATCAATATTATTTATCGATTCATTCTCTGTCTTTATTCATTTATTTGATTTTCTTTTCAAATTAATATAATGTTTCTAAAATTGAACGAATAAAAATTTACTGCATTGGTAAAAATATGTAGATTGGTACTTCTTGAAAGACTTTAAATCTAATTTGTACCCTCATCTCCAACTGTTGTCTCCATCAAAAAATTCATAATTAATTTGTTACTGTTTACTTGATGAAAGAAAATTTATTCCATCATATCGATAGTATTCTTCTGGCATTAGCGTTGCGTTGTAGAATAATGGTTAGTCACTTAACCTCGTAAACCATTACAGCTGTAATTAATTAGATATCTACTAGGTGCTCCACAAACATGACCTTGTGCCAGACTATGCCAAGTTCAGTAAATTGGCTGTACTGAGATTGATCTATACTGTTGGAGCAGCAAGCCATCTACCTTGCTGTGATTCGCAAAATTCAATCCTAACTCATGTTAATACTTATATAAAACTCTGCCTCTCTTTATATGTTTCTTGCTGCCCCCCCTCCCCTGGGTCAGTACAAGACACTGGCACCGCCACTGAGTGGGTGCCTTACACTTATGGCCTTATTCTATACTAAGCAAAGCTTACTTAATCTCCAGTACTACTGTAATCAATCAGTGCATTAAAATTCGGTAAAGGGGATTGTCAACCGCCAGGAATAAGGACAAGAATTACTGACAAAATAGGGCTGTCATTTGTAATTCCTCAATACTCCTGTTATCAATTAACGTTGATTCTGTGCATTAAAAAGGCAGATATTTACAAAAGTGGATGTTCCAGATTGGAATACTGATCCATTGTTAAACCCGGTCCCCTTTATAAATGAAGGAAGTCTATACTAATATCCCATGATGCAAGTGGTTTTCCGTGGATTTGAGAAAGCAAAGCTTTTCTCATATAATCCGTTTTCAATATGCACTTTACCATACAATAATGCATGATCTTTCTGTAATCAATACAATATTGTTTATCATCATTTTTCATGATTTCAATCAATAGATTAAAACAAAAGCACCAACTCTGCATTTTAGTGAAGAATTCATATCTAATCCAAACATTTGAAGGAAGATTCTGCTAATAGGATGATGGTGTTTCTTTTCTTGTCCAATCAACATGAATAATAAAAAAGAAAGTTTTGTTTCTTTGAAGAACCAATCGTTCGCTTATATAAGCCGGATTACTGAATAATACGTGAACTTATTCATTCGGAAAGTAATACCATTGACAGAGTTAGCAATTAGAAACTGTCAACTAAAACTGTCATAAGAACTGTTAATATAGGTTTCTTCAGTTTCTGAGCGGATCTGGCTGGTTAGCAGATCTGTCTGGCTATATATATATCATGCTTACAGGCCACGCCAAAGGAGCTTGGGAATGAAAATTCATATATTCATCCCATGATACGACTTGAAAAAAAAATGTTTTTGAAAATCCCACCCGTCGAAAATATTTTAGAGTGGGTTCAATTTGTCATTTGAGTTTTATGCTTAATTGGTGTCTAAGTTTGTTACTGATGGCATTCATGCTCCTTTTTTTGAAAACTGGGACTTCTAGTGATCGCTGTCCAACAGAAGGCGAGAGAAGTACCTTATCCGTTGATCGCCACTTTTTTCATTTTTTTGCTTGATCACCCCAAACACAGCCTGCTCACAAAAATACGTTCGTCAAGTGACGGTTTCTATTATACAACTCATCAGACCTGTTTGAATTTTTCATTCATGGGGGTTTTTGTTTTTTTTTCTCTGAATAGAGAATGATCTCTTGATGTGTCAAACTGAGGCGACCAACGCTGTCACAAGTCAGATATCTTCACCAAAAATACACGATATGGAATTTTGTTTCGCTTCCGCGGAAAATGGAAAGATGTGAATATGAAATGTATTTCCTGTCCTGGTATATCCGGGGAAACGCTGTATTTGCTGTAGAGAAATAGAATGAAACAAGCTTGGCTGAGCTAAGGTCAAACTCTTCAGTTTATTGAAATCTAAAAAGTGAACAAAACAATTTCTCCATACAATATCATTCCAAACTACATGTCTCTTTTCAACTCCTTCATTGATAACTCCTGTAAATAGGATTTGCTGACGTCAGCAGAACAAGTTAACCTGAATTGGGCTATAGAAGTAGGGGTAAAATTGTCATCCTTTTTTTCACGTACGTCAGATAGGCATGAAAAGCTTACTCAGTCTAATGGCTAATCTGCCAATAGCGTCGATAGCACAGTTAAGGTATACGCCTACTCAGCCCAATGGTTAATCTGCCAAACTTTGAAAGCAAAAAATGATCCCGGACGGATTCGATCCAGAAAACTACTAATGTCTGATAGAATGCCCTAGATCATTGTGCCACGGAACACTACCAGAAAAAAGTAATTTGTGGTTGGATGAATACCTTAAAAAAATTACATACAAATATATAGTGCTTTTTAAAGAATACGTTTGTCTTTATAGTGTTCATGGGGCTGAAACATGGAACCATGAGACTGATCCTCAATCCAAGAACCATGCAACGTGCGCATGAAAAATTCATACTGCCATCACATGGAGAAATCACAAGACAGCACAATAGATTAGGGGAAAACAGGAATCTGAAGTAGAGTTCATTATAAACCTCGAATGGCAAAGGGCTAGCCATCTTGCAAGAATGGAAGATAGCCATAGGACATCAAGTGTCACGACAAGGTTCCCTAGACATCAAATGCAAAACTTTGGACGGCAGAATACAAGATGGTGAGACAAATTAGACGAGTTCAGATAGTATTGTCTCTGCGATGCCCATGATCGAACAGAATCACTTTCTCTTTTATTCATGTCTGAAATTCACAAATCTTAAATTTCAGATCTGAGTAATTGCAATAATAAAGTCGATTGAAAGAAGTTTAAAGTTGGAATGGGCTCTCCTTGATTTACAAGATTTTGTTCAAGAATCTGGAGAAGTGTCCATTTCACTCAATATTTGGACAAATCCAATGCTATCCAAGAATAGATCATTCCAATGAATGAATATCATAAGCCTTCATTTCAGAAGCGTAAAGAGTCGTCGTCAGTTGGGATGTTTGGAAGTGAAGAATATTAGGCTACAAGAGAGACAGAGGGAGAGAGAGAGAGAGAAAAGATGAGAAAGAGAGACTCACACGGAGGGGTAGTGCATGCTGCATCTATAATGGCTCAACGCAAAATTAACACTGAAAATATTTTCGTATCTCGCCTTTTTTTTCCGTAAAACTGAAAAAGTGGCCTTAGGCAAACTTTAGAATTCTTGGGGATACCTGTATTCTAATTCTTTTCTGTTTCACCAGTGTGTTCCGGTAGATGTGCTCTCCGACCTGCTTCAGTTGTATATAGTCATCCAGAAAAAATCCTACTATAGATAGACAATTAAAAGACGAATGTCAATTATCCATAATCATGAGAAACAAATATTTTACATCAATTCTCATGCATATGTAAAACAGATTTCTCTGGGAAATAGTTTGATGATGCATCGGCACCTTGCCGCTTAAAACGGTCAACAAACATATTAAAAGATCAATTCATGTTTCAGGGGACTTGGAAAACTCTGAACCTGGAAACTGAAACCAGATCATTAGATTTATTCCAGCATTAACCCACAACGGCATACAGACAGGGGATATCACCAAATAATCTCCCTTTGATATACAAGTCTTGATTGGAAAGTATCCAGCTATTTGGAAAATCTCTGGAGCCGGTTGCGTGGCCTTCATATAAATTCACAGCCAACCAGAAGCAAACTCACTCAATCAGTTAGAATTATCATTATTTATGGATATAGTTATATGAATATATCTACAGTTGGCTCTTTATAGCTGCAGATTCAACCAACCAAGGATCAGAAAGGTTTTATAAAAGTTTTCCCAAAAAATTACCGAAAGTAAGTATTTGATTAGCTGCATGCCGAACACCACGCTGGGTCCATGCGAATGATTACAGTCGCAAAATAGAATGAAATGTTAAAAAAATACGCCCAATTAATATTCTTTCAGATTTTAAACATATTGAAATTATTCAGTATAGTTACTATTTATCTGTAAGAGGTAGGTAAATATACAATAGTGAAAGGATTGAGCAATTTTTTAAAAAAATATGTATGATTAACGGAAATACTCTTTTAAAAATCTCTATGAAAATCTAATGTTGATATTTCCTTTTCTTTTTTTTTTGTTCTATAACCCTAAAATATAATTTTGAAGTTGAAAAGTTGCTAAAGAGAAGTTCTTTTCATTTGCAAATATCGGAATCCGTACAGAACCTATGGTACGTTGTTTTTCCTCCTTTGACTTATTTCTAATAACATAAAATGTCAATCCAAGCACAAATTTAGTAGCAAAACAAATCATCAGATCAATTAAAGGGTTGTAATCACATGAGAAAAATTCTCTAAAATTTGGAATGATTTTTTTTTTCAAAAGGTCATTCTCAGTGCCGAAAGTTCTATCAACATCTAATCATTAGTTGATTTCGTTATATTTTTTAAATCAATTTTTTTTTACCTGAAATTTTTCTAATTGATTTTTCAATGTTTACAGGTAAACAACTTTCCATACAAACCTTCCTCTTCATCCATCAACATGTTGCGTCGACTGTACATGAATATAGGCACGTGTGTATAATTATACATATATATGATTATATGAATATCCATGGATGCATATATATATATATATATATATATATATATATATATATATACGTATACATATATATATATATACGTATACATATATATATATATATATACGTATATATATATACGTATATATATATATATATATATATATATATATATATATACGTATATATATATATATATAGATATATATATATATATATATATATATATATATATATATATATATATATATATATATATATATATATATATCATCACAGTATGAGAATGCTAGATTCATGTAGATGCAGCCACTGCTCAATCGTAGAGCCTCTTATGATAATGCGTGTGTTTATATGTTTGTGTGTATGTGTGAGTGTCTTTGTGTCTATGTGTGTGTCTATGTGTGTGTTGTTGTTCGTGTGGATGCTTTAATTTTTTATGAAGAAAGAGAGAAGTGATATTTGAGAACTTGACATTGATTCCAACTGCTATACGTAAATTCTATTGCATGAAATATTAACATGCAATTTTCAGTTCCGAGATTTGCCAACAGATCAGATGAAGATTTATTATGTGTATGAAAACAACATACATTGTAGACTATCGAAAGACATCGATGGCAGACTTAAAAAGAAAACATGCGCGCCAATAATGAGTACATGACAATCAGAGAGACTACTTTCAACCTCAGTAAATGATAAATAACCGAGAATCACAGTTTAGCTTCATCTGCAATACACAACAGAAACTTCGAACAATCAATATATTTATAACCGAGCAACGGTGGAGCCAGACTCCAACGTGTCAATGATCATAGAAATTCCGATTTTAACTGCAACGTCATGAACAATGCCGTTGAAAGTTATCAGTGAAAAAGCATATGTCAGTGGTGCATCCTCTGATTATATCTTGTTTTACATTACCAGGCTTAACTTTTCAATCGTTTACAGGTCCAAATTGACATTTCTCGATAACTTAAAACATTCTTCAAATTTAATTTGGTTTTGTATTCCGTCCCAATGTGTGGCGTTAACCTTAACGTAAAACGCAATCAGCGGTTAGAGTTCAGACTGAAATACTTTGTTATAGCTTCTCATTATTGACCTCGAGAAAGACGGGAATTTTATGATCAGGTCTAAGAATACTCACGACTGCTGAAACAATGTAACGAAGTACAACCCGTTAACGAATAAACAATCAAGCTAAGAATCTCTTTAGGATGTCAAGCATTTGACAGAACAAACCCAGCCTTCAGGAATGAGAAAACCCCATGAGTCCTAAAAAGAAGTGCATACAATCAAAGCATCCTCCCGTTGGTCACCTCTGGAGCTGAAACATGGAACATAACCAAGAGACAGATCTGCAAACTGAGAACCATGCAACGTGCACATGGAAGAATCATGCTCAACTCTGCATGGAGAGACACAACACAGCACAGTACAATAAAGGAAAACAGGAGTCCGAGATATCATATAATTCATCAGAAAATTAAAATGGCAATGGGTCATGTTGCAAGAACGGCAGACAACTGATGTACATCACAACTTACAACATGGGTTCCCAGAGATCAAATGCATGACAGGGGCCAGTAAGATACAAGGTGGGGTGACGAATTAGACAAGTTCAGAAAGTATTGACTCTGTGACACCCATGGTGGAGAGGTGTGGTGAATCCTTGGGAGGTCTATGACGACAAAAGATTGATGATGATAACAACCCGTAATTTACTGTTGGGGAGGAAATTGGTATTGCCAAGTAGCCCCGGGAAAAAAGCATGGAAGACCCGACCCTTCTCAGTACTGGGTTACATTCAAGCAGCAAGAGAGAGTAATCCTTGACCCAAGAATTAGATGAGGAACTTGAAGATGAGAGTTCTGTCCATCAATATTGTTATTAAAGAGCCTTGCAAAGAGATAGTGAGAAATGCGTATCGAAAACATTCAAATTACAGCATTATCAATATAGCTAAAACAAAAATTTCAAGTCGAGTGCAGTAAGATTGAGAATATTCCTCTTCATCTCTTCAACTCCAATAAAAGCTACCATTTATTTCTGATGGGAAAACGAAATACTTTCGAAATAATGATCTTGATACATGGGAATAATCATCAGTGGTTTAGAATAAACGATGTAAATTAGAAATATCTGCCGAACTAATTTTTAAAAGAGAAAAATGAGAAATACAGAGAGAGACGGTAAATTTGTATTCTTTCCTGAATCACAGCCTAGCGAAGACATTGCAAATGGAATCGGATTTTCGGTGACTTGGCCTCATGTAATATGAATACGAACTGTTTTGTATGGTGAACACAATAGTGCCCGCGACAAGTAAGTCAAGATTTAGAAAAACGAAGGATTTTGTCAATATTCAAGTCAATATATAAGTACCAAACAGCTCACTCACACCCAAGAATATGATTTCTGGAAAGTACATCCATTTGTTTGTCTAGGGACTCCTAAATAAATAAACAGATAGATGGTCTGACCATCAGTAGAATCAACAGAAATGTTTGCAAGCATGATGCATAATAAATAAATGCTCATCAACTGATGGATTTCATGCTATTTCTTGGAATCATTTTATATGTGTCCCAAACTATCCATCCATCTATCTATCTATCTATCTATCTATCTATCTAACTATCTATCTCTCTCTCTCTCTCTATATATATATATATATATATATATATATATATATATATATATATATGTATGTATGTATGTATGTAAATCTACCTGATCACGTAAGTAGTGCTAAAGATGCGTTCATGGGAGTAAAAATAATGAACTCATGTACTTCAATGCCGTATGTGCGCCTGTTCGGAAATACAGCTTGGTGCAAGTATATAATTTCCCAATATTTGTATTTTCTTACACAACACCCGACAGTGACGTGTATTTTCTTCTTACATATCGATTGAGAGTGAAATAATGAAATGGAGAAATTGGTTATTCCAGTAAATAAACAAACACAAAGACAAAGAAAGAGAAATTAAGTAGAATCTATGTATATAAGTGTCTATCTAGCAAACTAACATCGTTCCATGGGTTTGCTTGGAGGTTTAGGCTATTACATATCTTTTTTCGTTTATTTGATCATTACCGAATTTTCACCCATCTGGCATTCTGCTACACGAAGCTAAACTATACAGTTTAGAGGACAATCGTAGCTAGATATGGCAAGTTAGTCTCACGTACCAGCTCATGTTTGATCGTTACTACGTACCACACTTCAGGTGACATGTACTTTGTCATACTAAGCTTGGGGAACAAACATTAGATAAGAATACGATGTCTCTCTATAGAATATCCAACTATTTGATATTAACTAAAATAGCTTACCTTCAAAGTGCTAGCAGAGGTGATCAAAGCATCTCTTTTCTCAATAATATGCGACAGGTAGGATTGAGTTACTTTTCTAAACAGTTTTCGAAGTTGTCGTTCACGTTCATTAACAGCGTTAACTTTAATAGCGTCCACGGTCTGATATCTCATCCATTTTAACGTTGAAAAGCCGGATGATTTTTCGTG
>OY735199.1:73076293-73223793 GCA_963457665.1 Thysanoteuthis rhombus
AGATATGTAGCGACAATTATCTTAGTTAAAAAAGTTGTCAATTTTGAAAATTGCATTTCAATATGTAACCATACAGGCGCCGGCTGAGCATATCTAAAATATATATTTTTCTTCTGATGGATTTAAGGAAGTCAACCTGAATTACACGTTTAAATGAAAACACACACACACACACACATATACACACATTCATATATATATATATATATTTATATATATATATTTTTATATATATATATATATATATATATATATATATATATATATATATATATATTTATATATATGCGTGTGTGTGTGTGTGTGTGTTGGGGATGTTTGAGTGCGCATTTATTTATTCATTCATCTATCTATCAATTTAGTTATCTGTATCTCAGTGTTATATGCGTATTTAAAGGAATATCTCAGTATCTGTACGATCGTTTTTCTAGATAGCTGTGCAAGATTATATTCATTACTTACACTTGTAATGAATGAATGCCTTTGTTTCCCTCTGGCAAGTGTCACAAGCAGATAATCTAACGAGAACCGCCTTCTTCCTACTTCAGACGCCGCTTGACAATTTGGGTAAACATCGAAACTGATAACTTTAATTGAGCCACTAATCCCCTGCAAGCACCCTTTTTTGTTGTGGGCCAACTAATTCATTTTCCAAACTAGTTTTACAAATTATGGGATTTTAATCAGCATATCCCGGTATGAAACATATGCTGATCATTGAAATGCGTCCTGGAAATAAAGTATGAAAGTAGGTATAATAATCTCCGCAATACTGTCATAAAATCGTATCTTGTAAAACTGTTCTTTGCTCTGTCACACATACCTACACACACACACACACACACACACATATACATATATATATATATACATATATATATATATATATATATATATATATATATATATATATATATATATATATATATGCATATGAATATGCACATATATATGTATGTGTGTGTGTGTGTTATAATTATACGCTGGTCCAACAAATCCATTTCCTTTATTTTTATTGCTCCACTTACCTGTGACTTTTGTTGTTGTTGTTGTTTTGTTGTTGTTGTTGTTGTTGTTGTTGTTGTTATCATTTGAGGTTCACATTCTTCCTTTTTTCTTTCTTCTCTTTATGTTCTTATTCTATCAGTTTAACATAGTTGTTCCTCAGCATCTCTTTTCTACTTTTCAACGTTCTTCCAAATCTTCTTTTCTTAATCCATTATTTTTCCTCCTCCTACTCCTCCAACTCCTCCTCCACGTTTTCATCTTCTTCTTCTTCTTCTTCTTCTTCATCTTCTTCATCTTCTTCTTCTTCTTCTTCTTCTTCTTCTTCTTCTTCTTCTTCTTCTTCTTCATCTTCTTCTTCTTCTTCTTCTTCTTCTTCTTCTTCTCCCCCTTATCCTGTTTTCCTTTCATTTTTTCTCCACATTCTTGTTATTGCTTTAGCGTCGCCCTCTTCTAGTCCTTCACTTCTACTCCCTTTACCTCTTCTTCCTCCTCCTGTTCTTTTTCCTCCTTCCTCCTCCTCCCAGTCTTTTCATATTCAAAATTATCCTGCATTCTCACTTAACAACCCCGATAATAATAACAGCAACCATTTGAAAAATTTCATATTGTTACGATTTCGGATAGATTTCAAATAAAAACAACTGAAACTTATTCCACGAATAATATTTGGAATAATAATAATGTTAAATACTTCACTCTCCATGAACACGAGTCCAAATAGATGTCAAGTAGTGGAGTAAGGAGCCCAAAAATACATTCTTTGTTTCATAGTAAAATTTACATTTTTTTTTTCAGAAATTTTGAAACCCTACTCTTGTATACACTCTTGATAGAAGTTATAAGACTACATCGTAGCGGACATAAGCGACATCATCAAACATATCGAAATTCTAAACCAAGTAAACATAGGAAGTAACCATAGAATTGTAAGATGCAAGATGCAAACAGAAACCAATAAGGGACGTAGGTAATGTTCCACAACAAACCGCAACCACTAGACGCACCAAATGAACTCACCCAACCTTCCAAGCTAGAATTGAAGAACAGATATAAAACACTTACCGATGAAAACGACACCAACATCAACGAAAGAATTAGTGAAATCTTAGACGAAACCAGGAAACTCATTCAAACGCACAGAAACCCCAAAACACCAACAACGACGGAAAAAATAGAGGAGACCGAACTAAGCAAAACGATCAGAAAGAAAATAAGGGAAGACAAAAGGAAGTATACGACAGCAATCAACGATACCACTCTCGGAAAAAAGCAATAAACAAAGCTCTCAGTATAGGACGGAAACATATAACGAGCGTACTGGAAAGAAACGGAGAACTAATAACAGACGGAGACAAAATCGTCAAACGCACCCAAGAATTCTACCAAGAACTCTACCAAAGACACGGGCAACAAAACAACGACCAGGATACGCAAGACGCTGACAATCAGTTCCAGGATTTTCAAAAAGTTACACCATGGGAAGTAAAAAACGGGCCAACAAACAAACTAAAATAGGAAGAGCCCCCGGACCAGATAACACCACTTATCAATCTAATCAAAAGGTTGTAAAGTCGTCGATAAAAAACTAGCTACTGTATTCAACTTATGTTTAAAACAGAGTAAAGTTCCGTAAGACTGGAACACAGCAATCATAATTCTTCTACATAAAAAAGAAAACCCAGAGATCCCAACAACTGCTGGCCTATAAGCCTACTCAACTCCATCTATGAACTTTTCACAAAATTTTTCACCAATCAGATAACTAAAACACTAGATGGAAACTAACAACGGGAACAGGCTGGATTTACAAGTTACTCGACCATGGACCATCTCCATTCAATAAATCTGCTGAAAGAGAAAGCAGCAGAATATAAAATATAACTGGCTGTAGCATTTTTAGATTCAAGAAGGCATTTCAACTCTAGAGAAATCCCCATGGTCATGAAGACCATTCCTCTACTAGATGTGGACCCTGTATACGATAAAGTACTACAGCATACATACTATCACAGCAACTCCTTTATCAGGCTACATAGAGACTCCAAATCCTCCCAGCTCCAGAAAGGAATCAGACAAAGTGATACCAGCTCACCCAAACTCTTTACAGCCTGCCTTGATATGATCTTCCAAAACCTGGATATAGAGAATAGAGGAATCAAAATAGACGGCAAATATCTAAGCAACCTCCGATTTACAGACAGCATCGTCCTTTTTGCACAAAAACTACATGACCACCAAATAATGCTAGATGAACTAAACAAAGGAAGATGCAAAACCGGGAAAATATGACCGCTACATCTACCTAAGACAACTAATCTCCATAAAACCCTTAGAAGTAGAGGAAATTAGGCGAATAATCACTTTAGAATGGCAAGCCTTTGGCAGAGCAAGTTCAACCTTCAAAAACCAGACTATCCCAATAATCTTGAAAAGAAGGGTATACAACCAATGCATCATCCTGATAGTCCCTTATGGAGCTGAAATATGGAACCAAACCAAGAGACAGACCCGAAAACTGAGAAGCATGCAACGAGCACATGAGAGGATCATACTCAACTCTATATGAAAAGATTACAAGACAGCCGTGTATCAGGAAGAAAACGGGGGTCAGAGACATCATAGAAACTATTACAAAAATCAAATGGCAATGAGCTGGTCATATTGCAAGAATGGTTGATGACCAATAGTGATCACGACTCACAACATAGATCCTCAGGGATCACATGCGAAACCGAAGCCGACAGATTACAAGATAGAGAGATGAACTAGACAAATTTAGAAAATACTGGCTCTACGACGCCCATGACAGAGAAATATGACGGATACTGGGGAAGGTCTATGTCCAACGACGGATAATAAAATACAGATGATGATGATGATGATGATGCTTAGAAAGTTTTAAGATCGCTTATTTGGTTAAAAAAGCGAAAGTTTTTTTCAGATAGTACAATATTAGAACATGCCTTTATTTAGGGGTCATTGTCCTGATGTCATGTTTAAAAAGCTGATTTCGTGAATCAATGCATTCAAGTTGTGACTCACTACTTGTCCAAGACTAAGCAAATTTCAGTAAATATCTATATGCCTGTCTTTGATGCTAAGTTGGTGTCTTACTAGTTGATGATATCAAGGGGGTATAACCAAAAGATCCGGGGAATTTGAATAGAGTGCTTGAAAAGAATTTGTGAGCAGTATTCTCCGTGTACGACTTAGCGTGTAGCAGACAAGGAGACATTCAAAAGGAGTCAATGGAAAGAATATTTCAACGAAAGTAATTTTGTTTAATGGTCACATTCCTTTTGGATAGCACGTCGTAATAACTCTACACTTGATGAGGTCGTTTTTATTGGTTGAACCCAAGTTAAAGTAATAGAAGAAGGAATGTTAGCATAGATTGTAAAGATTTTGAAGTGGGCAGATCGTATTTGGACTATCTATCAAGGGAGGATGGCTAGCTTGCTTTAAAAATCAGTTTTAGAAATCCTGGCTCTTCGCAAAAAACTGCAACCACAAGGTCAATCGGTAATATGCAGTATTTTACGAGTTTATAACTTGTTGAGGAGTGATTAGGGGGTGCTTGACCTTGTGCCAGATGAAATTAAGCTGAGTGAATATCTACGATGAAAAGAAGTACGTTTAATGATGATCTCCGAGGAAGCCAGGTCCTCTCCACTGGAAAGAATGTTACAACACAATTCGCTTATTAGCCATACGACCTTGTGCTAGTCTAAGGTATAGTTATTAACAGTCCATTGTCCAAAGAGAGAAAATCAGTTGATACCTGGCTTGTGTCATGATAATTATGGATGTGAGCCAGAGATTCCTACTCGGAGGAGTAACGAATCATATTCTTCTTGGATCAATTTCTCCTATCTGTTCCAGTGTCTTACTAAGATCGATGGTTATTGTTTTGTATTTACTCTGGTAACTTGAGGTTAGTGTTCAAGCTCAGTTGAGACTCTAAATCTGGAATACAGATATTCTTGGAGGGAAGTCCCTTCGCACTTGAAAAATCAACCAAAATTGTGTGGCATCTGAATCACTTCAATTCGGTCTTTGGCGAAGCAGTATTTGTTTCCAGTCAGGAACAAACATCATTCCCGGTCCCAAAAAACTAAATAATAAAAAAATGACTCTCTTCAAATAAAGATGAATGATTTTCTGCAAAGATTATGGGATACAAAATCTATTTCTATGCAGAGACCGACAGCTAAAACATTCACTAAACAAAAACAAAAAAACAAAAACAAGAATGAATCCAATTCGAATATCCCACTGAATAACAATATTAGAACTGTAGATAATGCGAGGAAGCGTATCACCTGAGACGTAATGATTGGTGGAAATAAAAAAGTGTACATGGGTTCCAATAATTCATAGAATAATGCCAGTACTTCATGTTAGAATCTCATACGACATATTTTTTTTATCCCGTTGTATGTTAAGGAGTTTCATCAATCTGGTACTTCTATCAATATTCAACTTTGGTATCGATTGAATTTTGAGGTTCTTTAAACGTATACAATTGTCAAAATCAATGAAGCAATGTCAAACTAAAATCGATATCAGAAAGCGTCACCACTAATAAGATATTCTCTTTTCTGTTTAGTTCATTGATAGCCTAAATAAAGTCAAACTTTTTTCTTATACCGACGCCACTTTCTAGAGCGTTTCAATATCATTACGTTATATAATCTGATTATCAATTCGGTCCCAGGCTTAAATTTGATTATCGCCTCGTTAGAAGTGCGTCTTACGACAATCTAATACCTTTTCCCAGTCGAGCTTGACAGCACGAACACTGTGAACAGCGCAAAATAGTACGAAACATATGGTATTAAATACTTTATGATTCAAAATTTCTTTTGGAATCGCAAGCGTCACTGAAGAGATAAACGAGACCTGTTCAACCTTCCCCCGTTTTTTTTTTCTGCTGATACCACCTTATTCCTAAAACGAATGGGCCAGACTAATGAGATATGAGAGAAATAATTCAAGTTACGGAGTGTTTTACTTTGCTTACACGGAAACTATGACAAAAAATATATTTGTTGTGAGTAGTTGCCAAGAAGAAACCTAGATTCTCCCGTTCTTGCTACAGACATTATCATGTATCACAGGGCCCATCTCACAAAGGGAAATGAGGAGGTTTTCTCGAATGGACGAACCCCACTCATCAGGCTCCTACTTTTTAGCTCGCAACCGAACGTTTATCATAGTCTGCCACAAGGTTACAACTGAAGAGTACCAAGTGAGAATAAAACATCCTTCACCAACCATGATCCCCGATATACCATTTGATGGCAAAGTACTCAAAGGTATTCACTTAGCTTTCCGGCTAGTCTGGCCCAAGGTTTCAGTGGGGAGAGCACGAAATGAGGGTTGGGCTTACTATAGCTGTAATGGGCTGATTAAACTGCTTCCTGACCAATGCTCTATAGTGAGATTCATTAAAGCATTTACTAAGCTGAGCTCAGTCTGGTAGTTTCAACAGTGGTAAGCAAGCTATCAATATACACAGTTATTTAAATTGCTTTGTCAGACAAAAGTCTGCAGGTGTGATTCACCTGGTGATGAGCAAACTCTCAACGTCAGTAATTGTCTGCAAGACTAGCATGCTGAAACTTATTCCCCTGAGATGCATCTTATTTGAACAGATTACATAGGACTAAAATCATGGCATGACTAGACAATTACTGTTGCTTGGAGCTGAACAAGTGAGAGTCCAAAGCTGAGGGGTCTTGTGGATACGCTGCATATGAAAAACCTTCATACGAAAAAAAAAAAAAAAAAGAAAAAACACAAGGCGACTTTGTTGTCTGGAGAAAAAGATTGTTTATTGTCCTGTAATTAACAGCTTTTCCTGGTTCCAGCAATTTGCAATAAAAGTTTCCCTTTGAATCTTACCAAACACAGAGAACGTTTTTCCAATAGATTTTATTTAGTTTGGGATTCTGAAAGATGTCCTTAAACTATGTTTGATATTCTTCGTTCTTGCTTTTTGTAATAAATCCATTGTTTAGCACAAGTTGCTAAATTGTTCAAGATATTTTTGTTGATCACAAAGAAAACCATAAGTGCCAGAATGTGGACCGGTATTCATTCTCCTAAGTTCTTTTGGAAGCCAATAAGCTAACTCCTGGAGATTTCCTAGGGCTTATTAACGACATACTCCGGTTGACTGACAGCATGAGCAATGAATTGATAAGCTTCGAAAAGGATTATAGGATTTCTCTAACACTGAACAAAAGATGGTGCTGAGAATTTTTGCATCAATCTCATAATTCAATTTGAATAAAAAAGTTGGATGGAGTTCCTTCCAATTTGCTTCCTGGGT
Source organism: Thysanoteuthis rhombus (assembly GCA_963457665.1). Classification (NCBI taxonomy): domain Eukaryota; kingdom Metazoa; phylum Mollusca; class Cephalopoda; order Oegopsida; family Thysanoteuthidae; genus Thysanoteuthis; species Thysanoteuthis major. The sequence goes on from OY735199.1 coordinate 73,083,639, forward strand.
TAATTATTTTTTTATCTTGTGTGTGCAAGTGCGATGTTGTTGTTTTTTGTTTCGTTTTGTTTTGTTTTATTTTGCTTTTTTTTCGGGTATTTAATCGATATCTGAAGGTGTTGAAGCTAGTTCTTGAAATCTTAATTTTTGAAAAAAGTTATCCATTCATCGAATTCTTTCTTTATTTTGCTTCTACTACACTGAATGTATTTCTTCAGACGGACATGGGACAAAGATTGTCATAATACCCTTTAATGTCACTACAGCGGTCGATTTTCAGGCATTCTACACTTCCAACTATGCAGTTAAAATAGGCAACTAAAACTAGCATCAAAACAGTTGAAATGGTTTTTCTTCAGTATTCAGGTTGGTCTGGCTGGCTATGTATGTATGTATGTATGTATGTATGTATGTATGTATGTATATGACGTGCTTTCAGGCTGCTCCAATAGAGCTAAAAGACTGAACATTTAAACATTTACTCCTTACTATTTCTAAAAAAAAAAAATCCTGCTATATAGGCGATGAGTTGATGGTGCAATTTGTAATGTAAGTTTACAGTAAATTGGTCTCTTAGTTTGTATCCAGTAGTATTCATGCTTTTTTTGTTTGTTTTCTTATTTTGTTTATTAAAAATTCGGAATTTTTTTGTAATTGCTACCAACAAACAGCTAGAGGACTTATTCATTGATCTCTCTTTTTCCAATTTATTTGATCACCCCTAATCCAAAATGCTGCCAGAGGACGATGGTCATGTGACCACTTCTATTGAGTCTTTAATGAGACTTGGGAGTTGTTGTTTTGTTATTTGTTTTTGTGGTTGTTGTTGTTGTTGTTGTTGATGTTTTTGTTGTTGTTTTGTTGTTTTGTTGTTGTTTTTTTGTAAAGCAGCAACGGTACTAGAATAAATATTAGATTGATACTCGTGGTATGTAAAAAGATAAACGCGAAAATCAGCTTTGAATGATCGATCAATGCTCGTTGAAATTCACTGAACCTCGGGAAAAATAGAGGTAGGTAAAATGTTTTCGTCAATCATCTCAGTGGGGAGGGCTTCTCTTGCTCTTCTGAAAATTATCATCCGTGATCTAAAATTTTCCTGAGCCTGGACATCTGCTGATGGTAACAGTGGGACGTAAGCAGATACTCGAGCCAATAAACAGATTTGACGTTAGAATATAAATTACTCTCGATCTGCTGTTTCACATCGCTATGTTTCATCTATCCACGGCCAATTTTAGAGAAATTCATAAGTCTTACCCAATTATTGAGCGAACAATGTTTGCCTGGATAAGCCCAAGAGAAACTGTAACGAACACCTTTAAAGTGAAAGTTCACAACTTCGTAAGTTATGAAAACGTAAGGTGCAATAACTATAGGTATTTTTGTATGTGATGCCTCATTTGAAAAAGCAATTAAGATTTGATGAATTTTGTTCTGGAGATTTTTCTTATCTTTTTCTAGAAAGAATGAAGTCAAAATATTTGTCAACCTGAAAAAATGATAATTCAATGAGCTCTCAAAGTAAGTATTACTTTTTGAACTGCAAAATAAACATTTCAGTGCCATTTTAGTAGATATTTTAAATTTAAAAACATAATTAAAGTCTGTAACTGAAAAAAGATGTTTGAATTAAAGTCTTATTCTCATGATTTAAACAAAAATATAGATACAGTCACGTCATTTCAGAATAAATTTGTGCGGATATTCACGATTTTTTTTTTTCGTGAATAAACAATTACAAATACATATTTTGAATGGTGGGGTTATCATTTGATCGGTGTGTCTACACTTTATCAATGAAGGGCATGAAAGATCTGGGAAAAAGAGCAGCAGGTGTAACGACGGTTGGCATTTAGGGGAGGCAGTAATTGTAACAACATTGGACATTTTGAGCCACCCGTTGTTATATTTCGATTTCAGTATGTTTCTTTTTTTTGATTTTGGGACTATATTTCTTCGATATGCTTACACTGTAATACCAAGGCAGCATCATCATGATCGTTTTAAATTTTCATGCCATCGAATATAATATTCTTTTGTGTTGTTAAGCACAAAACAGTACAAATATGGTGCTTTTATACGATTATGGCCTTCCGTAGAAAATCTCCCGTAAATTGAAATACATGAAAAAAACAATCGTAAAAAATGCTTTTAGTTTTTATTTTGTGTTTTCAAATTTGATTCCTCGCCTTTGTTACGTTATTATCACACAATCTCCGCGTTGGCCACAGAGTGAAAGAATAAAACGGGAATTTTCAAACATAATCGATTTTTTAAAATTCTTTTAACATTCTCTTAAAGTTGGAATAAATGTTAAGATTTTTTCCTTTTCATGGATAATAAATTCCAACTTGATGAAATGAAAAATGTTACCAATAAGAAAAATACTTTCACTTTGTTTTCCAGTTGTTCAAATTCGTAAATTACATTTTTTACAGACACAGTTGAGCGTGTTCTTCGAAGAGGTAAAAAAATATATTTTCAAATGAACTTGACTTTCACATATGTAAGAATAATACGTGGCCTCTGGCCGGAAATTTACTAGATTATCAAATGATTGGAGGGGGTATATAATCACAAAGGAATGTATTCATTTTTCAAAATTTGGGATGGAAACATATTCAGAATAAATTTCGTCTTTTATTAGATAAGTGCTGAAAAATTTATCAAAATTCAATAAGTTGTTGACTTTAAGGGATCTTTTTAAAATGAGTCAAAACTTAGGGGTTTTTCACTATGCTATACGCTACTGCAAATGTTTTGGTTACGTCGTCAAAACATTCACGTAATCTGTTTTCAAATATATCACCGGTCCTATAATGGTACACAAATAATTATATATCATATTTCTCTCCAGTTTTTTTCTCTCTCTAATGAAACCAAGATTCAAGTGATGAAACCAAGTTTCATATGATTTAGATGGTGTTTTCAGCATAGTATCAATATGCGGTAAATATTTCAGCAAAGTCCGCAGTGCTGCCTATGCAACCAAGATCTAAAGTTAGGATCAATCATCTATCCAACCCATGTTCTATTTTATTATTAATTATTGGATTTTATCAAAGGTATATATATATATATATATATATATATATATATATATATATATATATATATATATATCTATATATATATATATATATATATATATATATATATATATATATATATATATATATATATATATATATATAATGAGGCCCAGATAGGGCAGATACATAAACTTGCTCATGTAGCGTAACTGCTCCCTATCATATTTCCAGCTCTACTCTCAAAATATTAAGTTGAATGTATTGAGCACTCTATGGAATAAATCCATCACATATCAGATATTGCTTTACATTATATCATATTATGCTATATTGCAAACTTGATCTGTATTATATATATATATATATATATATATATATATATATATATATATATATATATATATATATATATATATATATATATATATACGAAGAGAATTTTGTATACAGTTCGGTATTATCTGCAGTTTCAGGCATCAGCTGATTTTATAACATATCCCCCTGCAGATAAGAGAAGGGGGGCTACTGTAAAATTTTCAGGCGTTTAGTTTGTTTTTTAGTTTGTTTTTTTCATTTTAGTAAAATTATTTATTCATATGAAGTATAGCATAAACATTTAGTCATTAAATTTTACGCCAAATCGTTCATTCCACCTTGAAAGGCTTATATTTCGATTTTTTTTTAAGTGCCGACCAGAGAAAGGGCATTTTTAGGGTGCGACACAAATAATTGTCCGAATCTGACGTCTGGAAAAATTCTACATATGTAAAAAAATTTGGTACAAAGTCACAGTGTTGAGCACGCTGCAAGGTTTGAATTTACTTCTCTAGCAACCCCGTTGCAAAATGAACTTGTTAACTCTTACCCAGGTAAGTTGAGCTCACTCAATGGTAGGATTAATCATTTCAAGATAACTTTACCATTTTTAAATTGATTCTTTCTAAGTGTTGCTTAATCTGGTGCACGGAAATTAAATGGGGAAAATAGTCGCAGAAAAAATGTATTGCATTAATCTTCCGAATTGGGGAGGGCCCATTTTCCTACCTTGAAAATCAGAATTCAAATTCTTTTTTCCTTTGATGTTAAACACTGACTATTGACGCCCTGGGTAGAATGCGACCGTTTTAACCTTGTGTTCGTAGAGTATAGAAGCGAAGGTCTTCATTTTATATTTTTCAGAATTGTTTACTTGATAATCTTCACGCATGGTTGAGCAAACTTGAAAATGACAGCTTACAATGAAATATTATTTGATTGTCTTCCCGATTCCTAGATCACCAGACACATCAAAGAGTTCTTTGATATCCATTATAGGCGGATTTACGTTCGTATTAGCTGTCCGATCTTTTTCTGACTTCTTTCATCTGAACAATTCGATTCTAACTTCAAAATTCAAACTTACAATTGAAAGCTAAAAGTGTATTAAAATGACAAAGAGATAATGAACCCCTCGAATAAACCAGACTGATTCTTGTCTATTATCGCTACATCATTAAACGATCAGACAGTTTTTTACAATTGAAACTCTTGAGAAAAAACACCTTTAACTTTCCTATGTATTTGACGGTGCATCTCAATGGTTTGAGCCAGGGATGGGATATTCAACTTTATGGAAAGGAATACTTTTCCTGGTGTTCACAGCAACACTTTTAATGTAGAAAAGCTAATCCCTAACTTGAAAAGCAAAGTATTTTCTATATATTTACTTGAATACAATGAGCAAAAAAATTAGATTAGCTAATCGCAACCATGTATTTAAATCAATGTCAAAAAGGATATTGCAGATATCTCCAATATTACCAATTTCCCATACATATGAACAGATGCAACAATATACAGTAGACACGTGATAGGCTATAAGTTTAAATTCCGGGGTAATCTACGATTGTCCCATTTTTCGTGAGGAAAGAAACAAAGACAGACGGTATAACCATAAATTGGGTATCAGATTTAACAGAGAGCATAAATGAAGCCACGTGACTTTCGTGTTCTGTTAGGTTCCACCTGCTCTATCCGCTAGCATATGTTGTTAGGTACTGAATACGTCCGGACAGCTTCCACTGAGTCAAGCAACCCATTTCAGTCGTTAAAATATCAATTAACTTTTTCATAATATACATAGATGTTAGGAAATATTTTGCTTGGTTTGGTATTTTCACAACTTCTGAGAGGTCTATGGCAGCTGGAGTACACATCACCTTCACACTAAGACTAGACATCATTGTTGCAGTACCACGCACCTTTATCCCCAAATTACAATGAGAACTTTTACCAGTCGAACGTAATAACTTCAACTTTATGAATTTGTATGTATTAATCGATCTCATTCATATAACAAATAAAATCACTGATACACCAATTGAAGCATTAGGAATTTCGCTCCGCATGTTTCAAATAAGACTAACCTAATTTCTCCAAAATTTGAAATAATTTTTTAGATGCTTGGAAAGCAAAGCACTCCCAGTTCACGTTCTTTACGAGTCGCCGAAGTTAATTCATACTATACATTGCTTTCCCTGCTTATAGACTACAATAGATGGCTTAATTCGTTGCACGTTTAAGGAGTTCCCACTTACATCCAGCTCTAGAGACAAATCGATTTCTTTAATAAATCAGAGCAACTTTGATTCAGTTAAATCAATTAGATTGAAACCCAACCTCAGAATTTAGTGCTGAGCTGTGTCAACCAGCGCTGCCTGGAGGCTCAAGTCTGTTGGAAATCAGCTTGCAATTAAAGCGTAACAGTTGCTTGCATGTTATTCGTTGTAATTAGCAGTTATTTTCCTGACATTTTTGTAATTTTATTTCGAGTACCATCTCGCCTGGCTGCTAGCGACAAGAAATGAATAGACGAGCTGGTAGTGTGCAGTCGTGGCTCATAGCCGGTGGTTCGGATAATTTCGGTTTTTTATTGTGTCGAATGGTAGTTAAATCTGACTGCCGGGTTAATACTTTGTGTGCTATTCTCATATTGGATGAAAAAATGTATCATTGACCAGGTTTTAAATTGATTTTTTTCATCGAGCTCCTGATTATCTGGGAAGTTTTCTTTATACTAGTTGATATCTGTGAAAAAATTCACGGATTATTCTTTCAAAGGATGGATTGGAGGTATTTTTATAAGCACAATCTTTACCCGTAAGTGGTATAATCAAGTCTTAAGGACAAAAAGAAAAAAAGTGACACTAATCATGATATAAGTATATATTAACTTTGTATGAGATTGTATTTTTAAAAAAAAAAACACAAAATTCACACTGATCATTACAAAGTAATGATTACTGCATGTATTAGTATCAGACCACCTTTAGAGGAGATCCGAAGAGTATCGAATCCATTAATCAAGATTTGCTAGCTGATCATTGCTATACGATGTATGTCATGATCTAAATTCGTTTACCGGGAAATTACATAAATTGAAACATAAGTTCACTATGATACGACAAGCAAATAAAGGAATCACACAGTTCTTTATTAGAGTAGATAATAGGAATGAAGTATGAAATGGTATCAGGCCATCCGAACTGGGATCGAACCTACTAACAACACCCAGCACAATTCACTTAATGATCATTGCTATATGATGTCTGTCTTGATCTTTCTTTCTATCTGATATACTAGTTCATCCTGGTAGAAAATTTGCTGAAATATTTGAATTGAGATGTTTGTTTTTTTCATTATTCTTTAGAAAAAAATACTGGAATCGTTTACCTTGATTAGTGCAAAGTTTTAAACTGTGGTCAGGAAGCATTTTCTTGAATTTTTAAATTTTTTTTATCCCTGATCACTTTGAAAATCAGCATTCAAAATCCTACTTCATGGATAGATTCAAACGTTGACCACCGATGCCGGTGGAAAATGAATACCACAGCCAGCAAACATCATTTACTATTGTACATGAAGAATGTACGAGATAGCCGAGTTCGACAATTTGTGCTGGGAAAGGCATGAATATATCTGTCCTTCAGCTATGGGTAAAACAGCACAGCTGAAGTAAGTGACGCCACTTCGAGTGCTTGTCTCCTCAAAGCCCATTTTATATTGCAAACAGGCCTACTAAGTAGTAATATGATATGCAGGGTTCAAGCAGGGACGACTGAAGCCGTAACCAGCAAAAAGGCCCTACTTACTTACCTATTGAAAATGAGAAGAAATGTGAGGAAGAGGGAGACTGAGTGTTTTGAAAGTAAGAATGAGTATACCGTTATGGGGAGAAGCATAAGTTCTATTCAAGGCCATAACTATAGTTCATTGTAAGAGCTAAAATCTCTATCAATGCTTTACTAGACACTAACACCTAAACTCTTGCATTACAAGATTTATTAGATTTATTATAGTGACCGAAGACAAGTTGAATGAAATCAGCCGGAAATTTTAACAAAAAGAAGAATAGTTTGTTTCAAACCATAGACATTAGTACCGAAATTCCTTCCACCAAGTTTCACCAGAAGCAATACTTCGAGCCTAACGCCTAAGAAACCCAGATGAGAACCACTTTATTTTCAATGCTTATTTTCAATAGAAGGGGTCAACTTCCATCAATTCTATTTTAGTTAATACAACCGTCGTCCTCATTGTAATTTGCCATTAACTCCATAAATATATATAGAACACAAAATGAACAAAAATTAACTTTAAATATAATCCGAAGGACTGTCTCTAGAGGACCTCTTCCCAAACACACACATGTGCACACACACACACACACACACACACACACACACACACACACACACACACACACACACACACACAAAACGCACACACACACACATCCACATCATGATGGGCATAATAGCGCAAAGTTTTGTTTGAGATATATTATCAGCTGGCAATGGACAAGTAAATAGGATGGAGAAAGAAATCTATTCACACAAGAATTACACATCGCTATAAAGATCGTGAAAGATATTAAGAAAAATCTGTTTTATACACATAAGGGAGAGAGCAAATAAACATTCTAAGTTATCAAAATAGATCAATCCTGTTTGATTTTTTGAGTATTTCTTTCGGGGTTACAATAAACGCTTAAGAAGTCTAGATGGTGAAAAAGACAGATACGTTTATTCTTACCATGTAAATGTAAGCTGAAATTACAGAGAACAGTGTCGTTGATTCAGGTTAACGTAACGCGTACGGTGCTGGTGGTAGTTCAAGCACCGGTTGGTGCAACGGATTTTGTAGAGTTCAACCAGAGGTCAGTCAGCACTGACAATCTGTGTAGAGTTCCAAAATAAGTCGGTCGGCGCCGAAGAGTCAATGTAGATTTGTATATTTGTGTCTCGTGGATTATAAACTAACGCAGATGTCTGGTCGTGAGTTATTCTCAGCCCAAATAACAATTGAGTTGTATGAAAGTTAACAAAAAGTCAGAAAAAGCTTTGCCTAAAACTAATTATTTATATATATATATATATATATATATATATATATATATATATATATATATATATATATATATATATATGTATATATGTGTGTGTGTGTGTGTGTGTTACTAAGAAATGTATATGTATAACCCGACAGAATGATTATAAATTGCGTTGTATTGTGTCGAAACTCTTATTTGAAATGTTATATTATTACACAGTAAATATTTCATTTAGTCTAGACAACGTAAATAAGATAAACAATTTACAAAAATAGGGCTACCACAGGAAACGACCCTGCTACTGATAAGGTAGTAGTTATCGGTTGCAGGTTTGTTTCCTGCAGCATCCCTATTTTCGTTAATTTTTCATTTTATTTTCGCTGTCTAGGCCAAATAGTACATATACCGTGTAATAACAGCAGGTTATTTCAAATAAGAGTTTCTATATAATATAACTCGATTATTATAATGATAATAATAATAGTAATAATAATAAAGAAGAAGAAGGAGGAGGAGGAGGAGGAGAATACGAATAAAATAATTGAAGGAGAAAATAAAAAGAGAATACTTTAGGAGGATAAGGAAATATTAGAGACCAAACTAAACAGCAGGAACCCTACCAAAGAAATGGATGCATGGACTGAATCGGTAGTAAGATACACAGGACCATTCGTTGGATGGACAAAGGAAGAAATCTAGTCAATTGACCAGCAAATAAGGAAGCTTATGACAATGCACGAAGCCTTATATTCCAGAGATGACATGGATAGACTGTATATGGAGAGAAAAGACGGTGGTAGAGGGCTCATCAGTATAGAGGACTGTATACAGTAGACCAAAGAAGGTCTAGCAGTGAAGACATCATAAAGAGTTTCCGAAGCAGTGCAACGAATAAAAAAAACTTGAAAACAATGGAGCAGCACAGCAAACAAGGAAAGAAAAATGGGAATAGAAGAAACTATACGGAGAATTTAAAAGACTTACAAGATGTGGCAGACGAGAGATCATGGATCATGGCAACGAATAGGAAACGTGAAGAGAGAAACGGAATCGCTCATCATGGCAGCTCAAAACAAATGCATCAGGACATACTATATCAAAACAAAAATCGACAAAACCCTAGGAAACAGCAAGCGCCACTTACGTCAGGAAAGAGCTGAGACTGTAAACCACATAGCCAGTGAATATAGTAAACTAGCCAAGGAGGTGTATAAACACTGACACTGGGTACTGAGTAAACGAGTAGGATTTAACCAAGTTGAAAAACCATCATAAACTGGAGACAGCCCTGGAGAATGGAAACCACAAATTATTTTCGGTCTTTGACATCCAAACAGACCAATCCATCCAAGTGACAAGACTGTACAGGCAGACGATAGAGTAAAGAGGGAAGAAAGTGAAAAACTGCAAAAATACCCAGATCCGGCCAGAGAACTGAGAAAGTTGCCGAATATGAAAGTCAGTAATGATAGGTGCACTCGGAACGATACCAAAGATTGAAGGAACTAGGCATAAAAGGGAGGGTTGAGACTTTGCAGATCACAACACTGCTAGGAACTGCACGAATACTGAGGAAAGTGATAGAAATATGAAATCTACGATCCCAGCTCTTAGCAGTAGTCTAACATAGGAGGGAAAAACACCCGAATAGAGGTGGAGGTACGAACCACTGCACTGCTGTGATCGGTGACGAAAAGATGAGACGAGAGGAGGACTGAGGACCTGAGGTGACTTACAGTCACTAAGTCTTCAGCGATAACCATTTGGCAACTGGTGTGAAACTGTTAACCGCAGTGCTGTTGTGAACTATCAGAGTGAGGAGGGGAGGGCTGGAGACTTGAGGAAACTTGCTGTCACTAAACCTCCAACGGTAACCACCAGGCAACCAGCGGTTACCACCAGGCAACTGGTGTGAGATTCCGACAAGACCTGTGTGTCGTAACCGGCAGGTGTTCCCTTGTTAGCCACCAGGAGGGACCCGGTCGTCATCCTGTGACTGCTGGCCAAAATCTCGGCTCGTGTACCCTTAATGGCCTTCAGGAGGGACACAGTCGTCACACAGCTACTGTTGGCCAAAACTCGTATACCACTAATGACATCCAGGGAAAGCGCAGTCCTCACGGGGTGACTGCTATAAAGAACAAGAGAAAGAGATGGACAAGGGAAGAGAATAGACTAGTTATGTACTGTTACTATAAAAGCAAGCCTTCATTGCGATCTTATAGAGAGCGTATGCTCCAAATATGGAGGGAAAAATCTGCTGTGGAAGTATCGAACCAACGCCTTGCTGACCAAGTAAAGCAAATTCAAAAGAAGAAATGGCTGTCTGAGACTGAACTACTAGAGATTCGCATTAATGTAGAGAGAGATTCAGGTGACACATCTGAAGAATGCCCCCCCCCCAGCACAACTAGTACCAATAACAAAACTAGAATAATCCCCCATGAGACCGCCACAGTAAGCTACGCACCAGAGGGTGATGACGAGGCACCAACGGAAGAAGAGAAAACCAAAATACAAGCTTTGAAAGAGATCATGCGAGGATAGAAAACAACACTCCCCTCCCTAAGAGACAAAGACAGAAAGAAAGTCGGAGAAGTGACCGAACAGGTCAACTGCCTCTTACAGCACATAGAAACAGACACCCTCCTAGAACTCAACAACCTAATTTATGCAGGGGCGAAAATGGTAGCACAAAGCTTCACAACACAAGATAGGAACCTGAGCAATAATAGGGAAGGGAAACCCAACTGGGAGAGAAGGTTACAAAGGCAGATCTCCCAACTACAGAGAGACGAAGTACTGCTTAGAAATACACCACACACAGAAGAACCACGAGTAAGACTTTATAACAAATATAAGGTAGCGCAAAAAGGCATCGCAACTGTAGTCGAAGAGTTACACCAGAAAAGACTAGCTAAAGAGGCAAGACTAAAAAGATACAGACTAAGAACGGCCCAATACACACAAAACCGCACATTCCAAAACAATGAGAAAAAGTTTTACCAAGATTTAAATGGGGAAAGAAGGCAGGACATGAAACCAGATGCCACAGAGGCCAAGAACTATTGGAATAGCATATGGGGGCACCCAAAAAGACACAATGTAACACCAAAATGGTTAGGAAACATGAGAAAAGAACTAGAAGATATAGACAAGGGAGAACCAATAGTACTGAATGAAACCACATTGAAACATACTCTTAGGAAAGTAGCCAACTGGAAAGCACCGGGTCCCGACGGGATCCATGGGTATTGGTTCAAAAAGTTCACCACGTTACACGGCAGACTCACCCACCTACTCCAAAATTGTCTAAATGAAGGCAAAGCACCAGAATGGATGACTAAAGGCAGAACCACCCTCATCCAAAAAGACCCGGGAAAGGGGAACATAGCAAGCAACTATAGACCAATCACTTGCCTACCACTTATGTGGAAAATCCTGACCGGGCAAATAGCAGAGAGAATATACATGTCAATGGATAGAAGGGGACTACTACCAGAAGAACAGAAAGGGTGTAGGATAGGAACCAAAGGGGCAAACGATTTACTCTACATAGACCAGATGATCTTAAAAGAAGTAAGGAAAAGGAGAAAGAATATCGCAATGGGATGGATAGATTACAAAAAGGCATACGATATGATTCCACATAGCTGGATACTTGAATGCTTTAGAATGTTCAAAATTAGCGAACCGGTGGTTAAATTCATTGGTAATTCGATGGAAGACTGGAAAGGAGATTTGACAGCCGGAGGGGACAAACTAGCCGAGGTAGGGATAAAAAGGGAATCTTCCAAGGAGACTCGTTGTCCCCACTATTATTTGTTCTAACAATGATACCGCTTAACAGAATCCTGAAAAACAGCAAAGGATACCACTTCTCTAAAACAAAAGGAAAGGTCAATCACTTAATGTACATGGACGATATTAAATTGTTTGCAAAAAACAGGGGAGAGCTTGAGACTCTGTTCAACGAAGTAAGGGAATATAGTGAGGACATAGGAATGGAGTTTGGGATAGAAAAATGTGCAATCATGGTGATGCACAAAGGAAGGCTTTCAATGACTGATGGAATTGAACTTCCGGACAACAACAAGATTAGGGCATTGACTGCACAAGACCGATACAAGTACCTAGGTGTCCTTGAATGTGACACGATAAAACGGGAAGAGATGAAGGAGAAAATTAAGAGAGAATACCTCAGAAGGATAAGGAAAATATTAGAAACCAAATTAAATAGCAGAAATCTAATAAAAGGAATGAACACCTGGGCTGTGTCAGTAGTTAGGTATACAGGACCATTCCTAGGATGGACAAAGGAAGAGCTCCAATCAATGGATAGGCGAACAAGGAAACTTATGACGATGCATAAAGCATTACACCCTAGGGATGATACAGATAGACTATACATTAAGAGAAAAGAAGGTGGTAGGGGGCTCATCAGCATAAAAGATTGTGTCCAGAGAGCTAAAGTAGTCCTAGATAGATATGTGCAAACAAATAGTGAAGAAATCATAAAGAGCGCGAGGGATAGTGCAACAAACAATAAAGTAGAAAACAATGGAACAGTACAGCAAACTAGAAAAGAAAAGTGGGAAGGGAAAAATTGTACGGCGAGTTTAAAAGACAGATAAAAGATATAGCAGACGAGAAATCATGGACGTGGTTACGAAAGGGAAACCTTAAGAGAGAAACAGAATCGCTCATCATGGCAGCCCAAAACAAAAGCATAAGGACAAACTACATAAAAGCAAAAATCGACAGAACACAGACAAACAGCAAATGCCGCATGTGCGGTGAAAGAGATGAGACAGTAAACCACATAACTAGTGAATGTAGTCAACTCGCCCAGAAGGAGTATAAGCATAGACACGATAGAGTAGCAACGATGATACACTGGGAACTAAGTAAACAAATGGGATTCAACCATGGGGAAAAGTGGTATCAGCACAAGCCAGAGGCAGTTTTGGAGAATGACAACCACAAACTACTGTGGGACTTTGACATCCAAACTGACCACCTCATCCAGGCAAGAAGGCCGGACTTAGTAATAGTAGACAAAAAAAGGAAGGCCTGCCAAATAGTAGACGTTGCTGTACCTGCAGACCATAGAGTAAAAAAGAAGGAGGGTGAAAAAAGGGAAAAATACCTGGACCTAGCAAGGGAGTTAAGGAAAATGTGGAACATGAAAACCAGGGTAGTACCGGTCATAGTGGGAGCACTAGGAACTGTCCCCAAAACGCTGAGGGAGAGACTGAAGGAGATCGGAATTAGGGGGAGGATAGAGACCGTACAGACCACAGCACTGCTGGGAACTGCACGGATACTGAGGAAGGTGCTAGAGATATAAGGACTGCAACGAATAGTAGCTCTGTCATGATATGCGAAAGAGAGAGGAGACGTTAGCTGAAGACCTGAGGAGACTTATTGTCACTCAGCCTTCAGCGATAACCACTGGGCAACCGGTGTGAAACTGTAAATCGCAGAATTACTGCGACCTATGAGTACTAGGAGAGGAGGGCTGGAGACTTGAGGAGACTTGCTGTCACTCAAACTCCAGCGGTTACCACCAGGCAACTGGTGTGAGATTCCAAATAATAATAATAATAATAATAATAATAATAATAATAATGAGGAGAGGAGAGCTGGAGACTAGAAGAGACTTGCTATCACCTAACCTCCAGCGGTAACCACCAGTAAACTGGTGTGAGATTGCAAATAATGATAATAATAATAATAATAATAATAATCTCTGAGACTGTCTTCAATGCCTCAAAGCTTCTTTTTCTTTTTAACTTTCTTTTGAACATCATTTTTTGATGCTAGTTGTGATCAGAGAAAGCTATCTTTTGAAGCCGATTTTAATTTCTTAAACTTTCTTTGTCAAAGTTACTCAAGTTTCTCTTTCACCAAACCGCAAAAAGAATTACCAAAAAACATCCTGGCTGGACTTCAAGGAGGTCACGCAATAACAGATGCACTTGATATTGATCAACTCTTTGAGCTGCCCCCAACCCAGCTATGGAATAAACACTCCCTGAGACATGGGTAAGTAAACATTGTGACTAACACCTGAGGTAAAGAAACAGAATGATATGCAAACGAGATCATATGCATAAACTTTGCCTGAGGGCTTCATGCCTAAAATGAAATTCCTTAACTTCGCTGCTATAACAGAAATCATAACAGTATCCTTCCAATCAAACGATACGAACTTTCGAGTCACGATCTGAAATCCTCTCCTTAACAGAAGAATAATTGAATCTGAAGATGTAAGCAATGATGAAAACGAAAAAGTCATGGCTGTCAAGTGATTTTTTTCTGCAATTTAGTGTAAGCTACATTATATTAGTTTATCTCTTATTTATTCGTGAGAGAGCATTGTCTCTTGCATCATAATGATTGAAAAATAGTGTCACATTAGTCACAACGCAAATACTCTAATTATTAGATTCTTTTTTACTAAACAAAAGAAAAAAGAAGCAAATTATGACTTCAAGTTGGCTGGAAGCTATTTTCCTCTTGCTGCTGTTAGCTCTTTTTTTTTTCCTTTCTATTTTTTCTCTTAGAACAAATTAGAACAAGGTTTTCTTAAACATTATGAATTTGTTAATTAGAGTTGCAACAGTAAACAATGGCTAAAACTTTGATTTTTTTCTCTTTATGATATACCCTGAAATCAGTATTTATCTACTTGTTTAAAGATTGATTTTTCTCCTCTCTCTGGAGCTTTTTAATGTACACGGCATTCGTAGATTTGCTTTCGGCAACAACAGATAGACAGCGAACATCAGCTATAATGTACATCTTTATGCTGGAATTTAACGCAAGCAATCTTCCCCACTGGATAACGACAAATCCCTTCATCCTCCCTACGTTCCGACTTCCTGCTACATTCATGTTATTGAATCAAATCTATCTGATTAGTATGTCAATATTTACTCAGCTTAGATCGCCACAAGGCCAGAATGGAAAGAAATCGGGTAGGCTGATTGTGTTAAGCCAATCTAGTGAATAAAGAGGACCTGTCTGCCTATAAAACCGTCATTCCAAATCCTGGTTTCGACCTGAGATTGAACACCGATTTCTCGCACTGGTGGTGAAATTTGTAGCTATTGCTGGCCATAAGGCAGTCCACAAAATATGTATTTGCTCAATATAACTTGATCCAGCACAAGGCTGAAGTAGTGTTGACCTCGTCAAGATCAAACTCATAACACTAGCGAATTAGTCTCAGAGTGGCATTTTAAACAAACAAACGAATGAACAATCAATCAATCAATCAATCTATCTATCTATCTATCTATCTATCTATCTATCTATCTATCTATATATCTATCTGTGGGTGCATGTATGTGTATGCTTGTGCGTTTGTGTTTTCAAGGCCTGTTTGGAAATCTATCTGGCTCTGTGATTTGTGTTTTTCTCTAATAGAATAAGTAGGAGTAACGCTGTCAAAGGTAAGCGGCAAAAGTCGGTACTGCATTTGGTTTGCACACGCTGTTCGAATATCCCCAAACTTTCTAGTAGCAATTAGTATATACACACAATGCTTATAGCCCCAGTGTTAATTTCAAAGTTCGATGTTTTGCCTTGATCGTATTGGAATCGACCATGGAATTCCTGAGTAAATCAGTGATTATCTACTGCGAAATGATAAAGCAGAAAAGTTGTCTGCAAGTTAGCAAATGACTCATCTGAAACAACATATTAATTATAGATACAAAACCAAATAGGTGGCGAGAGAAATCAATGAAGCTACTGCATAAACTCTGTGCTAATTCTATAACGTGTAATTTTGCGACACACCAATGATCTTTTCAGCTCGTTCGGGATAAACAAGCAATCTTCTGCTCTCTTTTCTATTTATCAGGTTATTAATTTTGCTTCTTTGATTTATCCTCATCTAAAAGATACAGCGGAAGCTTCAATGTACCGAAGCAGTTTTATTTACGGTTAATTTTCATGCCCAAAATAGGTATAAACGAGTATACAATTAGAAGCAAATGCAAGGAACAGTATAGTCTAATGATATAAACTTTGGCTTGCATCGAAAGGGTAATGGTTCATTCCACCGAATCTGAAACAGCTTTCAGTGCCAAGTTCGAAAGTCTTGGATTTTCATTGAATTACAATCTGTTAGTCCAGACTAACAATATCTATATCTATATCTATCTATGTTTCTATCTCTCTCTCTCTCTCTCTCTCTCTCTCTCTCTCTATATATATATATATATATATATATATATATATATATATATGTATGTATGTGTGTGTGTGTGTGTGTGTGTGTGTGTGTGTGTGTGTAGCAGTAATGTAACTGGTGATGATATTGATATTCATAAACCAGATACTAAGATACTCGCTTTTTTGAAGATAGAGTGAAATGAAATCTTATAGCCATGGTTATCTGCGGGAAATAACATGCCTCTGCAGTAGAATAATTTTATTATATGATAAAGGTTCATGTCAATTTCTGTCTGTTCATTGGTTTCTGCCACGCTAAAGCTAACCGAACGAGAGGAAGGGAGAAAAGCAAGGCTCTACCAGATGTGTTTACGTCTATACTACTACTACTACTACAATTGCTGCTACTGATGTGTTAGTCGTAGGACGGTAATGATTTAACCAAATATAGGCATCTCTGATTTTCCATCAAAAGAACCAGATGATTTTTGTATAACAAATTGGAATTTTTTTTAACCCTCAAACCAGGAAATATTGTGTGTTGTACAATTTCGAGGTATATGTTTTTGTTTAGGTTTGTTTATTTGTTTTTTTTTCTGGAATAGATACATCTATATTAAAAAGCATATTTGTGTCATGTATCCATATCCCTGTCATTTTTGACATGTAATATTCTAGTCTTCTCATAGACCCTTTTCCAATACTATATGAATTTGACTAACTCAATGCCGAAAAAACAATAGGTCAAATAATGTAAAAAAAATTTTTTAATTAAAAAAATGCAAACAAATTTCCAAATAAATCTATGATCTGCCTCACTTGGAGAGATTTACCTGTCAAAATCGGAGAGATTATTAAGTACCATGTGGAAGAGAGAGCAGTATGATAGAGATTCAGTTAGTTGGGAGACTTTTGAGAGGAGCAAAACAAACATGAGTTAGAAATCGTTAATTAAAACTGTCAGCGTCAGCATCAACGGAGGTTTCTTCAGTTATCAAGTTGGTCAAGCTAGTTAACCATGTTTCCAGCTGGTTATGTATCAAAAACACGTACAAGCTGCATCAAGGGGGTTAGAGGGCTGAAAATCTAAATCTTTCCTCTTTGAAATGATCAAGAGTGAAGGAAAATTTGAAAGAGTGGAAATGCAAAATATTCAAAGTATCAGTTAGAAACCGGAATGAATGGAATACTTAACCATTTTTCTTCACTAAAGGAAATCATCACTTTCAATGAAAGATCAATCATATTGTCTGAACTTCATAATATTTTTTTATCCAAGCTTATGTAAATGATTAAAAAATGTGAAGTCGGTTTCCACCTTTAATATTATAAGACAAACACTCTACTTATAATGAATGTTGTAGATCAAAGGGGGGGGTAATGAAATTCCCTGTCCACAATTAAAAAAAGGAGGTCAAGAAGAGAAGAGAGAAATGACAAAGGATGAAGAAAAAAACAGGAAGAGATTAAAGGGAAGTAAAATGAAAAAAAAATAAACAAAAAACCCTATAAGTCAGAAACCGGTAAAGATGGCGTGTTTAACCTATTTTGTCAAATAGTCCGATTGAAGTAGACCATCATTCACAAAATTATACATTGACTCGTCCATTATTCAAATGGGGTTTCTTGTGGACTTTTTCAAACTTAAAACTTGCGAAATAGGTTGATGGGTATAGATAGACCAATGCCACTCACCTAGTTACTTATAGATCCAAATTTAAAGGAAGATTTAAAAACTTGCTCAAACCGACGGAAGAGTGGGCGGCAAGAGGAGAAATTGAATTTTATTGTTTGGACAGGTACTGAAAATTTTCGTTCAGTCAACTATATGAGAGATTAATCGACCCTGATGAGAACTGAAACTTACCTTTGTTCCTTCAACTTTCGGAGTTGTACATCAAATATTCACTTATTATTTCAACACGTTGACATGCACATATGTTGATAAGGAGAAAGAAATCATGGAGATATATTAAAAACTCACTGACATAGCAACGTGAGTAAAATATTGAATGCACAGTCAACTTGCTCTTGGACTACTCTGATCGAAATCATGTGTGACCAATCCACCACACTCCTTCCAAAACGTCATTGGCCAGCACGGCAGAATATGGTCTAAGACTTCCCGGTTCGCACAATCAAAAATACACCAGTGATGTGTTCCATGAACGATTACCCCAACACGACCTCAAGAAGGTCACCGAGAAAACAACACTGTACATTGGCACGTACAACATCAAAACGTTCTCTACAGACATACGCCTAACCGAACTTGAAAATGAAATGTGAATCGACATTATCGGTTTTAGCAAAACGAGAAGACGCAAATGATCGAGCCAAAGAGCAAACACCTTTCCTACAGCTACAGAAAAGGGACGGAAATCAAAGCGGTGTTGGCTTTCTTATCCATGAAAAACTTAAACAACATTTTAAAATTCAAAGTTATCTCAGATCGTGTATAAAGCGTAATCGTATAGCTCTCAAAGAGGTACAAACAAATAATCATTCAGGTCTACGCTCCCACTTCACAGTCAATCAAAGAGGAGACAGACTACTTTTAGGGTGATTTGATGTCCATACATCAAGCTACCAAAAATACTTCAGCATTATCGTATGAGACTTCAACGCTCAGGTTGGACAATCAGATGCAAAACACGGAACAAAAGAGGCGGATTGGCTCAGAATAATGAACATCTTTATCAAAAACGAACCAAATAGAAAAAGGCCTTGAAGGCTTTGTCTGACATCTTGTGTTTATCAGCAACCCTACTTATGCCTTTTTTCAAATTCTCATCACTATTTTTCCCTGAGAGCTCTTGTGTATCATCACTGATTTCCTGTCTCACGATTACAGATATTTTGATCACTTATGATAGAGTAACAACCAACACAGTTTGCTTTTATTGAAATTAGTGAAGATTCCTATCTCAAGGTCCGAGAAATAAACACAGACACAACATATATAAAAGCCCAACTATGATCTAAGAAAGTGAGGTTCAAATTTGAGAAAAAAAGCAGAAACGTTGGACGGAGATAAATGAAACGGAGAAACATTGCGTATTTGTCCTTACTCAGGTAAAAATGGGTCATTAAAACCACAAGGATCGTGAAAGTACTTAGAACATTCGTAGAAAAAATTATTCATTTCACAATTTGAAGCAACACTAGGTATGCAGAGAGCGGACCGGCCGAAATGTAGCAATTAAAACGACGAAAATTAGAACTCTGGTCCAAATATTATATGGTGTACAAGTAAACATATCTTTAAACTTTTGACAACACATGATATAATGAATGTTTGTGAAAGTTGGCAAATTAAACTCTATAAATGTGTAAGAGTAATTAAGTCAATTACATTTAGTATATTGAACGATAAACAGCGCCATTTTTCGAATGGACAAAGGGAGAACACCAGTCAATGGACCAGTGAACAAGAGAGCTGATGACAATGCACAAAGCCTTACACCCCAGAGACGACACGGATAGACTGTACGTGAAGGGGGATAAAGGTGGCAGGGAACTCATAAGAATATAAGGCTGTATCCAAAGGACAAAAACAGGACTAGAAAGTATGAGCAAGTAAATGATGAAGTCATTATAAAGAGCGCCCAAAGCAGTACAACGAACAGCAAAAAAGTAGCAAACGAAGGAGCAGCACAGCAAACAAAGAAAGCAAAATTGGAAAAAGAAAGACTAGATGAAGAATTCAAAAGACAGACACAGGGTGTGGCTAATAAGAGACCATGAACATGACTACGCAAAGGACACCTGGGGAGAGAAACAGAATCGCTCATCATGCATACACAAGGACAAAGTATTCTAAAGCAAAAATCGATAAAACCCGAATAAACAGCAAAAGCCAGCTATGTGGGGAAAGGAATGAGACCATAAACCACAGAACTAGAGAATGTAGACAACTAGCCCAGAAGGAGTATTAAGATAGACACGATAGGGTAGTGTCTATGACACATTGGGAACAAACCAAACGAATGAGATTCCATCAAGCCAAAAAAAAAAGGCACTAGCACGAACCGGGAACATCCGTGGAGTAGGGATGTCACAAATTACTCGGGGACTTTGACATCAAAATTCACCATCCCACCCAAGTGAAAAGACCAGACTTGGTAAATGCAGACAAGGGAAGGAGAACATACCAAATAATACGTGGCCATACCTACAGATAAAAGAGTAAACAGGAAAAAGATTAAGAAGTTGGGAAGATATCAGGACCTTGCAATAAAACAGACAAAGGTGTTGAATATGAAAGTCAGGGTAGTGCCAGTAATAGTAGGTGCACTCGGAACCGTACCAGTGACACTGAAAGCGAGATTTGAAGAAGTTTGAATATGAGGAAGGATTCAAACTATATGGACTATAGCTCTACTGGGGACTACACAAGTACCGAGGGGTGTGCTAAAAATATGAGGTCCATGACCCCAGCTGTTAGCAGGAGGAAAGGAGAGAGAAGAAAAATGGTGGAGGACGTACAAACTACACGGCTGCTCTGATAGGTGAGGGAGATACGAGAGGAGGGCTGAAGACCTGAGGAGACTTGTCACACAGCCTTCAGCGATAACCATCAGGTAACTGTAGTAGTAGTAGTAGTAGTAGTAGTAGTAGTAGTAGTAGTAGTAACAACAACGAAATCCTAAGCAGTCAGAAACGTAAGACAGATACCAGGCGAGATTCGAAAATTACCTTGAGGTGCCAAGAGCATTGTTAACTGAGTCCATAAGAAATTTGGGAGCAACTGGCTCAGGGTTCCCCTTGGGGCAATGTTTTGTTAGGAACCGGAATCAGCCTCAGTTACAAAGAATGATCGCAGGGATATCTAAGCCTCAGGGGAAGTATTCAATGAAGAGATAATTTCATTAGTCGAGAGGCAATAACCAACAATTCGGATGATAAATCTAAAAACCAGGCTCCTAATTATGTACCATTTACACAGCAACCGTTCGAGACATGATTATATATGTGTGAAAACAACAATTGCAATGGGGGGGGGGTAAGATTTAAGTGCATCTTTAAAAAAAAAAGTAAAGATTGAAGTAGAAAGCATTATTATTCAAACTAAATCTGTTGATTAAATTCCAGGAGCTTATAACCGAAAAGAAAAAAAATGCTAACACTCTGAACAGGTTAATCTTGTAAAAAGTGATATACTTGTAAGACGATATGCCTCTGGAGATTATCCAACCCTTCAATATCCACGAAAAAATAGACAATCTTGAGTAATGCTATCTAAGTCTGCTGAAAAATACTCAATTTAGGATCCCAGACACTTATCCAGGTGCCCATTCAACTTCTCAACTTTTCAAAATCTGTGAAGTTTTCTATCGGCATCATCAACTACTTCGTGTTGATCTCCTTAATCTTGTTCATGGTCTGAAACTTCCTTTCTTTAAACGGTGAGAAGTCTAGAATAAATTTATGGAGGGGTTTGACATGCATCAGCAATGCAATGTTTTGCAAAAAAAACCTTCCATGATACATATGGAGAATACGCAGGCTCCCTCAATGCGAATGAGACGGATGCAGAACAAGCAAATTCAACGCTGTAATGCAATATTACAATAGTAAAGTATTCAGTAAGGATCGAACTGAGAAATAATTATTGTAAAAATGTCTTCCTAAGCATTTGTTCTTGGTAGATGTCCTGATATTCATTTTCCTAGATATACACACAGCTAAAAAGAAGTGGGACTGAGAGGACTGAACTCGCCAGTAATGTATTGGAAAAACTAGTCCATCGTAAGACATACGCTCTTCAGATAGCTCTAATATGAAGTTATTGAATATGTTACTAATGCCTGCCATGGTGGTTAAAATCTATATGCATTAGAGAATCACTCTCTTTTGACCATCTAGTGTAATAAAATTAACCAGAACATGATTCTTTTTTAGTTTTTCTGGGATTAGTTGACCGAAACATCCTATTTGCGTAATGTTTGTCCACAAACATATTTTTGCTTTAATACCCTGTTTCTACTCCCGCCCCAAACCGAACGAATCCAAAAGTTGTATCCATTGATAAACAATAAGCAAACATTACTTGTTTACATTCGTTTGCAGTATAATCAGAGTCTCAAACGCATTTTCTCTGTGAAGAATCGATTGATTGTTAGAAGAAGGAAGGTCAGCATCAAAGGAAAGGCGCCGATCGATTTGGATTATTTTGAATGCTTTGATCTTGTTGATCAACATGTCTTGTGATTCATGGTCATTCTTTGTTGGTAAAATAGGTTCCCACTTCAGAGGCAAAGTTAAAACTGGTTTTTATTAAGAGGGGAAATATTTTTCAAATAAAAGCTTCTCCAAGAAAAACTGATGCATCTTTAGGTTTGGAATCTATCGAGGCTCTTTTTATCACCTGCATTTGATGCCAAGGGTTTGCAAAAAGATTTGGTTTATTTTTAGTTGTAGTCTACACAAAAAATATTCAGAATCAACTGTGTTTTCCCCATGAGGTTATTACATATAAATTGGACCTATTTTTTCAGTTACACACGAATTGATTTATTTCTAATTTCCAATGCATATTATTGGAATTGAGTGCTGAAACTTGCTAAAACAAAATCTAGGTAAAAAAAGATAGAGAATTTGATACTTAATTATTTATACCCGTTATGGTCTTTAGACTTTCAAATGTATTTTCATGAACTTGTTTTGTTTTTTTCTTGATTTCTTATCTGTTCACTGTCCCAACCTTATCTTGTCGCCTTTGAAAGTCAATAAAGCCTGGATTTACCTACGATTATAAAGTTATAGAGTTTTTGATGGATAACTAAATTCTGCAAGATACCTCCATTTCCAGATGGACTCGTTTTGACGGATGCCTCCATTTTCAGGTGATTAGGGTAAAACCAGAATGTAATGTTCTGTATAATCTCAATTACTCTGAATAGATTAATCGTTTAGCTTTAGTCTAAATCTGGGTTACAGAGGTAGGTATGTAGATTATATTGTACCAATTCTCCAATCAAAATCAGCATTTCAACCATTAAGTTGACCCCAACACCGGTGACTGATGTTGGATTAGAAATAAGCTATTACATCAGCCGCCAAGGATGCCAGCTATTTATATATGATATGACTTGACCTAGTCTGGCATAAGGCCACATGGATGGGATGAAAACTTTCTTTGTACCAAACTTTACTATGGGAAAAAACTACGAAAATCTTTATTCTTAAACCCTCAACCTTCGATTACGTTGGAATCGATTTCCCAGGAACTACATTTTTTTTCTAAAGGTGTGATCATTGCTCAATAGGAACGTTGCCATTAACAGTTACATGATACAGAGAATAATCTAAGACGATTTCAAGGTGAAGAGTTCTATATTTGCATCGAGTTTATTAAATGCTGCAATAAATGGAAAGATCAATATAATCGACCTATAAAAGCTGACTGGGGTGCTGTAGCCTTAAATGATGGTTAACAAGCTTTCCCCGCAGAACATTATTACGATGCAGTAACTTCAATCCTCACTTGGTGGCTAAGCTTAGTAAATATCTTTTGCAGCTGACATAGTTCCAGGAGAGAGGGTTACAGTCAGTGAAGCAGTTGCTCAGCAGGAGAGCCAAAGCAGAAGGAGAAACTTCCGAACATGAAAGCTGACGTAGATGCGATATGACAACGGCTGACCTAACGGATTTTCAATCTTCTCGGCTTAAACCGGGCAACCTGCGCCAGAACCGGACCAAGGACGCAAACAACGGAGAGAAGAGTGGGAAATACCGTCTGATTCGAACTGATTGGTTGGTCTGGGTGGAATAGAACGGAAAGAATATCGATCGATAAATTCCTGCAAATGGGTGTCAACAAATGTTGGTTGGTTGCAATGGTGTTACAGAACAGAGTGTTCCGCAACGCTCTCTACAATTCTATCCTTGATGAGCAGAGAACAATATTTGACTGCTACAAGATATTTAGATTCGGTTGTCAAGCAAGATCCATTCCTTCCAGACGAAAGTTTATCGATTTTTCAATGTTTTCATTCTCGACGAAGTGATACTCATTTGGTCAGGAACCGTTTCTAAAGTCGGTGTTCTTGACGAAAGGACCTGTTTACCGCCTGCTAGCGCTCGACAATGTCAGATGATAATCCGATAATCTCTACGATAACTAACAACGCCCGACACTGCCTGATATCTCCAGAAGTCACACCTAACATACAAACAACAGTTACTAAACTTTACCAATAAACACTAACCTTGACCCTCGTGAAATAATCAAGCGGGAGGTAATTAGCAGAATTATGGAAATTTTTCACTCAAAATACTAAAAGGTCATCTTGCAGAGTTTGTCGTTTTCAGGTGTTGTAGTGAACTGATGAAAGTGAACAGAAACATTAGACTCAAAATGCTTTGGAAGTCTGTCTGGCTCTATCTGTCAGTCAGTAATTTACTTATCACTGATGTGGGTAGCTACTTATCGGTGTAAACCTACCAGTGGCTGCCAAATATTTTATAACATGAAATTCAAATAATTACCTAGACCTAATGAGACGTGGAGATGTACAGATTCCTTAAGATTAATATCATTAAAAAATGGACTTGACAGACTGATTTCAAATACCAGCTGAGGTAGTTTGCGTTCACTTTGCTCTTTATCTTTATTCCACTCTTTGGAAAGGTATAGATCCACTATTTCCAAAAAGTCAGTCCCTGAATTACTCACAATTACCCTTAATTATTCTAGCTGTTCCATGAAACCCGCTACAACCTGCCGTATGTTACTTAGAAAGATTATGGGTACCGTCAAATTATTTCTATTCCTTCTATAAATGCCATTAGGGACCCAAAATATTATCCCGATAGTTTTCGAGGTTATATAATTATTTGATTTGGTTTGAAAGATTCTAACAGTCGTAATAAAGATAGCCTCTTATAGATTCTTCAATTGTCTTGAATTAATCCCGTCATAGGTATCTGGATAAATAGTGTGAATCCTCGTAATTTAGTTACAGCGGTAGATAATTAACCCCCTTTGCGTTTGTAACAGTTTCACACCAGCCTTTAACCCGTATGTAACTTGCACAGGTACTACTGTTGTATGCAGTCTACTGAAATATTAGTGCTGTACCATACTAATCCTTCGCTAGTGCGCTCTACCATAATAAACTTTTTTTTTCAACTTGGGAAATGAACATGTCCAACTGCCGACCTCTATATTTGCACAACATATTGCCTCACTCAAACACGCACCTTTAACCACGTGTAATTGTTTCTCGCCATGAGTGATCTAATCTAGTCTCTTATTTACCACGCTTCCCTAAATTAATACAACAGTATTTTCGACCAACCTTTCAAGTCTACGGACTTCTTATTTGCACCATCTAATCTTGTGTCGTTTCCTCTTGAAATAAACCCGTCATAATGATATAACTCCAATTTTCATCTTATAATTTCAACATCTATATTTCTCTGGTAAACAACATTTCAGATCTTAACTAATTTCTCAGTAAACTGGTGATCCCAAAAGAGAACAAAAGATATTGGTCAACAAACTGTAGGCAATACATTAGAATAGAGATGAAAGATATAACACACGTATCGTCACTTAATGACGTCTATTTGACGTGTGCTTGTCATGTCGGAGAAAGATTCGGTAGATGTGTCACATACTGATTTTTGTGCCCTTGTTTGTTTCTTGGGACTTTTCCCGCTATTTTGGATCTTTTCCAAAACACAAATGCAATATAATGACATCATTAACAGCTGATAGAAAAATTTGATGGGAATAGATTTATTCAATGACGTCTCATCTTTCAACAGCACAATTTAATGACATCACACCTCTTATTTCCCTCTTATTCCAGTTGTTTAACGTAACTGGGACCGACCAACAGATCAACCGACTAAAAAGCGTTCTATAGAAATATACTGGCACATCTAAGAAGTACGACTTATCCACGAGTAAAACCGATCTGATTTCTTTCTTTAATCATCGAGAATGAAAGTATGAATATTATTCGTGTAACAATACGCAAGAAGTGTCATTTGTTTCCTTTTCATCACTGCAGTTGTTTTAAATACATTCTTTTCAAACAGACACATTCCATTATCACAAATTGTATGCGTTATTTCACGACCATTTTCTCCATTGTTCACTTCTGAATTATTTGTACAGCTAGATTCACATGACACAGTCAATACAGGCTTCCAAGTTGCAAGGCAACTTAAGAGCAGTGTATTGTACTGTCAGACATAATAGATTAATGGATTTTTCTTTCTGTTGAAAACAATTCAACCACATTCTATATCAACGTATGATCGATGTTTTAGTCCTAAGATCATAGCAGGCTGAAACACATAGAATTAATCCTTAATTAAACTCATAGGACGTAAAAGAGAGGAATAAGGCATATAAAATTATCGAAAAGTGTACATAACAGTTAAGCTCGTCATCTTTTCTTGAGCATCTGATACTTAAAAGTTATCAAACATCATTTTTTTTCATTAGTGAATTTCGCTGCGAAACGTTTGTCAATGAGGAATGATTAATGTCAAGCTTGTTCGGGAGACAACTCACAAATGTTGATTGTTTATTCCTTAGTTAAGGATAGAATGAATTAGAAAACTCAAATGGTAATGGGCTGGTCACGTTGTAAGAATACCAAACACTTAATGGATATCGCAATTCATAACGTGTTTCCAAAGATATCATATGCAAAAACTGTGACCGGAAAAATAAGATGGGGTGACAAACGAGACAAGTTCAGAAAGTATTGGCTCTGCGACGCCAATAATAGAGAGGTCTAGCGAATTCTCAGAAAAGTCTACATCCAACAACGGACAGATGATGATGATGATGATGACGACGACGACGACGACGATGATGATGATGATGATGATGTGCTTTATTTATGAATCCAGTTGATGAATTGAGCTAAACTGATTATTTGCATTTGGACAATATATTTAATTCATAGAAATCCATAGTATCATTATTCAGTTATTAAAGTTTTATCCATGTTTTTCGATGTCCTGAAGCCACATTTCAAGTGAATTGTGTATTCCACTAGAGAAGAACGACTGGAACTACCAACGAGACTAGTAGTGTTGCATCAAACAAAAAAAAGTAGATCTAATTATGACAGCTCAGGATGCAGTATTTGGAAGAATTGTCCTTTCCTAGAACTATGATAGTCTGCAGCCAATCACCAGTTGACTTTTTTACCCAGGAACGGTGTTTTGTTTCTCTTCCAATGCGTTATTCAAACAAGCCAAATGCTCACTGTGGCATTACAAAGTAGAAATTCGTTCAAGACATAAGAAATTTTGCAAAAGACTTACTTATTGAATTATACCATGGATAAAAAAAAAACTTTCCCATTGGATTTCATATAAGTTGAAATGTTTTAGGATATCCTCGATCCAGCCAGAATTTTATTCGGTTTTCGATTATTAAAATAAATGCATTTTTCATCACCAGTAATAAATACATTTTTCATCGCCATAGAATATCTACCCGAAAATGACTTTTTTTCTGAGTCGAGCATATGAGAAAGAAGTGGCTGGTATGCGCTTCCGTAAATTCATCTGGAACTAATTTTTGTAGCAACTAAATTTTTCCTGAAGCTTTTAAACGACAGGCCGCAGTTGACCGATTGCTAAACCAATTAAGAGCAGAGTAAATCAGCGTTTGGAACATTCTTTTCAATATATAGGAAGAAGCACAGAGAAAAATATGTAACTATCTCGGTCATGAGGTAGAGTAAGTAAATACAGTCACTTATCGGTGAGTGATCTAAGACATAGTGAAGGAGAAAATCCGATATGACACTTACCTCATTTGATAAACGTTCACAGGTTTTTAGTCAATAACTCTCAACTCTTTATTGGATAGAGGTGTGAAGCACACATTTCTTCATTTCTATATCAGCCAACGTTAAAATAAAAGAGCACGCTTTTTAGCGACAATTTCTTTAAAGCAATTTATCATCATGATTTAAGATTAAGATGAAATATTTATCATGAAGGAATGAGTTAATTAGATTACAGATTCGGGTCAAATTTATATCATGACATGTCAGCTTGCTGACATTCACAAATGCTGAAATAAACATTGTTAGAAGATAATATTGTAGACCATTTAGCGAATTTGATCCAAATTTGTTGTCTCAGAATATTGTCATCCTAATTCAAGACATCTATCAAGGTCCTGACACTGTTATTTTGCAGTTGAAATGAAAGCCGTAGAATTTTTCTTGATCCCCAAGCAACATATAACGAAGACATGATCGGAGATTATATTTGGGAGCTTTGTTCACGGAAGTGAATATAAGTACAGTGGGAAATATTTGCAACCGGTAATTATATCCATCTAAAGCCTCCATGTGTATAGGTTTATGCGATGATAGATCGACGAAGAATCAATTAATCTGTCTTGCATTTTCACTTTACTGCCTAAAGATTATCTCCCTTCGTTTCCATTTCGTGTTTTGAGTTCATATGAGGAATGCTCTAAACAGAAATTAAATCTTGTACTTCATAACATCAAGTCATCCATTGACAAAAATTTCTTTCACTACCACATGATTTTAACCACTAAATCTTGTATCTCGTATATCTCATCATATTTGGTAACCCTTTGACAGAAAAAAAGTGCACTACATTACTATTACACAAAGCTGATGTACCAAAAACCAAGATCTAAATTCTAATTTCTAGTTATCAGTGACTATTTTGCATAGTCGTCGCTACTGATTTTATTGACCTTTGTTAACGAAGTCGAAAAGGGGTTATGTTTTGAGTTGTGTATGTTTGTCAGTCGGTTTGTTTGTTGATTTGTTTATTTATTTGTTTGTTTGGTTGTATGTTTATGTTTTCGTCTGTTCGTTCGACTGTGCACATGATATCTCCGAAAGTACTGAATTAATTTCGATTAAATTTAGTGGAAGGATGGACATTAAGGTAGGAGAGATATCCCCTGAAGTTCTCAACGGATTTCTGCGAAAATCCTGTGGATGGATGAACAATTGACTACGTAAAGAGTAATTACAATTTAGAGCAGGTCCATGCACAACTATATATCTTACATTGGAACTATTTTTCAAAACCACATGGTATCATCAAATTTCACGTTTGTCTACACACTGTGTCCGGGTATTCTCAATGAATTTCAATAATATTTTTTTGTGTGGGGGAGCAATAAGCTACAGAAGAATTTAATAATTTTGGCGCGGATCCATGCAGGATCACCTGCCTTGACAATGTTGTTGGCAAAGGTATGCGTTCTGTTTGCTTTCTACTCTTACATATAAGATAATGCATCTTTTCGTCGTCTTTGAACTTGAGTTGATAGTTTATTTTCTACTCGCGCCAATGATCAGTATTCGAGCCAATGTAAAAAAAAAAAGCATAATTTTGTATGCTGATTCTCTACAGAGACATCATTTGCCAGGGGGTCGGTCAACAAATTATAATTTGACTTGTACCGTATTATGTTCAGTAAATATCAAGTATTAATTTATCTTTGCTAATGAGCATTTCTTCAGAGTTGATTTTTTCAATAGAACATGAAATGATCTTTACTGCAGTGTGTGTGTATATATATATATATATATATATATATATATATATATATATATATATATATATGTATACATATATATATGTTGTGCATGTTTGCCCAAAAGGCACGGAACTTAGATAGAATGATATTCTGAATGTAATTGTTTTCCTTTTTACCGAATGCACATCGATATTTTTAACATGTATTTTGTTTTAATTCTAAGATTGAAACCTCATAATTATTCTGATGCGGAAAATTTGCATTTTACAATAATGTCGATTGAATGAAATATGCTTCTGAAATATGTTTTTAAAAGGCATTAAGTCTGAAAAAGAATCTATTTCCGTAATAAGACCGCTCGCGGGTGTTTTACTTTTCAATTTTTACGTTTGAATTGTTTTTAACTTTGACTTGTATATCTTCTAACCTTTGAATCATGCATTCAATGTTAAAATTACTTTCGTGCGTTCAAAATGAGAAACCACCTGAGAATTTTTTTTTTATCTATTTGAATGTGTTTTTTGTTCATTAAGAGTGAAAAAAATAAGGAAAGTAGTAAAATTCTCTATTTATAATTCTACAGGCAATTTTTCATTATCTTAACCGCCGGTGAACATTCAAAACATTTTAAAGCCAGGAATCATCTTTCAATTTTCTCGGTAACTTACCAGAGACGACGAATGTTCGTTTCTTTGTTTCTTTATTTCTAACCAACCAACATTCCTTCATCGACTTGGAAACAGTTGCACCCTCTGGGCTGAAAATGTGGTTACAAGACTAACTTTATCCCGGAATGAACATAGGACAAGACACTCCAACCTGCGGTTAGCCCCGGAGATAAATTTGAGCCAAGGTCAATTTTCGCATTTTTGAATTTCAAGGCTGCACCGTATAGGTTGCAAATATATGTAAAAGAATGACTTGATACCAAGTTGAACATACGATAGGTGGTGCTGACCTCCAAGTAAATCAAAGGTCAAAAATACTTTTAACTTACTAATTTGTACCTTTTCTATTTCTTCCTATAGACAACAAATATCGGTAGCGATGTTGGTCTCGTGGTTGGAGTCAAAGAAAATGGAATCAGCGTAATCATTTCCAACGGAAAAAAAAAATTAAAACTTGAGGATGACCCAGGCCAGTGCAAGTCTGCTTGTGAATGTTTGCAGATTAAGTCTGGACACAGCTCGGTGCTACGAGCAATCACACACCTTCTTTTCATCTCAGTGAATGGAATCTTTATGAATATATCTATTAGTCATATTCAAATAACTATGTTTAATTGGGTAATTGTATGGTTGTGAGAATTTTAAATTTTTGATGGATATACGCAAGTATCCACATAAAAGCTGTACATGCGGATTAGTATCTTTGAATGCCTAATATTATGACTACACCGGATTGGTCAATGAGAAATAGATAGCTAAGATAATAATTGAAAGGTTGTAACAAAATTATATAGCCTATTTTGACATAACAATGAATGATATGTCACAGAAAAACTGGTTGTTTGGAACTAAGAGGAATGAAACCGGAGTAGGTGTGTGAATGCTTTTAGAAATACCAGCTTTCTCATATTTTTCCTGATCATTAATTATCATTCAACCCTATTTTTTTGTGAAATAAGTAATAATCTCAATATAATAAGTTTCTTCAAATGACTTGTTTATACTGCACGATGTTAGGGTATTTTTTTCTTAAATGATATTCTATCCAACGACTGTGTACCAAGTCACACTTACAAACAGCTAGAAATGAATCGAGTCTAAAAAAAATCATCATCATCAAAAATTAGAATACTTGATTCATTAAAAATAAATTACCCATTAGAATAGTTTTTGGCTCATTAGTGCCGATCCATAAATGAATCATCATCATCATCATCATCATCATCATCATCATCATCATCAGTCTTCAAAGTCCTTCGTTGGACATAGACCATCCCTAAAATTCAACATACTTCTCTATCATGGGTATTGTAGAGCCAGTACTTTCTGATTTTATCAAGCTCATCTATCTATCTAATATTCGGCTGGCCTCGGTTCTGCATGTGATATCGGGGGATCCACGTTGTGAATCACGATGTCCATCGGTTGTCCACCATTCTTTGAACATGGCCAGCCCATTGTCATCTGAGATTTTTAATGGATTCTATGATGTCCCTGACTCTTGTCTTTTTCCGGATCTACTGCACAGTCCTGTGGTCTCTCCATGTGAGGCTCAGCGTAATTCTTTCATGTGCACGTTGCATGGTTCTTAATTTGCAGATCCGTCTCTTGGTTAAGTTCTATGTTTCAGCTCCATAAGTGACTATTGGGAGCGTGTATTAGTTATACACCCTTCTTTTTAGGATTAATGGGATCTTCTTATTTTTGAAGGTTGACCTTGCTCTACCTAAGGCTTGCCATCCTAGTGTGATTCTTCGCTTGATTTCTTCTTTTGAGGGTTTCATGGAGATTCGTTGTCCAAGGTAGATGTAGTGATCTACTTTCTCCGGTTCTGTGTCCTCAATTTTGATCACAATGTTTTTATCTCCGATGAGGTTGTTGTAGATGATCTTCGTCATGCCAAAGTTCATGTGTAGGCCGACTTTATTGCTCTCTTCATTTAGTTCATCTCTCATTAGTTGAAGGTCCTGTAAGTTCTCTGCAAAAAGGGCAATGTCATGTGCAATTCTGAGGTTACTCAGATATTCGCCGTCTTTTCAAATTTCCTTTACTCTCCCAATCTAGTCTTCTGAAGATCATCTCGAGGTAGGCTGTGAAGAGTTTAGGTGAGCTGGTATCACTTTGTCTTACTCCTTTCTGGATTCTAAAGGGGTCTGAGTCTTTATGTAGCCTGATAAAGTTTCAGTACTTCGACATATACTGGATCAACACCTTGTCGAGTGATGGCCCTCATGACCTTTGGGATTTCTACTGAGTCAAACGCCTTATTTAAGTCGATAAATGCTACGGTGAGTGGTAGTTTATATTCTGCTGCTTTTTATCTCAGCTGATTAATCCAATGCAAATGGTCCATAGTCGAGAAGCTTCTTCTAAAGCCAGCTTGCTCTCGATGTTGGTTTTCATCAAGTGTTTTTGTGTTTCAATTGGTGATGATTTTTGTGAAAAGTTTGTATGCACAGTTGAGTAGGCTTATAGGCCTATTGTTGTTGGGGTCTTCTGGGTTTCCTTTTTTAAATAAAAACATGATTATAGTGTTTCAATCATCAGGGACTTTACTGTGTTGT
Source organism: Thysanoteuthis rhombus (assembly GCA_963457665.1). Classification (NCBI taxonomy): domain Eukaryota; kingdom Metazoa; phylum Mollusca; class Cephalopoda; order Oegopsida; family Thysanoteuthidae; genus Thysanoteuthis; species Thysanoteuthis major. Next base: position 73,116,974 of record OY735199.1, read on the forward strand.
AGACACAAATTGAAAAGGACAGCCAGTTTCTTAGTGATGATTTTACCCACTTTTCGGAGTAGGTCAATGGTGATGTTATCTGGTCCAGGGGCCGTTCCTTTCTCTGTCTGTTTAATGGCTTGTTTTACCTCCCTCTGGGTTACTTTTGAGAAGTCCTCGAGTTGATTGCTCACATTTTGCGTATCCTGTTTATTGTTTTGTTGTCTTTGTTTGGGCGAATAAAGTTTTTGGTAAAATTCTTTGGCACGTTCGACAATCCTGTCTCTGTCTGTTGTTAGGTTTCCATTTTCCTCGAGTATGCTGGTCATTTGCTTTCATGCTTGTATAGCATTCTAGTTTCCTTATAAACTACGTGAAACAAATTGACAGAATCAATATCTTTAAAAAGTATCATAGTCACTAAATTCTAGAAGTAATTCACTGTGTCCCACACATACCAGTGTGAAAGATAATCTTAGATGTGTAAAAAGTATTAGGATAATGATTGCAGTTTGAACGAGATTCAAAGCTAACACAATTTTTATTTTACATCATATACCGCCATTGGAAAATTCTGAATAGTTGTGTCTTCATAATGAAAGCAAGAGTATCTTTGAATATTACTTTTAGTTTGAGATTAGGTCCTCTAGCTTGCACACTATACAGCAATGCTCAAGCAGGCAAGTCTTTCACAAAACAAGATAGTTGGTGGGCTGACTTGAGAAAAATATAATAGTTGTCCTGTTGTGCAAAAAGGTTATGATGGTTCACTGAGCCCTTTGATCGAAAGTGCTTCGGTTTCCACTGCTTAGCACCGCAGAAATAGACTGGTCTGTTGGTATATTAATGAGTAATTCTTTTTTCTGTCAACATTCATCTGAATAAATAAGGTTGTCTCCATTCCCAATGGATTATATAACTGGCGATGGCTAGAGGATAGATTGTCCAAAAAGTTGTGTTCATAACAGTAAGAATATACAGACGGTATTCAAGTGTCAGAAAAAAATTGGTGTTTCAAAAACCTATTTACATAGATGTGTGAATTTTACATTGCTAATATTTCAGTCCAATGATATTTCTACAGCTTTTTCATATCTGCCTATGTATTTCTTATTTGATTGAGTAAAATACTGATTCACTGTTAACGCATTTAAAAATTACAAAATACATATGAACTCCGCAGAATATCAAACGTTCAATAATATAAAAGAAAATCATTCAATTTGTTTTAATAAGGTAATAATAAAATTTTTATAAAGAAAAGCTGATTGGTCGGCCATATTATCTTTTTAAAAATCAGCATAGATAGCTTGAAATTTGAAGCATCAAGGAAACGGTAATTTCAGTGTTGTGTTAATTTCTCATTAAAACAAAGAAAATCGATTCGTCTTTAGTGAAGACGTACATAAATAGGTTAATGATAAAAATTCCATTACAAGTAATCATTTATTTCTCATTTTAGTTTCTATGTGTCTTTTTGTATCCCGCTGATAAAATAAAATGAGCGAAGGAAGAAAAAATGATGGGAATCTTTTAAGAACGTCGGTTTCAATGATGTTCGAGTAAATTACGTAATAAAACATACCTTTCAAAAGTATAAATTCAATACGAAATAATTGAAAATTACGATGCCATGTGAAATTAAACAGTAAATGATTTTGATCACAAATCACGAGATGTTGTTTAAAAGTGCTATTTTGAATTAATCAGCAACGACAGACATCGTCATGAAGAAAGTAATTATCAATCTCGAGATGTTTTGATAGGAACTCTTTTCTTTCGGAGGAAAGAATTATAACTGGCGAGAATCAATTAAAAAAAAGAGGTGTAAGATTTTCACTGGCAATAGAAACAAGTAATAGAATAGAAATAGGAAATTATGTTGAAGTACTTAAATGATAAAAGTATTATAGATACTAACGATTTTTTTCTTTCAGAGACCCTCATTTATAGTCTGTATATAAATTGAAACATGCATTGTTGGATATAATAAGATAACAACAACGGTAAACAGGAAGTTCGCACGTCTGTGGTTTTATCTCAAGTGCCGAATGATGAGGCCCTTGAGAAAGAATATAGATTTTAAAGCAGGGTAAGCAATTTCAGATTAATGAATAATCTGAGACGAGTAAAATGTTCGATGTTAGAATAAGTACAAGGCTGATGACAACACAAAGAAGTCTTACATGATCTCGTTGTGTTATCATGCAATCACTCAATCGGGAACTATTGTGGGCTTTCAATGGATCAAATAGTGTAGCGTTCCAAGTATCAGTATTTCATTTTGAGATCATCACTATCATCATCAGCTGAAGTAGTATATTAGCGTCTGTCGTTGAACATATGCCTACCAAAAATTCACCAGATCTTTCTACTAACATAGACATCGTCATAGTCTTAACTTGTCTAGTTCGTCACGCTATTTAATTTTCTGCCAGCCATAATTTCTCATATGATCCATGGGGATCCACGTTGTGAGGCATGCTGACTACCATTCTTGAAACATAACCTGCCCATTGCCATTGTTAGGGTTTATAGTGTATGGAGGTAATTACACAATTTTCTCTGTTAAGAGTGTCGTTTGTATAAGTCCTCGACAAGAAAAAATATCCCCCTGTCTCTAGTCTTTCGGTGGCAGAGGTTTCTTTTATCTTTATCCCTTCAGCTGTAATTAACATGACACTAGTCAGACGTCACAAACGACAGCCTTATCTCGAAACATTCCAGCATTAGAGCCACGAACACCCACTACCAGCCCGTCTTCTTGCGTCGCCGATTCTTTCCTGGCAAATATCGGAGACAAAAGCACTCATTTTTCGAATGTCAATCTCTCACGCATAAACAAGTATTTCTAGATGTACCTGCATTCTCATCGCCGATACTAGTATTCAATGCACGGGCCTAGGGAAGTGCCAGGATTTTGAATGCTGATATTACAAAAAAGAAAAGAAAAAAAGAGGGCTTTTTGAAGTGATAGAAATGATATTGAAGAACTAATTCTCTAAGACAAAAAGTAAGGAAAGAGAAACTTGAAAGGAAAGAAACCAGTAATACAACGGTTGTAAGCCATGAAATTCTTCTGGTTAGTTTTGACATGTTTTTAATTTCATACTAATTTTCAGTTGCATTTTATTTCACAAGTTTGAATGGGACCCTTAACCCCCCAGTAATAAATAAATAACGTAATCAGAAAATAAAGAGCAAGCCCTCGGTGAGCATCTAACTCACACACTTTAGCTAGTAGGGTTCCAGTTTACATTTGAAAAAAAAAAACTAACAATATCGTTTTCAGATTCTTGTTGAGAACAGTTAATATAGTAATGTACAACCGGGCCTCGAGAAGAAAAAAAAACATGACCAGTATCCTGTTATCATTCTTAGATCTTCAAAGGTAGTCTGGTAAATAAATCAGTACAATTTAGCGTAAAAGGGTGGTTACCAACAGCAGAACCAGAATCGGCGTACCGAATAGGAATTTTGGTTATGGCCGTCTATGTTTATGATAATGTATTTTATAAAAGTAATAATCCACCTCTCCATGCGGTCTGTATCCTCACAAGTTATGTTAACAAAAAGTATTGTCAATGACATGCAAAAGTTGCTGATAAAGAAAATAGAGAGTGAGTGTGAACAAGCTTCCCATAAATGACTTCACTGCCAAGTGAAACGCTGTTACATGTATCGTCAATCTAGTCACCTGCCAACAATACCATTTAATGTGGGAAAAAAGAGTTAGGTACCATGCATAAAGCTATTTTCCCCAAACAAGAATCCAGTTTGCTGGAGCAGATTCAATTCTTAGTAAGCAAAACCGAATGTACTTAAAAAAGTAAGTTGGTCAATATTTTCTCTCTCCTGATAGAGCTTTCAATAGAGGCATGGAGCGAAGTTGAAGTGTTCCATTTAAAATCAAGCGATTTTAAAGCAATCAAAGTTGCTTCCCGTTTCGGACGACATATGAGACAATTTTTGTTTTTTTTACCAATCCCTGAATGATCTTTGGAGACCTGATTATTGTTTATAGTCATTGAGAGATTTTACGGGCCGGTCTACTTATAGGTCTAGAGGGCTCCAACTTCCCTACTTTCCATCTACGGCGAGAGAGAAGAGCTGGGTTTATGCCTTTTCCCAAGGACGTTAGTGCAAAGAGGATATCAACTGCCCCAGCTGGAGTTTGAACTCGGTTCACTGATACCATTCTCTTTGACCTCGACCATTAGTCAACCGGTACCTTCTTACTGCCATTAGATAACCATAAATTTATCGCAACTCAGTTGTGCAAGGAGTTATGGATTTAAGCCATGCATTTTATTCAATCATAAAAGAAAAAAAAAAGCAAACACAGCTAAATGAAATTGGCATCATCTTTTATTACATAATGTCATACAATAATATAAATATGAAGCGAAATCTCTCAAAACTGTCAACAATAACAATAAAAGAAGGAAAATATTTTACTGCCAACGAAATAAGATTCGTAGAAATCAAATGGTAAATCAAAAACAATATCTTATAGTTTAACAAAGGAAAATCAACTTTGTTTGGGAAACATCAGGAAGAGAACATAGAAATAATATACTATCCACTTAAAAAAAAAAAAACGATTTCAGGATACCTCTAAGTTATCAGTGTGCCACGCATTGTGTCTGGTTCCCACATTTTGCCAATCACCACATCCCATCCACTTTTGTGTGTTGACTCCTCAGGCTGCTATTCGTTACTATTTAACTGCAGAGACGCTTGCTAATGCTATCAAAGGGTGAGTTACAGATGGAATTACTATTTATTCAGATTGTAGGGGAGTGGGGTTACTCCGCCGAAGAAAAGAATGTTGCTAGTTTTCATCACTCCAAGGTGAGCTGTCGATACAATTTCGTTACCCGGAAACAGGAGACAACACGCAAGAAACGGAAGAGACGTTGGGATCGGCGAGGAACAAAGTGACATTCACTTTCCAGAGAGGTACCGATTTCAATTTTCATACTCATTGCCGAGTTATTTTTCAACAAAAAAAAAATAAAACAGAAACAAGCCAACTATTAAACTTTTTTTTTTTATATTGGTCAGGTTAGAGGGAGGGATAAAGTGAGCCATTATGATTATTGTGCCGGTAACATTTTGACGTTAAATACATTTTTCAGCTATCAATATTCAAATAATTGTCGGCAAAACGGTTATTTATTGATTGATTTCATAATTGCAGACTGTTCGTTGAATAGTCCATGATGCAAATAAAAATGATTATTATGCAGTTTTTTTCTGAATTATTAAACGCTGTACATAAAAGTGGTCAATACTAAAGGTGGCAGGGGGGGGTTCAAATCACATAAAGAACACCATTCAAAATCTTGATATCACATGTTTAATACATTTTCTCGCATTTCCTTCAGAAAAAAAAAGTTTTTTTTTAATTGTTACATCAGCTTTACCCATTGCACGGTTGGATATTAAAGACAGTTTGATTATCGTCTAATTTTGCGTCTCTTTTAAACGTTTAAAAGGGGGGAACTTCATATATTTTCCACAAGGGATACTTATACATTTTAACAATGCGCATTTATTCACTTAAGAACAATGTTGATAAAGTCGATTTTATAAGTTGTATAGATTTTGGTACGACACATTGTCAAACACAAACTTACGTACAAGCGCGTTAACTCACACTTCTTACACATCCATGCGCATGAATACAGCCAATTAAAAAATAGTTCGCTGTTTTGTTGTTTTATCAGAAAGAAAGAAAAAAAATGCTTGGGTTTGTGTAATTGGTAATAATAATTACATTGAGTTTTTAGTCTCTGCAAAATTTAATTCTCCATAGAAATCAATTATATAGAAAATGGCATTGTCTTACCCACCGGTGTGTGCTAACTTCGGCGCATATCCCAAGAGACTATTAACACATAGTAACATAAATGCTCCACATAATATACACATTCACTCCCATAGACTTATGCACAGGCACGCACGCACACATACATTCACACACTTATAATGTTCTTACGATTATACTCATACCCAAAGCCCAGCTGCTAAAACGGACACGAACTTACATCTATACAAAAATTAACACGTATTAACACGCACACTCACGCAAACATCACAAACACATACACACACACACACACACATATATATATATATATATATATATATATATATATATATATATATATATATATGTATATATATATATATATATGTATATATATATGTATATATATATGTATATATATATGTATATATATATATATATATATATATATGTTGGGATATGACGTTATTCATTTGTATGTACAGAAAGAGGAAGGGGGAAAAGAATTACTAAACTTATCTCAGTCAGGTACGGAGCCACGTGGAGGAAGAAGATTGTACTGCGCAAGTCAGAGATATCATAGAATCCATTGGAAAACTCAAATGGCAATGGGCAGGCCATTTTGCAAGAATGTCAGACAAACGCTTGACATCATGACTCACAACGTTGATCCCCAGAGATCACATGCAGTTCTGGTGGCCGGCAGAAAATAAGATGACGAGAAAATTTATACAGGTTCAGGATATATTGGCATCGTGACGTCTACGATACAGAGATCTGGTGAATCTTGGGGAAGGTATATCTCTAACGATGATAAAACTTGAGTGAATACGCCGGCCTGCCCGTCTTATAGGTCACCATTAACAATCCTGGCATTTTCTTAGGCACGATCACCAACGCAAGCGCAAAGGAGAAAAACCCAACTATATATATATATATATATATATATATATATATATATATATATATATATATATATATATATATATATATATATATATTCGTGTCACGTGAGCGTAAACATACAAGGTCTTCTGCGGAGAACTTCCCAAAGCGTATGCTCGCTAATGTATATCTATATATGATAAGAATTCATTCATGTATTTAATCAAAGTCAAAAACGTTCATAAGCTGACATACACACATAGTTATTAAGTTTAGCTGAGTCCGGCACAAGGCCAAAAAGGGGAAATGGGAGAGTAGGAAGATTGAATTAGGCCAATTTTCCGAGTAGGTTAGCCTGCCTGTCTTGTAAATCACACTTACACCAATACACACCCACACACCATACACACACACACACAAATATAAATATTTTTTTTACATTAGACCATACTCACAGAGAGAAACTCACTAGGATGCATGCACTGTCACATTTATTTCAACGTACATACATTTGCAAGAGCTTTATGTCCATCGATATGTGTTGGAATTATATTTGAATACAAACAAAAACATATGTAGAATCACGCCATAAAAACATACCACGTCTACGAACTCAAATCAAATGGATACAAATAAGCTTATATGCAAATACATTTTTTTAGAACTAATGTCTGAACACACTCATAGACATTTTTGGTAGCTATTTTTACATTTCTTTTTGATTGGTAGCAAAACAGAAATAAAGAAGAAAAATCAGCGTTTGAATTGTATGAATACAGTTTTCTCTTTATCACCAACATTTGATTATCCTCATTTCCATACTCTTAATAAAAGGGATAAACTTGCAGCATTCAAACTATAATTCATGTTTTAAAAAATTCATTTACCGGTTTTTCTTGAAATTCATTTTGATTTTGATGATTGTTTTATTCCATACTTTTCGCATACAACTTTAGAAAATAAATGAAACAAGAACCTCTGACAGCGAGTGTACTATTCTCAAGACAGATGCGACCAAGCACAAGTTCAAGAGAAATTATATGAATGAAATTGTTATTACATTTTCTTTTGTATATCTCATTTAAAGATTTATAAGAGATTAGATAGGTCTTGAATAAACGGAGATATTCAGGAAAGTCATTTTTTTTTTTGTAACACGCGCCATTTTCCTGGTTTGTTTATCTAATGTATATCAACTACTAAAGATATCGTCAGTAAGAGTGGCGATATAATTCACCCTTGTTTCTATGTTACTACAATAATGCTAAACTTGGGATTTAATTTCCGTCATTTTAACGAAAATACAGATGGCAGGACGGCTTATATGAGTTATTTTCCCTTTGATCCGATTTTGTTTCGTATGAATTCTCTTATTTCTTTTCATCTTTAACACCACGCAGCTTACAGCATTTCATACACAGGATCATGTAAGCCATACTTCCGTGAGAATGGCAGAAATTAAGTTCGTGGTTTAGTTACATTTTAAATAAAACGCCAACCGTAAAACATTTTCTTTTTTTCGAAAGTAAAGTTTTTTGGATGTTTTCTTCCTGTTTGCTAGTCTAAAGGATTGAATGCATCTTATATTCGAATGAAAGAAAATTCTCCTAAGAGAACTATGTACGTAAGATAGAAAATAACATACTTTTATGGTGTAAATTGATAGCTAATTGTAAATAACTTTTGCTATCAAATGGTACATCTTGTTTTCTAATCATAGTTGAGTTTCCATCCGCAATAAAATCAAACATTAGATGTCTGTCGAGAATAATAAAGACAACATTTTTCACTTGCTTTTTAGCTTTCGTAGATAGATATATTTGGAATATAACCTATAAAAAATATTAAAAAAAACAAGCTAAGTTGCTGCAAAGTCAAACTCAGCTTCAACTTTTAGTCCATCTGTAGATGATGACTGCATCTTTCTTATAGTGTATATAATAGATAAATTGGTAGATATACAGGACATGTCTGTTTTTGTTCAGTTAGTAAAAAAACCACCAATCAATCACGTCGTCATGATTTCAAGTCACGGTAGCTAAATGCTATTTTTTTATTCATTGGTTTAGTTTAACGTGACGGCATAAGCAAACAGTGGACCTTAATTACGTGAAGATTGTTCTTGATCTTGATACGGTGGGAAAACGAGTCAACTCAAACATGGACCAGAGGTTGAAAAACTTGCTTTTAGGTTCTTTTAACCAAGTTTAGTTTAAGATACAGAATTTTCTTTTTTAGATTAACTCATTTATTTTCGCGGAAAAATGATGATACAAAATGACATTATAGATACAAAAATGTAGCCAATACCTTTCAAGAAACCACCGAATCTGGTACTTGTAGCCCATCCGGCAACTCTGCTTCGCTTACACAATGAATGTAGTGAAAACAAAATCTATATACCTTCCTGAATTACACAGAAATGAAATAATCCTTGCTTACGCGAGCGTGAAATATCTTTATATTTACGATTAACTAGCTACTGTATTTTACACCAAGCAAAGAAAAAACAAAAATCACTTGCTTCAAGAAAAAAAAAGCAACTATAATTCCCGAATTACTATAGACAACCACACATAAGTAATTAATCCTAAACGAATGGGCTATTGATAGATCTTCGTTAGCATTTGTGTGATCAAGCCTTGGACAGCGTGACTAAGAAGCACGGCCAGGCTGTTTCATAGTTATTTAGCTTTAAAATACGTATTATCAAATGGTGAAAACCGTATCCTTCTATCTCTGAAAATTTCAGAGATATAGAGCAGTTTTATGATCAGTGAATCTGATAAGAGAGAGTTAGTTCCGTATTGGGTCACAAAAACACTAATTTTCAATTTTTCTTACGTTCTTCCCATATCCAAGAATTTTTTTTAATCAATCATAGTCTGCAGTTCTCATCAATTCATCTATGCTATACAGTATATGCTAAACTTAGCTAAGTATGGCTCAAGGTTAAATTTGTAGACATTGATTGAAAATTAAACTCACTATAGACTTTGAGATGGGACAGTTGAATGTGGTTACATTGCAAGCTGTACTCTACATTTATATGCTACGTTTTTTTTCTAATTGAAGCTACTTTATGATCTTAAAACTTGTCTCGTCATGTATTTATTTATTGAATTACTTTGAATACCAAAATGTATTATACTCTATCGCAGCTGTTACACGGCGACGTATATAGATAGGAAATAATACTTGGTATACACATACACACATTCATAACATAGATATATTACATCTACTATATATATATATGTATATATATATATATATATATATATATATATGTGTGTGTGTGTGTGTGTGTGTGTGTATAATGTTTCGTTGGTCAAAAGTTCGTTTAGTATTTATTGGCTTATTACGGAAAAATTGTTTTGCATTAAAATCATTGAAAACATATTAACCAGCTTGTTGCACCATTTTCTGTCATCTTTCAGACAATCTATCCACTCGAGACTTGCTATAACTGTTTTTGTAGAAAACTGTATTTTCTTTGCATAAAGTTAATTCTATAAAAACCCAGACAAATGGTGATTCTTTGGTACCATGTATTGTGAATACGTAAGAGGAAAAAGTAAGATAAAAAAAATTAATGAACACTTCTTGACTAAACTGTAACAATTGTTGTTCTGATACGAAAAGTAATGGGTGGTATTTTCTTATCCTGGTTGGATACCACACCCTTATTATTAACTAATGTCCGGCGCTTTTCTTGTAAATCTAATGTCAGTAGATCTGATTGTGGGCATTAATTGTTAGAATCAATCGTTTGATTCTACAGAATGGAAGGAAATCATGGATGATGACTCATCTTTTATACCACAATATTCAAACCACCTCCTTCTTTGACGAATACCATCTTTTTGTACAGTTTATGGTATTCCATTGTGCTGGCCCCACGATCTCTTGCACGCTGCGTTGTTGTAAAGCAACCATGTTTCATCATCTGGCAAAATTTTTCTTCAAAAACAATACAATCTCTAACGTTTCAATAGCAAATATCCCAGGTAAATACGGCCCACCAGGTTTTCTCACTTGAGTGGAAAGTCCTTATGAAAGAAACTGATATAACTAAGCTAGTTATGATAATTTTCAACGTTTGATTTGTGTTTTGAGAGTATACTTGCTATCCCCTGCGTTGCGAAACGTTGATTATCCTCAAGTATGGCATCATTTGATTTCTCTCATTCTCAACTAGTTTACCCGACTGTAGAGCTTCGTTAAGCTAAAAAATCATCTAGAAAACGTTGCAAACTTTCGTTTTGAATCTTTTGAAATTAGATGGCAAGAAGTTATCGTTCTTAAAACGATTGAACGTCAAAAAACAGAGCGAGCTTTTTGGACAACTCTCTTTCTCTTCTCCGTGTGTGTGTGTATGTATATATATATATATATATATATATATATATATATATATATATATATATATATATATATATACTTCCTGAAGCATGTATAGCTCATCAAATCATTCACTAATTAATAAAGTCTGCATACACCCTTACTCCTGAGTCTGCCTCACTTCCTATTGTTCACACGTATATATATATATATATATATATATATATATATATATATATATATATATATATATATATATATATATATATATATAAGATGGATGGATGGATTGGTAGTTAAATAAACAGACGGACAGGCAGATAAAAGTTTCATGAACGAATCATAACATTTCAGAATGCATCAATGTATATTTACATTTTTGTTTTATATTTACATTGATCATTATTACTTAAACTATCTTATTTTTCAGCTTACTTCATGTATCATTTTCCACAGGGAACACGTCTGTCTATGTGATTTAGAAAGTATATTAACAACTTCATATAGTCAAAAGAGTTTTTCAGACATCTTGATAAATACTCTGACAATAAGAGAATACTTCAACCTATATCATTCGTTGAATGTGTGGTTTTGAACTGTCAGAGGAATTACATACACTCGTGAACATAAATATATACGTACGTCTATGTACATATATATATATATATATATATATATATATATATATATATATATATATATATATGTGTGTGTGTGTGTGTGTGTGTGTGTGTGTGTGTGTGTGAGTGTGTGTGTTTGTGTGTGTGCATCTGTGTTAGTAAGATCTCTACGCATGCATATATTTTTACTATACGAATATACTGAAGTATATTTTTAGAATACATGCTCATGAATCTATACGTGTTGATACAATACTATACATAACCTATATATTTTTTGCTATACTTTTGTCAATGATTGGATTTATTAAACCGGTTGTCAGCTGAAAACAAATGTCTGACATGTGAGAAATTCTGTTTAAAACCAAGCAAATGAATTAAACCACTTCGTCAATGAAACTATTGTCATTCCTTTTCCACAAAGAAAAATAATTTCACGTCCATTCTCAGTGACACACGTATGCATATGCATATATACAATTATAGACAAAATTACAATCATATAAATGCACATATATATATTTATACAAGTGCAAACATTAATACACATTTATCTGCAAATACATACATTCATATGTATATATGTATGAATATATATATATAAACGCACATACACACACAATCATATATACATACACACACACACACACACACACACACATATATATATAGATATATATGTGTGTGTATATATATATATATATATATATACGCTCTTTCTCTCTCTCTCTCTATATATATATATATATAGGGGTATACTCTCTTCTGTATGCGTATATATATATATATATAACCAATATCATAGGAATAAATATGCAATTATTGTATACTATACATGAGTAATTTCACAGTCCCATGCTTAGTAACAATCACAGCTAACACACACAGACACACATATATATGGTATTGACTAAAATGTATTTCAATATATATTTATATTCAATTCAATTGAATATATATATGTGTTTGTATATATATATATATATATATATATATATATATATATATATATATATATATATATATATACATATATTGTGTGCATGTTTTATAGCATATATATATATGCAAATCTATACTGGTTTTTCTATATGTGTTGGTGTAGCTATATGTTGACTTATGCTTCTTTGCATTGGAATAAATACATACTTTCACATGTACATGCATATATATATATATATATATATATATATATATATATATATATATATATATATATATATATATATATATATGCATGTACGTGTACATTCCACTTCTTCTCATTATTACTTACGATGAGACATGCGTACATATCCACATCGATACCAACGTATACAATTAAATGAAAGAAAACTAATAATACTGATCCATATATGTGCAGATATGTGTTTATAATTTAATTTGAGTAAACTAAGTTCTTCTTAAGCACGTATACACAGAAAAATCAAGTCATCAGACAAACAGATTATTGAATAAAGTACTGTATATGATACTAGGAATAAGTAGCAGGTATAAAATTTATTTTCATTTTTCTCGACAAAATCAATTCAGATTCGGATATCAGTGTTGATCGATAGTAATCTGTGCCGAGTAGATTGGAACTAGAAACTTCAAGGAGGGATGGGGAATTTTCGGATAAATGCAACATGAAAGTGATATGTTTCTTCCTTTTTTTTTTTTTTTTGCGTTTTCATTTTTGGTTTAAAATATAAGGTTTTGCGTTCATCTTCCTGCAAATATCTGTACCATGTTGGTACGCTTCTTGCATGAGACAGAAAAGACTTGCCCAAGGTCTGTTCTTCATTTCCCGTCTTTGTATCCAAGCCAGCTGAAGGAACCCAAAACATTCACCAGATAAGCTACAACACCAAGCTCATTTATACATCAGCTTGTTACGAGTTTATCGAATATTCGAGGTATTCTTTCCCAGTGGGGGCAGCATGTTTTGAACTGGTTTGTCTGTCGGCTGTATGGGTTTGTTCATTTTTTTTTTTTTTTTTGGCTTTAAAACTTTGTTCATGTTTATTTGATAAACCCTATCAATAAATTGAAAATATGATGGATGAAGCTCAGGGCTTAGAGCATAGGACTAGAGATAATGAGGTTGAGTCTTCTATCTCCGGCGAGGCTCTTAAAACGTGGCTGCTACCTCGTCACACAGAAGGGCATATCTGACATCAAACACAATACAATGTTCGAAGACAGTGTTTAGATATGACATTTTGGTAGGGGGCTGAAGAATTATGTTTGCTTTACCCAAAAGGAATGTTTTAATATTTGCAACAGGTGGCTAAGCATAGAATAGCCAATGTATAGTTGTTGGCCCATATCTTTGGAAAGTAAAGATGATGATGTATGTAATGATGGTAATTTTGTGAAAAAAAAAGACATTTTCAAAGACTGTTTAAAACATCTATGTCCATTCTAAGAAACAGCAAACGAATTACATTGAAACGAACCCGTTGTCGTGCGTGTTCTTGAATGGGCGGTTTTCGTTTTGTCATTTACGTAGAAAGAACAAGTTTGTAATGAACTGAAACACAAGAGTCCACAAATGGAAATATAAATTAGTGGTTAGTCTTACAGAGAGGTTCTCAGGTGTAACCCCCGTCAGGGAGAATAAAGACTAAAGGCTTGCTTTCTTTAAATCGGCCATGTTCTGCATTTGCTCGTCTTTTGTATTGTCAAAAATATTGAAAGTTGAAGAGATAGATAAATAGATCTGAACAGAAAAATACATAGATAGGTAGATAGATATATATGAACCTATAGATATGAGAAGACACGCACACACGTACGTGTATGTATATATATATATATATATATATATATATATATATATATATATATATATATATATATATATATATAGTGTTATATTATACAGAAACTTATTTGAAATTATCTCTCGTCATTACATGGTTAATGTATCACTCAACCTTGACAACGTAAATAGATTACCAGCGGGTATTTGGCTCAATGGTTGGAGCATTGCAACGTTTGAACAGTTTGAACGTTTGAATCGGTGACAGGTTCGTTCCCTGCAGCACTCCCATTCCTTTTATTGTTTATTCTATCTTAGTAAGGATTGGAGATAATTTCAAACAATTGTTTCAATACAATATATATATATATATATATATATATATATATATATATATATATATATATATATATATATATATATATATATATATGTATATATATAATATAGTATAATTCATAATTCATTCAGCCGGATCACATATATCTCTTACTACACACAGACATACATACATACATACATATATATATATATATATATATATATATATATATATATATATAACAAAATATATATATATAACAAAATATATATATGTAACTAGATATATATATATGTACATATATATATATATATATGTGTGTGTGTATATATATATATATATATATATATATATATATATATATATACACACTCATATATATATATACTCATATATATACTCATATATATGTGTGTATGTGTGTAGGAACAGTTTGATATGAGTATAGACAGATAGATACATATGAAAAGATGTAAGTAGATAGATATGATTAGACATAGAAAGATAGATACATAGATTAAGACAGATATCAGAGAAAACTACTGGCAGAAATTAATGGTGAATATACAAGTTGTTTTGAAGATAGATTGATAGGGGGAGAATAGCAATACTGACAGAAAAAGTCGTAAGGTTGGGCGAGAAAGAGAAAGAAATAGGGGAGTAAGGAGGAATGAACTAACAAATAGATAAGCGAGGAGGTTACATGGAAACTATGTGAATGCGTTAGAGAGAGAAAAAAAGAGAAGATGCTATAGAGTAGTTTAGTAACAAATACATTCACAGAGAGAGTGAGAGAGATAGAGCCCTGGTGAATATATTTGACTTTTTTAAATAATAGATAAATTACGAGAGACAGAGGGGAGAGAGAGAGAGAAAGAGAGAGCATGGGGTGAGAGAGAAAAAAAGATACAATTAGACAGAGGTGTGGTATAAAAAAATGATATAGAAGGATAGGGAGTTAGAAATAGATTGATTACTAATGATGAGAAAGAACATAAGGTGAAAGATGGATAGAAAAGGAAAAAGAGACAGGAAGAGAGAAGCTAATAAATAATGTAAAAAAGCAAAGACTTGGTGACATCATCAGAATTAGAATTAAAGAGTGAAAGGGAGAAAAGAACGTTGGGCAAGCATAGAGAAAGCGGTATTATTAGTTATGTGTGAAAATCTGATTTTTCCGACTTCTTTGGTATCAAATCAGCAGATTACAATATGTGGGGCGGAAGCCAAATATTTTTTTTTTTAATCAAAAAAACGGACAACACATTCTGGGGAATAATTTGAAAAATCTCTCTCTTTTTTTGTGTGTTGGATTCAGTATGGCATCATTTCGACGTGATACATTATATATATTTCAATCGTCCATTATAAAATTGATTACTGTGATTGAAATATAAACGATCTATTTTGATAGACCTAAACGAAGCATTTGAAAATACCTGGTTTGAGTTCAAATGTCGGCTTACCAACTCACACGTACTCCTGTATACACACATATACACAAAACGAGATCTCCTTTGCACAATCTCACTCAGATACATTCAAGTCTTGATTCATAATAATGAGATAGATTTATTCATGTTGACGGAGTGTCCACGAAAAAAGGCGGTAAAATGTTGTTTGTTTGTTTTTTTTGTAATTTTGTTCCTTGGATTCATTTTGCTAGACTTGGGCCACTGGGAATACTTTCCCTTTAGCTTGTTCTCATCTGATCAAACAATTATGATCGATTTCTTCTCGCTTTTTCTTGTTTGGATTCCTCTTTCTTTATTACTTCTAAAAGCATTTAGTTTCTTTTGAATCATTAGAAATACCTCTGCTAATACAAACACACGCGCGCACGCGCATGCACGCACGCACGCAGGCACCCACACGCACACAAATCTAATTGGGAACATATTCCGTTCGGCACCGGAATTAACCCACTAACAAATTGAACGGACAGCCATGTAAATGAAATAAGTAAATGAGCGCCGTTTATGTGTTGGCTGTTCGATTCGCTACTTGGTTAATTCCAGTGTCTCCTCAATTATCACATTTTGTCGGATATAAACTGTCCAATATATATATATATATATATATATATATATATATATATATATATATATATATATATATAATGAAGGAAGTTTTCGCTACACGAACACGATCATGTTTCTACCCTGTTTGAGCTCCCGAGGAAGCCAAAACACGGCAGGAATATAAGCGTAAACATGTTTGTGTAGCAAATCCTCAATCCATTATATTTTAACATCTACTCAAAATCAACTGAGTGTTTGGTGTTGAATATATTGAGCACTTCATGAAACAAACCCATCATACATTGGATATTACCATTATATCATACTGCATTCCTGATTCATAATATATATATATATATATATATATATATATATATATATATATATATATATATATATCGGTGTGTGTGTGTGTATTGAAATGAGACGGAAAATATGAATATGTATGATTATTTTCAACATATTTTCTTTTCGAAATCGTTATAGATATCTTGTAAGAGACAGGTAAATCGATAGATAAATGCCATGCATGTCTGTAAATTTAATCGAATGTTATCCTTAACTTCTCAAATTTTAGCACATATATATGTAAGTGTGTTTGCGTGCATGTTTGCGTGCGTACATGTGTATGCTTGCTTGTGTGTGCGTGTGCAAATAGAATTCATGTTCCTATTGGTACTGTATTTTCAATCAAGTGACACCGTTCATAATAGTAGACGTACTGATTTATCATTGAACTCAATGAAAAAGCGCTATTTAACATGGAGATAACACGTAAACCAATTGCCATATGAACCATGTCACAGAACTCTGGTGCTTAACTGATTAATTAAGACATAAATGTGAGAATTAGGGTTGTCTGTCCAAACTCGACTATCTATGCAACCATCTATCTTGGTTATAAGCAGAGCATGAAATATTTCTTTTTGAATTAAAGAGAAACTAAGTGCAATTGTGAATAATATGTGATTTAAAAAAAAATCTTTGACTGTTTGAATCTATCTAGCATCACTAAGCATTTTTAAAGTGAGGCTTTTTTATAACACATTTCGACCTTTTCATCCTTTAGAATCCAACTTCAGCTTCGAGGAGACTTTAAAAATTGATTCCCCATTATTACGAATTTCTTCATTTTCAGGCAAAGCATAAATAGCAACAAATATTATTAAATAGCTAAAATATTTCAGAAGAATTTGTGTATATATATATATATGTATATATATATATATACATATATATATATATATATATATATATATATATATATATATATATATATATATATATATGCGCAAATCTGAAAACAGCAAATTGTAACTACATAATTGGACTTATATTACACTCGCCTTCAATATTTACGCCTATTTATTTGAGTTTTCACGGGTAATATATTTAAAATTCACATTAGAAATGAATTTGTACATCGGCTTTAACTTAGCAAAAAGGATAAATTCGATTATGATTTTCGAAGTTACTGGCATTATCTTCAAAATCCAACGAATTTTTTTTTCTTCAATACATTCAATCATTTTTCGGATGTTTCACCGGTCATTCCTACCTAAACCTCGTTAACGGTGAAATTACCAGTACCGCTAGCGTGGATACAGAGGTTCCTAGAAGAAAAATCCAAAAAAGTATACGGTCAACAACTTGGGCCACTCGTCGCCATTCTTGCATCATCTCGTAGTCTCTGTCCTCGCGTTCGTGCTTTTCAATAATCCGTCGAAGAGCCTTCAAGATTTCCTCGTTTGTACGTGCGTGCGACCAGGATGTTCGATCAGAATGCTTCATGTTGTTTTCGTTCTGGCGGGTATTGTGGATACACTCAGACTTCTCTGCTATTCGTGTACCATGGCACTCTACAACAGTCACAGTGTCAGGAATCTTGTTGTCCATCTGGATTTCATTTTGGAGTTCCTGGGCGATATTCTCGAGGGTCAGTTTGAGTGAAACGTTCCGTATGAAGTGTCCGTCTTCGGAGTAGCAGTGACTATAGGACGGCTCGTTGCTAACGCAGAAAAAGTGTGAAAGTCTCTCCAGAAATACCTTCCTCATCCAGACAGGGACCCCGTGTTTGCTCGGGCCACGGTGATGGAGGTTCAGGACCAAAACTGTCATTATCACAGAAACCGAAGTCAAAGACATTACGATGGTTAGATAAATACCTGGAAAAAGAAGGAAGAAAAATGTTAATTTAATTTGAAATCGTTTAAGAACAGCAACTTTCTAAATTACCAAAAGTGTTTTGCTTCTTTTCTGAGTCATGAGATTAAATCCTCACAACCGGCAATTTGTCTCAGCAATGATAATAAAGATAATATAATGCGGAAAAATAGAAAAATACTGTTATTCCCTCATTTCCAAGACAACTAATAAAAAAATGATCATTTTTTAACATACGTGATTTTTATCAGTATGATTTATTTTCAATATATTAGTTTGATTTAAAAGTTAGCAGCATTTATCTTTAGTTAAAAAAAAGCTTCTATTCACAAAAACTATTAGCAATATTTTTCAGTCACATAAGTATTTTATCTAGCTTGCAATGACTTCACCCAACCTTTCAGTTAAATTGTATATTCCATCATGAAACAAAAACAGTTCTGGTCTCGATTAGATACATATTTTGAGGGTTTTTTTTATATTTTGAATATGTGGAAATGCCGTACAGACAACGTGTTGCATAAAGTGAAACAAGTGATAGTTTGAAGGTGACAAGCCTGCATTATGCTCTGCACGTGGAATAACTTCACATTCAATTCCATGATTGTTTATCGATATTCTCGGATCTTCAAGATCTAGGATTAAGGACTAAAACGTTACGGTAAATAGCAAATATGTATTGAAAGAAAAACTAGCCAAGAATTAATCATAGAAATACCTGATCTGAGAATTCAGACACTTAAGACTTAGTACTATTAGAAGGTAAACAAACAATGACGTGTGAATAATCAGATAAAAGCGATTTTTTCTATAGAAAAAAAGTTAATTGTAACAGCTCCATAATTTTGATCTCAACTTCAAATCGTTTGATGTGCAGGATCAAATTTGTTTATATATACATGACTAAGATGTAACATGACAGAAAAGTGCAGCTCAAGTTTTCTTGCATGGTTGATTGATTCTTTCCGGGTTTTTTCTGCCTAATCGCCCATACCGCTAAGCTCAACCTTAAACTGGTTAACCAATCTGAGAAATTAGAATTGATCGAGCACGATATTCACAAAAAAGTGTCAGATACATGAGACGCCTTAAACTTGAAAGCTTAAAAATGAATACATAGTTTTGTACTTTTTTCTTGAGTCAAACTCGTCTTGAACTTGAAAAATCGCTTTTTTCATCAACGGTCACCTATCCCACAATGCACTTACCTTTCCTCAAATCATTCGTTTCATACCAATTTAATTCAATTCACTCTTTTGAATTTTCGCTGATGCTTCAAATTTGTTTATTTGTTAAGTGGTTCCTTAGCTTATTCATTGACACTCTTTTATTTTGGATTTTTGTTTGCAAAAGTTATCATGGCTGACACTATATTTGTGTTTGTATTTGCCTTTTTAAACTAAAAAAATGTCTAACCCAATGTCGTTTCAAGTATCAAAATACGTAATAACTTTTAAAAAAAACTTGTATTACGAAAAACTCTGAGAATATACGCCAAACATACGTTTTTTCTTTTTATTCTATTAGCCAGCTCGACCACGATAAAATACTTGACAGTAATCTGATTATTGTTCTCAAATATTGACAGCGAAGAATCAAATAGATGAATGCCAAAACTGATTAAAATTCTACGTCTTAGAAACGGTAAGTGCAATGGCAATTCGATGTCAGATATTTTACGACCAGTTTGAAATGTTTTGGTCATGAAACCAACCTCTTTGAAAAGACAAATAAATTCAAAAGCTGAGTGGACACATATGATAGATGAATGATTAAATATAGCAATTATCAATTATTGCATCGGTCTGCATTATTCAAGACCTATTTTACGGATTGATTGACGAATTATTTATTTCGAATATAGTGTTATACAGCATTAGCCAATGCAAAAATCACTGAATTGATTTTCATACACAATATTCAATCTCAAAAATCTGTACACAGCTTCAAACAACGACTACTGGGTGATTTTGAAGTGTTTTCTGCAGCGCTCAACAGAAACTTGAGAGATAAATATCCAGAAATCATCATTATGATCGATGTTTAACGTAATCTGCTCAAAGTCACGAAATCTGGATAGCCTGTGAAGATTGGACTCTCTAGCAGGAATGAGCGACAAGACCAACTCCGTACAGTGATCATTGATATTCATTAGACTTAGTTTTACATGATTGATTAGGGTAACTGGTAAGAAATGATTTCACCATGGACCGCAAGATTAACTTGCCAACTTTTCCTTGTTGTGGTACCCTTTTTTTTAGTAGATTTAATCCGGTCCAAGGCCATTAATGTTAAGCACTCAGAAGATATGGTGCAGACACTACTAGTGATGGACTGCATAACCTTATGTTTAATATTTTTTAAAAAGTACATATTATTCTTTCCGTTAGTATTTACGGATGCTAAGTATTTCTAGTATTGTATAAGCCCGATTCATGATCTTTCTGAGCTGGAATCTATCAAGCTCTCTGAAGAAAGAATATTAAGCGGGATAGGGTTGGAAAAAGGATAAACGAGGTGGCACGGAAAAAAGGATGTGAAATCGGACAGTTAGGAGGTAAGAAAACTAAAAAACAGTGACAAAAAAACAGGGAAAAAGGAGAAAAAATACCGTACATTTTGGCAGATAAGGTGACCATCAGATAAGACAAGCCAGCGATTTCAGCCAGAATGCCATTGTTTTAGCTCCCTGCTTAGTCAATATTTTGTACATGGTCTATATGACAACCCAATATCATTGAATTTTTTTTAATGCTCTATTGTCTTATACGCCAATATATATATATATATATATATATATATATATATATATATATATATATATATATATATATATAAAGAGAGAAAAAAGAGATATGAGATAATGGATAATCACAGTTGTCAATAACAGTGGAATTTCCATAGATCCAACAAGCAATTAAATCTTGTGTGAATCCTGCCACATTTTTAGCGGGATATCCATTGAAGAGTGGGGCCAACCTTTGAGATAACCAGAACTGAATCACCAATTTACAGCGTTTGTAAAGTTTCAGCATTTATTGATAGATCAATATACGAAGTAAAAAACCAGTGAACATGCACTATTGTTACATATTATCTGCATTAATTTGCAAATCCTTCCGTTAAAACTGCCGAAACAGATATTATTTCCCCTGTGAAAATTTACAAAGAATGCAAATAGATACATTGGGATAAATGAAAAATAATTTCAAAGGCTGGCCCTATGATTATCATTGACTGCTGAATCTAATAACCAGTGAAAGTGATATCCTTTCTTTACGGAGAAGAAGTGTTTCATTCATCAAATATACTTATGCTGTGCTGATGCTGGAATATCCTAAAATATCTCAGCATAAAACTTTTCTATTGGGGTTCAATTTTATCGAATCGAATCGATATGATTAGTTGAAGGGAGCTTCAGCTGACAAGGTTGACTAAGAAAAGTTGATTCGCCCCAGGATATGTCATGTAGTAGTAGATGGATAGCGCCTGGGAAGTGCACTTACGACAATCTGATCAAGCAAAAGAAAATCCGAGCTTTTCTTTGTGTTGCCTTGTTCAGTGGTTGAAGTAGCTGAATTTTCCCATCGGTGCTTGAGGTCAGTATTCGAGTTCATGTTGAAGAGAAGATTTTGAATAACGATTTCCAAGGCAAGCAGACCTTCCCTGTTTGAAAGAGTGTGTGAAATCCTAATTGGCCCTGTGTTTTACTAAGCTGAGCCTATCAAAACTCGACCAGTATGCGTATATCCAAAAGTATAAGAGGTATAAATCAACCAAAAATGGACTATAGATGCTCATGATGTCGAGTGTGTAATCCCATTTTTCAGAATGTTGGTGGGATGGTCAGTGAGAGCGAGGATTTTGTCGCATTATGGTGATTGATGATTTAATTTGGATGCTTATGGAGAGCTTTACTAAATCAGATTGACAAGAGTAGTAACTTGATCAAAGTAGGGAATATCGAGGACAACATTACTTTTGTCAGGCAGCACTGTGTCTGGGACACACTTACCTTCGTATGATATTTTTTTCTCCAATGATTCAAAGTCAACTTCGTGGTTGGTTAGTTGCAAAGTTTCCTTTTTGGATATGTCTTGATAATTTAATCTTATTTGCTCTCAACAGCTGTACAGGTATCATAATACGTTTGATTTGGCACGTTTTGGAGAATGTTTAATGGAAAAACTGATTTTGATGAAGAAAGAAAAAAAGTGAGGTCTTTAAAATATATATAATTTATCCGCTTTTTGGAGTACTCAGTATCGATTGAGTAGACTTTGTAAAAATTGACCACTGGCTAACAGCTTTAGGATGACCACTTTGGCAGAAAATGTCTCTCCTAAGAGCATTTACTTGTACAAAGTGAACACGATTAGCCTCAGCCAGAATTCGAACTTATTTGGTCGATTTCCTTCTCCAACAATTACATGACAAGTGACGTCTCACATAGCATTAGATAAAAGATGGTTGTATTTAATACCATGAAACGTTCGTTTGTTTTTATCATCAGATGGCATTAGAGGAGTTTATGTTAAATAAATACAAAAAAATCTCTCTTCAATTTATTGTGACAGCTATACTACCAGCGTGTATTTTCATTTTCAAAATAATCAAATTGGTGTATTTTTGTTCACTTATTTCAACATTGAAGATGGAAGAAATGAAGCAGCGTTTCTGACGTATTCTTCTTCTTTTTTATTTTAATTTCAAGAAAGGCGAAATACGATGCAAACGTAAAAAAAGCTTTGTGCTTTTATGGAAAAGGCACTGTGAACGACTGTACGTGTCAAAAGATATTTGAAAATAATCAATATTACACGAAATACTATTGAATAATTATTAACTAAATAATCATTTACTGAGAAACATTAACTGATATGAGTTATTATCCGATGTGAATAGTGGAATGATATCAATCTATCTTTGGTTTGAAATTCCAAGAATTTACCGACAACGGAAGGCCCACGAAGGAAGCCTTAAAGACAACGTTGTGACTACAACAATCAAGATGAGGACACTCGTCCACGTTTAGTATAATGATACACCATGATAACCGAATCTTGATACTTCAGTGGACCATTTCTTGCAGTCTTTAAAGACTTCTTATGAAAAAAATTCTAATTCCCCTGAAGACTGCTAAGGGCACCTAAAGCAGTTCTTTCCCGAGGGAAATATAAAGTTATGCATGAATAGAATTAAGTTGCTTGAAAAATGACAGAAGATAGTGATAGAAGATGTTGAATAGGGAGTTCATTTAAGTTGATATTGGACTTCTTAAAAAATAAGTCTTTCTCTTATTTGATCAACCGGAAGTTTGACTATCCAAATGCTCAGTCTGTGGCTTCAGTAGAAATATTTTCTAAGCTGGTGATTACTCTAATTTGCGTCAGAAAAACAGGATAATTTTTGTGCGATTTTTTTCCACTACTGAATACACAATTAATCTAAAACGTGAGAAAATCCTATTTTCTTCAAAACTCCTCAACTGTTTTTGACATTGCAATAGTTTTTTGTTTTACCAGTTGATGGCAAGTTCTAACTTGCAAAAGAAAAAAAACTCAATCTACCGAGAAATAGGATAAAGGATAGGATAAATGAAGTTTGGAGAAAGATTTCTTTTTTGCTCTCGATGGGTGCGGCTGAACTCGGAAACTAAGATAAAATGATTTCCAAAAAGTACAAAACATCGCAAGAACTTTGATCAAGAAAAGGATCTAAGAGTTTTATGGGCTCTAAATTGGAACCAGCTTTAAAAGTGATATCTATTGAGTGGATGTTACACTCCTATTAACTAAGAATATTAACCCCGATATATAGTAATAGAGAAAGTGTAAAAATAAAATTAGAATTGATATCTTGTGAGCATTTAGCGAGGGGCCTTGATATTTCAGGCTTATGGCGCAGTACTTTCAAAGCTAGGGCCTGAGGACACTTGGATCCGACAAATAATGCACAGGGGGCTGCAACAGTGTTTTCTCTAAACCTGACATTGAAAATCCTGTGTCAGAGAAACAACATTATCCATTGCACAGCTATCGAGCAGAAATAATAATTGTGCACTCAAATAAATATAATTAATCCATTTAGAATAAATGTTATTTTAAAAGTAAAATAAATGTTCATGGTTGTAGCTCATTGATTAGAATGTGCAAACCACTAAATGCTAAAGATAAGGAAATATTCTTGCAGGACCCCGACCCCATCAGAACATTACCTTTAGAGAAGGGGTCCTTGAGATTTTGAAGTTTCGAAAAACCACTGCCGTAGCATTTACTACTTTTGCTACACAGACAACCCAACATTGTTTAAATGTAAAAAAAAAAAGAATGAGATTTTGTTAAAGAAAGTATTGAAGAATGACACTGAAAGAGATTTCTCTTATCTTTCGAAATTTTTAGATGGGTCATTTTCTCCGTTATCTTATTCCTGGTTTTTACACCATCTTATCCTGATTTTCTTTTCAATTTGTGGCAATAAAACGAAGTAAAACTAGCAATTAGATAATAGGACGAAACGTGCTGGATATATATGTATACTTTTGTTCAACTCCAGTTCTAGTGGGAGACTGGGTTTGTTTTCTTCTAACGCAACAACAAAAACAATAACAATCCTCACCTAATATAGGAGGAGTGAACTCATCACTGTTTGTTCGTCCCATAACATTACACCGAACTGACATATAAACTTAACATTTCTAAAGAGTGATTTGAAATCCCTTCCAAGGGATTGGCAGGTGATTCTCTGACCAACCGAACAGAACTAAGAAAGTCATATATACCTACGAAAATTCATCCTATAGATACGCTAGTGTCTATTTCATTCTTATAAATAAATACATTCATAAAATAAACATTTCCCTAACAAGACCGAATGATTGGGAGGTAAATCGTTAACTGAATAAACTAAAATGACAAATCTCACGTAGCTGCTAAAGTCTATGCTATGAATTTCATTATTAATTCATTTTGATAAATAAATACATTTGTCCTAAAAGTATATATTTTCATTTATCATATATTCGACACAAAAGTTCCCGTAAAATAGAAGTAGTTATGGAGTTTGACCAGGCATCAGTCATGCTCATAACCATTGGGGATTTTCGAAAAGCATTTTTTGTCATCTTAATTTAATTTGCTTTTCATTGCTACTACTCAGACAATCTTTTCACAGCCGTTTGTAAATTGTGGAAATTTGAAATCGTGAATGAATTCTCAGCAAAACTCGTATCCATTTATCTTCTGAATGTGATAACTACTCTAGGTTGGGCCACGGTACTGATGATCGAATCCAACCACATAGATTTAACCCAAATTTCCACCAGACAACAAAATTGCCTGTTCAGATGTTATTTTTCAATGTTTCAAGTCTGGTAGTCACGTCCAAAGTCATAAAATTACAAAATCATCTTAACCGGCAGCACTAAGCTTGAAAACGTCAAAATTTTCAATTTTTATTGTCAACACTGGACTGACAAATAAAATAAAAAACGAAAAACGACGGACACGTGATACTTCCATTTTTTAAATTTTTGTTTTAGACATACAATTATAACAGTTGTAATATTATTTGAAATTTGATAATTATTCAATGAAGTATAGCCAATCAAATTAAATTTTACTTTCTGTTATTTTTCGATCTGAGCAGTTGCGTTTAAAAGCAGTTGAGATAATAATGAAAGACATACGAGCCCACCGAAATGATGGTTGAAAATTCTTCAGCTAGGGAGCATGCATAAAACAAGGATTAAACTGTTCTCGGTACAACTTGACCTAACGATTTTACTCATTGAGCTAAACAAAATATAGATAAATAATTGTACAAATTATTTTTAACCAGATTTGGTAAGTCACTCAATAAAAATACCAGTGCTTTCTAGCAGTTTGCTGGGTTGGGCGTGATCAAATAAAAATTCGAAAAAAAGGGTGATCAATGAATAAGTTACAACACTTGCCTTTTACTTTGCAATGATCACTATAAAAGTCTGAATTCGCAAAAATCAAATGTGAATATTGCCAGACATAAACTGAAGGAACAATTTAGAATAAATCTGAATTACAAATCAAGCTTTCCTTTCAAAATAAACAACCTATCTATAATTTTGAGAAAAACAAACATGTTTTTCACCAGACATAATAGGGAGTAAATACATAAATGTCCAGTCTTCCGGCTCCCTTGGCGAGATAAATACCAACCCAGCCTATCAGAACAGGTTTTAACTGAAGGTGACAGCGTTGATTGACATTTTTCAACAACTATTAATGGTCCCTTATTAGAAACGTCAAGTTCTTCATGGGAGTAAACCAAACAATTAGTTAACTGATTGAGACATACAAGATATCGATGACTATATTCAGAAATAAATTTAAAGCGGATCAAGATATTAGCATCATGGAGACAAATTCATTGGCAAGGATATCACTGAAACAGATTTTCATGAAAGACGATATTCATTTACCAATATTTGTATAACAGTCTATTTCCAGAAGTTTCCCCATTTAGTCTGAACTGTGTTAACGCAAGTGATCAAGCGAAAACCGTTTTGGTAAGCCGTGTACAAATACTAATCATGTTGCGTATTTCACGCGCCAAAGAATCTTTGTAAAATCTAGTATCAAAATAGAATATTTTTCTTCAAAAACATTTTTTTAATATTACAATCCAGATTAATCTTCATAGTATTTATCATCAGCTTTACTAAAAGCTGATCCTATTTTCTCGTGACACAAGACAAAAGACTCATTTTTTTTTTTCATTTTCGTTGCCGATGGTGTTCTGCAAGTCACACATGATATTTCCTACCATGTTCATTCCAAGCAATTTTTTTGCCTGGAGCAGATTGAAGACTTTTTCTCCGTTCTTCTTCATTTCTGAATACATGTTTATTCAAAACGTGATATGTGTATTTGAATTTAGCGATGTGTCTTTGAGTCAAATTCCCACCTGTTTGTGATAAACAATTCCGCTTATTCTTTCTCAAACAGTGAGCAACGAGGACTTTGCACCAAATAAAAATGTAGTTAATTAACTATCAGTCTTATCAATGTGTACGTGCATCCCATCAAAATAGACAGAGAATAATTTGTTGCTTTTATGCTAACATCTTGGTCGACATCTTCTACGACCTTCTTCATATGCATATTGTATCTAATAGTCTTTAGAATATGTTCAGTGGTTTTCCATTTTTGTCTCATTAACAAAACTAAAAATCAAGCACCAAAAATTTTACGGCCGCAAAAAAACTTCCAGGGAAACTAATAAACCTGTCCGTCCCTGTCAGAGTTTTATTATATGTTAACCACTGATTTGCGAGTCTTTGACTACGGTATTATTTTCCTCTGGCGCTGGTTCCTGTACGGTCCTAGATATTGTTTATTGAAAGACACTAACTACAACTATACGCATGATAGGATTTATAAAAGGGGCAATAGCCCCGGACCCCCTCTATATAAAGATAATAATTAAAAAGTTAGTTTTTTTAATGAGAAATGGATTAATATTCACTGTTTAGAATCAATGTTGGAATTCCTATCATTATGACGTCTTTGGTTGTTATCTCTTATTAGGAGCATATATAACCTGTCAGTTCCAACTACATAAATCAACGTGCTTTGATGAGTGAATTTCTGGGTATGAAGGGCCCATCAACCTGGGGCACCCTGCGTCCTAATCATCTAAATCCAGCTATACAGTTGCTTTCTTACGCAGCAAACTTTGATAATTTTCCTTGGATTCAATTTATAAGATCAAGGAATTAATATCTACTATTGTTTCTTTCGTACATAGATTTTTCTGGTAAGTGCATAGCCGTTTGACATAAACGAAAAAATAGCTTTCTATAACTATGGCACTTTATTCCCCTCTTAAGTAATTCTCTCAGGATCTTAAACCAGCGTCCTTTCCACTTTCAAAGATTGTCTGTTAATGATTGGCCTTATTAGAGTCATTTTAAAGTCATTAATATCGGTGTTATGGTCATTCTTTTCCCTAATAGATTCAAATCAGGTATAAGTAAAGCTTAGCCTATGCTGCTTTTGTTTGAAGCATGTTTCCCTTCGTCCTCAGTGTTTTAAATAATCGTTTGAAACTTTAAATAATATCATTTCTTTGTATTTCATGTTTTTAATCATCTTGTTCTGTCCCTGAATCGGAAAACTACACAATGGCATTTTCACGTGTCCTGTCATTAATAGGGAAAAAAAGCAAACTCTTTTTTTTCTCTCTTAAGAAACCAACAGACAATACACAATGAAACACAAGGAAGGAATAAAGTACGCGTGATATTCCCAGACTTTGATTACATTGACTACGGCATTTTTTTATAGGGTATCGAACAACAGAGATATCATTATTAATGATCATATGATTAAGGAAATGAAATTGAGACATAGCGATATGTGTTAGTAATGTGTGAATGGCTGCAATGAGTAACTTACAAGGACTCTATATCGACTGTAAGGATGTGTTTGTACTTGTTATGTCAGCAGGTGACGCCAATTTCATACTGATGGCTTATACAGCTAGCAGACTTATTTTTATTAAAAAAAAACATCAGTGAATAAAATCGACAGAGAAAAGAAGTTGTAAGATCAAGGCAATATGAAAAATGTCGGGGACGAAAGCAACCATACTAGAGACAGACAGGGGCATAGACTAAGCTTAAACTATTCTTGGTGATAAATGATTATGGGAAAAGTTATTAAGAAAAGAGTGACCCAAGAGAATATTCAAGTTAGTGTCCGTGTAAACATTTGATATTGAACATGTTTTGGCGTCATCAAGACCGTATGAATTCCATAAGATTCTCAAAACAAGTTCACTGTAGAAAGAGAAATAAACAACAAAATAACATTTTTTGATGTACTGATAACACACTGCTACGTATTTTTCTTTGTTTTTTTTTAAACATTTTTGTTCTTGGGTAATAAGTGTTATTTTCTTATTGATTATGTCTACAAAGTATAGGAAATTGCTATTATTTCCTCAACTTCGTTTTTTTTTTGTGATTAAAGCACTGATATTTTGCAATGTGTCTATTTTGCTTCAGAAAGCAAAGATA
The DNA here is from genome assembly GCA_963457665.1 of Thysanoteuthis rhombus. Lineage (NCBI taxonomy): Eukaryota > Metazoa > Mollusca > Cephalopoda > Oegopsida > Thysanoteuthidae > Thysanoteuthis > Thysanoteuthis major. The sequence goes on from OY735199.1 coordinate 73,146,928, forward strand.
GCAGGGAATTTGGTTAAACCGACTTCGAGACCAATGTCTTCGACAATGGAGATTAAAATCTTAAAAAAACTTACTTCCCAGAAATCAAAATCACGTTGTACAGTGATATCAAAATCAATCTTTCATCTTCATCCCATCATCTGTCATCTTACCATGTAGTACAACTAATGCTAGGTTATGCCTTGGTATGATATGATATGTCGTTTTATTTCAAATCATATCATGTTATATCGCAGTGTATCAGATCATTTCAAATTATATCATTCTATATCACGTTATGTCATTTTATGACATATTGTTTATCTTTATATAATGCCATTTTATGCCAATATGTCTTTTTTGATAACCATCTTCATAGTTTTTGCTGGTACTCTGAATATATTCACTATCGTAAATCTAAAAAAAAAACACCACTTCATTATATAAAGCTATAAATGTTTATTCGCGTAGAATTCGTAGAACGAAGCATTACCAGAAGCTCAAAATGGGAATCAAATTTATTTCATGGTCTAAATAGATCACTGAATTCAAGTATTGTAAAGCTGTATTGAATTAGTGTTGCTTAAGTCATTTCGAGTTTGCTGGATAAGACATAAGGTCAAATTCAATAAATACTTAATTTCTGACGTAAAGTTATATGTAATTGAAGTGGGATGTTCAAACGAGAACACTTAGTGACCTCCCATGTAATATTGTTAATTTTGTAAGACTCAGTCAGTAGAAATTAACAAATGGGGCAGCGTGAACTAACTGAGTTTCAAGCTGAATTTGAATCAATATAATTTCTCATATCCAACGCAATTTTTTCTTTCTTTCTTTCTTTTTCGAGTTGGATTTAAGGAATAAGTGCTTGGCTAAAAAATGTGTTGGACTGAAGAGATGAGATGATCACTGAGTTAACTTGCGTAAAAAAAGAGAAAGTCAGATGGTCTGAGACAAGAAAAAAATGTCTATATATAAGGAGTTTGTCCTAGAGAGAGAGGTGGGGTGATTATATTAATCTTGAATACCAATGACTTGGTGGGAACAGTGAATACCCAAAATTATCAAACGAATTGGGTTCGACCGACCGACTGACCGACCGACCGAGTAAACAAATAGAATAACAACGACACAGAAATTATTCGAGAGAAGAAAAAAGGAAAATAGTGAATTGATTTGAATTTTGATATTCAGCGAACTCCCCGACCTGAAATAAGAAATCAAATTCAGTTCCGTTAAGTGAATAATAACAGTCGACTAAAACCCGTATGTCGGTTACGACAAATAACAAAAACAATCTGAACCTGGGGTAGGGGGGCTGAAAAAGATTAAATATCACGTCTATGTCTGAGACCTGATGAGTTTTGCATATAAAAATGACTCGTCTACACTAATAGTGAAGAACTGGAAACAGTTCAAACGATCATTGCAAATTAATGATTGAGGCCATTGAGATCTAAGTAGTTGAATGCTACTGAAGAGACTGTTAATTTCGAGAAACCTGCCTTCAGTCCGTCCACAGCGATAACAAATAGAGGCATCTGACGTAAAATATATGTTTATTCTGTAATTTTAGCAAACGAGTAGGAACAGCGAGGAACTACAATATATTTCAAATCGGGATGAAAGCTGCAAGATGAGTTTATCAGAGAACATTTTTCAAAAAGACCCGAGATGACAAAAACACGCTCAAGCTTTTGCAAAGAATGAATTTTTTTTACTAGTAGAGTAGCAACTACACCTTACACAACTATACCTTTGTACACAGCCTTTACATCTCTAGGGTTTCCGAACGACGTTATCCTTGCAAAAACTCTTCCAAAGATTACGTAATACAGGTTTCGTTTGCTATCCAAAAGTATAGCGTTCATGAAAAGCCTTCCATAAGCCAAACTAATGCAAAGCAAAGAAGCTGTTTTCATTGATTTATATGGAGAAAATCTTTTAGCATTTGAAGCCATCAAATATAAACTAGTGATGAGAGTGAGCTAGGATGATTTGGCGTAAATTCTGTGGTAGGAGATACAGGAGACTGGAGTGTTGGAAGGAACGGAAATAATTGCGCACTGTCCCTATCAAGGTTGCAAAACAAACGCTGAAAGCTATTTTCGAAAGTTGCATAAAGCAGACTTCCGGAAAGTGGGTGATACCCGTATAAAAACTATTCTATATACGGATTTAAAATGGAAAAATGTCGATCTAATTGACTTGAGGGAATGGTTTAAACATGAGTCTAAAGGCATTTTTAGAATTAAATAATTATCATATGAATTATGATTTCCATGCTTAATATATCATAATTATCATTAAAACATTTGGATTAAAAAGAGACAGCATTGCAACCACATCGGAGATAAAAACATTTAGATCAAAATCGAGGACACAGAACGGGAAAAAGTAGATCACTACATCTACTTAGGACAACAAATCTCCATGAGACCCTCAAAAGGAGAAGAAATCAAGCGAAGAATCACACTAGGATGACAAGCCTTTGGCAGAGTAAGCTCAATCTTCAGTAGTAAGAAGATCCTATTAATCCTAAAAAGGAGGGTTTATAACCAATGCATCCTCCCAATAGTCACTTAAAGAGCAGGAACATCGAACTTAACCAAGAGACGGATCCGCAAATTGAGAACCATGTAACGTGCACATCAAAAAAAATATGCTGAGCCTCACATGGAGAGACCATAAGACAGCACAGTACACCCGGAGGGGGACAGGAATCAGGGACATCATAGAATCCATTAAAGATCTTAAATGGCAGTGGGCTGGCCATGTTGCAAGAATGGTGCACAACCGATGGACATTGCTACTCACAACATGGATCCCCTGAGATCACATGCAGAACCGAGGCTGGAAGAATATTTGATGAAGAGATGAACTAGATAAATTCAGAAAGTACTGGCTCTACGACGCCCATAATAAAAAAGTGTGGCTAATCCTGGGGAAGGTCTATGACCAACGATGGACGTTGAAAGACGGATGGAGAATAACTCTACTTCGTGAAGTAAAGGTCAGTAGCTTTCTATATCTGTCAAAAAAGCAATCTAAATCATTCCAAAGCCATCTTTATTATCATGAGCGTTTAACGTAGCTTTAAGATAGGGGAGACTCGTATAGCTGGCCGATTCGCAAATGTTTCTTCTTCTATGTAAACCCTATAACCGGTGTCTCTCTCTGGAATCATCATCCTTTTAACATCAGTCGTTGGACATAGATCTTCCCCAAGACTCGTCAGACCCCTTCCAAACTTGTCTAAATTGTCACGCCACGTTATTCATTGTCGGTTACAATTTTGTATATGATCCCTGAGGATCGATATCTTCAGTCATGGTGGCCAACAGTTGACATATTTGCTACACCGCCTTCCCATAGCAGTTTCAGTTTTCCGCAGAACTTTGTATTCAGGATTCCTGTTTCTTCTTTAATATAATGTGCAATTTTGGGATCCATCGATGGGATGGTAAGCATGATCTTTTCTCATAAACTTTGCATGGTTCTTAGTCTGAGAATCAGTCTTTCAGTGAAATTTCCTTTTCAGCCGCAGAGGTGACTACCGAGAGAATGCATTGATGTTGGCCCTTCTTTTTAATACTGATTGGATAATCACAAGAATACTTCACCTTAAAATAGTCGTATAGTATTGCTTGAAAAGCATGTCTCTGACACCATTGGATATAAAGTGATTCCGATCATCATTCGGAGCTGCACATTGGTGGCCTTTTGTCGTACACATCTAATTTCAGTGAAAGTCGATCGCTTTTTGTTCCTTTTTTTCTGTTCGTGTAATTTCAACTGTGAATTAATATCTTTACATGTTATATCGAATTCTTCTGACTCCGTTCAACCAGCTGCATTTCTCCGATTGCTTTTTGTTTGTTTGTTTTTTTCAACTTTTTTTTCTTATCAAACATAGAGACATTTGTGTGCAGCTGTGCTTCTTCGGAGAATGTTCCAGAACATCTGAAAACGACTCAAAAAATCGTTCGATAAAAAGAACAAAAGTAATACAACGGTCCAATGATTCACCTGATCCCATTTATTGTGTTAACTCTATCATTTTCAGGAATATTACATTGAGATAAACTGAATGATGGAGAAATAAGTAAATTTGTATCATTATTCTCACTGCAGCTTTTTTGCTGACAATATTTGATTCTAGGATCAAGTCTATATCCTATGCATCCGTTGTATGTATGCCTGCGTGAGTTTTCAATAGATGTATATACTCAATTGAATATATATATATATATATATATATATATATATATATATATATATATATGTGTGTGTGTGTGTGTGTGTGTGTGTGTGTGTGATAGCTATAAATGTATACGCGTATTCATGTGAGTGAATGCGTATGTCTGTGCACGTCATATCTTCACACATACATACATGCATACATACAGACTGCTCCATGTTTACACACATTTTATATCATGTTTCTCTTGCATTGAATAAAGTTATAAAGACCATAGTTGTTAGTCACACAGAAAATACTGACAGGACAAACAACTCACACATGACCACACCAATCGACCATTCACACTTTCTTTTACACGCACATATCATCATCATGCTCATCAGTCTTTTATCATACGTCTTTTGACATAGATCTTCCCAATCTTCCCATCGATTGCCTGCCAGTCTTGCTACAGGAACATCCCTTTGCTATTTGAGTCTGAATTCTATAATGTCATGGACCCCTGTTTTTCCTGTAATATATTGTCTTATGATCTGTACTTGTGAGGTTGAACATGATTTTTCCATGTGCACGTAGTATAGTGCTCATTTTGAAAGTTGGTCTCTTGGTTATGTTCCACATTCGAGCTCCTAGGTGACTATTAGGTGTATATATTGGTTAAATTTAACAATTAGGAAGGAAGGATTGACAAGTACTTCCTGCCCCTTTGATGTTGCGTCATTGACCACAGCGCTGTTCGGATATATATATATATATATATATATATATATATATATATATATATATATATATATATATATATATATAGAGAGAGAGAGAGAGAGAGAGAGAGAGAGAGAGAGAGAGAGAAACGGACAGACAGACAGACGGACAGACAGAGACAGACAGACAGACGGACAGACAGATGGCTACACAGAGAGACTGAGAGAGAGAGAGAGAGAGATAGAGAGAAAGAAAAATGGGGGATGGAATACGAAAAGGAACACATAGAGCGTATATCGACCAAGAATAAATGGAATGAGAATTCAGAGTGAAAACAGTTCTTCAAGGTTTTGCATTACTGGCAGGTGTTTGGCTCTACGGTAAGTGAAACGCTACTTTGGAGCGGCTACACTATCAGTTTATAGGTTCTATTCCTGCAGCAGTCCAATTTTTATTTAAATCAACTATTCAATTTACGTTGTCTAAACCAAGTAATACATTCTTCGAGTAAAAACGGAAGATCCTTTCAAATGAGAGTTTCGATATGGTAGCGTTTTATAACTATATATACACACGCACATACACACGCACATACACACACACACACACACTCACACATATATATACATATATATATATATATATATATACACACACACACACACACACATATATATATATATATATATATATATATATTAAAGCGATATCCTTTTTTCCTCAGTAGCTTATGGTCTTTACCTGCCAATATCCGATGAAACTCAAAAGATTCTATTCCATTCGATCCTATAAACTAATGGTTAGCGAAACTGAACCATCAAAAGATAGGAAAATATTACTTACCCCACTTTCTATCGAAGCAAAAAAAGCTTCGACAAAAATATCCAAATAGGTGTATTTATTTGTCCAAGTTGAACTATCATACTATCATGATTTTTAAGCTGTGATATCGTATAGATGATAAGCTACTTTGTGCTATGGGCTTGGACGCATCTATCTTTATATCTATCCATCTATCGATCTATATTATTCATGTGCATATTAGCTACTCTCTCTGGGTTTTACATCTTGTCGAAGAATCACACTGCAAAGAGGAGGGAAAGAAGGTGGTGACACTCACGTCTTACTTCCTCCACTCTCCCTATCAAGCCAATCACTGATGTTCATAGCCCTCCCTATTCCAGCTAGCACAGCATTCCTCAACCCATCCGATGGAAAAATAAAAAGATAAAAATATGCTTAGAAGTGGCACTGTTAAGATACTATTCTGTTAAAAAGTTATAGCTTTCGTAAAAAAGATGTCCAAATAGAAAAGTGATCTTTCCTCTTATGTCACCGGAAATCATAGATCACATTAGATTGGTAAAATCGAAAAACAGTGAATGTAAATTATTTAAAAGTTCGTGGAGGGTGAGGAGTACATTGAAAGCAAAAAAGATACATAGAAAAAAAGGTAGCGCTGAAAAATGATATTGTCTTATTTACGTCTTCATTTGAAAAAAACAAACAAAAAAAAACGAGAATACATCTATTTGTTATCAAGTGAATCATTATTTTTATATATTTTTTCTTCAATTTTTTTTCTTTTTGAGAATCGATTCTTCAACATTAATTCATATTTATAAATACATCTATAGCTAAAAGTTTTTTTTTCTCTGCTGTATCAAATTCAAAGGACAATAGGGCAAAATATTGAAATAATTTTTCTCCTATGGGTTAGATATTTTAAATGAAGACGGATAAAGAGTTTGCATTCACAGTAAAAAGTGACAGCAAAACTACCGTAAGGTTTTCCAAAACCTTTGATTTTTGATAGAGAGTTTCAATCAGTCATTTTTACTTAATTTGAAATTCAAAGTGATTTTCTTGGCTCAGGTTCAGAAGAGATATTTGTCAAAATCGTTGGTGATGTCTATTTCGAAAGGATTGATACACATGAATTCATGCAAAAATTTGTAATATTTCTAAGCTTAACCGAACATTATGATAGAAACAGAAACACAACAATAATTTAATTAATAGATCAATTCTTTTAATTTAAAAAAACTCTTCAAGAATTATGTTTTCTTGCTATGATAAATTTCTATATTCATATATACTAGCAATAAGCCTATTATTTGATCATCATTTAAATCAACAAAACACCAGATGAAAACCAACGACACAAACAAGCTGGCTCTCAAAAAGCTACTCATCCATTGACCAATCCATTTGTGAAATCAACTAAGAGATAAACAGTAGACCATGAATTGCCACTCGCTGTAGTATTTGTTGACTTCAAGGAAGTTTCCGACTCAGTAAAAATCCCAAATGTTATTGGTGCTATCATTCAACAGAGTGTAGACCCTGTATATGTCTGAGTATTGCAACATATCAACCGACTCAGAAGTTCCTCTGTTAGGCTCGATGAAGATTTTGAGCCCTTCCAGTTCGAAGAAGGTATATGACGAGGAGATATCAACTCACCCTAACTCTTCTCAGCCTGCCTTGAAGGGGATCTTCTGGAGCCTAAATTGGAGAAATGAAGGAATCAGAATAGCTGGCAAATACTCAAGCATTGAACTTCTCCACATGAACTGCAGTGAAACGAATGTCATGTACAACGAATACGTTGAAAACTCAGAAAACAACAAGCAAAATCGAAGATGCAGAACTGGAGGGAATAGACCATTGACCTGCCAAGACCAACGAATCTCCATGAAATCAAAGAATGATTTTAGGTTTGCAAGTTTTCGACAAGGCAACACAGCCTTCAAAACATAAAAAAGTCCCGCTAATGCAAAAATGAAGGGTATATAAGCAATGTATCCTTCTGATAGTCACCTATGGAGCTGAAACATGGATTCTAAGCAAAGAATGACCTTTAAAATGAAAACAATGCAACGGGAACAAGTGAGAATCAAGCTCACCAGTACAGGGAGAGATCACAAGGACGCACAGTAAATAAAGAGGAAAACAGTTCGAGTTATCACAAATAGATTAAGCAGTAATTGGCTGGTCGTGTTGCAAGAATTGAAGACAACCGATTGACATCAAAACTCTCCACTTGGATACCTACAAATGATATGCGAAACCTGGGCCGACAAAATTTGAGATGGTAAGACGGACTAGATAAGTTCAAAAAACGCTGGCTTTGTGATATTCACGATAGAGAAGTCTGGTGAATTTTGAGGACGGTCTATGTCCAATGATGGATAATGAAAATCTGATGATGATGATGATAAGGTTATTAGCAATAATCCGTGGAAATTCTTCGGTGTAATTAAAAACAACCACTAAAGCTTAAAGATCAATTTGATTAGAAATTCCTCGATGTAATTAGAAACAGTCACCATGGCTTGAAAATCAATCTGATTTTTTCAATATATATATATATATATGTATAATACTTATTTACTTGTATACATTGCAACAAAATGAATAGAAAAATTAAACAAATGAACAAAACTACTGGAAATGATAATTCATCTAATTATGATTTCATTCACCATCACATTACTTTTACGGTTAATACTGTATTTCAGGAAATTATATGAGATCTTTGTTTTTTTATCATTTTTTAAATAAGACATTAAATATTGAGTAGATCTTTAAACTTTGGTGGCTGTTTCTAATTGAAACCTTGATTTTCTGTGGTCTACTGATACCATTATTCGAAGGACGCTGTCTAAGTTAGGTTTGTGAGCTTCATTTGCTTGAAGCTCTGCATAGAATTTGACGACAAATTAGTACATATTTTGTGCCAGTATTAATTATTGATTGTAAATATTTAAATGATTTTTTAATATCGGAAGCAACGAATTGCTTCCCATCGTATTCGGTTTTATCTTACTAAAACTATTGCCAATATATAGGTTGATTCTCTTTTGCTTGTCAAGTTTCTAGTTGTACAAAAGTATCACTAATATAATGAATATCTAATTCCTTTTTCAATCATTAGATATAATTTTTTGATATAAAATCCCTTGAGGATTTCCCAAATGTAAAATATTCTTTCTTCTTTCAGTTAAATTTCAGCTGAAGTAGTTTTGTTCACCTCAGACAAATGCTTTTTAGGAAAGCATGAATCAACCTCTTCCAAATGTCAGGTCAGGGACAACTGTCTGCAAATGTTACTGATGAAATGCAGTACCTTTGCGTGTTACTTCGGCACTGTCAAGAACCCCCATTTATCGCGCGTGTAAATTAAACGAAGGACCCAATATAGTATCCCAAACAGTCCCACCAGGTCAAAGGATAATTCAATTTGATTTCTATTTCTATTTTAAGATTCTCTTGTATCAAATCCTGATTAACTAGTTTCAGGAACAGGTAAACGCAGCTTTACGCGATTAATTTGTCGCAATTCTTAATTGCATGAAGGAAATTTGCGTTGAACCAGTAATAGAATCAATGGGAGTAATCACAATGAATCCTCTTCGTTTCAGAATACACCAACAGAATAATTACATGTGTAAAATAGAAAATACTCAGATTTCCAAATCATTGTAACTGAATTTCACGAAGTAGTGTATAGTGGGGTTTCCCTGTGTTCAAGATCACGATTTCCAGACGAAATTATTTGAACAAATCATTGATTTCTGCTTGTTCAAAAGTTTATCTAGCATGTTTAGGGAGACGTCCCGAGGATTTTCTGGTGCTTTTTTTAATCATCTTAAATTGACAGGCAGTAAAGCAGCTTCGGATTTGCCGACGACATCGTCCTTTTTGCAGAGAATATTTATAAACTCCAACTAATGCAAGGAAAACTGAATGGAGAAAGCAAAAAAGTTGTCCTTTACTTTAACTTCAGCAAGACAGAAGTTATGTACAACAACCATGTTGAAAACAAAGATACAACGATCAAAATCAAAAACGCTGTGCTTGAGAAAGTGGACCACTATATAAGGTAACAATCTCCATGAAATCATCAACGGAAGAAAAATTCAAGCAAAGGACCACTCGATAGAGCAAGTTCAAACTTTGAGAACAAGAAAAATCCCATTAGTCCAGAGAAGAAAAATTCAACCAATGCGTCCCCCTATAGTCACTTATGGAGCTGAAATATGGAAGGACTGATTCACTAACTGGAAACCACGCAACGTGCTCATGAAAGAAACATACTCATCCTCACTTGGAGAGATTATAAAACCGCACAGTATATTAGGAAAAATCATGAGTCTGAAAGATCATAGCATCCGTTAAAAATCTCAAATGGCAATTGGCTGGTTATGATGCAAGAATGTCAGACAGCCGATGGACATCACAAATTTCAACGTGGATTCCCAGAGATCGCATACAAGATCTTGATAGGAAGAATATAAAATTGCGAGACAAACAAGACAAGTTCGGAAATTATTGGCTCTGCAACGCCCATCATAGAGAAGTCTGATGAAAGACGCTATAAGGCTGATGATGATGAAAACCAGAAAACAGAAATACTCGTAAATATCATACAAGCAATGTTGATACTGCATCGGAATACTTTCCAACTGCCTACTGTTACTATTTTAGTCATAAGACACCAACAAATGCAAAAGAACAACTTCATGTAAATTGTTGTTGAAACTTTGAGAAAGGCATCCAAGCATACTTTGATTGGGCTGACAGTCTGTCGGTAGCGCTGAGCAATTTACGTTTACTGGTCGCTGGCTTTCACCCCGACTCCCTGGTAATTTGGACCCAGGATTATCCAAGCCACGACAAACTAAGCACAGAAGCACCAATCTTGACTTTTATTTAGCGGGAGGAAACAGATGTTGTTTTGCTGTCAATGCGTCTTCTAATGGTAAGTTTTACGTTTGACTCAACTGGAAAAAAAAACTGTTTTTTTTTCTCTATTCCACGTAAACTTGAAACCCATACAAGGATGAAAAGTGTGTCAGTGTCTAAATTCCGTGAAAGAAACCGGGTAAAATAAGCATGTGTGATACATCTGATCGATTCTGTTCTTATATATATATATATATATATAATTATAAGTCAGTAGGAAATAATGATTGATGAGCTCCGTCAACAAACCAATAATAAGTCAACAAAGGACTTCTTCCTAAGAAATGGTCAAAAGTAAACATTAGGGCAGTGTATCCTGAAGTTGTTCTGTGTAATGTGCACTTTTAGGGCATATATTTCACCAGCCTTTCCCATCACATCTCGATCAAAAATGTTATAATGAAAATATGATTTGACATATAATGCTTCCTCAACACACTTTCGGATCCCAACTCACATTTATCGACCCTATACTTCAGACACACGAAACCAACAATTTGCCATAAACTGCCAAAAGGGGGCGGTAACGCCAGCTTCAAGAATCACTGTATTAGGGTAAGTGACTCAATGTGGTCGAATTCCTGTTGAATATATATAGGGATTCATTCTGGTCAGATATATATATATAAATATATATATATATATATATATATGATAGTCAGTCGTAGTCGAACTTCTTGAATATATATATATATATGTGTGTGTGTGTGTGTGTGTGCTTGTGTGCATGTGATAAATTTAGTAGACAATATAGAAACTCAAAAATTAGGAAAAATATATTTTATTCATTCGCATAACATTTTTAAGGAAACTGTTTTCTCTAATGTCAAACATCAAGCGGTGAAAATGTTCAAATATGCAAATAAACAGTTTGGAAAGGAGGTTATCGATTTGTGGTCATTATTATTATTATTATTATTATTATTATTATTATTATTATTATTATTATTATTATTATTATTATTATTGCTGTTGTTGTTGTTGTAGTTGTTGTAAGACAACATATGGACATCACGACTCACAGCATGGATCCCCAGGGATCACATGAGAAACCAAGAACGACAGAACACAAGATGGAGAGATGAACGAGACGAATTCAGTAAATGCTGGCTCGGCGGTGCCCATATAAAGAATTGTGGCGAATCATGGGGGAGGTGTATGTCCAACGACGGACGTTAAAAGACTGATGATGATGATGATCATGATCATGATGATGATGATGATCATGATCATGATCATGAAGATTCTATTGCACAAGCAGAGAAGGTGAAACGTATTGATGTCAAAGTTCAGGAGATTCGCGTATGTGAAGTGAAAATAGATGGGTTTTTCAGTGTGTGTGTGTGTGTGTGTGTGTGTGTGTATGTATGCATGTATATAGATGAATGTTGTGATTTTGTTATTGAGAACAAATGTAAGCAGTATTTGTAAGTGTGTGGTGCTTGTTGGTGATTCAAGTGTTCAACGTTTTTATGTGTGAGTTGCTGTGGTTGATATGTTTAGGGGGTAATGTGTGTCTTCATTGATAATTACTATATGATTATCTGTGTGTGTAATCAAAGATGGTAGGAAGGTGTAATTAATGAAGTTTTTATTTGTTTCATTTCAAATCTCAAAATGTGTTGGTTTTATATTTTGATTTTGTAGATCTGTTGTACAATCTAAAAAAAAAAAATTAAACAACTTAACACCTTTGCTGAGCATATATGAAATTATCAGGGAAACCACACTCACACATGCACCTGCACACACACACACACACACACACACACACACACACACATATATATATGTATATATATATGTTTGTGTGTGTGTGTGTATATATATATATATATATATATATATATATATATGTGTATATATATATATATATATATATATGTGTATGTATATATATATATATATATATATATATATATATATATATATATATATATTTATAATTTTAGTAAGAATTTTTTTCTGGACAACATTTTTCGAGAAAGATTAGTTTTTGGTATTTCGAAATCGATTGGAATATTCAATGAATATTTTTGTTAGAATGTTTTATTTTTATCTCAGAGCGTATATTGAGAGAAATAATTTTCAATACGCGTATTTCTTGAGGCCATTCGCCAGGAATGATTATTTCAAAAACCTACATCTCAGTATGAAAGGAAACTGAATTAGTGAAAGCAAACTATTTTACTAATGTCATTTTCATATATGTCAATCTATTTTGATGATTAAGATGGACAATTGAACGAAATGCAATAGTCACTATGACAGTAAGACTGTTTTCCGAGTACCAATCTCGATACTTTAAATATCATCACTGACTAAATCTTCCTTCAATCTTATATTTGTGATTGGGTGAAAATATGAACGATAGAGTGGAATTATTTACCTTTGTCGGAATAGTTTCGAATCCTAAAACCTCTATACGAGATCAAATAAAATTACCAAAACGAAGAATTTGATTAGTGCCATTTTTTATCAATTTGAAATTAATCGAATGATTGAATCAAATAAATAAATCGAACGAAATTGTTTACTATAAGCAGTGATTTTATTAAGTTGGTCTCACTATCAGTATTGCAACTCGAATAAAGTTTTTGCGTTGAAATGACCTAGAGATAGTCCAAAATTGATAACTGTTCCCCTACTACAACATTCCCTTTGAAGGATATATAGAACTTGTGCGATTTAAAAAAAATCCGGACTGCTTCTAGAGGAACCTATTCCTCATCCTTCCCAACCACCAGCCCTTAGCACCGAACATAACGTCAAGTCTTTTAAAAGTTGACACCAGGTGCCAAAGCCATATAAACATCATAGGAAATACCTTTTGATCGACAACCAGTTGGATTGATGCAGCGTAGATTTCATCAAAAATGAAAATATTTCAATTTTCTTAATTATCAATATTAATACTCCCTTCAAGTGACTGAAAGCCGACGCTTCATTTCAGTTGAGTGCAGCAGGGGTTATTCTGTACCTCAAAAATGACACTAAATTTCCTTTCTGCAGATAAGAAATCATGCTTTTAGTAATAGTTGAATTTCCCCAAGTACGTTACTAAAAAGCACAAATATATTCATCCCTAAATTTAAAAGCTCTTACTCTCTGAGACCCATTTATCCACTTAGTTTAACATCGTAAATTGTCTCACTAACAATAAAGGTTAAAAATCGAAAAGTTTTTTGGGGCTAGTACAGGGTATTGATTATTATAATTTTATGTAGAGAAGTTTACTGCGTAACCTCAAAGATACAAAGACAACACCTTTTTAGGTACCTGATTACCATTACATCATTATAAATTGCTGGGACCCGTGCAGATATTATGTTTAAGAAAGCAAGGATATGATATTTACTGTATTCGAAATACTAAACTTGCACATTTAAATCCGTGTCCTTAAAGTTCTATATCCAACGTCGGACACAAAAGATTGTTGTTGTTGATGATGATGATGATGATGATGATGATGATGATGATGATGATGATGATGATGATGATGATGATGATGATGATGATGATGATGATGTTATGTATCGGAAAGGATTTGTGTGTGTGTATATATGTGTACGTGTGTGTGCGTGTGTGGAAATGCGTTGATCTTGATTTTATGCCATTACACCCACATTTTATCTCCCCTCACTGATTATGTTCAGAGTGTAACAGCTGGTCAAAAAAAAAAGAAGAAAAAAAAAAGATTCCCCTCTACTGAACTGATATTTGCATATTTAATATTCTAAATGCAATACAGTGTATTTATGTACACTCGTCCAGACTCACGTATACAAGCACGTAATCGATTTAATGGCAACGTACATATATTATCCAGAAAGCATGCTTACTTTAAGATAAAAGAAAAATGAATTCACATCCCAGTATGAAATAGCTCTCTTGTGAGGAGAAGTGACTTAAAGTCTCCTGTATACCCCAGACCTTTTCCCACTACCCTTGCCGAATTCTATACTTCGTACATGGAACTGTTCTACATCCAGTCTTTCTGAAAGAACTTCCCAAGTCCTTGTTCTTCCGTTATACTAAATGCAATGTCCACCTTAAGATTCCACAATCATTTCAGTTATTTAGAAAGGACTAATTATTCAACCAGCCTTTCATTATTTTAAACAATGGTCTGATGAAACTGCAGAATCCACTATCTTTGAGTCATTCAGTGAGTATTGATCACTACATAGTACGCTAAACTTGCTCTTTAACCATTATTCCACAGTGGGCCCCGTGTATGTGTGTGTGCGTGTTTAAATTGACTGATTTATAGAAAAAGAAATGGGAATTTGAAGCTCTTTCTAGATTCAGTCTGTTTAACAGTAATTTCCATTTGAGGAGATCCATATTCATGCAAAGAGCAGTTGCCCAAGCTTTACGATATAAAACAATTATGATATTCTATATGAAGCTGAATAATACTTACTTATAAGAGGTACGAATTCTGAGGTCTCTGGAAGGTTTTCTGCTACAGCTAACATAAAAACGGAAAAGGCGAGAAGTACTGTAATACCAAGAGCGATCTTTTCACCAGAATCTGGAGGAAGACAGAAGACGAGGAGAGTGAGTGCGGACATCATGATGCAAGGGAATACAACGTTGTACATGTAATAGAGAATACGTCTTCGGATGTGAACATGGAATGTAACATCGGGGAAGGGCTCCGGGCAGCAGCTGTAGGTGACCACGTTACGCACTATTTTGATGGACAGCAGTTCCCATTCACCGTTGACCACGTAATTGGACAAGTCCACTTCGCTGGTCTGGTTTGTAACGTCGACTTGAAAACCATCGTAAGTCCAAGAACCAAACTTGAGGATACACATCTGCTCATCGAAAGGAAAATAAGTAACGTCCACTTTGCAAGAGCTTTGTAGTTTTGTGGGAATCGGCCAGAAAACTTCACCGGTGCTCTTGACCATAGCGTTTGCCGGCATCAGTCCCTCCGTGTATTCGGCTGCACTAGAATACAAATAAAAGAAATAGAATCAATACGAATTTGAGAGTCAAGAAATGTTGTTAATAACAACAACAATGACAATAGCAAAAAGATGTAAGGAATACATATGGAAAAAAATCTCAAAAGTCGGAAAATCCCTGACAGAAAAAAGTGGAAATACATATAAAGAGATAACAAGTTGTTTATGTGAACCGTTAACTCATAATCATAGAGTTCTTAAAAATGTCAGATGATTTTTAGTAATCAGATGCCAAAAACACTATATAACAATGTTCTTTCTAATCGTTTCAGCAGTTGTATAGTTCAATATTTTTGCATGTTCACATGGGGTTATTTACATATGAAATAAAAACAAACAATCTGATCGGCCGTAATTCACTATTTTTCAATTCCTTGGATTTTCTCTACCTAACGGCCAAATTTTCACCAAATCGCTCAAGATTTGCGAAGTTTTCCCGGTTCAAAAAGCTAAGCAAGACAAGTTTTTTTTTTATTATAAAAGATAAACAAACAGTCGGATCAGTCATAACTCATTATCCCCTTGGTAGAAAATCACCACAAAACGTATATTCAGAACTAACGAAACTATTTGACAAAGAAAATGACAAATTCACAACGATGACCGCAACGACGGAATACACTCATAGCGATTATAGTCTTAGTTATTTTCCTGCCAGGGATAGAAAAAAATTATTCAATTAGGACAGACTCAAACGTATCAGATTGTTTGGAAAATTGTGTACATTCAAGAAAGAATAAAAGATATTTTCATGCATTTCAGAATACACAACAGATTCTCACTATGTTATAGCAGTAAATGGATTTCATCTTTGACCGTTTCCGAAGAAAATGAATGCCGATTAACCAAGGTTGTAATTATAGAGAAACTGAATCATTTTTGACAAACATCAATCAGCTGTCAAATAGATTTAATCATTCCATGTAGTAATATTGTCCAAGGAAGGATTTAATCTTATTTTGTCTTTCGGTTGGTGTGTATTGATGGTCTTTTGAGGTACATGCCTTGTCCAGATGAACGTTTCGAAAATAGTTGATTATTTATAAAAGAAAAACGTTTCACTGGCATCACGATCCACCTAACCTACTATCCTATAAAGCCACTATAGTGAACATGAAGTGCATATATATATATATATATATATATATATATATATATATATAAATACATTCATAAGACCCTTTTCCTTTTTATTACAATTAATTTTGATTATTCCGTAGATAAAAAACGATCACTAGGTTAATCATCATCATCATCATCATCATCATCATCATCATCATCATCATCATCATCATCATCTTTTGATATGTCATTGGACTAATATCTACCCGAGGATTCGCTAGATCTTTTTATCATAGGTGTCATGGAGCAAAAACTTATTGAACTTTAGTTCGTCTCTCCATCTTGTATTATGTCAGCCTCTGTTTCGCAAGTGACCTCTAGGGATTCATGGGGTGAGTTATGATGTCCATCGATTTTCAGACATTTTTGCAGTATGATCAACCAATTGCCATTTGAGTTTTCTAATCGATTCCAAAATGTCTCAAACTCTTGTTTTTCCCCTGATATATTATGCTGTCTTGTGGTCTCTCCATGCGATGTTGAGCGCGATTCTCTCACTTGCACGTTGCATGCTTCTCAGTTAGAGGGTCAATCTTTTGGTTATGTTCTACGTTTCAGTCCCATAGGTGACTATCAGGAGGAGGCATAGATTATAGTTAGTCTGCCATAAAGCTAAATACTAGGAATAAAGATTGGGAAATATTTTTTGCCCCCCCACCCTCTAAACGAGGATCAACTGCTTCTATTAAAAATCTGGTATTTCACCGAGCCCGAAGACCTACTACTGGCGCCAGTTAGAAAAATGCAACTACCTCATCCATTAGGTAGATAAGATTTAATAGGATCTCTGCAACCTGAAACCGAACTCACAAGCCCGTTATTGCAAATCAAAGTCTTTCAACAGCGAACAGTAATCAGGAATATAGAGAATAATCTCAGGGGATGCTGGTAGCATAATAGTTACCAGCATGGATTTGGAAAAGCTAAGTTTGGCCTCCGACTAAGACCATTTAGGAAAGGAAAAAATCTACTTCTACCTGTACACCATCAATTTGTAAGATATGGCAAAATGTCTAGTTACTGGCATGTCACAGTTGTTGGAGAAGAAAGCGTGTTAGTGGTTACTCAGGCAAACGATTCCCTCTTTACTTTTTTTCACCTGCTGAGGTAGTAACATACAAGAGAAAAACTTGTTATCACCATTGTCAGACGAAGATGTATAAATCAGGAAAGGTTATTTGATACGATACACAGGCATTCAGGAACAGTAAGATTGCCTTAAACTGTGCAAGAGCTTGACTTCTTTTTTCTTTTTTTTTTCAAATAGGATCCAAAATATTTTGAATACTGTACAACAATTGGCACTCGTAAAAATTCACAACTACTTTGGCCACGAAACAAGCTCAAGTACCAAGACTATTTCTACACAACATTTCAATTTAAGCCAGCATGGTCATTTTCATCTTTTATTTCTGCTTTATATTCCTTTTAAAACTTTCCCTTAGATCATCTATTTTGGGCGAACTTTTCGGTATTGAGTATAAAGGAAAGAAAATCTCGCTTTTATTAGATATTTGTTGTTCGCCCAACTCCAAGAATTAAATGTACTTGGCATTATCTAACGCTATTGCATTCATTCCCTATCAAGTATTATCCATTTGATGAATTTCAAATCATGTCTCTTTCTGTCTCCTATTCTGTTCGAAGCATTTTTTTTTATTCGCTCACACACATTGCACTAAGCTCCGCCCAAATAACTGTGCTATCAAAAGAGGAATGAAAAATCGTGAGGATTTCACTTGGTTCTATTTGAATATTTCGAGACTGAAGTCGAATTATAATAAACGAAAAAATATGAATTCATTGGGTTGGACAAAACTCAGAGTCAAACTATATTGTCAAATCTTTCGTATTTCAATTCATTGCATTCTTTCGTCAGCATGCATTCCGTATGTATGCATGTATAAGTCGACCTCGTGTATGAGAGTGGCACTGCGTGATGCAAGGATAGAGGTATTATGGATTAAAATTGAAAATTACTTCCCACTTATTTATATCATATATATATATATATATATATATATATATTTTTAATCATATACATGTTAAGGCATATCTACTCTTTTGATATGTATTAAACATGACAAATTAAGTACAATGATGTTATGTTATTTTGTCAGAGATATCGCAGTGAAATAATTTAGTGAAAATCGCTTAACAATTCTATTGAATAACAAGTGAGCAGAAGTAAATAAAATGAGTAACTGAAAGAAGAAAAACTAATGCCTAGAAGGTTGATACATTTTTTTAATTCCGCGATACACGTATGGTGTATGGATTCTATAAGATTCATAACTATTTTCAATAGGATGTTCCCTCACATTTTACCGTATTATTGTAGAGACTGTTTGTTGGCTAATTGAGTCGAATGTTAATTTCGACTCTTCACCATAAGGTGTCAACGGAGTAGAGGTCTGACAGTTGTATCATTTGATTTGGGGTGTATTATAGCATAATTCTCGTCCAATATTTCCTTGGTGCGACTTATTGTCCATTATTCTTTTGTTTCAACACAATGGATCGACACGATTCCAGACATGACTTTTCATTTCCAAATCATGACGCCCCATTTCCTGTGATTAACTCTTGCTCTACTGCAGCGCAAGAAGTATTTCTAGCTCATCAATTTTCTAATTTACCATCAGCATCAAACGGCAATTTTGATTCGTTACCCGACAATATTTGGGACCAATTTTCGAAGGTCCTATCCTTGAACTTTTTCGTCCAGGTTGACACAATGTCGTCTTTGTACCAAACCAAACTGAAGTTATCAAGTACCTAAAGCACCTATTTCATTGCAGTATTTTCTTTAACTGTCTTCTCACAGAGAACAACTCGCTTGTGTGATCTTGTGCCAAACTAACCTAATCTTAATATTTCAATGGAGGCCTGATTTGGGTATAGTATAGTTGCGTATTTCCCACAAGTGCTTGTGACCCAGTAAGGATTTCGCATGCTGATTTCCAAAGCCAGCCAAACTTCTCAACTGAGTTTGGTGCTATACAGTCTCCTTAATGCGTTTTTTTCTTGATTGACACGTAAAACTGGACTGTATCAAAGCATTTCATCAACAAATATTCTTATTGAGGAAGATCAAGATTCCCGAAGGAATAAATGTCCCGCTAAAAAATAATTTCTGCTTTGAATTGATTTACTCTTAATATATTTTAAAAAATGAAAATTGAAGTTGGACTATTTGATATCTAAGATGAACGCTACTTAGATCTATTACAGATTTTCCTTCGCGAACGTCCAGTTTTTTTAGACTTAATTCAATAACGAAAAAATCCTGCTGATGTTAGCAAGCATTTATCCAAATATAGAGGCGTAATGTAATTTTCTTTCTGCAGTCTGAATAACTATAATAGTTTCATTAGATATACCTTTGTGTTAAGTCTGTGAGGAGTGTGTTCCATTCTATTGAGTCTCAGGTCTAATCAAACAATGCCTGCAAGTTGGCGTAAACTAAAATAGATTCACTCTGTCACGACAATACGTCGGCGTTATTGTCAACGGTAAGCATTGTC
The DNA here is from genome assembly GCA_963457665.1 of Thysanoteuthis rhombus. Lineage (NCBI taxonomy): Eukaryota > Metazoa > Mollusca > Cephalopoda > Oegopsida > Thysanoteuthidae > Thysanoteuthis > Thysanoteuthis major. The sequence continues at coordinate 73,167,195 of OY735199.1, forward strand.
AAGTATTAGTATCAATTGGCAACAATAAGCTTCGCTGTAAAAAAAAGATATCTATCTCTTAATTGTTATCCTCTAGACTGCCATTTTCCTCTTTTTCCCGTTTTTATAAAACCATATGATATGTACTTTCTGATAGCACAGTGGACAAATAAATGAACTCGGGGTTCTGATGTCGCTGGTTTCATGCTTAGCACTGAACATTCTTCATACATCTATTGGACAATGTGGATATTACTCCTAACGATCTGTTTCGGAACTAAGAGTTGTCGTCATCTTGGTGGTCGTTTTCTCTCAGCAGAATACTTATATAAAATACTTGAGTCATACATCATCGCTCACGAAAGAATGAACTAATCACTGAAGTAATGAACACAGCTATTAATATTGACTTAGTCCACTACGAAGCCAAATCGATTTGGTCGATATTTTAGGGCTAATTTTCAATGCAGGAAATACTTGCCTACTTCCTTTGAAAATCAGAATTCGAAGTCGTTTCTTTTACCTAGGCTCAAACTAATCGACCATGTAAGATTACCTCATTATTATAGCAAGCATTGCAGGTCCAGTGATCAAAGTAACTGTATGATAGATCGACTCCTAATTAATGATAATATGATGTCAGATAAAATCATAAACCATGAATTTTGTCTTCGATAAAATATTTTTTCACTTCAGTGAATTAATCAGTAAAATGGTGGTTGCCATTTGAATTTCGATCGGAAACTTTCATCATATAATGCTCGAACTTTGGATTGATTCTAATTAATGTATTGACAAGGATGCAGATTATGTCAAAAAATGAATATTTGTTGGATAGAATAGATATCGTTTCCATCATTGAGGTAGAGACTGATTGATGTACTTACTTTTATAAACTTTAAACGACAGAGTTTTAATATTGAAAAAAAGAATGCGTGTCATTTCGGATTCTTCTCAAATCTTTTGAAGACTATGGCCAAAGTTTTCGCTTGTTGCCTTTTCTTGGTCAATTTAGAATTTTATCAATGACCAATCTGGTCAATAGTAGGATGGTTAGTGATAGATTGATGAGAGGGTTCGAGTGGTGCAGATGTCTCTGAGGAGATAACATCCCACTGAATCAGAACGATTAATGTTGTCTTCTCTTCCTACTTTTTACCTTCCGTTTAGGATCTAACAACTTGCAACGACGCAGAGATCAAATTTATCCCTGACATAGACGCATGTATCCCGATAAACGACATAACGTAAGAATAAACATATACACACTCATGAAATGGATACATTCGACTACATAGTCACGAGAACCCATACTCCTTTACTATGTACAAAACATGAAGATAGGCATTGAGTCTCTGGACTTGTGATTGAATCTCTTAGAGAACTCGATTGAGGGATTACTATCTCACGCAAATCATATTTCTAGCTGGTCAAGCGCATGCTCCTTATAATGAACACGTACATTCACATACACACAAAGGAACCAACAGATACACACAGACAATCATTCTTATACATACGTACAGACACATTTTTTCATGCACACGCAGGAACATGCAAATGAACACTAATACTGTTATACATAATCACACACTCTACGCACTGCACATGCACAAAGCTGTACTACCATAATTTTCTATACAGATGTACCTAAACACACACACACACACACACACACACACACACACACACACACACACACACACACACACACACACACACACACACATATATATATATATATATATATATATATATATTTAAGGGATTGTCCCAGACTCAGGGGTAAAAGGCTATGGAGATTTCATATATCAATTTATTGATATTATAAATGAATTAATTTGTACGCTACACGTGTTTTGGGGGAGAGGTTCCCGTCTTCAGTTGCATAAGTGCACCTTTCTGGGTTGGAAAGGTTTTCATAGAAAATAAATCAAGCTTCAGGTGTTCTGCTTTGGAAGCAAAATTACAATTCAAGCAGGAGGATTCCTTTTGGGTCATCGTGATGAGTTATGATAGAGTTCTGTCAGAGGTGAAATCTGTGTTGATATGTTCATGTGTATGATATTCTTGTAGCAGCAGTAGTGGATCTTAAAGGGGCGATGGGTTGTCATGGATACTAAGGGGTTGAGTATTAGAATGGTGTTTTTTACTCTGCAAGTACCTGGTAGTTGGGATAGTGGGGTCTTTGCTGTATGATCGAAGATTTTCGAAGAACTTTGTGTTCTGTATCTTTTATGGTCATTGTAGATGTTCTGATTGCTCTGATGGTTTTGAACTTTACTCATGAAATACCATACAAAGAGTTTTGTGGGTGAGGGTTTTTTGTGACTGTGTGGAGTTCCCAATATTGGATATACATAAAAGGGGTTGGATGAGTATGAGGGGCTGTTATTAATAAGAGGATCATGATCTTAGGAATAGGGGTGGTGAAGATTTTCAAGTTTGTTGTTAAGTTTGTTAGAGAAGGGAGTTTTAATTTGTTAATCCATATATCTTCATATCGTTCAAGCAATGTTGTGTCTGCAGTTGTATTTTTTCTATTTTTCCAATAATTGTGAATCTAGCATCCGTGACAAAATCAAGTCCAGGCTTGCAGAGGTGTATTTCTACTGGGAGTAGGTTTCCATGATTGGCTGATTTTATACTGTGCCTATAGTTATTAAGTCTAACGATGAATTATCACTCACACTCGTCTCTATATTGTAATTTGCATGTATGATACTCTAGGAAGTATATGATATTTTCTCTACGATGGTTAGGATTGTGGTGCATGTATAAAGTCTTGTTAGTGGTAGAGCTAGTGATTGTGTTAGTGTGTTTAAGGTTGTTGCAGCATTGACTATTTATTTTATTGCAGGGTTGGATGAATTTCGTGTTTTTTTTAATGTTTTAGAATGAAACATGATTGTCTATTATAGTGTTACTGCTTACCATGTCTATGATGTTTTGGGGTCTGCAGTAAGCGATGACACGTAGTTTTAGGAATATTCCATCTCTTGTTTAAGGTGGTTATGAATGATTTGCAGTCAGGTTTAATTTCTTTTGAAAGTTTAAGGGTTTCTCCACTGAGTATTGTAGAGACCTTTCCTGATTGGTTATTTGTATCTTCAAGTGAATACTTTCGTTCAGTGAAATGTTATAGTAGATTATAGATGTATTTTTTTTTAGTTCAGTATCTGTAGAGCAAATTCTCCAAATTCTAAGTTCTTACGAAAATGATAGGTGTTTTTTGGGGGAGGGGGGCATCAATTTGAAATTAAGGTAATCGTGATTCGCTGTGGATTTAGTGTAAAGGATTGTCTGGAGGTTTCGATTATTTTCTATATAGATGCAGGTGTCTAGAAAAGCTATTGATTCAATGGATATTTTGTAATCAAACTTAATAGAATCGTATGTAGAATTTATGAGACAGAAGAATTTACCTAGTTCAGCTTCAATTCCTTAGGATATATATATATACATAAATGTTACATATATATGTATATAACATAGAAGATACAGTCTTTGTCTATCTCTGAGTATATTTAAGTCTCCTCGAATTTGCCCGTGATGATGTTAGCAAAGGAAGTGGCTGCTACTGTGCCTATGGTGCAGCCTCCAACTTGAGGAAGTGTCCATTATCAAAGTTGAACGGATCTTTATTCTGGATATTTTTGTTGGATGTGGGGATGGGGGCAGAAATTTAGGCCCTTATTCAGGGGTATAAAGGTGTCTATTGTGAATTTAAATTTACTTAAGTTAATCACTTTGCCCTCAGGGTCGCCTTTGATTTCATTGGAGTGTTGTAATTGTTTATTGAGTCTTCTAAAATTCTCCTAGGAATAATATTATGATTTCTAGCCCTTCCATGTGTTGTGGTTGGAGGGGTTTCCTTATCTTATTTGTAATGTGTGTGTGTTAGTGTGTGTGTGCGTGTGCGTGTAACGACCGTGAGGCTGTTTTCAGATACATTTACTCACGCACGTATATAAGTATCAATACAAACACTTTAGATCACGCACATTCAGACACCTTATCATACATTCATGCGGGATAATTATCACAAAATCGTTAGCTATAAGCCACTGACGAAACTCTAACTTGCACTCATTAACATTGCGAGTTGGTTTTGCTGTGATAGCTGCACCTTTCAAATTTAACTGTTTTATTCAATTTCGCCGATCACCTAATGCACCAGCATCTTTATATGTTGATAAATACTTGAAGGATTCTTTTTGATGTGATTTGAATTTTTTGACGAAGCGTTGTCAAAATATTAGTTTTATCACTTAGATTTCTCTCATCCTGATCTCAGTTCGTCTCAGATCGTCATTCGAAGATTGTTAAATATATGATATATAAAAAAAACCCACTGCCATAGCATAATAGCATAGGAAATAAAATATAAGCTACCAACGAGTCTTGGAGTCACAATTCTCATTCTCAGGAGTCAGCCTTCCTGTAATAACTGCCTTACTGGAGAGGTCACGGAGGTCTGATGTGAGTGTGTAATTTTTCCTTGTGTTTCTAGGGAATTTTCTTCTACGTTCACTTATTACTTAAAATATTCTGGCGGTAAAAGTTTGTGTAAAAGGCTTCAAAATGTCTTAACTGTACAGACCTCAAAGATTTGAATCGAACGAAATCAAAATCTGGACGAATAAACATAATTTGGCAGCGATTCTAATGAATATTGACAATTCCTTGAGTGCTTCAATTAGTGTCAAACTTGAATAATTTGCATTGCTCTTCCTATGTTATCTGAAGAATATTTTGTACGCAAAGCCACATCTTTGTTTGATTAAATCACACAATAAATCAATTACTCACGTACTTATCCTGACATCTATGGCCATATCATATCGTGGATTTAACATTTTCAACGAAAATGTCCACTAGATCTGACTACTTATTATATATGTTATCGATTTTTAACTTTTGCAAAGAAAACTCTGTGAAATTTGAGAGGATCTATTCGTTGGAAAGATATTCTACTGTCAACATAACCTTTATAAATAACCAGCTAATCCCCTTGGAAAAGATCACAGATATATTTGGATTTTTATGAGATGTTTTTCTCTTTGGAAAAGTGAATACTGAATTCTTTGCAGTGGAGGACTCCATTATTTCAAATGGTGGATAGGTAATATTAATACTGACAGAATTATTGCTTCCAAGTGGAAAAGTCTATTTTAATAGACGGAGACGCAGAGAAAGTTACACTATTCATCAAATAGATAAACATAAGCGTATTGTCTACCTGTTAGTAGATGATTAAGAGAAAAATATTTCCATGTCCTGTATAGAAGTGGCAAATTTGAGTGAGTATTTAGGGAGACTGCAAGAATTGGACAGAGAGAGAGAGAGAGAGGGGGGGGAGGTAACAGAGAGAGGACGTAACTCAAGGTAAGCCATTTCAGCCGAATACAGATAATAAAAAAATATCAGTAGTCCTACAGACTTTTACGTTATTGGTTCCCATGACCAAAAATCCATTTAAATCATATTATCATCAGTCTTCAATCGTCCGTTGTTCGACGTAGACCTTCTTCAGTATTCTCCACATCTCACTACCGTGGGCGTCTTGGAGACAGTACTTTCTGAAATTGTCTAGTTCGTCTCTCCATCTAGTATTCTGCCGGTCTCAGTTTCGCATGTGATATCTGGGAGTCTATGTTGTGAGCCATGATGTCCATTGGTTCTCTACCATTCTTGCAATATGGCCAGCCCGTTGCCATTTAAGTTTTCTTGTAGATTCTATGATGTCTCAGATTCTTGTTTTCTTTCCGACATACTTTGCTGTTTTGTGATCTCTCCATGTGAGGTTGGACATAATTCTCTCTCACGTGCACGTTGCATGCCTCTCAGTTTGTGAGTCTGTCTTCTGGTTAAGTTCCATGTTTCAGCTTAATAGATGACGATTGGAAAGTTGCATTAAATGTATACTCCTCTTTTTAGGATTAATAGGATCGTCATATTTTTGAAGGTTGAGCTTGCTCTGCTGAAGGTTCGCCATTGTAGGGTGATTTTTGTTTGATTTCTCCTTCTTTTGAGATTTTCATAGAGATTCGTTGCCCAAGGGAGATGAAGTTTTGAAACTTCGATTTTGACAGTTATGTTCTCTATCTCGACGTAATTAAAATATATCTGACTTAGAGTATGACATTGCGTTAAGATATTAATTTAAAACGTCAATATTACAAGATCACGTGGTCCTAAGTAGGGGAATTTTGTAGGCAAGATGCATCTCTCAAAGAAATACCTTTCCATCCAGTTTCGAATGGATCAGACATGACAAAGAGCAAATGTTTAAGCCCGCTAGTCCATCGATATAACCTGTAAACGTGATACATACATAGATAGCCAGACAGGCGAGGCAGGCCAGCCAACTAAGAAGCTGAAGAAATCTTCTGTTTGACCGTTTGTTATTTACACCAAATGCGAATTATTGAAATCTCTGTATTGACCTACAAAATACACTGCCTCTAATGAACTTACGATCCGCAATAGCAAATCAAAGATAAGAATTGTTTATTCACGCAAATATGAAAGAAAAAATACACGTGTTATAGAATATATTATTATTATCATTATTATTGTTATCATCATTATTATTATTATTATTATTATTATTATTATCATTAGGAATCTCACACCAGTTGCCTGGTGGTAACCGCTGGAGTTTGAGTGACAGCAAGTCTCCTCAAGTCTCCAGCCCTCCTCTCCTAGTACTCATAGATCGCAGTAATTTTGCGATTTACAGTTTCACACCGGTTGCCCAGTGGTTATCGCTGAGGGCTGAGTGACAATAAGTCTCCTCAGGTCTTCAGCTAACGTCTCCTCCCTCTTTCGCATATCATGACAGAGCTACAATTCGTTGCAGTACTTATATCTCTAGCACCTTCCTCAGTACCCGTGCAGTTCCCAGTAGTGCTGTGGTCTGTACGGTCTCTATCCTCCCCCTAATCCCGATCTCCTCCAGTCTCTCCCTCAGCGTTCTGGGGACAGTTCCTAGTGCGCCCACTATGACCGGTACTACCCTGGTTTTCATGTTCCACATTTTCTTTAACTCCCTTGCTAGGTCCTGGTATTTTTCCCTTTTTTCACCCTCCTTCTTTTTTACTCTATGGTCTGCAGGCACAGCCACGTCTACTATTTGGCAGGCCTTCTTTTTTTTGTCTACTATTACTAAGTCCGGCCTTCTTGCCTGGATGAGGTGGTCAGTTTGGATGTCAAAATCCCACAGTAGTTTGTGGTTGTCATTCTCCAAAACTGCCTCTGGCTTGTGCTGATACCACTTTTCCCCATGGTTGAATCCCATTTGTTTACTTAGTTCCCAGTGTATCATCGTTGCTACTCTATCGTGTCTATGCTTATACTCCTTCTGGGCGAGTTGACTACATTCACTAGTTATGTGGTTTACTGTCTCATCTCTTTCACCGCACATGCGGCATTTGCTGTTTGCCTGTGTTCTGTCGATTTTAGCTTTTATGTAGTTTGTCCTTATGCTTTTGTTTTGGGCTGCCATGATGAGCGATTCTGTTTCTCTCTTAAGGTTTCCCTTTCGTAACCACGTCCATGATTTCTCGTCTGCTATATCTTTTATCTGTCTTTTAAACTCGCCGTACAATTTTTTCCCTTCCCACTTTTCTTTTCTAGTTTGCTGTACCGTTCCATTGCTTTCTACTTTGTTTGTTGCACTATCCCTCGCGCTCTTTATGATTTCTTCACTATTTGTTTGCACATATTTATCTAGGACTACTCTAGCTCTCTGGACACAATCTTCTATGCTGATGAGCCCCCTACCACCTTCTTTTCTCTTAACGTATAGTCTATCTGTATCATCCCTAGGGTGTAATGCTTTATGCATCGTCATAAGTTTCCTTGTTCGCCTATCCATTGATTGGAGCTCTTCCTTTGTCCATCCTAGGAATGGTCCTGTATACCTAACTACTGACACAGCCCAGGTGTTCATTCCTTTTATTAGATTTCTGCTATTTAATTTGGTTTCTAATATTTTCCTTATCCTTCTAAGGTATTCCCTCTTAATTTTCTCCTTCATCTCTTCCCGTTTTATCGTGTCACATTCAAGGACACCTAGGTACTTGTATCGGTCTTGTGCAGTCAATGCCCTAATCTTGTTGTTGTCCGGAAGTTCAATTCCCTCAGTCATTGAAAGCCTTCCTTTATGCATCACCATTATTGCGCATTTTTCTATCCCAAACTCCATTCCTATGTCCTCACTATATTCCCTTACTTCGTTGAACAGAGTCTCAAGCTCTCCCCTGTTTTTCGCAAACAATTTAATATCGTCCATGTACATTAAGTGGTTGACCTTTCCTTTTGTTTTAGAGAAGTGGTATCCTTTGCTGTTTTTCAGGATTCTTATTATTATTATTATTATTATTATTGCTGTTGTTGTTTTTGTTAATACGTGAATGCAATTATTTCACTGCCATTCTTTAACAATCGTACAGAATAAGAATCTGAAAAAATGGGATTCGCAATAACATTTTTAAACAAGCATCGGTCAGCTTTTCGACACTTGTTATTGTCTTCTCGTGAGAATCAGAAAATAAGGTTTTTCGACAAGATCATCATCATCATCATCATCATCAGTCTTTTAACGTCCGTCGTAGGAAATAGACCTTCCCCAGGGTTTGCAACAATTCTCTACCACTGACAATAAAGATGGGTTTATTACGAGAAGATGGAATGTAGAAAATTGTGGCTATGTATTGGACAACCTTCGACATCTCAACCTAAACAGAATTTGCGCCAGGGAATTCATTTTCCCCGTTAGGTGGTATTCACGAATCATCGAGACCTGAGCACAATGTTAATGCACAATGCTACATTGACCAAATGGCTCGTTCGAATGGGGCTATTGATCATGAAATACTTTTATCGCAGCAAATGATGAACTGCCAATTTTCTGTATGATAGTGTTCATGTTCGTGTTGCAAATGCAACGCGGTAAACTATCATCAAGCTGTGATATCAAGTCCTTCAACATGTGGCACATTCCCAAAAGTCGTATTCTCTAGATCGTCACTTTTATTGCTGTTAGATCAGCCACTCCAAAAATGTTAAGATATCGAAATATTCCTGATAGAATTCATCGAATCGAAAGTGGAATCTCTCTCCCACATGACACAATATGCACTGAAACTGAAATGTGGTAGGAAGGTCCCGGGAAATACTGTGATTAGGGATCAATCTCATTGACTATCTTGTCAAAAGAAAAAAATACTTATTTTCTGTCTCCTACGGAGAAGAGCTTTTTTAAGTGTTTGAAACATTTGCATCAACCAGATATTATTGAGGTATGAGACTGATGTCACTGTATTCCTAAATTGCAAAAAATAAACCGCAGAATTTTGGCAGGTACTACCAGTTTAATGGGTGCGGTATTTCATGCAAAGCTGAAATATAGTATTCGTTCAAGTCTTTCAGATCTTTCTCATCTAATGAGGCAAATCGATATAAATATCAATAATGTAACTGTTCTCAATAACCATGCGAACATTTCAATTGCAAGGAACGTTTAAAAAAAAACACACTGAGCAGCAACACAAATTCAAATTTGAATTAGATTCCTGAAAAACTCTACCACCAGATCCAAAAATACTTGGACGGTTTGATGATCCACATAGTGTCAAAATGTTAAACTTATAAATTATTTACAGAATTGGTTGACACCTACAGTTATAGAACTGTTTATGCAAGTCAACTCATGCAGTAGAAAATTTATGTTTTAAATTCTGACAATCGATAAAAAGTCATAGAGTCCAAATGCAACTGAGACTGCAAGTAGATCTTTCGTGAATTTAGTTTTCCACCAAGTGTGTATTGCTTTTCAGTGGTTTTTGTTTTTTAATCTCAGTTTTAATTTAACATTCATGGTGATAATTTGAGACTTTCATATTTATACTGAAACGGAAAAATGAGTAAACCATGTTCAAACCTTGGTGGGGACAGTTTAGCACTAATGACCTGCGGAAATTATTGGACCAACTGCTCCACGTAATATGCACATACAGCAGGGAAGTTGGAGTTTTCTGGGCAGTGTATCCTTGGAGTTGGTATAGAATCCTGGCCACATAAAAACCCACACGTGCAACAATAGATAATTTATATGGTCGTTCGGAAAATGGAGACAAAACTGATTGCCTCTTGTGTAGGGCAACTTTAATTTTTTTATGTAACCTGTGATATCACGATCAATTCAATAAAGCCTGTCAAACTAGTGGACTGACTACAAATTGACTTCTATCTTATGGATGAAAACTCTGATAATAGAAACATTACCTGAGAATTACATATTTTGGTTCATGTTTTTGTATAGATAATAAAAAACTACCTTCAGTTTCCAACCAACATTCTGTCGTCCTATAAAAGTTTTTGTCGTACTCAAACTATGAATAAAGAAAACCAAAGACTAGGATATTCAATTTTCCTCTCAATCGCCTATTGGTGGGATTAATATAAATGATGAGTGATAAAGAAAGCTGTTTTCACTTTATCAAAACTGATATATATATATATATATATATATATATATATATATATATATATATATATACTATCAAGTGGATACTACAGAAAATTATGGTATTCAAATCAAGTTCATTATGCTAACATGTTTTGTCTTTCGGCTTTGCAAAGTGCCAATGGTATTTGTCTCATTTCAATTCATTCATTCATTTGTTTCAAACTTCAATGTTTGCAATTTTGTAGCTTCATGGTTAAGGAAGTGATTTAATCGAAAAAATATCAAAAAGTTTGTTTTTTCAAGATATAATGTCATGTTATATCTTACCACGTGAACGTGAACGTTAAGTATTTTTAAATCACAAAGAAACACCAAAAATTGATCAATATATTCGAAAAAAAGAGGGTACGAACAAAGATTACGGAGGATTATCAGGTTCGCGTTTTCTTCTGGTATTAAATGGTAAGATTGTAGGTGTGCACGCATGTGTGTACGAGTGTTTGTTTTTTTTTAAAATATTGCCAGATATTGTATACACACACTCATCATTATATATATATATATATGTATAAAATTCTAAATCTGTCTTTCCGTCTGTTCAACTTTGTAGGCCTCAATTCTTCTTGTACAATACTTATTTTTACGGTAAGGGACATCAGATGGATTGCTTCTTGAAGTAATTATAATGCTCATATGGCCCTTGGCTAAAGTAATTTTTAGTCATTTGTCAATAATTGAAGCAATCATAGGCTATAGTTTTCCCATAGGAAGCTGAAAATTGACGTAGATGCAAATCATTCTTCACTGGCTATGACTCAAAGTCACTAGGGATCATTTACAACGATTCCTAGCTGATTGGAGCAATTTGAAGGCACGATTCTACACCAAGGAAGCATTGGTACCCAACGTTTCACGGTGACTAACAGATAGAGCTACATGAGATTGACTGCAGAGGTCATTGAAGGCCATCGGATTTCATTTCTAATTTTTTGAGGATAAATGTAAGAGAGACAACTTACCTTTCTCAAAATTTCTCAAAAAGAGAATAAAAATGAATATTCAGATCTTTGTTATGCGAAACACTTAACAGATAAATATATCATAGATCCCAATAAGATTTTGATGATGTTAACATCTTTTGATAAGTACCTTTGAATTATAATTTCAATATTTTCTGGTGGTTCACCCATTATTTTTAATACATCTTTGAAGATATTTCAATTCATTTTTTAAAAGCATGCAGAAATTCTTGACGCTATCCTGGGGAAAATAACTTTTGAATTCAACAACAGAGCAAAAAGGAATGTTCCTCGATATTTCTTCCTTACACAACGCAAACTACAGAGCCAATAACTTGTTTAATTGACTATACACATTGGCATATTTTTTCTCATATTGGTAGTTGAAGACTCAGTGCAGGTCTTCAAACACTTCGAGGCAGACCCAAGTGCAAATATTCGTTTTTGTTAAATATTTTTTAAAAACAAAATTTAAAAGAAAAACTAAAAATTATTTTTCGTGCTTTCAATCCATATGACGTTTGTTTCCTCTGGTAATTTGTCACTATTGAGAACCAGTATTTTTCAAGCTCTCACGAAAGAGCTTGACATGGGAATGGGTGCAAATAATCGATTAAAACAAACTTGGAAAAATTAACTTTAAATATAACAACACAAGAACACAAATCAAATTTTATGGAGTTTTCATAAAATCAAGTCTTCATTTTATTCGATTATTCGCTCAAATGCCTATTTCAACTTTAGCATCCTAATTACATTGTAAATGAGAAAATCACAGGAAAAAACGAAGGCAACATGTTCAGATGGCACAAAAATTACAGGAATTATTTTTCATTTTTTTCTAATACCCAGCTAAAACAAATATAAAAATGACCTCTAATGGCCTCTAATGGCCTCGAGTGACCTCTGCAGTCAGCATCATATAGCTCCGTCTGTCTGTCATTGTGTAACGTTATGCTCCGAGGCCAATTTTTTTTCATCGGTGCAGAAATGTGCCTCCCAATTGCTTAATCAGCAAGGGATTATTATATATGATCCCTGGGATGCAAAAATACACACAACTGGAAGAAGTAGACCACTGCATCTACCTAGGATTACGAATCTCCATGAGACCCTCAAAAGAAGAGGAAATCAAGCGAAGAATCGCACTAAGATGGCAAGCCTTTGGCAGAGCTAGCTCAACCTTCAAAAATAATGAGATCCCATTAATCCTAAAGAGAACGGTGTATAACCAATGCATCCTCCCAATAGTCACTTATGGAGCTGAAACATGGAACCTAACCAAGAGACAAAACCGAAAATTGAGAACTATGCAACGTGCATATGAAAAAATAATGCTGGGCCTCACATGGAGAGACCACAAGGCAGCACAGTACATCCGAGAAAAGACAAGACTTACGCACATCATAGAATCCATTAAAAATCTCAAATGGTGTTAGGCTGGCCATGTTGCAAGAATGGCAGACAATCGATGGACATTGCAACTCACAACATGGATCCTCCAAGACCACGTACGCAACCAAGGCCGGCAAAGTCTTAGATGGAGAGACGAACTAGACAAGTTCAGGAAGTACTGGCTCCATGACACCCATGATTGGGAAGTGTGGCAAATCCTTGGGAAGGTCTATGTCCAACGACGGATGCTAAAAGACTGATGATGATTATGATGATCTAAAATGAAAGCGTGCTGACTAAACTGAACCAGTTTTGTACTCATTGGTTTGTGCTGAGTAAGGGAGAATATATTCAAGAAATTACTTATCTGCTATGTCACCAAAATGCCAAGAATAATAAAGTGAAAAAATCTTAAAATGTTTGTAAAAAAAAAAAAGTACGAGGGCAAATCCTGGAAAATACTTAATTGATACTTCGAAAAACGTTTGATATTTATTTCCAATTTTTACCTACTGGAATTTTAAGGGGTTATGAGTTGTTTCCCTTGGATTTATCTTATTGAAATGACCCCTGATGACCTTGGATGAAACCTGGGGTCAAACATCACATAACCCATGTCATTTGTCCTGAAAGGATGTACCCCTATACCAAACCCCAGCTTCCTAGATGTAAAACCAGTATTATGTCCTCACTGCTTGGCAAAAATTCAGTTTCGTACGTGTATAATTCTGGCTCACAACCTAGAATAGACAGACAGACAGATTGTAAGTTTTATATAGAGAGATATAATTCGTTTTTCCCGTGTTGTCATGTTTGAAATTATTTCTCCTGGCCAACGCTGAAAACCATAATTCTTTTGGAAAAGATCAAAAATTATTTGATCAATTTGGAACTTGCAAATTCCGTCTTCATCCTAGAAATATCTTTGATGTTATATTTTCAGTAAAAGCTATCGGATTCCACTATCCGTAAAAAAACAATGTGTTACAACATTGATATAACCGTGAGTGAGAAAAACCTGCAGATTATACGTAAGTCTATCTTAATACATGTGAGTATGTAGGCGTACGCGTGTGTTTTTGCTTGTTATTCCTCACTAGCAATTACCAGGGTTGGCCTCTTCTACTGCCTGCACAGAATCATTATTTGAATAGCTTTATAATAAATGTCCTTTATCAAAAGTTTAACGGCTCAGGGCGGTCAAGACAACAACATTGCTCCACATGTATGTCACCGTAGACTCCTTTAAGAATAATTATTTCTCAATGCTGAAAGATAGTACAGCTGTACTTATTCACCAATTGATTATACACGTATACATGCATGCACACACGTGCATTATACATATATATATATATATATATATATATATATATATATATATATATGTATGTATGTATGTATGTATGTATGTATGTATAAACAAATACCCAATATACAAGTGGGCTTTTTGGTTTTCATAATTATAACAACATATTGCCAGTTGCTGAAGAATGTTTGAGGCACAGATGGTAACTTTCACCTGATACATATATATTATTAATACTTATTTTTATGTATGATGACTCAATTTACTTTTTAGATATTGAAGACTGTGATTAGATATCATCAACATTGGATAAAATCTGTTTTCTATTTCTTTTTTTCTGTATTTACTCCGAGTGAATGAAAAATACATTATGAACAATATACATATATTACACAATAACAATAATACATATATATATATATATATATATATATATACATACATATATATATATATATATATATATATATATATATATATATATATATATATATATATATATATATATATATATATTACTCAGAAATATCCGACCACTGTACTACAATTAGGATTATTCTTCGTTGTCAGAAAGTAGTCGGATGTCAGTCCAAGTTCAAGATTTGCACTGAGCTGGCAGTCGGAGGCGAACCTAAAGCTTCATTTTCAGTCACTACTGTCATTCTTGTACAGGAGAAGATGCAAATCCTTTCCAAATTTCTTTCCGAACAGCAACATTTTTCAGCGTGCGTTTCATAAACTGTACCAGCTCCTAATCTAATTACGATGTATGAATATAGCTTAGTACTGTACAGAAAATCTTTCAATATGACTTGGAATTATATGTGATAACTTATGAATAATAAAAACCTTCATTAAAAGAATATTTATTAAGACGAACTTTCCCGTATTCTTATTTTATCATCCGCTTTACACCATCTTATTACAGTTGCTTTTCATTACCGCACACTGAAACTCTTTCACTGCTGGAGTAAAAACCGAAAAAAAACAATTGGATATAAAAAAAAGTATTTTTGCTGAAACTCATAGTCAACAGCCTGTCTTATACAGGCATTGCTTCAATGATCAAGTTTTTCATCATCTCTCTCGTGGCCGTAATTGAGGTGACATCCATGAAAGATAGGCTCACGAAGTGTGGGATGTGAGTTTGTATCTTCTGTGTCTTCATTCGTGATTTTCCGTGATAGCAGTTGATTTGTGCATTTCCTCAGAGTAATGTGATAAAAGTGTCGCTGATAAGATTGAGTAAAACTAGTGAAATAATCTAGAATAAACTATATCAACATCATTAACACTTATTAAAAAAATGAACTCAAAAGTATCACCTGCAACTCGTCTGATGCACACCTTGGTAAACTGATTACATTCACATGGACAATGATGTACTGAATCAAAATTTCAAAACTCAGGTAATGTCAGTCAGTCAAATTGGATACGGAAGAGCCCACAGTAAAACAGTGATAGTTGCTCGACAGACGGCCTAATTTAAAAACTATAAAAAGAAAAGATATCACTGGACGTCGAAGATTACTTAGACGTGGAAATTATGAACGGATTGAAGAAAAATATACAACTGGCTACGATTACAAAATATTTATCAATTTAAGATTTAATTTCATTCACTGAAGTACAATTCAATCTCAAAACTAAGGAGCCCTCAATTTTTTAAACTAAAGTAATATATCTAATCCTCTCACTACAGCAAAATGAAATGCACTTAAAACAAAAACTAAAACACTATAACTGACAGTAGTAGTAGTAGTAGTAGTCATCGAATGTATGAATAATCTTGTCACAATTACGTCATAGAACATTTTAGTCACTCCAGAGTAATAATGGATTAATCCAGAAGAGAGAAACGAATAGAGAGATAGCGGTGGGAAATAATGGAACTGTCGTCATTATGACCAGGAAATAGTAAATATCATAGCGTCTAAATGTGGAAATGAACGAAAAGAAAGAAAGAGAGGAGGTAAAAAAAAGATGGAAAAGAGGAATTTTTTCCATCTTCTGTGGGGAACTTTTTCTTTTAGGGATCCAGATTTAGGGAGGGGGGCTTTTTTTACTTATGGGTGAAAATGGATGGACAACTTTTTTCCATCTTTAGGTATGAAAATCAAGGCAGAACATACTTTTCTCTTTCAGGGTAAAAATTGAAGGGGAACATTTTATTCATTCTTAGGGGTCGAAATCATTGCTTGTATTCTTGTTCACCCATAGGGAAAAAATTGGAAATTAATTTTTTTTTTTTTCTGGCGGGGCAATTTACAATGTGAGTAGGCTGACCAGGACCTTTTTCGCGTCTGTCAGCGATTTTTTACGGTTCGGTCTTCATTCACGCTCACACGGATAATAATTATCAGATTTCTATCTATGTATTCAATTTTAACCACTTACCCGACGTGGATGCTGACTTCAATAATTTGTAATAACTCAACATATGTTTAGTATTTTGAAAAATTTTCTGGAAATGAATATACAAATCCATAAATAAAAACCAGAAAATCATAAAATTTAATATAAATCAACATACGATTAAATTTATCATAATGGAAAATTTGGGGGGAAAGTTTGCCTTTTGAAGACATTGTTTTAAGTTTTAAAGAAATGTTGTTTTAACGATGTTTCAATGATGAGCATGTCGTTTAAACCTAAATATTTTAACAAAATAAGGGAGAATTGACAAAAAAGTAGTTTGATGTATACATATAAAGAGAGACAGTTGGAGGGCAGTGGAGATAGAACAAGTAAAATGGATCGTTCTGTTATCATGGTGACATGAGCAGGCGTTGATAATGAGATAAGGTGAGCAGAGTAAAAAAGGGTAAGAAGAGAGGGGCAGAAAATAAGGTAGCTTGATAAAAGTGTCAGTAGATTAAGTGGACAGAAAAGAAACGTAGTTTAGTAAAAATGTTGGAAGAGAGAGAGAGGAGACTAAAAGTTGTTCACATGGGAGGTAGGTTGGATGTTGTGTATGGAACTGGTCCATTTTGCATAGAATTTAGATTTTTTTTTTATCTTGGAAAGGCAACGAAATCAGAAACAATAAAAGAGTGAATCAGTAAATACACAGAAATGATAAGAGGAGATCAGAGACATGAGATAATGGATAATCTCAGTTAACAACATCGGCGGCATTTCCACGGTTTCAGTGAGTATTAGTAGTAATAGTGAACACTTGCATCTATGGTTTAGAATGAAGAAAAGACTTATCCGCTCCATTGTGCATATGCGTGGTACTGTTTTTGTTGGTGAGCCTCTGATTCTCGGTATTTTTGTCTGAAGGATTTTTCTTTCTCAGAATCTGGATATTTGGAGACCACTGTATTGTGGAAACGAGGTATGATTGAAAAACGTGTTAGTCAGCAAATGGTAAGGTAAACACGAATAAGTCGTCTACCGATGCAATCGTAATTTAGATGTTGTGCTGGTTTTATTCGACTTAATGAATGTACGTGCCATCTTCCAGATTAACTTTCTTATTAGTATACAATAAAAATTACGAGAGAATCCCAGATGCAGCAAGAATTATACAAACCCAGAATAAATACAGTAACTTGGAAAAAGGAGGAACTTATTTTTTGAAGATCATCTATCTTAATCCATGATGTCGATACAATAAAAAACAATAATAGATATCCTGTTACTGCCTTAAAATTGAAATGCAACAAAAGATACGAAGTTTTTTGGGGCTAATCTATAACTACGTGGGTCCCTTCGAGCTGTTGTAAAGATCATGAGACCTGTAATACAATAGCAACGTATTTTTGCTTAAGAAGGATTTGAGATTCTTTGAAGTCTTTCTTTATAACAAAACCGTTCATCATAGTGATTTCTTACATAAAAAATGGATTTCTCTTTTGATGTCGATCTTAGCGTACCGAGATAAAAGGAATTTTGCTATTTACATTTCAGAGAAAAGCAGAATGAGAATATTTTAGAGCTAGCTTTTTAAAAAAGATTGGCCTTTTGTAGAAATTTCACGAGCAATTTGTGTCTGTGTGTTTAGTATCGATGTTCTGGGCGAACAGTTTGCAATCAAGGCTGTTTCAGAAGGAAACGTGATATTGTTCGTTCAACCAGGACATATTCTTCCGATTTTGACGATCTCTGTTGATTTATAATTATAAAGGTTTTGATTTTCAATGACTAACATCTTTATCCAATTTATTTTTGAACTACCATTTTACAATCCCTGTTCCATGGAGATACGTTGTTTATCAGGTAGTATAAATTAACAATGAAATATGAAATCAGCCGTGTTTCTTAGTTATTCAAAGACTGAATATTTATATGCTTTATGGATTGATTCGGAAACTCAAAATTCATGAGCGACTCAAAGTTATTAGCAAATTACGCGAAAATAGTATCAGTAAAATTAAATCTTTTCGCATATTGTCATGAATATCAATCCCCATTACATCGATATAATAGGACCTCCACTCTAAGTCAATCCACTCACTTTCACTTGCATACAAGCATAGGAATGTGTTAACCAACCCTATAAGCTACGGGGAGGTAACATTTTCTTCCCAAAAATATTTTGAAAAATATCAAGACCCCAAGCCTTTTTGATAAATCAGTTTTAATCTATTCGCAGTTTCATCCTTCCAGGTGGGAAATTTTAATTTTTCATTAGCATTTCGTTAAAAGAATTTGGCTTGAAAACCGGATTCCTCAAAACAGGAAACATATTGCATTTCATTTATTTTACGTATATTTTACTTTTTCTTCCACTTGTATCATTCATAAACAGAACATCAACGAAGATGTTCAAATCACATGAAAATTTGCCCACGTCATCAAGAGTTGTGACGCCATAATGTAAATGAACAGAAAATCAATAAAGTCTCCAATCCAATGAAGATTGGCTGACGTCATCAAGAGTTACCAGGAGTTGTGGCGTTATAGTGGAATTTGTTTTTGACTTTTTTCCACTCATGAGTTAATTATGTATAGGAATACAAGACTTCAGGTTTTCATCTTTTTTGGTTTTTGGAATTGAAGGGGGGGGGGCATTTTCCCTTCCCACGTAGCTTTTGACGCACAAAACAGGCGATAGCTAAAAGTCAAGATTTCTAAATTTCAAAATCATTGAGATATGAGAGGATGATTAAGGATCCAGACGTACATTATGAATTCGGACCCCCACTTCAGAGCCAAGCCACACACTTACTTTTGCAAAAAAAAAAAAAAAACCAAAATGAAGCAAAAAAGAGAAAGAAAGAACAAAAATACTGGCATGTCTTGTTTAGGGCTACGCAAATTTATTTCGAAAGAGTACCAAAGCTCGCATGGAAAGGTACCAAAACACATAGAAACGGACAAACATTTTCTTTCAAGACAAAATCCTTAAAATATCCTAAACTGATGAACGTCCATTTTGATTAACTTATATTTTATAACCTAGGCTAGTCACATGATACCCGTCGTTAAAAAAAAAAAAAAAAAACATTGATCGTAGTCTTTAGTCAACTCTTCGGGCTTCATTCGCATAATAAATTCGCTGATATCCGTGAATTTCGATCAGGTGCAAAAAATGGGACATCTAATTTACATGACAGGATGACACTTTCAAAAAACATGTGAAATAGATTAAAACTGATCAAGAAATAATCACTATACTTCGAGCCGTTGTCTCGTACGATGGACCAAAAGACAGCGTTGAGTATTATATGTACCTCATGAATAGAACCCCTCGTCAAAGGTAAAATTTTGAGAATTTCGTGTTTTACGATAAGGCTTTTTTTTTCAATATTGTTATCTTTAATTGAAACGTGACTGTGCAAAATTCTTTGATCTGTCTCAGAATGTGAACATATCCTGCAAAAAGCCCATTGTCCGTTCTTCTACAAAATTTCACAAAGATTCATAAAAGACTTTAAGAGATATCGTGTTATGTGCATCTAGCCATGATGCAGGGGATAGGACAATGAAGTATTTTTGTATCAACCATGGAGTGTAAACAACTTATCCTAAGCGCATTGCGTATCTTGCCATAATATTTCACTGCAAATCATTGAGAGCATTTAGAAAGATTATGCTGTGTACATATAGCTAAAATGATGGGAGTGGCCTTGGAATTCTCCAGGATCAGCCCAGAATTCAAATACTTTTTCATTAGGCAATTTCCACCCTTCCACGAAATTCCAATGAAATTCATTGGAAATTATCAAGATATCATGTGGACTGAAAATGAGGGTTCAGTTTTGCATTGCAATTGTATCGTAAGTTGAATCCCAACCTAAGGACAATGTAAAGTGTGAAAACTACCTGGATCTTTTTTTTTTTTTTTTAACTCCAAGTTAGACCACCCCGAATATGCAGGTTAGAAAAAGATTTTTTTCACAATCTGAGTCTGGACCGAATGCCGGTGTCTCATCGTCCACGATGAACACCCCTACTTAATGATTAATTGAATGTTAATATTAGGTACGGATTTGAGCAACCAATAGTTTTAAGTAATCATTTGATAGGCATCTGTCCTTTATTTTTTAGATATATATTTTCATTCCCTTTTCTAGCAATTGTTTTCGAAGCAAAGTAACTACCAGAAAATATACTCGGAATAATTCACTCAAATATCACTGCTTTACTAACAGAGATATCCCCTACCTACTATGTGAAACAATGAACTCCTCCACTTTAACGTGTTCAGTATTTTTCAGTCTAAGAACATCATCTCTACGGAACTATAGATCAGTGAATTTACGGTAGGCAAAAAACATCCCACGAAAACTTTTTTGCAGAATTCTTATTATAGTAGATTTCCTCTAGTAAAAGTATAGCGCGCAGAAAGTACTAATGGGAAAACATTCTTTGTAAGTTGATCAGGTATTAGTCATAGTCTTAGTGAGCAGTATCATGTAGCGTTTCGAATCTATAATAGAATTGAATTATAATAGATACACAGATGATATAAAAAAATCCATATCTGAAAAAGGATAATCTGAGTGAGAAAGCGTAAAAAAAAAATCAAAAAAAACAATTTTCAACCGTATAGAGTCAATTTTATTTTGGTCATAAATTTATAAGTATTTGGGCTTCACCAAAATAGCAAACGCGTCTAGCAGACCAATTCAAAACTGTAGTGAATTCCATCCCTATTCGGCTCCCATTATTAGTTTTGTGGTAAGTAAAGCTTAGTAAATAACAAAGAGTTTTCAGTATTATTTGTTATTGTTAAAATGAATAAATTTGAAAGGATCTTGATTATTTATTATACCCCACTAAGTCTGGTACGGTGAGGGGTCACGATTTGGTTACAGTAGCTGATGTTTTTGAACAAATGAGTCGTCTAATTACTGATCAGGCTAGACACAACTCATCTCCAGGTGAGAAAGAATCCTTTCAAGGTTATTTATTCCAAAATATGAATATTTCTCGATCGATTTTTCAATAAATTCCCAATACATGAATCTCAAATCATGATTACAAAGTTGTTATAAAAACATTAAACATTTTAATGCGAATAATTGTACATTATTAAGTGTAATCTTGTTCTATTTCAAGTCATTTGATATGTAAAAATTTGTTCAAAATACTTCAATCGATGTGCTTAAATAACTACTAAGTTACCTCCTAGAGATAAAATTGCTTATATTTGAATACAACAGCAAAGCCATCGAGCATTAGACGCTAATGGATCTCCTATTACTCTGCAAAGAGTAAACATCTTGTGCATGAAAGTCAGAAAACGAAATATGTCTGATTGGAAAGGAACACGCTTTTGTGGATAGCCTCATGGGATATTCACATTCGAAATGATGTATCTACCTGCAAGGAATACAAGACATTCGGGCAACGGGGTTTCCCTTTTCTAACATCCGTTCCATCCCAAAGTAATTGATACTCTTGTTAATCTTCCTTTATCTGATACAAAAGCTTTTTACGTGTGTGTAAGATAGAAGATAGACACCCAATATCAGGGATTGCAGTGCTGTATTCTTGTTGGTTTATAGATTCAAAGGGAAACGGTGCAATCAATGGAGGAGACTTCTAAAGTGTCCGTTGTAATCAACAACCAATTTGACAGAAGACGAAACGTGAAACAATTTCGAAGTCGTATGAAATTCAAGAAAATTGCGATACATACTGGAATCTTAAAATATACAGTATTTTTACTGGTGCTGTTGTTGATTTCAATGAATGTATTATTTTCAACTATTTAAAAAAAAGACAGAAGTTTATATAAATCAGCTGAGTTCGGAAGCTTGGGTTGGGAGAGGTACTGAAAAGTCATTTTGATTGAGATTGGATACATCAACTAAGTTCAAGTATGAATTTGAGGGGAAAATTCACGATGAAGGCAACTAATGCATTCTTATATGTATCGGCAGAACTCAATACTAAGATCGCTTTGTGGTTCAGGGAAATTCGACTGATTGCACTTATATATTATGTATGCTCAACGGAGTTACAATAATCAGAGCAACGAACTTATATACATTTCCATCAACATTGCATTCAGAAAGGATGAGTTATAGGAAATTAAACTAACGCATTTCTTATGGATGAAGAGCATTCGATACAGTTGAACAAAGAAAGACGAACCATAGATCATACCACAAGAGTTTGTACACTTCATTCTAAATAACCGCTACAATCACAAGAGATGACATAGCGGAAATCCAATTATTGTTGCACCTATACGATATCGAAGGCCCAACACAATGACAAAAGAATCAGAATATTGGACCAACGGAGCTCTTATATATCGTTCGAGCCAAAAGTTATGGTAATTGGCACAAAACTATTTAAGAAGTCAACAAGCAGAGACAAGACACTGATTTATTTGGAAAATTACTTAGATGTTTCCCCCGATGAAGACTGTTGTGCTAGTTGTGATGTGCAAAGGCTTCAATATAGAAAAAACAACAAAAAAACAGATCAGCAAACCATATATCTATATCAGCATTGAATAGGAATACAGCTAACATAGATATCTTCTGATTTTATGGTTGGAATTAATAATCGTATTCATAAAAATCATACGAACGATTTTTCCCTGGCAACTACTCTCAGTTACATCGGAAATACGTTGCAGTTAAAAGAGCATTGGATCAACCCTCCATTGTCACCGACAAGAGCTAAGGCATTTCCGTTGGAATAGGAATTTTCTGGATTTTAGGATAGATCCCTACGCCTTTATTCGCTTTTCAGAAGTAAATCATTCGCCCAGCTAGAAGTCGGCAAATTGCATTGCTTACTCTAAAAATTACTTATCAATATTCCTTGTAAATTGTTGAGAACACTGAATATGTCAGCAATCAAATATTACTGCATGTATTTGATAGGCTTAGTTTAGTTTGACACAAGGACATGGGAGGAGAGCGTGAAATGATTATCGAACTCACTATACAAAAAATTGTCCAGTAGAGTTGGTAATTAACTATCATCCGTGAGAAGGTAACCATGCATTCAGAGGTGTCTACTAAGATTGTCGAACGCAGTGCTAAAATACAGCAGAAATCGGTGATAATCGAACTTTGTAACGTAGTAATGATCAGTGAGACTTATTAGCTTAAAATTTATTCATTCATTCATTATATATATATATATATATATATATATATATATATATATATATATATATATATATATATATATATATATATTGGTATGGATATATACTTAGTTTAGATAAATATTGTACATGACTAGGAGAATCGGGAAGAATATAATGCTACGTTAATTTCATAGGAGATTAACAAAGACGACGCTTTATACATTGTGAGAATCAGAAAGAAATTCTCCACTATGAGCTATTTCGGAGAACAAAACCATTGATACGAACAACTACTATTCCCAAATAGACCAATTGAAAGCAACACGACGTAAAGTGCACAGAAAAATCCAGAACAATGGCATAATATTCTATCAGCATAATATTTAACTGCCCATTCCTTTTCTGACCAGACAAACATTGTTTCGGCGCAGCTGGGGAGTGTCCATTATTTCACCATATTCACTAGACATTACACCCTCTGTTTTCGATTGATTCTGGTCTTTACAGAATTATCTTCAAACAAAGAATCCCCTAAAGAGTGAAAAGGTCACTTACAGCTGTTCTTTGCAGAGAATGGGAACAATTGTTGGAGAATGAAATTGAGCCGGTTCCTGAAACATGCTAGAGAATCTTGGACCAAAAGAGTGGATATGTGGTTCAAAGAAGTTTATGTTAAAAAGAACAAACAAAAACTTCTTTTTACCAAACCAACAAAACTAACTTTTTACGTTACTCAATATTTACGAAACACATGTGATACAATCCACAAGAAAACGTCATTCTATTCTTTAATTTTAACTTAAACCCTCTTGTCAAAACATTCGTCACTGACAAATGAGAAGAGAAAATTCTACATTGATATTGTTCAGCGTGCGCATCTTGAGTGTACAGCCATTTATTAAGGTACATATATTGCACCCACCCCTCCATGAACTGTAAATACGGTGGGGAAGGAGAAAAAGAAAAGCACTGAATAATCTGAAAAAATAGTATCAAAGGTGAAGAAGGGAGATTGACCTAGAAAATGTTGATTAAAATAAAAGAAATTAGAAAAAGAGGAAAAAGCAGAGTCATTAAAATGATAAACTAGGTAAGAACAGGGGTAATTCAGTCCAGAGAACAGTTGAAAATTTCAGGAATACTGATATATTAAGAAGTTACTTTAGTCTATACGCAACACCCCATCATTTATGCCCAGGTGAGCTATTACTGGTTTGAAACTTCAGATAAAGTTAGCACCTTTAATAGTAGGTATTCTTAGAACCGTACTAAAGACACTGAGGACGAGATTGGAGGAACTCAGGATTAAAGGAAGGATTGAAACCGTGCAGACCACAGTACTGCTGGGCACAGCACGAATACTGAGGAAAACTCTAGAAATATAAGATCTACCACTCCAGCTGTTAGCAGGAGCCCAACAGAGGAGTGGAAAAATGGAAAACAAAACAAAACAAAACAAACCAAACCAAACACACACATACACACACATGCATAGACACACACATAGACACACACACACACACACACACACACATTTGGTGGTAGGAATATGAACCAGAGCTCTGCTGTGATAGATGAGGGAGAGATAAGATGAGAAGAGGGCTGAAGACCCGAGGTAACTTTCTGTCACTCAACCTACAGCGATAACAATCGGGCAACTGGTGTTAAACTGTAAACCACAGTAGTACTATGGACTACGAGAGTGTGGAGAGGAAGGCTGGAGACTTGACGAGACTTTCTGTCACTCAACCTCTAGCGTTAGCCACCAGGCAACTAGTGAGAAAATTGCAGGGATCAATATAAGGTAAAACTGCATGTTGAACCCTCAACTAGATATCTTTCCGTGGCCATAGGATTTAAAGAAAAAAAACACTCTTTTTTCGGCTTAAAAATGAGTAAATGTTTAGATGTACTGGCTTCTTGCACCAATGGTTCTGTCTGTACGCCTTATATAATCATAGCCAGCCTGCCAGCCATACTGTCTTGAAAACTAAATGGACCTATGCTAATGTTGACAGTTATGGCTGATGGTTTCAAATAATAATAATAATAATAATAATAATAATAATAATAATAATAATAATAATAATAATAACAACGAATACTGCTGAGTATTTAGTGCCTGTTGTGCACTGAGATACAGCAAGTCATGATAAACGAATGCTGATAAATAAATCAAAAGTACAAAGTAGACATGATTGAGTAGGACTGATGATCTACTGAGAATTGTACAAACGAATAGAATTAGATCGTGCAGACCAATAGTCCATGCTCAAACTTTGAGCTGCCCTTGAGATTGAAAAGAGTGAAATTCTACCCGGTTTTTACATTCAGATCAATCACTCAATTCACCACCACCCCAGAGAGGAGAATCTTCTCCCAATTTTTCGAAAAGTAAAATCCCCCCTCTCTAAGATAAAAATTTTAAAAAATGATTCCGTTTGATTCCAACACCAGACGATGAAAAAATAGTTTTGGTCGATACCCCTAAAAGTGACCCCCCAATTTTGACCTCAAAAATAACGAAAAAAATCCCTTAGATTTTAACCCAAAAAACTGAAGGGAAAAATCTTATCAACTTTAACCCTGAAAGAAAAAAAATTTCCCCCCGATATTGATCTGTAAAAGTGAAAATTATTCCCTTGCTATTTCAGCCCAAAAGTGGAAAAAATACCTATCGATTTGGGCCCCTAAAATCGAAAAAAAAGTGATCCGTGTGATTGACATAACCTCTGATTCCCGAATTTTGTGTTATGGAAGAAGTTACCTTAAACGTAGTACATTAAAACATACACTGATCAAAACATTGCTATTCATGTTCAACCAATAAACATCAGGATATGAGATATGTTAAAATATGTTAAAAATATATATATTTGCTTTTTCTTTAATCCAAAAAAAAAAAAGCATTCTTATCTTCGATGATTGAGTCGAAGAAAGAGAATCAAAAATATTCACCAAAAAGTATTTATACCGATGATGATTAATCATGTGAATACACGACCCACCGATTCGAAACCTTCAAAAACATATTTTGCTAGGGTGGTTTGCTGAAGCTAATTTGTTAAAAAAAAAAAAAAGATCATTCCCCGGGGATCAAATCAGTACCTACAGAAAGATGATGGATTTATATCAAGTAGTTTCTGTGGTAGCCGAGCAATACATACAGCCAGACAGACGAAAGGACTTATGGAGAATAATGATAAGATTCTGACAGGAGCCTAACTGAAATCTGTGAGAATGCTTAAAAAGTGCTTGAGAATTTGAGAGACTTGTAACAACTTGATCCCCAACCAGAGGCATCAAATACTTGTGTTTGAAACACAACGTGTATATTGCATAAAAAAAGAGCAGTAAAAACAGGAGGAAGAAAAGTGTCTGGGAAATTTGCAGAGACTTGTTATCACTTGATTTTTAGTAGAAGCTACCATTTACAATTGGTATGAAAACACTATAATGACAATAACAAATATTAGAAATAAAAATAGCAAGCATTGCAAAGTTATAGGACTGGAAATATGGATAAGAATTTAAATCGACAAGACGACAGTATAACTCAAATAAGCAAGAATATTGACGAGAGTGCTGAAATATTGATCCTAATTCAAAGTTACTACCTTCTAATGTTGTAAAAAATCATGAAGCATACCAAGATTGAAAGAACTGGAATTTCGAGGGAGAATCGAACCCAACAATACAACAGAATCAAAGAAAACAGCAAGAATACCACGGAGTGTGGAAGCATTGAAGAGACTTGCTGTCGATTGATATTTAGTGTAGACCACCAGTTAATATTTAAACATCCACCATTACAAATAGGATTTGGCAAATCAGAGCGAAGTAGTGTAATACACGCCCATAGAAGAAGAAATCAGACTCGTCGAAGAAACCTGTAAAAATATGACCTACAGCGTTGATGAAGCAACAAATAGACTACACAAAAGGAATTTTCTCTGTGGACAGACAGGAGCCAGCAGCGCTACAGAGTAGACATAATCTGCTTTGTTGAAACCGAAAGTTTTGTACAGATGATAGACGTATTAATTTCGCTTGGCTATGGAGAAGAAACGAAAAGTTTTATGAAATCAAATGGAAAGAGAAACTGCCACTTTGATAAAATACTGATGGTGGGAATTTTTTCTCGCAATGTCATGAGGGATTTTTTTGGCAGAAGGTTAATTTGAGACATTCTTCTGTCATGCACGAAAATCTACAAACATACATAAAGAAAAATTTAGGACCCAAATGTTCATATGCATACAAGCATGATAATACATTGCAATGTTTGAAATAAAATATTCTTTTTTGTAATATTGAATCCAATCGAATTATGGACGACGAAATACTGTTATATAGGTTTGTCAAATCAGACTAACTAAGGTAGACTTAGTTAATAGCAACTCTTGATATAACACACAATTCAAAAAGTGGCATTTGTATACCAGTTATTACCAAAAGGGTTTTCTACACAGATAGCATTAGTCTTCCGTTTCTGTACTATAATTATTGTGTCAGATTCTACAATTGTAGTATTTGTATCGTTGGTCCTATGTTTATATTATTATCATAACTAATTCTTTGTATATATTTTTAGTCTCCCAGATGTTACGTTCAGCCTTGCAAATTATATATATGTAATATAAGTGTGGCAGATGCTGCGTCTATACTACTGATTTTGCACATATTACACCTGTAGAATTAGTCTTTCAAATTCTCTATTTGTATTATTCGTCTTCAAAATTCTTCATTTTGATAAGATAATCCTGCAGATTATGCAATTGTAGTATCGTGAAAATTCTGCAATTGTAACATTATTTTTGCAGATCCTATACTCAAGTAGAGTTCTTATAGAAATTGCATTTGTGTTGCATATCCTACGGGTGTAGTATCCCTTCTATTTATTGTGCATGTGTATTAGTCTTCCAGATTCACTGTTTATACAGCATTTGTTGTAATAGGCTTGCAGATTCTACATGTGTAGAATTAATCTTGCTGGTCAAGTAGTTGTAGCAATAGAGAATCCTATACTTGCATTGTTGTCAATGCAAACTCTTCACGTTGAATATCACAAGTATCTTTCTGATCCTGTCTTTGTAGAATCAGAGAGTTGTGAAGGATTCTGATGTCACAAAAAATTCTGAGATTTTCAGGATTATAAATGAGTCTTGGAAGTTTGAGGAAACTTGTTACTGGGTTTTCAGGAAAAGAACGCTCCGTGAAGATATGAATTAAGATGATAAATGTTTGATTGGAGGAGAAGGAAACGAGAGATAATGGACAATAATGATTGATGATCGACACGAAGGGAAAGAAAAAGAACCAGAAACAAGAGCAGATATAAAACCAGTGAAGGTAAAAATGAAAATGTTTGAAAATGGATGATGACACATTATCAAATTTATTAAAATAGGAAATAGAAAAATGTGAGAAGATAGATTAATGAGATTAATCACAATGATGACGACATGAATGTGACTTGGTAACGTAGCTGAAAAAGTATGGGATATGGAGACCAGGGTAGTAGCAATCAGGTGCACTGGGAACTGTACCAAAGACATTTGAAACAAGATAGAATTAGAAATGAGGGAAGGGATTGAGACTATGCATACCACAGCACTACTTAAGTCTGCACGAAGACTGGGGAGGGTCCAGTGATTATGAGACTTGTAGCTAGCAATGGCTTAAAATGAAAAAAAAAGGCATGTATCAGTAAATCTGGGGAAGGTTCAGACAGCACAAACCACAGTGCTGCTGTGATATGTGTGGACTCAAAGAGGAGAGCTGCAGATCTGAGAAGACTTATTGTCACATCCTTCAGCAAAGGCCATCAAACACCTGGCTAAGAAGACTTGAAAAGACTAGCTGCCATCTAATCTTTGGCAACGACCATCGGGCAACTGGTTTGGAAATGAATCATCATCATCATCATCATCATCATCATCATCATCATCATCATCATCATCATCATCATTATCAATATTATTATTATTATTATCATTATCATTATATAAAAATTTGAAGAGAAAAAGAACAAAACCGACTTAGATCCGACCAAGCTGACGAATGGCATCAGCATGAACTGGAGACAGTCATGGAAAATAGAAGTCACAAATTACTCTAAATTGATGATGCCATCAAAGTGATGAGACAAAACATCATGGCCGTAACAAGGGAATGAGAGTCTGCAAAATAATGCACATGGCTACGCCAGCAGATCACAGAGTGATCATGAAAGAGGTTCGAAAGACTCTGAACACAAGATCCAAGGAACTGGGTATAGGAGGAAAGATTGATATCATGCAGATCACAGCACTACTCAGGTTTGCACCGATACTGTGGAGAGAAGTTTGAATATGATATATACGACCTCTAGCCATTAGCAACAACCAGGATGAAAAAAGCATGATCATGACCCTACGAACCATAGCGATGCTGTGGTATGCGAGAACAGTGAGGAGAGGACCGGCAGCCCGAGGAGAATTGCTACCACTCAGTCTTCAGCGATGACCACAAAGCAACTGGCGGTAAAATGCAAACTGCAGCTCTGCTATGAACTAAAGATTTGTTGAGAGGATGGCCAGAAACTTGGGGGACACTTACTGTCACTCAGTCGTCAGCGATGATCACCAGGAAACTTGTATGGAAATTGCTGATGTTAATAATAATAATAATAATAATAATAATAATAATAATAATAATAATAATAATAATAATGAGGAGGAGGAGGTTTATTGTATCAAGCAACGTTTCCATACACGCTGATCCTCCATACTCTTCTATTCTTTGAAGATTTTCTGAGGATTAAATTGCTGCACAGAAACTACAAAAAATGGAAAGAAAGAGAGAGAATCAGGCTTGGCGTACGCAAAATGGTAGGGATGGAACATTTTCTTCAGGTATCAAATGTTTTAGATTTTGGAAGAACTTACACCATCCAGGCAACAGCATTGCTGGAGTCTGTTTTAACACTGAGAGGGATCCTGAAATATTGCAGAGACTTGCTATCATTTGATCTAATATGAAAGCTATCAGCAACTACTTGTCTGAAAACTCAGAGAGTAAAAATTATAGTAACAGGTCTGCTTTGTCATTCAATAGGAACCGTCAAGTGAACAATGCTTTTTGGCACCACCCAACTGGGGGATCAATTTAAGATAAAATTGCATATTTAACCCTCAACTAAAAACCTGCCCGTGGTAATAGGATTTAAAGAAACAAAAAAAACACCTTTTTTTTTCGATTTAAGAAAGAGTACATAGACCAATCACGTGCTTACCACTTATGTGGAAAATCCTGACCGGGCAAATAGCAGAGAGAATATACATGTCAATGGATAGAAGGGGACTACTACCAGAAGAACAGAAAGGGTGTAGGATAGGAACCAAAGGGGCAAACGATTTACTCTACATAGACCAGATGATCTTAAGAGAAGTGAGGAAAAGGAGAAAGAATATTGCAATGGGATGGATTGATTACAAAAAGGCATACGATATGATTCCACATAGCTGGATACTCGAATGCCTTAGAATGTTCAAAATTAGCGAACCGGTGGTTAAATTCATTGGTAATTCGATGGAAGACTGGAAAGTAGATTTGACAGCCGCAGGGGACAAACTAGCAGAGGTAGGGATAAAAAGGGGAATCTTCCAAGGAGACTCGTTGTCCCCACTATTATTTGTTCTAACAATGATACCGCTTAACAGAATCCTGAAAAACAGCAAAGGATACCACTTCTCTAAAACAAAAGGAAAGGTCAACCACTTAATGTACATGAACGATTAAAATTGTTCGCAAAAAACAGGGGAGAGCTTGAGACTCTGTTCAACGAAGTAAGGGAATATAGTGAGGACATAGGAATGGAGTTTGGAATAGAAAAATGCGCAATCATGGTGATGCACAAAGGAAGGCTTTCAATGACTGAGGGAATTGAACTCCCGGACAACAGCAAGATTAGGGCATTGACCGCACAAGACCGATACAAGTACCTAGGTGTCCTTGAATGTGATACGATAAAACGGGAAGAGATGAAGGAGAAAATAAAGAGGGAATACCTCAGAAGGATAAGGAAAATATTAGAAACCAAATTAAACAGCAGAAATCTAATAAAAGGAATGAACACCTGGGCTGTATCAGTAGTTAGGTATACAGGACCATTCCTAGGATGGACAAAGGAAGAGCTCCAATCAATGGATAGGCGAACAAGGAAACTTATGACGATGCATAAAGCATTACACCCCAGGGATGATACAGATAGACTATACGTTAAGAGAAAAGAAGGTGATAGGGGGCTCATCAGCATTGAAGATTGTGTCCAGAGAGCTAAAACAGTCCTAGAAAGATATGTTCAAACAAATAGTGAAGAAATCATAAAGAGCGCGAGAGATAGTACAACAAACAATAAAGTAGAAAACAGTAGAACAGGACAGCAAGCAAGAAAAGAAAGATGGGAAGGGAAAAAATTGTACGGCGAGTTTAAAAGACAGATACAAGATATAGCAGACGAGAAATCATGGACGTGGTTACGAAAGGGGAACCTTAAAAGAGAAACAGAATCGCTCATCATGGCAGCTCAAAACAAAAGCATAAGGACAAACTACATAAAAACAAAAATCGACAGAACACAGACAAACAGGAAATGCTGCATGTGCGGTGAAAGAGATGAGACAGTAAACCACATAACTAGTGAATGTAGCCAATTCGCCCAGAAGGAGTATAAGCATAGACACGATAGAGTAGCAACGATGATACACTGGGAACTAAGCAAACAAATGGGATTCAACCATGTGGAAAAGTGGTATCAGCACAAGCCAGAGGCAGTTTTGGAGAATGACAACCACAAACTACTCTGGGACTTTGACATCAAAACTGACCACCTCATCCAGGCAAGAAGACCGGACTTAGTAATAGTAGACAAAAAAAGGAAAGCCTGCCAAATAGTAGACGTTGCTGTGCCTGCAGACCATAGAGTAAAAAAGAAAGAGGGCGAAAAAAGGGAAAAATACCAGGACCTAGCAAGGGAGTTAAGGAAAATGTGGAACATGAAAACCAGGGTAGTACCGGTCATAGTGGGCGCACTAGGAACTGTCCCCAAAACGCTGAGGGGTGAGACTGGAGGAGATCGGGATTAGGGGAAGGATAGAGACCGTACAGACCACAGCACTACTGGGGACTGCACGGATACTGAGGAAGGTGCTAGAGATATAAGTACTGCAACGAATAGTAGCTCTGTCATGATATGCGAAAGAGGGAGGAGACGTTAGCTGAGGACCTGAGGAGACTTATTGTCACTCAGCCTTCAGCGATAACCACTGGGCAACCGGTGTGAAACTGTAAATCGTAGAATTACTGCGACCTATGAGTACGGGGGGGAGGAGGGCTGTAGACTTGAGGAGACTTGCTGTCACTCGAAATCCAGCGGTTACCACCAGGCAACTGGTGTGAGCTTCCAAATAATAATAATAATAATAATAATAATAATAATAATGACATCCAAACTGACCACCTCATCCAGGCAAGAAGGCCGGACTTAGTAATAGTAGACAAAAAAAGGAAGGCCTGCCAAATAGTAGACGTTGCTGTACCTGCAGACCATAGAGTAAAAAAGAAGGAGGGTGAAAAAAGGGAAAAATACCAGGAATTAGCAAGGGAATTAAGGAAAATGTGGAACATGAAAACCAGGGTAGTACCGGTCATAGTGGGCGCACTAGGAACTGTCCCCAAAACGCTGAGGGAGAGACTGGAGGAGATCGGGATTAGGGGGAGGATAGAGACCGTACAGACCACAGCGCTACTTGGAACTGCACGGATACTGAGGAAGGTGCTAGAGATATAAGTACTGCAACGAATAGTAGCTCTGTCATGATATGCGAAAGAGGGAGGAGACGTTAGCTGAGGACCTGAGGAGACTTATTGTCACTCAGCCTTCAGCGATAACCACTGGGCAACCGGTGTGAAACTGTAAATCGTAGAATTACTGCGACCTATGAGTAGTAGGAGAGGAGGGCTGGAGACTTGAGGAGACTTGCTGTCACTCAAACTCCAGCGGTTACCACCAGGCAACTGGTGTGAGATTCCAAATAATAATAATAATAATAATAATAATAATAATAATAATGATGATGATGATGACGATGATGTGGATGATGCTGATGATGATGAAGATGATGATAATAATAAAAATAATAATAATGATGATGATGATGATGACCACAACAACTGAATTGCTAAGAATGGTGAGGCAGAATAATTCTATGAGAACAAATCCTATAAGGCCAAGAGAGTCATGGCATAGTAAAATACTTATTATAACTCATGAGGTTAGCAGATTGTTAAGAGAGCAAATAAGTAAAATTAGCTGAAAAGTGATACAAACACAGAGAGAACTTGTTTGAAAAGGTGATCAGTTGAGAGTTGTGAAAATGACTGAGATTTGAGTTTACAAAATCATGGCGTATGGAGAACACAGAAACTCTTGGAGTCCAGTCAAATTGAAATCGATCCGGAATAAAAACTCAAAAGGTTGCACCATTCCATTTAAAATAACAGTGAGCGCAACGAGACTCAATTTTTTTTTTACAGCACATTTGTAGTAATTATATTATTTCCAATCAATTTTGGTTATACAGTCCAAAAATGAAAATTGTCAGTAGTTATACAAATTCAATTAAAATAGAGTACAATGTATATTCAATACTGGATGATGCTCTACAGATATTTCATGATAAAAATGACAATCTGCCAGTCTTATAAAGCTAACTGAGAAATTCAAAAAGCTATTGCATTTTATGTGAAAGGGGACATTTTTTTTAGTAGAATCTTAGAAATAAGGTTGAATCATATCTAAAACCCATACAGATTTTGGAAAAATTATTGCAAATTTTTCAATGAATTTTAAGGTCTGGAGATTTGAGAAGATTTGCTGTCACTTGATATCCACTGCCAATCATCTAATAGTCTTGGTTTGAAGAAGCAGATACCAATTCTATAGAGACGAATAATAATAAAAAGGAAGCAAATAAGAGACGAAGTGGGTCTGTTCTGAGTTTATGTCTCCTGGCATGTGACAGTAACAGCTGCTGATGTCGTTAAAGATATATATATATATATATATATATATATATATATACATATATATATACATATATATATGTGTGTGTGTGTGTGTGTGTGTGTGTGTGTGTGTGTGTGTTTCTCGTAATGTTCTTCATCTCGGATGGTTAAAGAATCCACATCGCACAGCTGTGAGTTTCTCTTCCCCATCGACGCCCATCGGCTTATATCTTGGTAGGAATCTCTTCAAGCAGATTCTATTTGTTTGCCTGGTCAGATATAGGTAATTAACCCTATTATGCTTCTGTGAATTTCTTGTATGAACTGAACTGCCTTGAAGTTGATACCGGTAACTAATTATTTGCAGGTTCGCTAACCGGTCACTGTGCAGTGTTACAATTGTGTGCATTAGATCTTCGATTGATCTATCCATTTCTGCTAGTCATATGGCAATAACGAAAGAAACAATGCAATAAAATGTATCTTTATTTACTAGAAATCGCTCGAAGGCCGTTTTCACCGGCTATTAGGCTCGTTGCTGGGTCATTCCTTTCGTATCGAATAAATCATATAAGAATGTTTTAATAATAAAACACATGTTTTTCGAATGATGATTTCTATAAGAAGTCAAGGGAACTAACTGCATTACTTTGGAGCAATAGTTTTACACAATAGATTGACAGATTATATATTAAAATACGTGTTTTGGAATAATTATTTCTCAATTAAGTCAAGAGGACTAAACACATTACATTGAAGCCGTAGTTTCGCAGGATGGTTCGAAAAATACAGTCCTATTGAGCAGCATACATATATGTTAAATAGGATCATTCACTCCAAATTTTAAAAAAAATAGATATCTGTGGTTTGGCACAACGGTTGGAAAGATAGGGTCCAGTTGAGCAGTATGCGTACATATAAAATAAGATCCCACGTCCAAAATGACATTTTCAAGATCTCATGTTGTAGAAAAAAGGCTTTATTTTTACTGAATTTGTTTTAATCCAAATACTCAAAAGAATTAATTTCCTAACGGTAAACAGGAAATGAGGGTCTAATTCAGCATTGTGGTTATATTGTACATAGACCCCCGCACAAAGGAAAATTGTTTTTTGGTGAAATTAATTCTCAATGAATTGAAAATAAAGTGATCAAATATATCAGAGCAGTAGTTTAGCACCTTGGGTGGAAATTAGATGATCAGTTCAGCAGTATAGTCGCAATACAGATAGGATACTCCAAAACTTCCGTGAAAGAATGATTATTCAAAGAAGTGAAGGGAACCAACAGCAATACTTTAAACCCATAATACCGTACGAAACATATTACAAATTACTAGTAGAATAATATGAATATGATGTTAGATTTTTTTAAAAATTAAAAAAACTTCCCCAAAAATTTTTGTCGGAAGAAAAAAAATTATTTGATCGGAATGAAAAGATATATAACATAAGGACAGATGAGATAGGAGCCAAATTGTGCATTGTAATTACATGATAATCTGACATTCACTACTGAAACAATATAACAGGTTTATTTTATTCTTTAATTTAATGCATCCCAAAGATGCAGGACAATATGTATACGTACATACGTGCATACATACAATTTCACGCCAGCTACAGGAGCGCCAGTGACCGACATCAGACGGACAATTTTTCCACAGCGGAAGTAAGATTCGTGGCCAGATGGAACACCAAGGTTACAGCACTGCCTTCTCTCTCCTGCCCTGTTTCTGTGGACGGATTCAGTAAAGGAGATCGACGGGGAAACCTAGTAATGCCATGTCAGTTTATCCTCGCCGTGGCATGAAATTGCCAAGTAAAACGATTTATTTCGCCTCGATAAATAATTGAATTATACAGACTCCTTTCTTTTCTTTCCAGGCTTCATATTCCATAAAGCTATGATGATTACTAATTGCTGTAGAAAAGCTACATGTCTAGAGACTCTTCTCCAAACACACATCTATACAGATATTGCACATTGAGAGGAAAAAAAACTAGATTTCAAATCCAGATCTGTGATTCTAGAAGTGAGGAATTTCCAAAGGGGAAGGACCTTAAGCTCACAGTGTGATTAGGGTACAATTTAAGTTGGTGGGGGCCCCGTAAATGAAAAATTACTAGATGACGATTGAAAATGGAAGCGGACATTGAAAAAACCTAGGATCTCTAAGGGAGATTTAGAACATTGGATGGACAGAATGGTATCGTAAAAAGTAAGTATTTGTAGCAAGATATCCATATTGAATGTACAGCACGCCAGCAAACACAGAGAACGAAATCAGACGGCACTTTAAAACCTGCTTTTTTGAGAAAAGAGGTGAAGGACGATCTGAATAAGTACTGCTCGGTCAAAACTGACATTGATCTTGAAGCCAGATAATCCAAAGAACAGAATAAGTAAAGGTGCCTTACTAAATCCGAATCTTAATCACCACACTACTGTGTACGGTTATCACAAATCTCTATGTGGAATAAGTTATGGAGAAATGTATAAACGTAAGCACAAAGTGAAGGATTTTGAACGACCGTAGCCACCAAAGGTGATGGAGTGTTCTATCCTGTTTTATATGCTTGTGTTCGTGTATTCATAATTGTGCGTTCCAGAGATCCTGGCTATACTGTTCCATCTACAGACTTAGAAAATTACATCAGTATTCTGTTCGTAAAAAAATGTATTTTTGATTTTGAAAAGCAAAGCGTATTTGATCTTATCGAGGGCGGGGCTTATATTGACGGATATCCTTTATTGATAAATTCTAGATTCTCCAGAATTTCGGTTCCCCTATGAAAATCTTCTGTAAGCCGAGATGACTTTAAATGAAGGAGCAATTTATGAAAGATTATTTAATGGGAAAAAAGTGTCTTTGATCTTATCGGGGGCCTTTTACTGACAGATTTCAGGAGAATCTGAACGTTATTGATTCTGGAGAATCTAAACGTTATTAATAAATGATACCCGTCTAGCTCAAGACCAAAATAATTGGGCAGAACGTAATGATGTAAATTACAAGCATTGCTCAACATTTTTTATACGCCAAGTTCCCTTACTTATCTTATTCTAGTCCGACAAAAGGCTACAGTGATGGAACTCCAAGAAAAAAAATATTTGAGAGTCAATTTCGTAGCAGTTATAACAATGTTGGTAATTTTCCAGGATAAATTCCTAATTTGTTTACTTGACTCAATTTTTTTTCTACCGTATATTAATTCTCAGGAAACATTTTGATATATAGGTTTTTATAAAGCATAGTTAACAAAGACCCAAACTCAACGAGGAAGATATGATTGAGATACAGTGTTACATCAATCTTAAGTGTGGAGGGCTTGGCTCCCTAGAAAATCAGATTTTGAAATCATACCTTTTTGCTTCAGCTGGAATACCAACCGCTGGTATAGCTTGGAAATAATATGATTTATAAATGCGTTTTTGCGTTTATTTAAAACCAAGAACTGTTTCAAATAATACTTCTTGATCTCCGGATGTAACAACTTTTTGCTGTAACAGCTTTGGCAGGCAAGGTTCTTTTATGAGATTGATTCTCCCAAGTGCTAATTTACCCGATTGTTTTAACTTTCTTCTCAATGGCCTGGGTATTTTGTCATCAGTTTTGGTAATTGCATAGTGCACTGGTAGAAGTGGATTTATCCTTCTCTCAAAAAGCATTACTGTGAAAGGAATAGTGAAAGGCTTTTATGGGAGTCTATGTAGGTTCATTGATTTCATTTTCCATACTTATGATAGTTAGGCCACCGATATAATAATTGCAGTATATAGGCAATAAAGATTCTACTCACTTATTATACAACACCATATCAGGTAACCAAAGTTTATGGCAAGGAATTCTTAATGCTGTTATGTTGTGAAAATATACGGGGTCCCATGTCAGAAAATCATCCTCCCATGCCTGAAAAATAGAAAATAAAAAGGATATTAGATTCATTTCTATTTCAATGATTCAAATCTTCAAATTGATGATGAATTCAATTCGTCTATTATAAACCATAAATGATATTGCAGATAAAGATGGCATCATATGAAATGTTCATGTATCGAAATGAATGTGAGGAAGTTTTGTTTTCCTTGTTTGTGCCTATTAGAATCAGTTTCATAATGAGCTCTTTTCATTGAGGATTATATACATGGCAATTATATTCTTGACAAATTAATTTGACTTTAACTACATTTGAGTGAGTTTTTCTTCTCTGTCAATACTTTCCCCACCAAAAACGTTTGATATTGAATATTTTGCAATCCAAAGTATTGAATTGCTGAAGGATATTCGCAAAAATATTCCAAATTATAAAAATGCTTTATCTTAAAGACCGATTAAATGCGTAACTATCACTGAAAAATGAACCATACTAAATTTCAGTCGCTTCCTGGCACCGAGGAAAGCACCCAGACTACACCTTCATCGCATAAAAAAAAAGTAAAGTCGGAAAAACTCATTCATATCAACGGCATTTGATGAGTTATCCATATATATTCATCTACTGACAGAAGAAAACCAACATAAACATATTCCTGGGAATGAACATGATTACCAATCACATATCCGGAGTCAAAAAACAAGGCAATGGCTGAAGACCCTAATTGAAACTCTTATACACTCTTGACAGCTTTAAAAGCCTATTTAATTTGAGCTGCAGTTCATGGGAAACATATTTCTCAGGTATAGAATTCGAGTTTCCTCTATAGGTAATTCTTTATTTCGGTCTTGGGGAATTTGATTGTAATGGTCAAGGACTCGATCGGCTGAAAATTTTTTTGTGATGAAATGCATAAAAATAGTTGAAATAAGCACAGTGGATATATAATTCAGACGTGTTTGAAACCTTCGATGATTCATTTGATTATTCATAATTACATGACTCATTCGTCAGTCTACGCTCTCCAGATTTACAAAGAAAATGTTCAGAAATTTTGAATAATATAAGATATAAACCAATTATTTTTTGACAACCGGAAAATTGTTTGATTCGAATAAGTTTTACCAAAACCCTCACAGATGAAAAACTAACGAGACCAATCGCTCATGAAATCGAATATCTGAAACAAAAAAAGGTATTTATTTGAACGAAACCATGAATACCAATGAAGTTTCATACCTAATTCTTGCAGCTTGAAGATTTTCGTTTCATTTTTCTATTGGTCACGGATCAGATAGGTTATTAAAAATGAAACTGAAATCATATTTCCAAGCAAACTATATAAGAAGCCAATTCGGCAATATCACTCCAAATAAAGTCATGAATACAAAATTTAGAAAATCAAACATGGGCAGTTTATTTTATTTTTTATATGACACTAAAGTTGGTTGTTTTGCAATAAAACCATTGTTTTCGCCTCGTACTGCAAAGAAATACATCAAATAAAGAGAATATATTGGTTCAGATCAAAAAAAGATACTACAATAAGTAAAATAAAGATATAATTGTATCAGTAAAAGAAGAGGTTGTTGGATCAGGTAGAAGGAAAAGATTTTATGGAGAAAAGATAATTGGGTGAAGTTGATAAGCCACATCTTTGGTACATTATAGATTTATTTCACTCTAAGAAAGCTAAAAATGCGACTCAAATAGAAGAAAAGGATTTTTGAAGTTTATGGAGAAGGTACAGCGAATAATAAAACGTATCAAAAGTGGTTGGCAGAGTTTCGGACCATGGGTTTCCCTCTGCATGGTGTTCAAAATCGGGAACACCAGTTTAAGTTCACATAAATCCTATCAAAACATTACATGAGAATGATCAACATTACAGGACACTGGCGATTGCCAAAATACTTATAAGTTGTGAATCAATCATTGAAAACTATTTTCACAAACTTGTTCATGTTAATTGCTTTGATATGGTTTCTGCATTAAATAAGCGAAAGAACACACCATGCCCTACATTCGTGGGTAATTTTCTACTTAAACGTAATGAAAATGCTCATTGTTTAAACAAAGTGCGTTTTTCTAAGTTTTAGACATTGACTTTATTTAACAGCAAGGAAATCGTTTTATTTCGATATCATCTGGTATTTGCCGTGCAAGAAAACATAATATGCCTATAATACTACACAGTTCCTTCCCTCTTCAGTGTTAGAATGATTACATTAATGTTCACCAAGTTTCACAAATAAAAACAAAAGTACCCTGCTATGACAGCTGTCATAATAAGATCAATATAAATTTTTGAATGAAGTCAGTTAAAACTGAACACACATTAAACTAGCTAAAAACAGAAATAGAACGAGCATTTTAGCTCAGCATATATACACACATGTGTATGAATATTAGCAGGAACACTGATGCGGCCCAGGGAAAAATACTCAAAATTTGACAACCCAATGGAAGATATGTTCGTTAATATATTTCTCCGTAAACAACACAGCAAATGATTTGTATTCACCCAGAGTGAATTCTTTACTTCCGATCTGCGCTGTTTACTGAATGCAGCATAAAGTGGATGAAAAAAAGTGGGGGAGGTTTTTGGTGGTTCTTATTCATGAAACCTCCGTTTTGTTTCACCAGTTTTGAAGGAAGAAAATTTCCAGTTTGTTGGTTGGGAAGTTCTATCCCTATTATTACTTTTATGCTGACCTGTCATGTCACGGAGAAAATGGCAATTTATATAGTGTGAAAAAAAGGATACTAAGCATTTTTTTATATAAAAAGCACCCATCAGATAATCATATTTTCGCAATATCTGAGTCATTAAGAATAAGCTTTAGCGGCGATGTTATAAACATCACAATTTTTTCAAAACTCATTTACATTTGTTGATAGCTCTAAATGTTCCACGAATCTATTTTATGGACCAATCACTCTGTTGCTTAAAAAATATTTTTCAGATGTTCAATGTAGACCTCCTAATTACCGCTGTACATGCATTGCCTCTCTGTCACCTGCGCATCTTTGGTTAGAAAATACATCAAATCCATCCATTGTATACCATGTATTGTCTTAAATATATCTATTAAATCTCCCCGATCTCTCTTTCTCAAACAATAACTACCCTAACTTCAACCAATTCCAATGGCTCAAAATTTTCAACACTAATACAATTTTAGTTGCCCGTCTCTGAACTTTTTTTTTAACGACTTTTATCTCATTCTAAGTGCAGTGTACGATTTGAAGTATTTATGTTACTTCTGATGAGAGGTAGATATTTCGGGGATTATCTTAATTTTGAATTATTTTCAAATGAATTTTTGAGTCGTTTTTTTCGAATGATTACGGAGAGTCGTGCAGTAGACTGGAAGGAAGTTTTCAGATATATTTATATCATAAGTAGCAACCATAACCAAATTTTTGTATTCCCAACAATTGACACTTATCAAAAAGTTACAGAGGTGTTATTGATTGGAAGTGCAACAAAATATATCAGAAAAAATTTATTCGTACGTTTTTTGATTTCACAGGTAACGGAAATCATTTCCTAAAAATCAAGTTGAAGGTAGAAGTAATAAAGAAATCAGCAATAAATGATTATAGCAGGGCTTCCAAAACATTTTCTGCAACCGATGAGACAAATACATTCATTTGAAACGATCTGTTTAGGTTCAGATAGGTTTTGCATAACCGAAAAAAGGAAAATTCAAAGAGATAAACACTTAAATGAAGTATTAAAGACGAGAA
Source organism: Thysanoteuthis rhombus (assembly GCA_963457665.1). NCBI lineage: Eukaryota > Metazoa > Mollusca > Cephalopoda > Oegopsida > Thysanoteuthidae > Thysanoteuthis > Thysanoteuthis major. The sequence continues at coordinate 73,209,562 of OY735199.1, forward strand.
TACAATGTTTTGCATATATATTTATTCAACAAAAATATCAAAGAGTGTCTATTTTTAAAAGTTTTACAAAAATCTAAATCCACAGTTATGTCCTTCTCTGACAGTGAACATGCATTTTCTCCATCATGAGAATACAAAGAAAAGTGAAAAATACAACTGAAGCTGAGAAGAACCTATCTTTGAATTTCCAAACATTGATTAATGGTTGTCTGGCTAAATGGTTAAAGCACTCGACTATCAGCACGCACATAGCATGATCATGAAATATCTTATTTTTATTTGGATCCTCTGTGAACGAAACTAATTATATATATATATATATATATATATATATATATATATATATATATATATATATATATATATATGCACACAAACACGATTACAGATAACCAACTTTTTATGCATATATATATATATATATATATATATATATATATATATATATATATATATATATATATATATATATGTATATATATATATATATATTATACAATGCTCTTCTATAGGAATTGAGCACTCTCGTGGATGATGGATCTGTGAGTGATTTAGATATATATCGTTTAAATTCAACAGTATTGCCTGTCCAGTTCCGTAGTCCAGAGGTAGGATATTGGCCTGCGGGTCTGAAGTGAAGGTTACAATTCTGCCTTGCAGTACTAGATGGGATAATGGAAAGTCTATAGCCACACTGAAGAGATTCAATACATCGAAACAGCTGTCTGTTGATTAGACAATTATATATATATATATATATATATATATATATATATATATATATATATATGGGTGTGTGTGTGTGTAAGTTGAATACACAGGATTCTTGCTTTTTTTCTCTCTTCATCGATGTTCTGCCAGTGAATCATCCTAAAACGATAAGCATTTTAACTTTTCATCAATTAAAAACATGTTCCTTGTCAGAATCTGATTCTCACAAGTGCATGATGGAATGCACTCTAAATGGGACATGTTTGATTTACAAAACGCACAGGCGAAAATTGAGGAGTGGAATAGTTCGATACGGCGAACTTGTAATTCCCATATGAAAGGCAAGAGAAAACGAAAGGCCTCGTAACATTGAACTGCTGTGCAGAACAAACACAGAAATAATTAATGATCACCCAGGGAAATTTAAAACTGATTGGGGAACTAAGGATCCGGTGGGCAAAGCCAAGATTTATTGATTCTTACAAAAGTTTCTGATGACAAAAGTAGCTTCCTAAAAACAATGCAGAGATGCCGGATGTGAAAATGTCAGTGCAATGAAAAACAGATTGGAGCTAATTAAATGCGAATCAAGACTTATTAGTTAATTCACTCCTTGAGGGGATTTAACCGGAAACGATTGCAAAAACAATTATAGATATTACAAAGAGAGGATGTCAGTCTTTTATTTTTTCTATCCATTACCAGGTACGTACAAGAGATGATACCAGCCGTTAGAAATAAAAGAAGAATACTTCTGGTTGAAAAGGGATTTTCGAATCGTTTTCTCTCCCCGGAAAATTGAAAACCGGCAAAAGATCCTGCATTCTTTTTTTCGGTCTTGTGAGCAGGTTGACCCGAATTCGAAACCCCCAAGCACGCTCTTAAGACTGGAAATATTTGAGAGCGTTTTAAAACACCTGGAAAGCTCTCTTAAACACTGAACAACGATAAAAAGCCCAACTAAATGAATACCAAGGATTAAATTTCTAGCAGTACATCCTTTACCATCCTCGGAAATTATCCTGATTTACGTTTATTTTAGTACGGCACAAGGTTGGATGGAAGTAAGAAGATTGTGTTGGGTCAATATTCCAAGTAATATGAACTATTAAGTAAACCAGCGACCAAAATCCTAGTATTACTTCGAAAATCGACTTCTGACGCTAGCGTTACTATTTTAGCCGCATGACAGGTTACATGTATGATTTAAATAGTTTATACATCTTTATATCTCACCAGTACGATGGATTTTACAGGAATTGATAATAACGAAAACATCAAGCTTTAGAGAACCTCAGAGTTCCCAGATAAGGTATTTTTCTCGATTGAAAGGAGACTAACTAGATATGCTTATTGTGTTATTATATTGCCTGTGCAAATGAATTCACAATGGTTTTTAAGGCAAATTATATAAGACGTTTACAAACTTCCTAAGAGTGTTCGCTTCTTAAATGCTTTAAAAATTAAGCGAAATTAAATACAGTTCTGGAAATTTAATTCTTTCATTAAGTTTTCATTTGATCGTTTTTTCTTATATTTTTTAAAGTGTTTTCCTACCCCCTCCCTCAATCGATCGAAGACAAAAAGATTACAGACAAAGGAATGATTTGAAAAATATCTAGAAAAAAGTGTTTCATTCGCAGACGACTGCACAGAACAATGACAATTTATCGATTACAGAACGTTCAATACAATTGGAATTAATTTTTTTTTTCAATTTAAAATGAAGACTTTTATTGTATTAAGGTACGCCCAGAACTTTTCATTATGAATGTCGATAATTATTCACAACACTTCCCTATTTAATGTGATTTGAGAAGTATTTCCGCAATAAAACCGAACGCTTTTAATTATTTCTCAAAAGAGTGCCAGTCAGCACAGGGTGAAACTAAAAGCACTAGAGTTAAAAATAATAGATATTAGGATCCCGCCTGAGAGATGCAAAAATGTTTAAATAAAAGTCGAGAACGTTTCCATCATCACTGGAGTAGTATTAGCTGCCACAAAGACCGTTGCACTGAAACCAGGAGAATAAAGGATCCTAGGGAGAATTTTCTGTGCATAACGGGGTTGAAGTCAGCTAGGATTCTGGGGAAAATGCTGAAAATTTTCGGAAACATGCCCTCACCAAAAACTGCCTGAAACATCTGGTGCGAAAATACGATAATCATAATCAAGTGATCGTGCTGTTGAGACAGTGTATGTAGGGTCAAGTAAAACTCTTCTGGCAAGACATAGAATTCGATATGCCATAACGCAATTGACTGCATACGTTAGTATCGCTTAACTAGTTCACAAATTTGTTTTTAACAGATACCCCTGCAGGGTATTTGATACAATTGCCTTGCTGAGTGCACTGGTTTCTTTCATGAACATTTTCATGAGGTAGAAAATGACCTGTTCATGTCCAAACTCAATTATATTTTGTTACTAACTTTAGAGCTATAACGTAGACTTAATTAGCCAAAACGTCGTGTGTACATAAAAGAATTTAAATTGTTTGCACAATAGTTGGTACAGGATCTTTTTATTTAAACTGAAGTCTGTTTAAAGCAGAAGAAAAGATTTCCTATATAAAGGAACTGACAGATTTTTGTGTGTTAGGGCCATCATCAGCAAAATATAATTTGCTATGAAAAAATTAACAAGAAGAAATGGTTGAGATATGGATAAGGTAAGCACAAAAAATGTTTACTACATTTTTCCTATCTGAGTTTTATCCGAGAAAAATACAAGACCAGACACGAAATATTCATGTAAATAATCATCATATAACTTCAATGTGATTAAATACAATTTGTTCAAAAGGACACTCTTTTTCTTCTCATGTGACTATATACTTTCTAACAATTCTCAAAATTGACTACAAAAAAAGAACAGAGTTGATTGCAACTGATCAAACATTAAGATCTATGTAGTATCTCTAATTTGATAAAGTGTCCATCCGTCCATTACGTCCTCGATCAACATAAACCCATGGAATCTTCTGTGTGTATTGCCGCAGCCCTTGAGTTGGTTTTTGAAGATCCCTTCCCCCGATCTCTGTTTTGGGGGAGGAATCATTCTAAAATAATGCAAAATTGAATACATAGTGTTGTGTCTGGCATCTTTCAGCTTTCGCTTGACCGTTGCTGAAAATAGCGATTTGCTTAGTACTGTTTTTAGAGAGGATGGTTGAGTAAGAGGGAGGACATTGTTTAGTTTAAGAAGGAATTGGGAGTGAATGAATATATTTCTACCAAGATCGTATAAAAATAATTTAATATTCATAAAGACCACACAGTGCAATATAATGAAATTTTCAGTGTGTACAAATTAGTTTTCTAAAATCAGCTCTCGAAAACATTTTTTTTTGTGGGGTCGATTAACATTCTTTGTCATTTGTTGAGAAACTGACAATCAAAACTGTCAACACTGGTTTCTAAAGTTCTTTAAGCTATTTTGTCTGTCTATCTATCCGTCTTAGTATGTATCAAGCGTATAAGCATGCGGGCTAACTGAGCTAGAGAGATGAAAGTATGAACTTTTACTTGATATAATTTCTAAAAAAGCATTTTCTCTTCAAAATCCCCTACTCCTTGAATAAGCCTTTGGTAGGTTCGGTGAGGACCAATTAGCGTTGTAGGCGTATCCTAAATTGGTCCCTCAGTTAATATTCGGCAGCATTCACGCTGGTTTGTTGAAAATTCAGAATTTTTCTTTGTGATCTCTGCCCAACACGATACAAAAGAAGTAACTTCGTTGACTGATCACCCCTATATTTGAATTTTTTATTTGATCACCCCTAACACAGCATGTTGTCAGACGAGATTTTCCATGAGACAGTTTCTAAGGATTTTAATTTATTTTTTCATGGAAAGGGAGCATTGTCAATCATTTTTGATTATTGACAAGTTTTTTCTAATTTTGACCCGAAACCGGCAACCAAGAATGTCACCAAAATCGTCATTGTTCCTTCATTTTTCTAATCCGACGTTGGCTGGCTATGTATGTATGTATGTATGTATATATGTATGTATGTATGTATGTATCTATGTATCTATGTATCTATGTATCATGCATAGATACTACAACAATGGAGCTAACAAGCTAAAGATATAAACATCTACTCCTAAAAAACGTTTTCGGGTTTGCTTTTTCAAATTTTCAGTAGGAAGTGGGGGTCACAATTTCAATGTAGGTTTAAGCTACTTTGGTCCATTAGTTCGTGCCCAGCAGCTTGTTTTTCGAGAATTCAGACAATAATCACTACCCTTTAAAAAATGAAAAAAAAATACTTTTGACTGATCACTTTTTTTTTCCAGTTTATCAATTGATCACTCCCAACACAGCATGCTGTCAAAAGACGTTGGTCACGAGACACTCACACTAAGATGACTGCTTATTTTATGAAGTGTTATTTTTCCGATATGATTTTCACTTATTTGATTTCCTCAATTTAATCATTAATCTCGGATGATCTAAAAGTATCCAAATAATTCTACTCATACAATGTATTTTGTAAATTTGCTCTGGTAATAGACTTAGCGAGTAAATTTCACGTCTTATCAGACTTATTAAATATCAGAATTCCGTAATTTGTAACGCTGTTTATTATCCTGAAAGTTTCGATTAAGTCTACTTGCCCTCCTCTAAAACAAAGTAGCCACGCTTAACCCTCCTAGTCTAACCTTATAACTTGAATCTCTCATACCACTTATCATTCTGGTAATTTTTCGCTACGCTGTCTCCAATTTCAAAATTGAATTCGAATTACAATGTCTAGCACGTTGGCTCAAGCAGGTACGGAATACTTGAAATGTGATTGCATTGTTGCTTTATAAGTCTTCAGCATCATCTATGGATATCTTGAAAAAATACTTCTACTAAGACAACTGAATCTTGAGGATAATGATTTTACATCATCCATGAACATTCTTAGTATACATTTTATTTCTCTGGAAGGTGATTGATAAGCATTTGGAACTATGACGACCCCAAAGCAGAAACCTTCGGTACCCGAGACGTAACTGGTTTTGTACCGGGAAAAGTATACCCAACATTGATTCTTATTCTCCTATCTTTAAAAAGATTTTCTACAAAGCATTAAAAAAAATTATTCACCATTTTTATTTTGAAAGTTGCCATTCATTTGAATTTAAATTACTGATTAAGATATACATCATATCGGAATTTTTCAGTGTCACTATATTGACAAACGTATTGATCAAAGATGGCAAAGTATTGAATCTCCATACCCATCAGAATGGCGAAAGGCTCTAGCTTTTCTATATATTTGAGTGTTTGTGTGGTCCTGGTTACACTGTTTTGTCTATAGACTTTAAATTTGGCATAAGTACTCAAATGGAACGAAAAGAAAAAAAAAAGAAAAGATTTTTATTGATTTCTGGAAAAACAGCATTTTTTACCTGTTCCGGAGCATTATTTTCACGGGTTTATTGAGTCCATAAACATCTTCCTGAATCTAGATGTTTCTGGATTTTTATTGAAGTTTATTGCTCTATTTTAAGTGGAAAACGCTGGTAATGTCTTGAATAGAAAATATCACATTATTTATTGTATTTAATTCTTTTAATCTTTGAATTTTGACCCCATGGTTATTTAATTATTGTCTGTGACGGGGAGTTATAAATTTCTTAAAAAATCGAAAAAGTCATGTTTTTATTTTGAATTCATCATTATGTAGCTATCATTTATAATCACCGATATAGGTGAGGCGATTCAGTGATTAATCACGTATGTGAGGGAATTATTTGTCGTTAAGTATACAGCAGTAACAACCAACCGAATATTCATATTTTTTGCTTGTCTTCACTACAATATATTATTGTAGCTATCACAGCTTAACGTATTTATGTTTGCTAAATAAGTGCGAGAAAATACATAAGGATATTTTGACAACTCGCCTGTTATCACCCTATCGAGAAAATACCCATTATGTGGGATATTTTCACCTTTTTCAATATAATTTTATCGGGCAAACAAGAACATGGTTGGCTGTGTACACAATCAGTCAATATTCAGAGAACTGACGAAAATGCCGTTCTTGTCTAGAAAAAGATGGAGAATAAGATATATTTTCACTTGAAAAGAAAACCCATATAATACGCCTGAAATAAATAGAAAATTATTCTCCATAATCCCATGGTTTACTTATGTTTCCGATCGCTTATTTTTGTATGCTATTTGATGAGTAATTTATCTACATTTTATCGTATCTAATTTCCTTGTTCATATCCATGTTAAAAGGGTGTATCAGAATTTTATTTCCCTGAAAAACAAGCTAATCGAGAACATCTTTTTGAACAAAAAGCCTAAAGTAATTCATACCTTGAGATATTGGGGTATCTTTGATGTTACCGTTGTTGTTTTGCAAAAAGCTAGTTTTGAATACATAATTAATTAAAATACAAAATTCATATTTGATCGTGAAAGCTTTGGACTCCATAAACACACACACACAAACACACACATACACGCACACACATACACACACACAAATGCACATGTGAAAAGCTAGTGTCACCGAGTGAAGAAGCGATAATGAAGTGATCTTGCTATCTAGAGGGATAGATTTGGATATGCTCCTGTCTACTATTCAGATATTGACAGTATTCCCGGTTCAATTCCCAGGTGGTCTTTTGGTGGAGTGCCTTACGAGGCAAAACAATCAATCTGTCCTACTATATCAGCCACAACTTGGTGGCTAGAAGAGGATTCATGCTTTTCCAAGCGATGATTGACAAAGTGATCACAAACTATTTTCGCCGATTCCATTTTCTATGCAATTCACGGTAAGACCTCTCTGAATCACTACAATAACCGTTATATTATCAAAATTGTATTAAAGGGCGTTCAAAATATCGGGTATATCATTTGCTTCTTACGTGTTTTTTTTTTTGTTTTTTTTTTTCAATCGAGCAATTACTTGATGTGATATAAGCATATTCACAACACCGATTATTGTAGAAAATAGGTTTGGGAAAAGTCAGTAATCTCTATTATGGCAGAAGTAGAAGTGTTCAAAGAAAAAAAGCAACTCGTTTATTTCTGAAGTAGAATGATGGAAAAAAGAGAGGTCGGACAAAGGACCAGTCTTTTAGATCGTCCAATCACTTCCAGTCGAAAGGACAAAAAGAACCTGCACGAAAATCGTGGTCTCCAAGGTAACATATTCAAAGAAGTTGTCCTTTGATCACACTAGCCATGACCCTCTTTTGTCCAGCTGCTTTGTTGGGTATATTGAATTGAAAACGCAGCACCAAAAAACAAACTCGTTTCAATGGGAATTACCACTTTAAAGACAGCGTTAACATTAGTGTGCAATACCAAAATGAAACTGAAAAGTTCAAGATATGGCTCATTATGTCAAATATGACTGTCATGCCAGTAATAGTCGGGGTGCACAGATTATATGCACTTTCAAACGATAACACTGAAGGAAATCGTAGTATCGGTTAGCAGAAAAATTCTCGGTACTAAATCCAAAGGTCCAATCAAAAAAGTCCAATATCAAAAAGTTCCAATCTAAGAATCCAAATATGTAGTGTCCAATACAAATGGCCCAGATACAAAATTTACAAGATGCAAAATACGTCCAATGCCGATACGCCTAATGCAGGGACGCCAAATGGTGCAAAAACGTCAAACCCTAAAGAAGCCAATGCGAATATTGGCCGAGTACAGCAAGGATCAACATTGCGAATTCGTCCAATGCCATTTAATTCAATCCAAGAGGACCAAATGCTTAAAGGACCAATCTAAAAAAGGACATTTTATACGTACATACACATTTGTACACGTACACGTATACGTACTTCACACCATCCCAATTGAGAATAAATTGCTTTTTCGCCTTTGTTATTGAAGGTTTGTTTTGTAATTGTTGAATATTCCAACTGGCTGGTTCTCTATTGTCAATTGCTTTTGATAATATTTTTTTACGACATTTCAAAAGGCAATTTCAGCAAAATCAGAGAACTACCCAGCTAAAATATTGATGTCATTTGAAAGACGAACCTCCAATGTCAGAGGAACAGTTCAAGGTGATGCTACCGGGGGATGGTGTGAGGTACTTATGCTTATATATACGTATACACATGCATGCCATTAGTATATATTGTGTGTATATATGCATAAATCATCCGTTTTTGCATTGGGCTTTTGAGCATTAGGTCTCTTCGCATTTGATCTCATTGCATTGCATATGTTTCTATTATTAGCCCTGACATTGTCAGCCCTTTTTGCATTGGACGTGTTTCTATAACTGAACCTTATTGTATAGGACGTTTTCCCATTAAACCTTGCGAAGAGCACAAGAGCCGGATAAGACTCACTTTGAATTGTCTCTTAGATCAAAGACTCTTGGAGCTGATCTAAGTGAGCAAAAGCTAGAAATCTAAGAATTGGAACCGATCGGGAAACAGCATTTCCCATATGAGTAAGAACGCTAAGTAGTATAATGAAACATGAATGAAACTTTATATCACTAGATCTCAAGAGGAATCTGTTGGTGTGAGAGTTCCACGGTCATAACGATTGAAATTGGGGGACATTGAAATGGTTATTCAGAGTTTCAAGTGAGCAACATCTAATTTAGAAACAAAAAAAGTGGGAGTGATTTTGCCCACAGTATTCCACACCATATCCCAAAGCAATGTTGAAAATTCAAGGGACTATAAATTCATTTCAAGGATATATATATATATATATATATATATATAGAGAGAGAGAGAGAGAGAGAGAGAGAGAGAGAGAGAGGGGAAAGATTATATAATTTGGAACATTATTTGAAATGACCTCCCGTGATTGTAGGGAGAATGTGTCATTGGGTAAAGAGCATAAATTTTTATCGAATTTTATATTAATTTCTTGATATCATTGTCTGCGTTGAGGAACAGAGCAGATATAGACTGCAAATGAACAAAATGCCCTACTCATAAGAAATATCCACGACTCCTTGACACGCAGATGTATTGAGACCGCCCTCATATCTGGATACAATACGATTTCTAAATTGTGAATCCTTCAAATGCATTAATTCTGTAACAGAATCATATAAAAACAGCACATCACAATATCAACACACACAAGTTCCATTAGGAAAAGTTGCGAATACATACTGACATCCCACTAAAGAAAAGACTCACACAGAAACACGTACAAAGATTGAAACAACATACCCTACTCTACCTCTCTCTATGTGTTTCAACACATCCATCGAATGCAAGACACTGCTTCACCTTTCGGAATGCCTCCATAGATACAAAGACGTGCCAAAAATATGACCCTTCATATCTGACACTCCTTGTCTCACAGACCCTGCTTACTTGACCAGCCTCTTCTACAAAGAAAAAAAATGTCCCTATTGTGATTTTATCCCCCCCTCCCCATTCAAAAGAAACTACAGCTTCTGCACTGTGCTTTTGGAAAAAAAATCTTGGAGGGTATAATAAAATGCATAAAGCCTGCTCTCGAGAATAAAAAAAAAATCGGGGTTGGTACGTGTTTTTTCCCTTCAAATTACAACACACACACACACACACACACACACACACATATATATATATATATATATATATATATATATATATATATATATATATATATATCCTAGGGTATACGTGGATGTGGATTATTATTCACCCAACATGAATATGAGAAAGTTTATAAACATTTATAAATACCATATATATATATATATATATATATATATATATATATATATGAGGAAAGAATGACTACACACACACACACATACACACACATATATATGAATACAAAGATAGGCATGAACAAACTTACATCATAGATATCTAAATACGCATGATGTACCCAGTAAAATTACGTTTTTATGTTGATATATATATATATAATTCCACACACATGTACATATGTATATCTTTATATTCTTAGATAAAAAATACTCAAGTCACCCAAAATTAGATTAATGACGTGTTTTTCAGATGTTGATGCTAATACAATTTTCCGTGAATCAGGCATACAAGTTTTGATTATATCCAAAATACTTATATATTGTAACTTGATACAAACCAAAGAACCACACAACTGTTAAATATTACGCAATCTTGACTATAAAAATTCCTCTCATGAACGGCTGATTGAGAAAATGTATGAAACACCAAGAATGAAATTCGAATAATTTAGATTAACCTCCGATTACTTCATTCATCCTTCATATCGTTGAATTACCCATAATTCATACGGATACCTACCTACCCATCTCTCTCTTTCTCTTTCTCTCTCTCTCTCTTTCTATATATATATATATATATATATATATATAGAGAGAGAGAGAGAGAGAGACAGACAGACAGACAGACAGACAGAGACAACGACAGAGAGACAGAGAGACAGAGAGAAATTCAAAAGAGAAATTCAAAATAGGACCGTGAACATGTTTTTCTATTATGAAAATGATTGGAAAGAGTAAAAGGAGATCAGTTAATTAGAAACAATTGATTTAAAAATGAATGAATTACATCAGTTAACTTCGAACCGACATCGCGATTTATAGAGATGTTGGGCATATTAATAAACTTTTCTGACTATATTAGGGTTCCTCTTCAAGTCAAACAGCTGCTCACGTGAAATCGAATAATGATATATAGCTTTTATGCACGATTTTGTTCAGCAACTTTATATCTTTTGAATGGGACCCATGTGAATATCATTTCCTTTTGAATACCTTCGTTTATGATATTAGTGTATTGATCAGACGTTAAAATCTTCAAGCTGTTAGTATGCTGCCGGCCACCAGATTACACACATAAGAGCCATTTAAGGAACATGAAAATGAATGGAACTTATTGCATCGATGTATTGCTTCATTAAAACCGCCATCTTATCAAAAACCTGCGGAAGGAAGTGATGATCGAACCTCAATCAAAGTATAGGAAATGGACAAATCCACTGCCTCGGCAGGCTTTTATTTGGCAGGAGTGAACTGTATCTCGCTTTGATTGTTGATGTCTCAAGTAGGAGGAGATAACTTTAGGTAGAAAGGATCCGATTGGAAATGTAACAGATCAGTTGGATATTACTGTCCGTATTAGACCCAATTGTACGTGATACATACGCGTGTATCAGAAATGTTGTTGTGTAAGGAGGCCAAATGTATGATCATATTTATGTATAACAGGCTCAACCAAAGAACTCAAATCAGCACGGAATGAACCGGATGCTTTTCGATCGATACTTTAACGGCGTTATTTTCCCCTCTAGAGGTGAATTATTCTGCAATGCTTTCTCACTCATTCTAAATTATTCCTTAATTCCCCAAGTTCGATCAAAACTTCAAAGCAAATCTTTGTTGATCTTAAATCCGAAATCAAATCCCAAATTTAACTTGAATAAATTCAGCGAACTTCTTGGAAAACCCTATCAATAGCTTGTTAGGTCAAGCGATATAAGAATATAAATGGTTTCGACCAGCTACCAACAAGCTTTCTCCACAAGTGTTTTCAGGTTGACCGGAGCTTGTGGGTACATATTTCACTCAAACTGATGTAACTTGCTTTGGATTTTGTTGAAAAATTTCAAATATAAGCTAACGTTTCAATAGAAGAAAGACTTCTTTTAGATGCATTATTTATGAAACATAATATCATGTAAACGTGAGGATTGTTGGTACAGTCTTATGGGGCAAATGTCTTGCTAGTTGGTACTGATGTGATCACGGAAGTATCAACGGTAATAGAAGAAAGACTTCTTTTAGATGCATTATTTATGAAACATAATATCATGTAAACGTGAGGATTGTTGGTACAGTCTTATGGGGCAAATGTCTTACTAGTTGGTACTGATGTGATCACGGAAGTATCAACGGTAATAGAAGAAAGACTTCTTTTAGATGCATTATTTATGAAACATAATATCATGTAAACGTGAGGATTGTTGGTACAGTCTTATGGGGCAAATGTCTTGCTAGTTGGTACTGATGTGATCACGGAAGTATCAACGGTAACATTTGCGCCAAAAGTAAAATTTTATAATAACTAATTGGTTGGACAAGTAGAATCATATGTGAGCGAAACTCAGTGATACATTGTAGAATGATTCCAGGGAGAACTTTTTTGACATCTCTCTCCCAAAGGAATGAAAATAAATATCAAAATAACATCAGTAGAGAAATCTCAGCTATCAAAGAGCAAATGAACAATTTGATTTCTTTTACAAAATAGTATTCAAACTCAAAATCCTCAGGTGTACAGTTTTTATGTACAAAGTAATCTACGTTGTATCTAAAACGCACTCAACATGTGCCTACATTTTATGATTCTCACCAAGGTTCGCATTGGAATAAAATTGAAAGAACACAAAACTTAATATTTCATTAGTCTCATTATTTTCTTCCTTTTTTCTGTCTGGTCCCTTTTCCTTTTTTTAAAATACTTTTTGACATGTTTGGTGTTTTTTTCCTGGCTTTATATAGCTTTCCCTCTGCCATGATTGCATAAAATCACAGTGTACCAAGTAGTCCCTTCCTAATGTGTAAAATAGCCCCAGGGACATGATTTTCTTTACATTCATCTCCAAGAAAAAGTTCCGACAGAAGCTACATTAAATATAGTACACATTGTTACTTTCATAATCAGAGACTGCATTGTCAAAACTGCAATCTTAGCACTTAGAAGATCATACGTTCGTCAAAGTTGAAAAGTCAGTTACCAGAGTAAAAGATTGTTTATCATGCTTACAACATATGGGACGCAAATTTGAAGAAAAACTAGGGAAGATCTTTTGCCCAAAATGAGGTTAATTGTGTCGCTATCATGTAATGGTGATAAAAATCAGAGAAAGTGATTCAACCCACTAAAAGTATCAACCGACTCCGGTCTCACCTACAACTAATTCTTTTCAGAATCTTGAAGGGAGCCCTTCATTTCATCCAGGGGGATATTTTCTCTCGTCTCTTGCATTCTCTCATATACGGTGTGATTTCTGTGAACTTTGAACTCATAACTGCCAATTAATTCACCCTTACGGTCCAATCTCTCTCATGAACCCATTGATTTTTATCACAATGTTTTTGCTGGCATACCGTCCAACGTACATTGATACTTGATATCATAAGAAAGCTGATGTTTATATTGGAAGCGAATAGTAAAAATCAAGCACTCTGTTCAAAATCACAAACTGGAGGCATTTTTGTCGATTCATTTTAGAGCAAAGAAGCCTGACTGGAAAAACATAAAGATGAAATTGCATTTTCTTATTCACCCAACCAATTTTCCTCTTCACCCAATTCGTGATGTTAGTTTAGAGTCAAATTTTTATATTAGAATCAGAACATTTCAACATTTTTCGTCCAGTATACCTACTAAGTTGGGTTCCAGATCAGTCAAGTTGTCAGATTTTTGCAGCTTCGCCCAACAAGGTGCCAAATGTTTCCAAAGGTTTAAAATAGGAAAAAAGTCATAACATTTTAGTTGGTACCCAACCAGCAAAAATCATGCTAGTTTTAAAACGTTAGTTTCCCTCATCCCTTGGCTTTGGGGT
>OY735199.1:73226293-73276293 GCA_963457665.1 Thysanoteuthis rhombus
CATTGCCATATAGTTGGATAGTCAAATATTACAATCTCCGTTGGTCACATGACGTCCTAGTCACACACTCTTCCCACAATAATGGATAGGAATTAAAATCTCGATTTTTTTTTCATTTCTGATTCACTTTGTCCGTTTAGAGGTCGTAGAATGAATGTAAAATTATTCAGAAAAAAAGCTTGTTAAAAAAACAATCATATTTTATTAAAGAAATTAGGACTGCAATCCGATTCAAGAAAGTGATGCAATTTATGTATGTTCCAAGCAAGCAAATCTGTTCCAATACAATTTGGGGAAGGAAATGCTCGTATAGTTTTATCATTGAGAAGCATTACTTATGGGAGGAAACCTTCACACCAATCACACAGATTAGTGTGTACTCAATTAGCTGCCGAGTGCACAGGGGGAAATTCGTTCTAATGAAGTGGTTTCCACTCTCTTTGCACATACTTGGGATAACGATTCATTGTGGGAGTAATATTCCTGAGTGAGTGTATGCGTCTTTGTTTGGGTTCCAGTATTTGTTCAAATTGGACACTTTCTTGCTCAGCATCATACGATTATTATATAGCGACAAAAATGTATTTTGCCGTAACGTAAATCTTGACACCAACAATAAAACATATATAATTTGTTGTATGTATGTATGTATGTATGTATGTATGTATGTATGTGCATATGTGTCTGGGAGTATGTATATTGGCCAGGAGACTGTATAAGTCCATCAAGTATTTCTAAAAAGTCATACTTTATATAGCTTAAACTTTATATACACAAATACTAAGCGATGGGAAATACTTTTTTTAAATCTGAATGTGAAGTCATGTTATTCAGGGGCACTTCATGACCTCTACATGATGCTGGACAAACTGAATAAAGGAAGCAAGACAGTTGGTCGCAACATGAACTTTAGTAAAATAAATGTCACGTACAACAAATATGTTTTAAACACAGACACACTAGAAAAATCGAAGACGCAGAACTGGAGAAAGTTAACCGCTACACCTACGTAGGACAACGAATATCCATGAAGTCCTCAGAAGAAGAAGAAAGCAAGCGAAAGATCACAGAAGGTTGGCAAACTTTCGGTAGGGCGAACTCAACATTTAATAAGTGCTAAAAAAGAGGTTATACGAGCAGTGCATCTGCTCAATGGACACCGATGGAGTTGAAACATGGAACTTAATCAAAAGACAGAAATTAAAACTGAGAACCATGCAACGCACTCAAGAGAGAATCATGCTCGATATAACGTCAGGAGCTCATAAGACAGCTCAACATATTAAGCAAAAACAGGAGTCCGAAGTATCGGAATTTGTCATATATCTTCAATGACAATGGGCAGGTCATGTTGCTAGAATGGCAGACAACCGCTGGATGTCACAACCCACAACGTGGATCCTTAGAGATCACATGCAAAACTGGGACAGACAAAATATAAGATGACGTGACAAACTAGATAAGTTCTGGAAGTACTGGCTCTGTGACGCCCACGATCAAAAGATCTTGCATACGAATGAGATTTTTCAATTTACTTTGACGTTTCACCAGTTAATCCTAGCTGTTTCAACAGTGATGTCTGTTATATAAAATCCATGTCTGGTTCAGGATGGGTTTAGTGGTTGATAATTGATTTATTCGATTTCAAGTATTCTAGAAATTATGGCAGGTATGGTCATCATATATTGGTCAACTGGGAGGGTATGAAAAAACATCTTGAATTATGTCAGAATTTATGATATCTCAGCGCGGGGAAATATATTTTTGATTATTGTCTGGAATGTGTGTTCCCCAGGGATGTGTAAAGTTTCATTTAAGTGTGTATGTGTATGAAATTAGAGAGTGGTGTGTACAGCAAAAGAAAGAATCAAAAATGTTCGAGGTCAAATTATGGATGGAGAAATTTTGATTGTGGTGATAATCTCTGTCATACGTTGAAAGTTATCAGGAACAAGTTATTGAGTATTTGAGTATTTATCAGATAGTGAGAATCAAATCAAGGGGATTGATCTGGAAAAAGAATATGTCTGAAGTGTTAATGTGTATGTGTGTGTTGTGTGTGTGTGTGTGTGCACGTGTGAGTGCATGTGTGCAGGAATACAAATTTATCTGGCGTATTGGGGGTCGGTTGGTTTTGGTGTTAGGGGTGATCTTGTTTTCTTTTTTTTCTTTGCAATCTGCATTGTTCGGTCGTCAGAATCTTTCGGAGCAGATCCATACAAAATCAAGCACCCTATGCTCTTGCAAACCGTCAACTACCAGAATATATCTCCAGGAGATGTCTGTCTGTTCGTTCAATATCTCCAAAAGTCCCTGATGAATTGCAATGAGATTCTGTAGGATCGTGAAAAATTGATTCGAAAAGAAGTGATTGGTTTTTAGAACCGATTCATGCGCAATTATTTCCCCCGTATCGTAATTATCTGTCTACTGCACAAAATACCTTTGAGATTTTTCTGTCTGTCTGCCAAATATCTTTTAAGTTTCACAATGAATTTCAATGATATTTTGTCGATTTGTGAATAACAAACAAGAAAAGAAGTAAGGAAAGTCAGGGATCAATTTGCAGTTATTCCCTGAAGTCTAACAACACAATACCTCCAGAACTTCTGGAGAAATTCTAATGAAATTTTGTGAAAGGGTCGACAATACATTGAAAACAAGGTCATTAAGATTTAAAGTTGATCGTTGCAGAACTATCACTCCTATATTGTGGCTCTCAGTGCACTCCATATAACATCTTCAAAATTTCTCACTCTGGACACATGATATCTCCTGCTGATCACCATAAATCCCAATTGATTTCTGTAGAAATCTGCTAAGTAAGCTAGGAAAGATGTTAGGAAATTCGGAGTATATCGTGTAAAATTACCTCCCTTGGTTAAAATTATCTTCCATATGTCACTGCCATGAGTCCATACAATTGTTTTATTCTACAAACAAGGGTTTATGACATTTAATTGTAAATAAATCGATTGACTATCTCTGGAACATATGCTTCTCGTGTGAACTTCACTTGCCACAAAAATTCCAACAAAATATGATATGACATTATTTGATGAAAAAAAATATTCATACCGATTAGGCCATCAAACCGAAAATCCATCATTATTGAAAGCAGTGCAAAAGTTTTAGGGCCACTTATCTGGAATATCTACCAAAAATATTTTCCAACCGAAGGTTCATTTAGTATGTTTAATTGGTTTTGTTAGTCATCTCTAAAATCCCTCTGGGACTTTATAAAAGCGCCAATTTCGACCAACTAAATTTCTTAATGTTTAATGTAATGCTCTGTGTTATTTTTGTAAGAATAATGACGAAATTCAGTTTGAGTGATAATCATGTGTATACATAAGTCCAGAAAGCAGCAAATCACAGTTTTTTTAGGTCATCTCAAACAAAGCTTTGTTCTGTGAGAGTATAAAGACTACTAAATACAAAATTTAAATAAAAAGCTTTTCTCTGGACTTTTGGGGGTTACAATAAGTCTTTTATCTACTTACTTTAAATGGACATATAGGAGGTTTTTGATCATGGAATATTCTATTGAATGGCAAAAATTTTATCATAGATTTTCGTATCCATTATGGGAGTGATACTATGCATCTCGAGAGGAAGCATGAGGAATAATCGAAAGTAGAAGTCTATTCCTCCAATGGACGCTGTCTTTGACCAAAAAAAGGAAAGAGTTAAGATCTTACATCAAACATCTCATGGTCTGTCTCCAGGTGTGCTAAGATGAGAATTAAACCAGCTAAAAGTCACAATGCTGGGAAATCTATTTTTTAACTGACAGGAACATAATCCTAACCGATTGTGAAAGACGCATTGAGAAGGTCAGTCTTGGTATTCTGTATCTACTGATAAAGGTAGTACGGTGGTAATTCTCAAAGGAAGGGACAATTATAACGGGATTTCACACGGTGAGAGCTTCCATTTGCCCCAGAAAGCCCCCCATCTATCGTTAGGGGGAATATTCTCAGTTTGCCAGAAAAAAATGCTATAAAATTGTTATGAAATTATCGAGAAACATCTATATTTCCTTCATAATTATTTAGATTTACATATAGTAGCAAGAAGCTACTCTTCAGACAGACGCCCAGTGAACTAATAATTACATCATTTACTTGTTTATTTATATTCATACATTATTTTGAAAATAATGAGCGCATTATACGTTATTTACAAGGCTATTATGGTCCTCAATGACAGAGACACATAATATATATATATATATGTATATATATATATATATATATATATATATATATATATATGTATATATATATATATATATACATATATATATATATGCATATATATATATATATATGCATATATATATATGTATATATATATACATATATGTATATATACATATATATATATGCACATACATATATATATATACATATATGTATATGTATATATATATGTATGTATATATATGTGTGTGTGAGTGTGTGTGTGTGTGAGTGTGTGTGTGTGTTTGCATGTCTGTGTAAGTGTGCGTGTGTATGAGTGAAAGGCTGCATCTATATAATTATATATATATATATATATATATATATATATAAAGAGAGAGAGACAGAAGGAGAGAGAGACAGAGAGACAGAGAGACGGAGAGAGGGACAGAGAGAAAGTGAGACTGTGATTTTACGGTATTATATTCTAGGCAGAATATATGCCGATTTACTGCATTTATGTCTGGGAGTTGATGCAAAGGAGATTGGAAGAGCGGTGGGGTTAAAAAGAGAAGGCTTTAAATTCACTGCAAATGTGAGAGATAGGGTAGAAGAGAAAGATCAAAGCCGGAATGTGTCTAGGACGGAGAGAATTTTCATTTTGAAACATCATTAATGGATGAGAAAAAGACGTAGAGAACGCGAGAAAGAAAACAGATGTTATTGCGTTGCTATCATTCATCTACCTAAAAATGTTCGCATCTACTTTTAGTAGAATTTCAAAATTCAAGATAAAAATGTCACTTCTGCTTTCCCGACTGCTTAAAATAACGCCAACGAAAATGACAGGTAATATCAAACATTTCGTTTTTCTTTTCATTTTCTATAAATGTAAATGTGTAGCAAGAAGACAAAAAAAAACTAATCAAAATAAAATAGACAAGATCGATCGGTGGATATATCTGTCAATCTCAAGTGATATCCGTATTGAAACATTAATATATATATATATATATATATATATATATATATATATATATATATATATATATATATATATATATATATATATGCCATCTACCATGCACTTTCCATCAAAAGACGAGGGGGATTAATTCTGTCAGTCAACTTTATCGTCTTTTGTCGTCGGTGCATTCGTAGCTTAGCCTCTTAAACTTCTTCGGAGATTAGAAGTCTGACATGTAATGCGCGATATGTCAAAAATCTTACATGTAATAGTTAATTATGCGTCAAATATACTTTCATATTAATAAGATTTGGAAACATTTCCGGAGGGTAATATTCCCACAACCATAATTGGTTTATTCGATGCTTAGCCTTGCGAGATCGTTGCTCAGGTGAATTCATCAGAGCAGTAGGTTTGATCTTCATTTAGCGCCCCTTTACTGTTGTGTTATGCCAGACTAAATGTAAACTCGATGCCTGTTTTGCTTTTTTTTTTGAGTCGTTTACTGAATGATAAGTGGATCATGGGCCACTGGTAAAGGATTAGAGGTTACTGATACGATCAATGAGTTTTGTAAATGTGTTCAAGTGAATAATTGTGACGAGTAGCTGCTTCGGAGTTTATATGCTAAAATGGTAGATCATTTGATATATATATATATATATATATATATATATATATATATATATATATATATATATATATATATATATATATATATGATACGAACATTTCCAGCATTAGCATTCGCATCATATTTGCAAATTATGAGAAGTGGCTTCAAAGTTTACTCAACTCTTTATCGTTCATAAAAACAGTTATCTGTTTCTTGCCGTCTACAAGCCTTAGGGAAATTATTGATACAAGCCAGCCTCAATACCCTTGTTGCAAATAGGACATGACAAACGGTTGTACGACTTGAATACTACGTGCACCTTGACTACTACGTGTTATGCTCCGGCCAACATTACTCGTCTGGTGCGAGGTTTCACCATTTCAAAACATCGACAAATTCAATTTTTATCTATTTTAATAAAAGAAGTATTATAAATAATTACGTTTATCTTAATCGCTATCGATTCCTATCACAAGTAAACACAGGCTGGGTACTCTTCAGCAATGAATGAACAAATTAACAGCCCAGATCCGAACAGAAAAGTCCCAGGTGATAATGAAGCAGCAGAGGCTAATATATGGCTACTGCTGGACGGACGCTTTTTCCTATTTCTTCCCTGCTGACTGTGGTTGTACTTATAGTTGTCATATCTGAACGGCAAAAGTTTCTATCATATCCCTCTACCTTGGGTCAGATCTTTTCCTACCGAGTTCACTGTCCAATCAGTTAAAGCCGAATACTCTCTGCATGTTTGTAGTTCAGTTATTTGTAAAATATCCTTTATAACTTTTTATATCTCTTAGAGTTATCCCTTGCATTGCTCTTTTCATCCCTCACTGTTCAATTCTAAGTTGATTTCAAATTCGTTTAATTTTGAATCAGCGCTGGTATTATAGATCCGTTGCTGGTATCATACACTTTTTGAGCCTATAGATGTTATGTTTTACAATACGTCTGTATTCCTACAAACTACTTTCCAGCCAATCCTTAGGCATCGATTCAATTCATTTCGTGGTAACTTCATTATATATATATATATATATATATATATATATGTATATATATATATATATATATATATACATATATATATATATGTATATATATATATATATATATATATGGGTGTGTTTGTGTGTGTGTGTGTGTGTGTGTTTGTGTATGTGTGTGTATGTCCGTCTGTCTATGCCAAAGTACTCGTGCATGTATATGTGCATGCACATGCGTGTGTTAATTCATGCCTCCAGCATTTTCCCGCTGCAGATTCTCTCCATTTGGCAAAACAACCCCTTTCTCTCTCTGTGTCTCTGTCTCTGTCTGTTGCTCTATCTCTCTCTCTCTCCCTCCCTCTCTTTCTCTCTCTGTAAATATATATATATATATATATATATGTAAACATATATTTATGAACTTCTATCACGTAATGCAGCCAACTTTCATATATATGACCCAAACTCATGTGTTACACAAGTCTATTTCAATCAGACTTATGTTATTGTAACGTGTTGTCTTGTAACTGTCGTTAAATATCGCTTGAGAAGCTTTTTAATACTACTACTTCTCAAACATAAACAAACAGTTCTGATATAGTTTTTCAGTGACATTTGTGGCTAAAATCATCAAAAATATATCGTATCATATTTCGCTAGTAACGTCAAAATACTGCTACTTCTTGAACAGGAACAAAAAAACTACCACATATAAATTGAAAATGCGAAAGCTTCAGGCCTTTGGAGCTGAGGTGATCCAGGTTTTATATATTCACATCTTTGCTCGCACTATGTTAAACGGCGTACAAATAAATGACTGAGTTAAGGAAATGAAAAACAGTTGTAAAATGTTTTTTATTAGAAAAAAATGCATCATACCTAAGATGGGTTGAATATCTGAAAGGATATGGGTACTTATCTCGAAAGATTGCCAAAAAAATTGTCAAAATTACTATCCACATAACCTTATTCTAGACAATTAACATACTTTAATAAAATATTTCGGTGAATCATCTAATCTTGACTTTTTTGCGAACGTTAACTAAATATTCCAATGAAAAATCCATTCCTGAAACTTCTCAACCCACGTAAACAAATATTTCGATAAGAATTCTATTCCTGGTACTTCCTGACACACGTTAACGAAATATTTCGGTACTGAATCTATTCCTGACACTTCCTGGCACACTTTAACGTGTGCCTGAAATAAATTTCTCCATCGAAATCGTGTATCAGGAAGTTTCAGAAATGAAAAAAAGTGTTATCAAAATATCAAGAATAGATGTTTTATCGAAATACTTCATTAACGTATGTAAAAAAATGTCTGGAGTAGGTTTTCTCTAAACGAATTAGTTTGTTAACGTTCGTTAATGTGTGTCTGGAATAGATTTTCTTATCGAAATATTTTGTTAACCTGTGTCATGTATCGCCAGGGGTAGATATATTATCAAAATGTTTCCTATTAATAAGTTTCTACTGATATAAGAAGCAACGTATTTTTGGTCATTTTTAGCCTGAAACATAGCTAAAACTCTATCGGAATGGTTGCTTAATGATTAAGAATTAGTAGTGCTAAGAAGCTTTTTTCAGGCAAGGGAAACACTTCTTGGTGCAGGCTAGGGCAATAACGTTTGAAGTGACAAGCAACACCTGGCGGGAAATTGAGCCGAATTTTAGGTTCTTGCTGCAATCTAGTTTTATTTGTATCTCTATCTGTACTTTTATTCTTAATTATCGAGTTCGTCAGCTGTTTTGCTTAAGTCATGTTTTGAGGGTATCAAAAAACAGGACCGGTGTCATGTTAAAACGCTCCCCGTCAAATTAATCTATATCCCCATGAATGTAACTACTCCATGATTTCAATTTGTTCTGAACTGAAAAAATAAAATCATTTCTTAGTTTTCACTTTGTTAGCATTGATGGAGGTTGAAGTAAAATTGTTACATTGGAGAAAAATTTTGTTTATTTCTATGCAATATACATTTTTGATTTGTAGTTTACGTTTCTGAGTCGTCTGAATATACTTTTGATATTTTCTGTCACCCTTTCATTTATAACAATATGTATTCCTTAATTATTTGTATCATTATATAATTTATTCTATTAAGGTTTTAAATCTTTCAAATATCGTATTTAGAAATATTAGGTATTTTTTATCCAATATCTTCAACTGTGTATGCCTCGTTATGTTCTCTTTGTTATATCAGTTCATTGGAAAAAAGATTTTTTTGATAAAATCTTTTGAGGGTCTGACAAATGAATTGTTTTCTTCTCTGTTTTATTTGATATGCTTATGATTTTATGTATCATTCTCAGCTATTGTTGGCGCAAAATTTTGTTATGCCATTTGACTGTTCATTGGCGTCCCCAAACTAAGTATCTTAATTCATATATATATATATATATGTATGAGATAAATTTATTTTCAGTTTTCATCATATGGTCCATCCATAAGCATAATCTC
The DNA here is from genome assembly GCA_963457665.1 of Thysanoteuthis rhombus. Lineage (NCBI taxonomy): Eukaryota > Metazoa > Mollusca > Cephalopoda > Oegopsida > Thysanoteuthidae > Thysanoteuthis > Thysanoteuthis major. Next base: position 73,235,514 of record OY735199.1, read on the forward strand.
CTATTTCAATCGATATATATATATATATATATATATATATATATATATATATATATATATATATATATAATTATGAGTCATTTCAAGATTGTTATGTTTATTGGTTTATATAGGAATTTACGTTTTATTTTCGAGGTAAAATTTCTATTTGTATCAATAGTAATGGAACATATGTTATTGGAAGATGTGCTTATTGATTAATCTATCAATAGACTTGGTAAATGATTACTAATCCCTTCATATATACTCATATATGCTTGCGTTTTATGTAAATGCCATTAGGAGATGTATTCAGTCATTACATATATGAATAGATTTCGTAAGCAAGTTTTATATTTGAAGTGTGTGCTTAATGCTATCTGCAATGACTCTCATACCATATTTTGTCAGAGTATTTCTTACACACACTTATGCCTCTGTTTCTGTTGTTCCTCTTTACACAGTGTATATATATGTGTGTGTGTGTGTGCGTGTGTATGTTTTCACATGTGAAGTAATGTTTATTATCATTTTCCCATGAATATCCACACTTGACCATATTCACTTATATATATATACACACACACACACACACACATATATACATATATATATACATACATATATATATATATGTGTGTGTGTGTGTGTGTGTGTGGTGTGTGTATGTGTATGTGTGTATGATTTTCATCATGATCAGTCTCTTAACGTCCGCAGTTGGACATAGACCTTCCCTAGGATTCTCCACACTTCTCCCTCGTGGGTGCCGTGGAGCCAGTTTTTTTTTCTGAATTTGTTTAGCTCGTCTATTCATCAAATCCTCTGCCTGCTACGGTTGCGCATGTGATCTTTGGAGATCCATGTCGTGAATTGCTATATCCATTGATTGCCTGCCATTCTTGTGACATGGTTAGCCCATTGCCATGTCTTCTCCCAAGTGTATTTTACTGTCTTTTAGTCTCTGTATATGATTTTATAGTACTATATATCTATTTTTGTATTTGATTTTCATTTTGCTTAGTTTTTGTTTATGTAGCTATGACTTGGTGTAATTATTTCTTTTGCATTAAATGATAATGCTTGGTTGGACGGACATCTTTCGACAGCTTAATGTAGTTGTGGATAAATGATACATACCTATTATTACCTCAATGTTTCTTCATACTATGTATTAAATTTACTTCTTTCTATAAAAAAAATCTTCTGTACGGTAGTTCTTGCTTTTCTTAGATATTCTGAAAGTATTGTACTATAAATATGTATTGTGAGACGTTGATACATTTATGTGAGCTTCAAATCATATGGAATGGAAATGCATTCCGTTTATCGAAATATTTATAAATATATATTACATTTTCAATTCTAAGTCAAGAAAAGTTGTGTTACTTTGTGTTCTAGTTTCAATTTAAGTTCTTTCAGATGTATTTCTATAAGTGATTTATGATTCCTTTAATTCGCCTCTGTCATCTGAACGACACATAGCATCAATAAAGCTTGTATATGTATGAAATATCAATGTCTTGTCTATATTGCTTATGATTTATGACAACATGAATTTGTATTCGTATCTATGTAAAAATATAGATTTGTCAGTAAGATGCAAGATCTATTCCCAGGGATTTTTCTATATTTGGTAGTAGTACTTGGTTGATATTTTGAAGTGACTTTGTGTGATGAGATGGTTTACTGTTTTTTAGGGTAATTCAGAGAAGTAGGTGTTATTATTAGGTTTACTTTTAGACAAGTGTGCTTTAGAATCTGTGATGGTAATATATTGCTTTTGGCCGTTTGTGAAAGTTAAATCTAATGTATTGTATAGTTCAATAATAAGGTCTGTACGTAGAATATTTGTAAACAGGGAATTAGTCATATGTTGGAATCGGTGTGGCTTTCTTTCCTATTATTATATTTAGTTTTTGTATTACTGGTATGGAATAATTTACTGCCCTGAGAAGATTTAGGTTAGAATTTCCTCTTTTTTATGGGATTCATCTATTTTTATTTTTCAATTTAAACACTTTCGAAATAGTTTTTCCCAGAGATAGAGAGGGGAGCAGTATATGCGGTTGCATGTGTGTTTAAATTGCACAAAAGCGAATGATTTTGAGACATATTCTTACAGCAATGTTATGACTTGAAAGATTCTTACTACATATCCGACCTATAATGAAATCTTGAGTCTATCATATTCTTCTTTATCCCTGTAAAATTTGCACTATAACACGAGGCAAATGATTAATTAGTTATCTGCACCGCAGTAAATAAGGATCAACATAATGAATGATATTATCAATATCTTATGTCAAATAAATAGGAAGAAACATAACCTCAGAAGATGTCAACATCAATAATATCAAACTCATTTAGCGATGTTTCTTCAGGGAATACCTCAAATGGCCACATATGATATATAATGACACTTGATTATATCAGATTAGTTACCATACTTAAAGAATTCCTGATTCGATCCGGACGATTTTTCTGGAATTCGCTGAGAACTTCCCAGATTATTATGACAAAATTCGAGTCAATTTGATAAATTTTCAACATTTATACTGCAATGGATTATAACTTCATAAAACCAAGCAAAAATCGACACGACTCACCTGATCAAGCCACACATTCGTGACTAAAACTTGATTTTTTTCATCCTGTAAAAGAGAAGGGAAAATATTAAGACCAGTGGGATGAAAAATGAATGATTTTTTTTAATGATAATAACGTGTTTGTAACGACAATGTTGCAAAGGAAACTTTTCCCTTCTTTGAGAGATCAAAAATTAAGGGAAACTTTTCCTTCCTTTGGGGGTAAAATATGATTGAAAACTTTTTACTTCCTCAAAGCATCGAAAGTTTAATTTCATTAGGTCTATGGAGTAATTACACCAAATTTGGCTGGGCTAATCTTGAAATGCTTCCCATAGCGTCACGAACTGACGGATGACATGACACCTCTCAATTATATATATCTTCTCACAAAGGAATATTAAATAATGGGAACATCACGTCAATTTCCAATTTTTATTCAAGATATTTAAATATTTTTAATATTGATTTGGTCGTCCTTCAGCATTGATAAGAGCTTCAATACGCCAAAGAACAGATTCATTCTAATTTTGAACAATAGAAAAATATCGAGACTTTTCCAGAGCATAGCCTACTTCATCTCTTCTAGTGACGGTGCCAAAAGGAATTGTTTTATTTGTGGTTCCTTCAATCGACACCACTGATTCACGATCATATATTGATCCAAAGATTGCCGATCTGATTCTTTAAGTTCACTTTAATGCATTTCAAACCAGTTTTTAACAATCCCAGCGATGTGAATGAGTGCATTATTATAATGGGGCCATTATTGGGATAGGGTATTTGCACTATAGGTTGCTATTGCCAGATAGTCCTGGGAATTCAACTATGCACTGTCAATGATGAACAAAGCGTTATCCATGATATTGCCGCCAAAATAATCAAAGATCTATCTTCTTGCTTTAATGTTGAAGTGTGACAGTCAGGATCAATTATTAGTGTAAGGTTTCTGACTTTGAGCACCGTCTATGTGTGTCAGAGGCAGTTACACAAAGATGCTGATCATTTATCGAAATATTCAATAGATAGATAGATTTATTTATCATTTTCTAACGTAGCCCCGTTGGAGGCTATTGTCATGGATATTTCATCTATTCATTTGAAGCATCTTTGCTTGCCTATATCCCGTCACAGTAAGGTATATCTGTCACAAATAACAAGTAAACCGTATTTTTGCACAATAGTAATGATAGTACAGAGAGACTCATGAAAGTACAGGCCTTCACACTTTCAACGTTACTATATGTACACATAACCAGACGGACGAGATAAAAATAACGTAAATGCTTCCAAGATAAAAGACGTTTATTTTGCACTTGGTTAATGGAGAAAAAGCAATAAGGAAAAAGCATTACAAACAATTGTAATCCTAAATATAGTACTCCTGGTGATGCGAAAAAATAAGAAACGAATATTTTATCTTTTCTTCAGTAAAGCTTAAAATATCGATTAAAGCATCTTCCACAATGGTAAGTTGAACTTTTATTCTATTTTTCTACTGAGAATGCTGAGTGGATGACGTATTTTAAAATGTCTTAGAGATCATTGAATCTATCAGACAACGCGTAGAGGAATGATCTGGTAGTGCTGACTGTGACCTATACATAGAATTGGAATACTCAGTTGAAATCCTTACCACTTTTGAGTTGCTGCCCTTAGAAAGATACATGAATCCATCATTTACCCATGCTTATTCGTGAGCCATTTCTCTTATCTCTTATATTAGATAGAAAAATGCCAGTAAGATTTACATGAGCAAATCAATAAGTCCACAGCCAATTGATAAAAAGAGCATTTGTTTTACGCATCATATATTTGTTCGATATTGCAATCTTTATCAGTGCATTAAAATCGGTGAAGCATATCATTCACATAGATCCAATAATATACAATGAAAATGCCGGATCAAGATCAAGCTAATAACACTATGAACTCGTTGACCTACTTCCATGTGCCGATACTAAAAAGATTTTATTCACTAGAGTTCGTCATACCTGCGAGCTTTAATTCATTGCAACTCCAATATTAATGCATTTGTTATTTATATTTTTTGTATCAATACCTTTATCATTAAAACGTATGTAAATACAATCATTAATGATACGCTTCATACCAATGCTTCTAATAATACATAGTAAAGTGTTGTGTGAGCATTGGCTATCATCATAAGCAAAGTCCTGCTTAGAGCTATGGGCATGAATACGTGTGCAAGACCATTAGCTTCTGTTGAATTGTTCTGTCCTCACGGGTATTTCCTTATTTTTTTTTTTTTTTTGTGTGTGTGCTGTTAGTTTTCAGAAGAAAACTTCTTGGGGATTTCGGGACAGCTGCAAAATGTTAAAGCATTCGAGAAAGGTACAACTATTTTATTTGCAATTCACCTTGAGACGTAGTGAGTGATGGTTAGTGAATATCCATAGCGAAAATTAGTTGAAGCTGATAGAATATTACGTTTAAATGTATATAAACCTATGTTTAAACAAGTATATAAGTCTATGTTTACGCATGCACAAGTAAATGCCTACAGACACATACACTCTTTCATATATATATATATATATATATATATATATATGTATGTATGTATATATATATGTATATATATGTATATATATATATATATCATCCATCAGAAAAATCTTTACTCAGTTTATATATATATATATATATATATATATATATATATATATGTGTGTGTGTGTGTGTGTACACACACACACACACACACACATATATATGTATACTGATTAAATATTTTTTCAAAAACTTATTACAGATTGTACATTTTGTTTTACCCAGAAGAGATTTTAATATTTCCATTCGAAAATCTTTTTTTTCAAAAGGAACATAATGCAAAAGCTGTAATAAGTCATTGAAAAAATATTTACTCACTTCAATACTACTCTACTAATGGTATTGAAAACTTTTTTCGAATAAAATCCACTTGATGCATTAATGAATTTTCTTATATATATATATATATATATATATATATATATATATATATATATATATATATATATATATATATATATATATATATATATATATTTGGCTAGATGAATCAGTCTGCAGTGGGACAATTAGTTATTGACTTGAATACATACCGTAATATTTTCACTTTATAAAGCTAAATCTATGTAAATAATATTCACTACTGAATTAAGTGCATAGATTGAGGGGGGATAATATAAAAGAGGCGTAAAACACATTCTAAAAACTTTGCAAACAACTAGGATCTGTCTGTAGACACCAATGATGCATCGCAAATCTTAATCTGTGTCAGAGAATAAAACACATAAAATTTTCTGGACTTTTGAGACTGAAACGGTTCACATAATTCATGACTGAGGACCAGCTCTGGTTATTGCCAACAAGAGGAAAATTCGAGGATTGTAGAGAATAGATATCCAATCACTCAATTCTCAGAGTGAGCCGCCAATTACAACAATTATTACTACTACTACATGCACTGCTATCAATAATTGAACAAGTGTCAAAATTTGAAGTCATGTGAAATAAATACCATCAGAAAATAAATGGGATGGAAATGAATTGTATGGTGTTTTCGAATAAAGAATATAACAGAAATAGAGCGAAAGAAAAACATCTAGGAATATCTAGATTCTTCTGATCTAGACACTATTGATAAACCTGTCAAAATGAGGCTGAAAGAAGTCGAAAGTGCTCCCAACCCAAAAACCATTTAGAAACTGTGAAGCAGAGTATTGATGTCAATTAGTCAGACAATACAGTGGGGACAGAAGCACTAGAACACACAAACACATAGACAAAAACATAAACAAAAACATACACGCATTCCATTTCCAGCGTGCAAAGAAAGTTGAAGGCTGGCTGTAGTCCCAACTAAAAGAGGACTTAGTAAGAAAAACTCAAAAGAAATAAGGAGCAGGTATAAATATACTAAGTATATTTGATTAGCTAAGCTCAATGCTTTAGTTTCTAAATAAGTAGTGGAGGACAAAAACCCTGCCCTACTTACCTGGTGCGTACACCTATTTGCTTTCCCCTTTGAGAATATACCCTGGGTTCTTCGAGCCAGTGGAGCCCAGTGTTTACTTCTGAAGCACATCTGTTCATGTTTTGGCAGTTGGCCAGAACAAGAAAAGAAAATGGTTGAGAGAGGAGAACAGGTAAATAATGTATTGCTACTTCAAAAGCAAACCATATGTGCAGTGTTATAGGGAACACATGCTCACAATATGAAGAGAAAAACCCGCCGTGGAGGTATCAAGCCAGCGTCTGGCTGATCAAGTAAAACAAACTCTGAAAAACAAACGGCTTTCAGAGACAGAACAAAAAGAGATCTGCATTGGAATAGAAAAAGAAGAAAGTGGTTTACCTGAAGAAAAACCTCTTAACACAACCAAAATAGTAAATGACAAAATTGCAAAAAACCCAAACCAAAAAAAAAAATCCCTGAAGAAAGGCATACATCAGAGAGAAACACTGTCGCTCCAACAGAGAAAGTGAAAGCTCGGATACGAACTTTAAAAGAAGTTATGAAAGAAGAGAAAACGACGTTGCCTACGGACAATGACAGCAAAAAACTAAAAGAAGCGACTGAACATGTCAACTGCCTCCTACGGCATATCAAAACGTGCAACCTATCAGAGCTCAACAACTTAATCTATGCTGGAGCGAAAATAGCGATGGAACTTTTCACAACACAGGAAAGAACTCAGATAATAATAGGAGGAAAAAACCCAACGGGGAATCAAGATTAGAAAGCAAAATCTCACAACTCTTGAGGGATTAAGTACTACTGAGAAATGCACCACACATGAACAGACTGCACGTAAGACTATGAGACAAATACAAGATAAAACAAAAAGGTATCCCCGTGGCAATGGAAGGGATACACTCGAGTAGACTAGGTAAAAAAGCACGACAGAAAAGTTATAGGCAAAGGACTTCTTAATACCCTCAAAACTGCACATTTCAAAACAACGACAGAAAGTTTCACCAAGATCTGAACGGAGAAAGAAGACAGAATAGTAAGCTGGATGCTACAGAGACAAAGAACTACTTGAGAAGCCTATGGGGACACCAGGAAAGGCACAAAAAATGGTTAGAGAGCATGAAAAGAGAACTAAAGAACATATACAATGGAAACCCAATAGTATTGAACGAAAGCACATAGAAACATGCTCTTAAAAAATAGCCAACTGGAAAGCACAAGGACCTAATGGGATCCGCAGATATTGGTTCAAGTAATTCACAACGTTATATAACAGGCTAACCCAGAAACTCCAAAGTTGTCTGAATTAAATCGAGGCATGGGAATGGATAACTATTGACAGAACCAACCACAACACAAATGGCACTGAAAAATGGAACTTGGCAGGCAATTATAGACCAATCACATGCTTACTACTCAGGTGAAAAATCCAACTGGACAAATAGCAGAGAGGATATGTATATCCATAGAAAGACGAGACTATTAACGGAGGAACAGTGATGATACTTGAAAGGAACCAAGAGAGCAAATGGCTCGCTTTACATCGATAGGATCATCTTAAAAGAAGTAAGAAAAAGGAAAAAGAACATCGCAAATGGACGGATAATCTATAAAAGAACCTATAACATGATTCTACACAAGTGGATACTCAAATCCCTTAAAATGTTCGAAATCAGTGAACCAATGGTGAGATCCATTGCTAACTTTATGAAAACCTTCAATAGACACTTGATAGCCACTTGGGAAGATTTAGCAGAGGTAAGTATAGAAAGGGGAATCTTCTCTGGAAACTCACTGTCTCCATTGTTATATGCTGTTATCTATGATACCACTCAACAGAATCCTGAAAAACAGTAAAGGATATCAATTCTCCAAAACAAAGGGGGAAGTCAACCACTTAATGTACATCGACGATATAAAACTATTTGCAAAGGACAGGGAAGAGCTTGAGACACTGTACAACAAAGTATAGGAATACAGTGATGGCAGTGAGATTGAGGTTGGAATAAAAAATGTGCAATAATGGTAATACATATTGGAAGGCTCGCAACGACAGAAGGAATCGAATTCCCGGATAGCAAAATTGGAATTTAACAATGCAGAAAAGTGGCATCCGCACAAACCAGAGACAGCCTGGATAAGAGATACCATACTTTACTTTGGGACTTTGACATCAAAACGGACCATCCCATCAATCTTAGAACAGTCAGCCTAGTAATTGTGGACAAGAAGAGGAAAACTTGATAAATAATAGACGTAGCCAGGCTTATTGACCAAAGAGTAAATAGGAAAAACTGGGAGAAAATGGGAAAATATCAGTATCTGGAAAGAGAACTGAAGAATGTGTAGAACATGAAAGTCAGGGAAGTACCAGTAATAATAGGTGCACTCGGAACCGTACCAAAGACGCTGAAAGCGAGATTAGAGGAATTAGGGATAAACAAAGGATTGAAACAGCGAATACTGAGAAAAATGCTGGAAATATAAGATCTACGACCCCAGATGTTAGCAGTAGCCTAACAGAGGGAGGAAACACACACACACACACACACACACACACACACACACACACACTCACACACAAAATGTCAATAGAGGGACGTATCACAGCACCGCTGTGATAGGTGAGAGGGAGTGAGAGAGAGAGAGAGACGAGAGGATGGGCTAAGGACCTGAGGAGACACCTTGTCACTTACCTTTCAGTGAGAACCGACTGGGAACTGGTGCGAAAATGTAAACCACAGGACTGATTTGGACTGTGAGAGTGAGAAAAGGAGGGTTGGAAGCCTGAAGAAACTTGCCATCACTCAGCCTCCAGCAGTGATCACCAGGCATCTGGTGTGACAATTAATAATAATAATGATATGATAAAACCCCAAAATGGCATTGATACATTCAAATGCATCGAAGACCGTGACCAAATGGCTAGAGCAGGATTGTAAAAATGTGTACAAACATGTTGGGAAAAGTACTCGAAACAGTGCTTCAAAAAATTGAAAGGTAGCAAATGAGGTATTACTACAGAACACAACAAGAAAAGAAGAATGATGCCGGATGAATCTCAACCAAGTATTTTTTTTAAATAAACAAATAGTAAATATGCTGCCTCTGTGTAGAAAGACTTGCGACGGTGAACCACAAAACCAGCCCAGAAGAGTACGAGGATCAGCACGACGGATGAACAAATGTAATAGACAGTAAGCAATGCAAACGACTGGAATTCGACTAAGTAGACAAATGATACGAACGCAAACAAGAGGATATCCGGGTAGTATTAGCTATAAGTTACTCCGGTACTCTGACATGCAAACTGACCATCTCATCCAAAGAAAAAAAGTCGGATCAGATTACCGTGCCAAATCTTGACTATATAACTATTATTAAAGAGAGCGAAAAGATGAGAAAATATCAAGACTGGGCTCGGAAGTTGAATAGGGGATTGACCATGGATGTCAGTGAAGTACCAATAGTGGACGGTGCATAAGAAACTATGTCAATGAAATTGAAATCAATAATGGTGGAAAGTCTAGAACTATGAAGACCAACAAATACTGTATATATTAGAATTACTACCACTAGACGTCATCAATAGCCCAACAGCGAGAATGAAGTCGGCATGTGTGAGTAAGATAGAAGAAAGCTGATACAGTACAAACCAAAGCGCTGCTGTGATATGCAAAGACGATGAAAGGAGGGCTGCAGACTCAGACTTACTGTCAACGTCTGCGAAGACTTCCAGACATTTAGCAAGAAAGTCCATTCTGCAACCCTGCTGTGGACTGCGTTTTGAGGAGAGCTGGGGACTCAAAGTGTCTTGTTACTCCGTCTTCAGTGATAACTATGAAACATCTGGTGTAATATATATTAAACGGATTATTTAAAAACAGAAAATTGAGCAATTGAGGACATGATTAAGCAAAAGAAAACCTGAAGAGAGGATTGGAATAGCTCATTATAAAAACCCAAACCAAAGACATCAGGACGAATTAGGTTTTACGATGTCAAAGATCCACAGAACCATAAACAGAAAATGTCACCGATGTGGAGAGAGGGGCAAAAGTGTAAATCATATAACTAAGGAATGTAGTTTACTAACGCTGAAGGAGTACAAGAACAGGCACGAAAGGAAAACAACCATTATACACAGTGAATGATACAAACGACTGGAGATCCGACCATGTAGACAAATGGTAACAGCACAAACTAGCCTTGGAGGTTAGCAGCCATGAATTACTCTAGGATTTTGAAAGTCGAACTGACCCAACCATTCAAACAAGTAGACTGGACCTGAAAGTTGTTTACAGGGGAAACTGGACCCGGCACGTAACAGAGCTATTGAGTCACGAAGGAGCAAGGGAGCAGAAAAAGGTGTTGGGCATGAAAGTCAATGTAGTACCAATGATAATAAGCGGCCTGAGTACTGTGCCAAAGACATTGAAAACAAAACTGAAGGAACTGGAGATAAGATGACAAATTAAGCCTATGTAGACCACAGCACTAAGGAAAAATGTAAGAATACTGAGAAGCATCAGGAAGTGTAGTACCTATGAATTCCAGTGTTTAGCAATGGCATAACAGCTGGAATTTTTTTAAAAAGCCACATGTGAGTAAAGCTGAGGAAAGTTAAGATGTTACAAACCACAAGAAGGGGCAAAGGCAAAAATTGCAGCAGCTGCAACAACCCAAATATTGGTGATAATTGAAAGTATCTGTACTCACCATATCAAATATCTGCGTTAGCGTCAGACCCATTTTAACTATAACAGGCTTTGAGGCGTTCTTCACCGGGCGGACCGATCGCTCATATCCTCGAAGGAGATACGTCATAAGCCGTTGTTCTTCTGTCATTTCGAGAGCCTTGAATGGAAGGTCATTGTAATAATCCTCCGGCAAACTGGCTGACAGTTTATCATTGAGCTCCTCAGGACGATATTTTACGGCTGAAAAGTAAAAACCAAAATTATTTTATAAATATTGCTTGATGTTAGTGTTTTAATCATTTTACGTATGTTGGTTCGGACTAATTTCCTCGTCTTTTCTGCTTTGATTTTTGGCCAGTTACCCTGTGGTCTTACTTGAGTGTTTATTTTGCTTTCGTGTAATGTGTATTTTTGTTTCAAAGTATAATGCGCTTTTTTCATTGCCATTACTGTGTTGGAGAGACCTGTGTTCAGCAGAGATTTGAAGAGAGGTCTATCCCAAGAACACACCGATACCAGTCCTGAATATGACGTGCATGAGAAGGAGATGTCCTCTTACAGCTATATTCGACATTCAAGGACACAAAAAAGACTTGAGTAATGGTAGGGTGTACACGGCTAAAACGTTGTGAAAAAACAAAGCACCGTTCTGAGGAAATTAGTTCAAAGCAAACAACGTATGATAAAAAAAAGCTTACAATCAAGAAGTATTAATTATGGTGTAATCAAAGACACAATATGGAATGTAATTTCGTTGAATACAAACATTTGATAAAGACAAAGAGCCAGGAATGAATAATCATAAAAAAAAGTTCAAAAACGTAAAATAATGATCCAAACATTTAAAGTCATTTTTGCTTATCACGTACAATGATACAGAAAAATAATCAATTCAGTGAAGTGGACCACCACTCACTTCAGTTGCTTTTCATCACAACCGTTAGTTTAAGGCCTCCAGTAAACAGCTAAATCCTAAAATCAAGAATAATTTTCAGGTGAGACCTCAGCTCACACCCATTTTCTACCCAAGGAAGTCGGCCTATGTACGACAGCTGCTCTGTTGCTTGAGTTACTAAAGCTGTATAGTTTGAATAAGATCAGATTTTGCCACTCAAATCTACCCCATATTTGCTACTATTACCACAGTCATATTCAGTTTTGTTCTTACGTACACATCGTATTGAGAGTAAGAGTATCATATTCAGTTTCCATGAGATGAAGTACTGTTGTCTACAATCATTTTTGATTGTTTCTTCAATCTTAATTCAATATGGTAGAGTTTTATTCTGTATGGCCGTCTCTGTGTGTGTGTGTATGTGTGTGTGTGTGTGTGTGTATGTGTGTGTGTGTGTGAGTGGTGTTTTCACTGAACGTTAGACCAGTATGAGTTAATTATTGATTATTTTGATTAAAAAGGTCACATCTAATTTGCTACGGGAAAAATTCAGATAAATAGGCTCCTGTGTTACACCTAGTTATATTTTCTTCTTTCCACTTATATACACTATTTTAAAAAAAGCTGGAAGATGGAAATAGTACTTTGCAGGAAATTGCTTCTTTTTTTTAGAGCCTCTTTTTAAAATTTTTCAAACAGAGACTAAAATAAATTTCTACAAGTGAACAGACAGGAACTGAACGTTAGTTATGGTAGACTGATAGACATAGATAAGCAAAGTAGCATCAGAACATCGGCCTCTATTCACTAATCAATTTACAAAGTCAGTGCTGAGTTAACAAAGAGGATGAGATTGACAGAGGTGCATATATATATGTATATATATATGTGTGTGTGTGTGTGTGTGTGTGTGTGTGTGAATAATAATAATAATAATAATAATAATAATAATAATAATAATAATAATAATAATAATAATAAGCTCATTGGGTACTGAACAAATACTGAGAAGAGTACTCGAAGTATGAGATCTACTCCCCAAGATGTCAGCAATGGCTTAAAAGCCAAAAAACATCAAAGTGGAGACGGTACAAACCACAGCACTGCTATGATAGGTGAGAACGACAGAAGAGGACGGTTTGAGATCTGAGGAATCTAACTGTCACTCAGCATCCAGCAATAACCACCGGAATAAATCTATTTATGATATCACTGGCGTTTTCCACTTGATAACATCCGAAAAAAAAAAACACCTAAAAGCAACAACATTCTAAGGAATGTAAATATTATCGGAAAATCTGTGTAAATAAGGACCTAAACGATAAAAAAGAAAAAAACTCAACATGGAGTATTGATGCCAATTTTCGAGTCCATGGACAAAACACGTTGATCAGGACTTCTAAAACAAACAAACAAACAATCACACAAACGCTTGCTAGTATAAAAAAGAAGAACTCTTCACCAATTTTGGTGGCTACGGTTGTTTAATAGTAGAATATAAACAAATTAAGAAAGAATACATTGATAGAAAAAAAGTAAACGTACACTCCATTTACATATCATCATTATCATCATTAGCAGCAGCAGCTTCTTATTGTCCATTGTTAGATATAAACCCCCTCCAAGTTTCGCCATCCCTCTCTGTCATGAGCCTAGTGTAGCCAATACTTCTTTGACTTGTCTAGTTTGTCACGTCATCTTATTTATTGTCAAGCACAGTTTCTTGTTGTGACGCATGATGTCCGACTCATGTCACATATCCCTGTAATGTGTAGTCCATTACTATTTGAGTTTGTTGTTTCTGTGATGTCTCAAATATCTGTTAATCGATATCTCATTTTTTAATATAATGTGCTGTCTTCTGATCCATCCATTTAATTTAATACACATGATTCTATCCTGTGCACGTTACATGGTTTCAAGTTGAGGGCAAAATTTTTTGATGTCAACACTCACTCTTATGATAGTCATCAAAGACTGGAAGAAATTGCGAAAAGTGACTAACTGTTCACTTGATATTTGGTGGGCAGTGTATAATTCTTCCTTTAGACCCTTATCCACGCAGTGAGACCCCTCATCCTCCCTGTCACCACTCCTGGTTCTGCTTTGCTTTATAATTTTCAGATTCTTTGTCACTAGCGTTGGTGGGAAGTATATGGAACTGAGGTGTGCTACTGTTAAAAAGGTGATAAGTGATGCCTCTATAACGGCTGAACTTTTATCTTGTTTTTTTTTGGGGGGGGGGGTAAAAACTAAAAAGTGACTGAAAGCAGACCATGAGAAATTGTGGATGCTTGTATTTATATAGACAGGGAAAATTATTAGATGAACTTGCTAGAGATGACGGTCTGAATGAATATATCGGACAATATCATCTATGTCGATATAAATGAATGAGAGAGAAAAAAACAAGACTGAGCCAATGGTAGCTGGCCAGCCTGATGGGGAAAATAGTTGGTTAAGTGTCTCTGGTGCCAAAAGTTGGTTTTGAGTGTTTAGTTTCCCAATGCTTTTTTTCCAGGCAGGGACATCCTCTCTACTTAATACAATACAATAATCGTCCCTGTATCACTTGCATTTGGCTGTGTGTTGTATAAAACTAAACTTGGTCGGAGGAAAGTGAAAATTACCATTTATTCATTATTAGTGATCAATAATTTTCGTTTCTATCGTCTTTTTTTGTTAGTCCACATCACACTAAATGATCATTGCTATTACGTCTCAATGTATTTTATTTGCTACATAGATATAGATGGAAATTGTTAAAAGCCCAAGATGCAGACTAATTTTTGCTCTAGCGCACCTAACCCCTAATCCTAAACCTAATTTCAGGTTATTATCTCGATAAGATAGTAACAGCGATGTTTTAGAACAGTCCTTAAATTCATACTTATTTGATGAGCAAAAATACAATAAGCTGTTATAGCTACAGTTATTTAGTGTGATGGGATTAAGGTACGTATTGTTTTTTCTATCCTCACAGTGATTTGAAATTGCTGAACCATTGATAAAAAATCGAGAAGCATATTTCAAAACGAAATGTTAGATTCTAAAAGTAAAGAAAGTTTTATTTATCTATTCATTTATTCATTTATTAATTACTGGCTTCGATTTCATGACAGCATTCCCGAGTTGATTGGAAGGAACTCAATGGAACGCCAAGCGAGAATAAGAAAAATATGAAGAATAACAACCGCGGGAGTTTATTTAATTTATCTGTTAATTTATTTCGACAGTTTAGAATTTGTTTTGCATTGGGGAATCATATGCAGCTACTCGAGACTTTAGATTGAGCTTTCGATGAGTGGCACTTCTAATTTGTTTCGAATTTTACAGCAAGTCATAACGAAATTGAACAGCAATCACAAAACTAAATCCTATCTCTAAATGTAACCAAATGGAATAAATTATTTTTCGAACGGCTCACTCCTGCACGGAGAGGACTATTTCCAACTTCCATGTGGAAGTGAGTATTGTAAATACAGCTACAAAGAAGATGAATAACTGAAAGTATTAGAAAATGATCCAACATTGCACAGGTATTTACAAATGAACGTTACAATATGCATCTGTAACACAGATATATTTGTTACCGAGCGTTGCCCGAGAAAAAGAAACTTCTTAATTGAACAACAGTAATTAGCAAATGATATTCTACGTAAATTTCATGTATCCCTTTTAATCAGTTGGACTAGCACACATTTTATTCATTCTCAGGCATCTTTGCGTATATCCTCGTAAAATCAAAACAATCAATTTTTCTCAAAACTGAAGATTCATTTGATTACTTTTGGCGTTAGTACTTCGCAGAGGGGAGATTACGATGTATTGTCAGCTTAGGCTTAGATACATTTTTTAGTAAATGCTACCAAATAGCACAGAGAGAAAGGGAAACTGACTATGATCATGGCGGGCGGAAAGTATAGCTACATTGTAAACGGGCACTTTTTCCTAAAAACAAAAACCTCCCACTGATTCATTCTGAGAAATTTCATGAAGGTTTAAATGTCCAACAAACTGAGAGCACTTAAAATAGAAAAAAAAAACAAATTTCTCCATTAGATTTTGAACTTGATCCGCTGATTGTATTTACCCCGTTTCTGAACTCTGATCTTACAAACACACCCCAATTTCTTTTACGATAAAATTATTTTTACCATGTGAGTGCAAACGCAATTGACTATTTTTTTTGTAAAATGTGACATTGATATGTGTGCAGTACGTGAACCTACAAATATTTGTCAGCTTCTCATATACACACACACACACACACACACACACACATATATATGTATATATATATATATATATATATATATATATAAAACATTCAATGTATAAATATTGGTGAACCCTAACTATAAGTAAATAATATGTTATTTTGGTAGTTTGCTGCATTTCAGGAACATTGTTCAGGAAATCCAAAGGCAGTTTGGATTTTGTTTAAAAAGTGTTTGAGATAGTGGAATAATTAAAATTTAAAAAAAGGATCTATAAATGCCCAAGAATTTATATGATTTCAATGTTTACAAATTACCTCTTTCACGCTATCAATTTTCAGAAAAAATCTTTCCTGGAGATTTTTTCACAGAACGGTTTTATAAAAGTTTTTGAAATACTTTCTTTTAATTTTGGCGTACACATTTGACGATTAAATGATCTTTTCTGCAAGTTTTTTCTTTTTCTATCTTGGATGTCAAGTTCCGAGTGAAATCTTTTTGCACTACTCATTCTTTAAGCAATTAAAGTATCCCTTTTTAATTTCTGTTGGAATCTGATTGATGTCATTCATTCCTTCTTCAATTACCCACTTTGAAAATATGTTGGTAAATAAAGAGAGAGTTTGTCACATCTCTTCACATTTATCGAACTTCGTTAGGTGAATCCGAAATCGATTTGAATTGGTTCAAAAGCTTCTTGAAGCTGACGTTCGTCATATTGAGAGTTGTCATATTTGCAGCTTTTACTATATATATATATATATATATATATATATATATATATATATATATATATGCAGTGTTTGATAAGCTTGTGTGTTTTGGGAGCACTGTCAACAGGTTTTGCACCTTAGGAAATGAAATACCTCATCGACGCATCTGGAAAGCTTGGACAACGCCTTGGGGGACAGCATGGAATATCGCAAAGACGAAAGGTAAAGGTGGGTAATGTTAGTGAACTGACCCCATTGCTTTAAGGATATGAGACATTGGTGACCTACCATCTTCATAGACAGCTGGAGTGTTTCCACCAACCCCGCTTGCTAATAATTATAGGTGTGTATTGAGAAATGCACATAAGTTGAGGCATTTAAGGGTTGTCATTGTTATAGTATTGAAGTCACAACCTGAAGCACAGGGTACAATGAAGTATTGTACATGATAAACATCCCTCTCATAAGCTAAAGATGGAGTACAAAGATCGCCTGAAAGCTTTTCTTGAAGCTGAAAATATCCCTGTCGATGAGTGGAAGACTCGGGCATCGGGTTTGATTTTTGGCAGAAAACTTATTCATCGGAGGAGAATTGCATTTCAGGAATTTTGTATTGAAAATGAAAAGCAGAGATGATTTGCCTTGAAAGGATCTGACTTATAACTTTCCGTCCGCAGGAGTGACCACCGAGAACTGAAGTCATATCTGGGGAAGCGTATCTGCCTTAGCAAAACTCGGAAGAAAAGCCACCTACTATACCATGAGAAAAAAAATCAGGTGAACTATCAAATACCTACGGATCACAATACCTGTCTCGTCAGTGGAAATGAATGTTAGTCAGCAGGAGGACTGAAAGGGCATAAAAGAGAGTGCATTGGGGTTGTACAACGGCTACTTGCACCATGGCTTCTCTTGTGTGCATATTTTGTGTCAGGAATTCAAAATCTCTGACTGGGCTGAAAAGCCACATTCGTTCTTGGCAAACTTGAACGATTCTTCGGGGTAACATAATGTGATGGCCATGCTCAGAATTGAGGAAAAATCCAATATATATATGTATATATATAAAGAGAGACAGAAAGACAGACAGACATACGGACGGACACAGACACAGAGAGAGATTGAGAGAGGGGAAGAGAGGGGTAGTGAGATATATATAGATTTTTTTATGTATCATAAGACGTATTTCTTATTCCAGTTGATAAAACTGGAAATGTTCATGATTTGTCCTTGACCGTTCATTCCCTGCACCCCCCAAAACATGACTGTATAAAGCCACACTGCAATTCTAATGCTAACTAAACCAAGTTGAGAACCTCCTTTTCCGGTGACGAATTGTTATGCATAAAATGTCGAGGATTTTTTCTACTGCTTTTTTTTGTTTTTGACTTCCCCGTGATTCGCTCCATCGTATTTATGTTGGAAGGAACAACAAAAATTATTTCACTGGAAAAAATCTGTAATTCTCTGCACAAAGATATAAAGGATGCTAACTTATTTGCTCATTTTTTCTTTAAAAAAATTGTCAAATGCAAACCAATTTTTCCGTAATGGAGTGACTTAAGTGAACAAAACAAATTATAATTTTTCATATTGAATATTCTATTTTTTTATCAACATTGTTCTATCAAAGAGGATGTCAGCCGCCATTGAAAACGTGCGTTCACTGTCTTTTGAATTAGGCAGAGTATTCCAGTCACATTGTCAGAATAAATGGATTGCATTTACAACATGACTCTAATAACAATGTCATCACTGCCATTGTTGACGATCTAAGTGAACAGCTTTTAGTGAAACAATGCACGAGCGGGGGAAGTACACATTACAACTAAAAATCCATATTTCTTTGCCCGATGCATTTCATTGATACGTTTTCTTTGGTTTATGGAATTTGATCAAACAATGATTTGACCAGTCTTGTAGGTATATTTCATGATTTTCCCCTAAAAAGTAGTTCTTAAATGATTTGGGAAGTCATAAAAACAGATGCATATCAAGAATATTTTGTTCTACATTTTATCCAGGCGCAACAAACTTTGGTACTTTTGAAAAGAATTGTTACCACGCTGATCATTGGCAGAGTATTGAGTCCGTAATTCACTGGATACAACACCAATAAAACTCTCTGCCAGACTAAGATAAGCTAAATATATCCTGTAAATTGCTACGGTTCCTCTCTCTCTCTCTCTCTCTCTCTCTCTCTCTCTCTCTCTCACCGTCAAGCACACATATATAAATGCATGCACCAAATAAAAGAAATTCACACACTGGCACACACACACACACACACACACACGTACATATATATATATGGTGGCTTTGCCTGCGAACGAAATATTATTTTGAGGGGTTCTCCATCGAAATGTCGCGAATAAGAGCAGGGAATCTACGTCGTAGTTTTGACAAGAGTGTCTTTGGGGATTTGCAGCATTTTCGTGTGAGTATTCCGTCGGTAAGGATGACCTCTGGTTAAACTGCAGGACTTGAAAATTCCCCAGTATATAGATGCTGGTGCTGGCTATAGATTTCTACCGACACTTGGAAGAAGAATCTGAACAGTGCAGAGGTTTGCAACTTCAAGCATAGATCTTCTGGATAGTGAATCTGTCTGTAATATAAGTACAGATTCTAGGTACCCAAATGGAAGCAGATGCATGCTGACTGCGGACATCTGCTACCCGATTCAGAATACGAACTCGACACTATAGCAGCGTCGAGTTATTTGCATGGCCAGAATTTAGATATCACTAAGTACTACTTTTTGATATATATATATATATATATATATATATATATATATATATATATATATATATATATATATATATATATATATATATATATATATATATATATATATATATATATATATATATATATATATATATATATATACGAGTTTCTATCCGTTTTTCGGGAAATCTTGACAAAACAATCAAGTGGAGGATTAAAAACTTTTCAAAAACTGTATTTTAAAATGCGTGTAATTATCCTTTTGAACGTTATGAAATTTGCTAAGATCAAAACTGTGGTTAGATCAAATACTTGCTATGAAAATACTTCCTACAAAAATGCTATCAGAGTTTATTTCAGTATTTATTTCTAAACACAACTATCCATCTATCTATCTATCTGACTGTATGCCTGTCTGTCAATTGAGTCAGGTATCTTTTTCAATCAAACGTCCTTAACGTGTGCCCAGGTGTGATTGTAGCCACTTATACTAAGTATCGTACATTTAAGATTGCTATCATTTCATAAAATCTCAATCTGTGATACATCTAGAGATATAAATCGTATTACACTAATAAATGTCAGATTTTTATCAGTGGAAACATTTATCGATTCAGTTATATTATATACAAAGATGGTTCAAGTGTGTGTTATTTTAAATATCTCTTTATTGAGAATCTAGTCTACATTCCGTTTCATCAAAGAAGCAAGATCAAATTTATGTGCAATTTGTTTTAGCTTAGATTTCCTTGATGTGTGTGAACGATTTAAACTTATTCTATTCCCTGAATAAATATTCCACGGAATGCAATGGATATCTTCTCTAATTTGATTTTATCTGTTTGTTGGTGTGTATTCACATCCACTACAACTGGTTCGTTCGACTCAGCCTGCATGCATATTTTCCTTAAAGGGGCTTGCTGTCGATATTGTGTTCATTCTCGGAAGATGTCTAGGTTTTAATGCTTCACGAAAATCGTTCAATATATGTTCAGGCTAGCATTTGTTGTTGTGATCATTTGACCTTTCATATTCCAAAACCCATAAGTGCACTTCACTTCTTATGCAATGGCAGAAGCTTAGCCCAGCCAATACGCACAAAATAATTCGGTTCTCGATGACACTATAAGGTTTCTTCTATTTTTCGTGTACTGAGTCATGGTTATATAATAATGAACAATCCGTATATATAATAAATTGGAAGAGTTTTTCTGTCCGTTCTTCCGTCTGTAATACTCAACCATTCTACTTGAAGGTAACAATTTCGGTGATAGATATATTTTCTAATCACCGATTGAAGCAATAGACTCTTCAACTGGACCGAGTCCGATGACCTGAAGAAAAATCGGGTGAGATCGATGAAACAATAAACTTTCATTACAATTTCGATATGGCCAACTATTAAGTCTTTAGGTAAGCAAGAAATTCGAAAGACCTACCCAAACTCGACAAAAATATATATATACTCCATATACATGTACACTCATACACTCATACACACACACACACACACATATATGTATATATATATATATATATATATATATATATATATATATATATATATATGTATATATATATTCTTTTTGCAAAAAAACATCTTATGAAGATCCGAAAATTTTTCCACAGGTTATAGTAATATTTATAAACGTTTCATTTTATAAGAAATTAATACACATCTGTTTTTATAAAATAACAAAAAATAAGTATTGAAATACATAATATAATCATATTTGGTCATTTATATAATTTGAGGTATTACAAGTACGATTTAATAAACAAATGCGTCAAAAATATTTCATATGTTCTTATGATGACAGATATTTTAGCTCAGCAAACACCAAGTTTACATTCATAACTAGATGACAAAATGTCAATAATATTCAGTTATAGAACAAATATAATTAGAAAAGTTATTTTATTAAGCTCACTTTTAGCTCAAGGCAACAAGAATGAAATCAAGTAAGAAGACTAGTGTGTTCATTATAACACGCTGAGGCATCTAGTTGTAGCAATCATGTTATGAATTTAAAAAAATTAAGCCATGCTTGAATGGTAGAAAGGGTATATTTTAGCCCTCCTTATAGAAGAATTTGCAAAAGCTTACTCCTGGTCGGTATTGGTCTTGTTGCGAAAACTGTTATATGAATTAAAAAAACACAAAAGTAGTGTTAGAGTTTAAAAGAAGAATTTAATGATTCAAACATCAAATTTTGCCATGATTTACCTGTTATTTATTTGAGAAAATTTCATTTTTAAGTCTTTAACTTGAACGGGGGTAGTAAGGACGATAGAGATTTTCAGTTGTCAGGAAATAATGGAAAGCGTTACAGGCATATATGATAAGGCCATGATCAGTAAAATTATCAATAAGATATATGAGCTTTGATTCTATTTGAGATTTATACACTGCTAATGCATTATAAATTCATTTTCTAGAGAACAAAGAGATTAAGTATTGCAATACAAGCTATTCAGTTTTTAAAATCTTTATCTAGTGAAAAACGAGTAAAACTCAAAAATCATTTATACAATGAAACAAGAACGAGACTGGCAGCATCAGGGTCAAAGTCCACCTTCACAGAATTTTATGAGTTTTTAAAATATTGTGAAAGCATTTTCCCTTGAACTGATAGAGATTTTTTTAAATTTTTGCGATGAAAACAATGAAACAGTATCTAGATATGTTTCTAGATAAATAGCATGGAAATCTAGATAACTTTAGATATGATGTTGGACAATCTATATATTTGCTGGACTGTATTGTCCATAGCTTTCAATTCTCTCTCCCTCCCTCTCTCTCTTTCTCTCTCTCTCTCTCTCTCTCTCGTTTTTTCTCTATCTCTTAAACGAATGATGACATCGGAAATGAATGTGTCTCTTTTCCTTTTTCACTTTCTCCATCATTGTAAACTCATCAGCATTTTAATTACAACCTAAAGTATGAAATTGTCATTGCGGGTAGGTGAAGAAAATAATAACAAGACACAGCTGGGATTTGAAAATAAAAATATTCCCATAGTTTTGAAGAAATTGTCCATCTCTTCAAATTTTGTCAATCTTTATTCTTATTCAACCCATGATTCTAACATTACCCAATTGCATGTACTTGACGATAATTTTCCGCAGTTCTAATTTCTGATTACAGTTATGAATAAAAGAAATGATGGAAATAACATTTAACTGATTGTGTTAATTGATTTTAAAACCACAACCAAGAATAACCATCTTCTCATGATAACTTAGACAGCTCTTCAAACCTCTTGAATTATGAATTGAGATCGTATATCAGACTATTTTTCTAGAAGCTCATACTTGAACTTATCTCCTTGTTGAGAAACATACGAAAAAAATATTTTATTTGGACTTTGGGAAATATGCAAAGATCATCATTTCTGTAAATTCGTCAAATTAATGAGTAACCCAGTCCACTGTCCGGCCACAAGACCATTCTTCCCCGAGTCAGAAACTGTTTGTTTTGACAATAATTGAGAGCAAGTTGTTACTTCCCAATTATGTCCAGTCCTTCTTTAAAATCTTGTACGACATAAAAATGCTTAACGATTTATGATTCACCGTACGAAAAGCATTAATATATCAACGATAAGATGCAACATCTTGCTTGCTATTTGTGTATAGCCCGATATAAGTTTTGTTCAAGATCAGATGTAACGATAGTAAGAATGATAAATTTCTCTACTTCACTAATGCAGAAACATAACTTGTTTTCTCGAGCTATTCAGTATTCTGAACGTCCGGAAACTTTGAAGGAAATAATAAAACAGTAAAACGCTAATTCTGAAGTTTCTGAGTATAAAGAGAATTTATTGCAAACACATTCTTAAATATCTAGACGAATCGTTTTTGCATTTTTCGTTTTATTGCTAGTCTTACTCTTTCTTATCATTGTTGCTTTTTTATGATAATGCTCAGAGTTGGCAAACTCACAGACCACTAAGGCAAATCGGAAATAGCATCTGACAGAACTTGAATCCGCATCCCAAACATCGGAACCGAGCATTTTATGGATAGGCTGCAATAACTTCAGCCATGATTAGGCAATGCATAAAAACTGTGGCAATTCTGCCACATGTTTTCCTCCGACTATCTTTGTTATCTTGTGATTATATGAAATATAGAGATATATAATATATATTTATATACATATATGAGGCAATATACGTTTTATATATATATATATATATATATATATATATATATATATATATATATATATATATATGTATGTATATATATTTAAAAAATATATATATATGTATACATGTATGTATAAAATACATATTTATCCATATGTATAATAGATATGATATTTACATCCGTATATGTTATATATAATACACAATTTTTATTCATAATATATGATATATATATATTTGTTCATATAATATTCATTTATGCGTATAATATAAATTGTATATATAGTATGTATATTTATAAATATTCAGGACATATCATGTATATAACATGATTAACATACATACATACATATATATATATATATATATATATATATATATATATATATATATATATATATATATATATATATATATACATATATATATATATATATATATATATATTCATAGTTAATATTTATGTAGAATATATAAATATATACCCTGAAATATATGATATGATAAAATCGACGAAAATTACATGTATTATAACACACACACACACACACATACACACACACATATATATATATATTACATATAATGATATAATATATAGGTAGGTTAGAGACCATCACAGCTTCAGACACTGACTACATAACATAGTAATTTCCAAAAATGTATCTCATTTATGTCAATTATCTCCCTGTACCTGTCATATAATATAAGTTCATAACAATATTGCTGAGTTCTCCATTAAAGCAAGATCAATGCTTTTAAAACCCAGAAACTTTCCTGTTAGGTCAGAGTTTCCATGCTAGTTAACATTTTCTGTGAGTTTCTACTTTGCTTCAATCGGACGAAAAATCAGATGACAGTGAAATTTATCCACTTAACCAGTTACATCTTGGCTTTTTATTTGCTTTGTCAAACACAATCATGGCTCATAGTAATGAAAGTCGAAGATTGGTTAGTTCAATGCCTCATTCATTTGTCAAGATCCATCTTCACCATAAATAGACAAATAACATTCCTAATTCTTATCATATTTGATGGCACATATATCCCCAACCTTTATCAACAAAACTGCCCCAAAAAGTTAACATAGATCCTTTTGCCCTACCTTGCATGATTCAATACTTGAGGAAGTGATTAAAACTTGATGATAAATTAGAAGAATTCAAAGAAATACGTTTTTTAATGAACATTTGCTTTGAGGTAATGTCATCAATTAGTCAGTTCCTTCACAGACTAAACAGCGTAAGATAATGTTTTATCTTATAACACATAAGGAAACAAGAATTCGGAAATTATTTTGAGTAATAAACACAAATTACGTTCTTTTTCTCTCTCTTCTAATAATTCGATAAGCATTTTCTATTTTCAACTCTCTATAAATGAAGCAGATCAGCTTTTAATGCATTTTGACAAAAAGAATCAACACTTACAAGATTGCTTGCTCTAATCCTACTAGTTTGGTGACTTTCCTGCCTTCAAAATCGGCATTCGAAAACCTAGGTTATGTTTAATGATTATCTGACCAACCAGGCCAGCCCTGCTTCTTGGTAATATCATGAGGTAATCTAAATGATTTCCCGGCGGAATAATCTTGTTTTAGTTTTTACTTCTATGCTCAGTATTGAGTCCATATTGGTCATCCCACGGCCATTCTGATAGATATTCTATCCCCCTCGTTTATTCTTTGTCATATTTGTATTCGCTGATTATCTTCAAATCATATGAAACTACAAATGAAAATGGAAATATTAATTATTGTTTCTCGCTCCCTGCTGGGCAAGCCTGGAATCCATCATGGAATTTAATCAAAACTACGATGATACTTGAAGCTCCACTTTCTAGTGGACATTTTGACGTCGTGCTAGCTTACCGAGAGGGCTGAGTTACAATGAATCGGAATGCAATTGGATAAAATATCCACTTTTGACAAGAATATTCAATTGTTCATTCTCTTGAATAGATAACCTCAAACGGGAGACACTTTGAGCCCAGGATAGAAAGATCTGAAGGGTAAGACTTTAAGCCTAGGAAGAATAAGGGATGGGGTATCTCATTCAGGGGAGGAATTTTAGTCAGGAGTGGAGTGTCATGAGTAACATAATTGTGAATAAATTACTAGATGGCAATTCGAACTAGAGAAAAAATTTGCCATCACAGTCAATAATAACAACCGTAGCGTCAAAATTTGAAGTCAGGTGAAAAAATTATTGAAACATAGATATGGTCAGAATAAATCCTATTTATGGCATCACCGTGTTTTCCGTCGAAAAACGTCGAAATGAGCGGAAAAACAAAAAATAATCTAGATCCCAAGAATGTGGATATTATCCATTATTCTGTAAAAATAAGGCCTCGTCAACGTCCAAAGAGCTTCTTCTTTTCCAGAAGTGGAAAAAAAATTACAAAGGAGTTTTCAAGTCTGGGGGCAAAATAGTATGGCCAGGTGCACCAGAATACACTAAGATAAGATTTGGTTAGTATTCATTCCATGAGCGTAGAAATAATCAGATTCTCTTCATTCACGCCATTTCTAATTCACACACACACACACACACACACACACACACACACACACACACACGCACACATATATATATATATATATATATATATATATATATATATATATATATTGAACGATGATAAGATTGATAAGCAACTATGCTATGGATGCTCCCAAGTAACCTTCCAAAATAATTTGGCAAATAATCAAATTGTTGTCACAGGCTGGTTGTAAAAACCTTTCAATCATCGTAATTGTAGCTATCAGCCTCCCAAGATATGTGATGCAACGAAAAAGTAAGGGGAATTTCATTATTTTATGGATTATTTCGAAGGATGTTGAGGCAACTAGGTGTTAGTGCATGTTTTGTTTTCATAGTTGAATTCCTAGAATTTCGGAACTGCACATAGTATATAAAAGTGCCATCGAAGGCGTGATTTGGGGATAACTGAGGAATATTTAGTCTAGCAGACTGTTACTACTTTATAGTAAGTTCAATCCTCATTAGCCGTTCTACAATAGTGGCCTTGCACAAGATCTGCCAACCATAAAGTCAGGCAAACTGTATTGAATATTCAAAAGTTTTGCACAATTTTCTGGAAATCTAGAAATATTCAAAATAATTAACTGAAAGATGCATAAGATATTGATGTTTATTGCCTTCCCCAGTGAACACAGGAGTTTCAGTTTAAAACAAGTATCTATGATTAGTTACCTGTGCATATATCATATTGTGAACGTGATGTCTCGGGAATAACTTCTAGTATAAAACTATAATTCGGTTTTTGCTAAATGTGTGAAAATGTTTTACACAACTTAGGAAATATTGGAAAAAAAAGAAAAGAAAACCTCAAAGCCACCAGTCTGCTTCCCTACCATTGATCCTCACCTGGGGTCTGCTTATTTCAAACAGTAATCGATAGTATGTAAACGAACGTGTTAAAATTATTGAACTATTGAATAAAAGAGGAGTGCACTTAAGGAAATTGATACGTGAACATTATGTTGGAGCTAATGCTTTAAACTGGAATCCGAAAATGTGCCTGTAGGTCTTGCGCTAAGAAGGCTGACTATCCTTTGAACATCGATGGAAAAATCTTAAATTTGATCGATATGTATGGGCCAAAGGTTTTGGTTGATCCATTGGGTTAAGTATTTTCAGCAGTTTTATTTCTCTGAAATCGTCAATAGCTTTTAGTTAAAACTCGGTCCTGCTTGATGCTATGTACACTTAGTGCCAATGGCAAAAACGACCTACTCGTTTTTCGGCTTTGTTGATTCAATACCTTGTATTGCTTCCCATCGATCAAATATAATTTAGATAGTTTTCAGCAAATACTATGTATACACTTAGTTTCATACATAGGCACATCGATGTATACGCTCATACATGTGCATCTACTTACGAGTCGCCTGCTGTAGGGCGATGGTTTGAAAGGTCGCCACACAGGCCACTACCACTGAAGTTTGTTCCATCGACAATGGATGCCCTAGACTACTGGCCTTTTGTGGGCCTAAGCTTAAACTCTCTAGATCATTCGTTGAAGTAGTAATTTGGAAGTGCGTGGGGTGTGTCACTCTTTTGTCCTGTTATTGGGTAAATTGAGCTGAGTAGACATTAATGTAGACTGCACCGTAGCTGAGATAGTGGCGTAAATTTCGTTTGTGCTGGTGAAAGTGTATGAGACAGAGACAAACACGTAGTCTGTGTCTGTGTGAGAGAGAGAGAGATAGGGAGAGATCGACAGAGAGAGAGAGAGAGTTATTTGTTGCAATCATCTACAAGGGCTGTCCACACTTGTGGATTCAATCCAGTTGCTGCTCCAATGTCCATCCTCTGCATATCTCACTACCATAGCTGAGGTTGCCGATGTCTATGAGAAAAGAGAGAATGGTATTGGGCCAACATAGCACTGTTTCCTTTTCTCTATTATGCAGGTATTTCTCTGTGCAATATCTTGATTTATGATTCATAATACACACTAAATCGTTCAGAGTGGTGGAGCATATACCACACTGATACGTGCTTCGAAAGCCGTCGCATCGACCAGCTCTAAATGCACCAAAGATCCCGCAACGCCAACGCTAAAGATCAACCTTAGATAGGTAACGGCTTTGACTGCCTGGGTCCCCAGTATAGATGCTGCACGCAGATTGGACTGGTTAGCCAAGTTGCAGTTGCAGCTGCTATCATTAATGAATTTAAAGCACAGAGACAGAGAGGAAGGAAGAAGTTATCAGATCTGATGTATGTGTGTGTGAAAGAAGGTGAGTGGGAGAGACATTCAATATATATATATATATATATATATATCATTTACAGTTTGAGTATTAAAAGATTGTTAACAATTCTAAATTGCAGGCTACCCTAGACAACTGCAACTAGTGAAAAGAAAGAAGCATAACACTGCCAACTTGAGGAAAAGCCAAGTCAACAAAATGATTCTCGAAAATGTCCCATGAAAGTGTAAGATTTCTATTTCAAACTTCTTAATATCTGTTTGTTTTTCATATAATTTCGATTATGTCACTAGTTCGTCCGCAAATAAGAAAATTTGATAAAACAGTTTAACAGACTAAATGTGTCCGTTGTTTTTTAAAAGCAGATATATATATATATATATATATATATATATATATATATATATATATCAAACTGAGATTAAAACCGAAATAACAGCTTTGATATTCACATGGGTGAACACTCAACAGAAGTAACACAAATACCGAGTCACGTCTATTGTTATACTTATTGATCCCTCATCGCTATTTATGTTTTTACTGAGTAACATACATAAGTAATCCCTATCTTTCAGAAAGTTAAATGAGGTTAAGTATACATACATTATTATGATACCCTATATAAGATAGCAAAGTACATGTATTATGACCAAGCCTTAGAATGAAATAAAAAATGCAGCAATACATTAGAACCATAATGGGGGGTTTGTTCAACACTGCTTGGGAGCAATGTTAATATGACTGTTTAGTGTTTAAATCTTCAAAACAGTTACATTATACGTAAGAATCCCAACAACAATTAACACTTAGTACCATACTATCTACTTCTGTCCAATGAGAAATATTACATTGATTACATTAGCGGATATTCGGAAATAACTGACTGAAAATTCGTACATTTTGGAAAAAAACAACAACATATGTTTACTGTTTAAAGATAAACTTAAGTATACGTAGCTATTTTTCTATACATTCGCTTTGCGCTATTTTCCTCTTTTACGAAAAAAACTGAAAAAATGGAAATAACGAACAGCTTTTGTGTTGCAGTGAACCATTGTAAAAGCAGCGTACACCCTCTTTCTATTTCTCTCATGACTCTAGCTCTTCCCGTAACACTGATCTCCAACGTCTTAACCAAACATTCCATCATCACTATTTTTCAAGTTCTGAAACGCTCGACAGATTTCCCAATGTGAACTTATCCGCCTCATGCCAATTTGGTATATGAAAAAGTTTTGAGTTCTAGGGGATGACCTGGCAGCCATCTTAGAAATGGAAAAGGCTTTTGTCCAGCAGAAAATTAATTATGGCTGCTGCTGTTGATGATATATATAGTGGATGTCCGTCAGTGTAATCCAAGTTACAGGCCACAATTTTGCTCCTCCACACCTACGAAGCTGAAATTTGGCGCAGATTCATATCTCACTAAAACGTTCATGTGCTTTTTTTGTGACTGTGTATGTGATGGGATCAAAATGCCTTTTTTCTCATTTCACTGAATAGTTGTTACTTATAAAAGCAAATTAAAAAAGAACTCTCTTTCCTTCAGATTTCACCGATTTTTCACTTATTCTATACAACAGAAAAAAAGAGCAACTCTAACTAACTAATTTAGGCCGCTCAGTACAATTTCAGTCAACTATTTTACTGCAAATGCTAAAATTTATATAGTTTTTTTCCAGTAATTCATATGTTTTCAAAGAATTAAATAATACATACATATATATATATATATATATATATATATATATATATATATATATATATATATATATATATATATATATATATATATATATATCTTGTACAAGGGTATACAGTAATAACCACCACGGATCAATTGAAATCAAATGACATTGATAGTGTATTATTGAAATATTACCTAATTCAAATTATTGCTTTTCTCAATAGAAATTGAGAGATCATTATATGAGTAAAACAGTTATATTTAAATCAGATTGTTTCATTTGATCAGACTATGTTTTGTATTAGATCTACTCATTCAAGCTGATCATTTTTGGTTTATTTAATGCAGCGATAATTTCTTTTCTTTTTTTCTTTTCATATTTTCATCTCCTGAACTTGAATAATATCAAAATAGTATTTCTTGAAAAAAAAAACGATTGGTAGTTTTCAATGAAGAGCTGCATTTATAAAACTGAAGCCATCCTTTATTAATGATAAGCTAATACGTCTAGCACCTGACTACCACTAATTAAAATTCAATTGCTACACATGGTAAATAGATGGTAAAATTAGATGACTATGCTTTATTTCCAATCAGTTTATAAGATTTCATATTATAAAATGATAATTGAGTAGCATACGTATTCCGAATTGCACTTTGTTCGTAAGTGCATTAGCAACATTTATTTTAATTAATCACAAAATAGAAAGACAATAGAATTACGATGTCATAAAATGGCTCTTCCATCCCATCGACGAGAATGAAAAAAAAACGGACATTAAGTTGAAATTGAAATAGTAATCTTATTTATCAAATAACTTTTTGTAATTGGGCGTTAAATCTATAGTCCTTAATTAACCCACTAATCTCATTTTTGTTATTACTTTTGGAAATCCTTGAAACATACTTTTGCTTAAAGTTCTGTTTCCATACTGACATGTTATAAGACGATGAGCTGTGTTGATTGTTTTTTTTTTTCAACATTCACGAATCTCTTGTTAATTAATGATAAAATTTCCTAGAACACAGAATTGAATCTAAATCCAATTATTTCATATAAATTCTTTCTCACACTTTGCATTGTTTGAGATAGAGTTGATTAGCATTATCAAACTGGATTTAAAATTTGGCCTCAGCAATACCGACTTTACTGTTCATCAGGTTGCACTATTCTCTTGTGAAAAGAATGTCTCCGTCTAAATCCACGTGACGTCAATACACACTGCACACCTGTTACGGAATTTTCTGGAGTCATATATTACTGCCAATAAGACAATACAGCAAACGTGCAAAAAAGATGCCGTTTGGTTTGTCAAGTGGCGAAATGATATGATTAATAAGGACAACAATGCTTTTAACTTAGCGTTGAATGAAATTTGCCATAATCCTATTCTTTCGTGATACAGCTATATTGTAACAGTTACAAGTTTTTACTGAATGGTATTATGATCGAACATGTATGTCTTTTGTATAAATGTTCATCTCCTCTTATACAACATGCAAAAATAACGCTATTCATGAATATTTTTTGTGGTTACATATCTTTTCTGCTAAAACCCAAGGACATTGAGTTGAATGCATTTAGAAAAAATCCTCATGTCGTATCTATTTAAACATCTATCTACTTTTACTGGCAACGCGGGTTCCAATTTTCTTTGTTGTGTCCTGGGAAAAGAAGTTGATTTTTCTTGTGAAAAAAATCATCAGAATGTGTTCATATAGAAATGTTTAGGAGATAACAAATTTTCCTTTTATAAATGTTAAATTTGGTATAAAAATGCATGCTGTAGCATCTTAAGTAAAATATGTATCCTTCGGAGATTTTTCCCAGAAAATAATTTCCATCAAAGCACTACCATCCACACTCAGTTTTAAAAAGAAATGAATATTTTTTCTAGATCTTGACATTGCAATAAGATATCATTAATTCATTTTTTTTGATTATGAATGGATGCTTATTTTAGTTTCTATACTATTTCGAATTTCTTCGACTTTAAATCGAGATATTATAAGTGCTTTCTGTCTCAAGTTACAATTACTATTTTTCTTTTTTTCTTCACCTCCTTTCTCTGGATGAATAGTTTCTGATTATTCCTCATGACCCGAACAACGTTTCTAATTTTACAAGTTACTGCAAATGAGTTCGATTATCACTGAAAGTTCTATTGTTTCTCTCTGGCTGTGATTAATCGAGAAGTATCTCTAATGTTCTATTTAATATACTTACATTCTTTTCAATAATACCGTCTTTGTTTTTGAGGGGGTTTAAATATTCACGTATTCGGATGAGTTTTAAATGAATAATCATACACAGAAAACTGATAATACCACATTCGACGCTAATTTCACAGAACCGATTCTGGAACTCATTCTCATTGTCGTAAGCAATCTTCAAAAATGGGGTTCGATGATAAATAAAGTCTTACTCGAATGAGACCATTTCTTTCCCACATTTTGTCTAATTCAATTGAAAGGATGAGGTGTAATATGTAATAATGTAGATTAAACCTCATCAAGAATATAGTTTAATGATTCCTCAAATTCCGGTTGAATTCACATGATTTTTGCTTGCATAATAATGAAAGATAGTTCATCCTAATTTCATGAGGCTCAGAATTGACTCACGTGTGTAAGTGTTCTTGTGTCTGTGTCTATGACTTTATGCATGTGCCTGATCGTATTTCATCTGTGAGTGCGCATGTGTGTGTATACAACCACGTGCTACTATGCCCGTTTACTTATTTTTCTGTATATACGTTAGTGTATACTTGTCTATATATTTGCGTGTGTGTATAGAAGAATACGTTTTCTATGCGCAAGCACAGTGATAATTCTTCCATATAATGACTGTTTCAAACGAGGGTCATGATATCTGTTACTTGTATTTGAGCGATCAGACCGATCTATGTAAGCCTTTCTCGTGTATATATCGCCTACATTTTATTTCACTCAGGATGGAACACCGTTCTTATCCCCTGCTATCACGTCATTCGTGGCTGATGGACCGTTATAATAAAGCGATCGTCTGACGCCTGCAAAGTCGGTGAGACTGGCCCATTTTCGTCGGTTCCGTTTATCTAGTACCAACACATACGATCAGTTCTGTATAACTAGTACCAACAAACGCGATCAATTCTACGAATCTCGAACCAAACATTATCAGTTCTGTAAAACTAGTACCAACACACACTATCGGTTCTGTGAGATAAGTGCTGATACACACTATCAGTTTTGTAAAACTAGTACCAACACACACTATTGGTTCTGCAAACCTAGTACCAACGAACACGATCAGTTCTGCAAAACTCGTACCAACACACACGATCAGTTCTATATAACTAGTACCAACGCACACTATGGGTTTTGTATAATTCGTACCAACACACACTATGGGTTTTGTATAATTCGTACCAACACACGATCAGTTCGGAATAACTAGTACCAACACACGCTATCGATCCTACGTAACCTGTGCCTACGCACACAATCAATTCTGTATAGCTAGTACCAAAACACACGATCAACACGAATGATCGGTTCTGTACAGCTGATACAAACACACACGATCAGTTCTGTGTGATTAGTACCAACACACACGATCGATTGTGTATAACTAGTACCGATACACGTGATCCAACGACATGTTGTGGTAAGGCAAATAAATAGAATCCTTTGCTTTATGTCACGTCCGGTTCCGAGGGAATGTGAACTCGAAACAATCAATATTTCCCTCCCTTCTGGTCTGCACCACTCTTTTACCAAATTGTGTAATCTTGCACTGCTTAGAGCAGAGGTTCAACCCACTACCACAGGACGGGAGACAAGCTAAGTAGCAGAAAAAATTGTCTGGATTCTTTATTCAGATTAAAGATTCTTTCTTTACACCTGATAAATCTAAATTATACATGAGAGTAGTGTTGAATAAAAGCAACTGGAAGCCATTGGCTAATTTTAAGCTTCTCAAAATAGGGTCTGGATTATGGGGGAGAATACGAAGATATTTGATCATCTTTTTCAAAATATAATTATGTTACTAATGCTATCTCTTTTCAAAGATGTATTATTGTATGTGCTTATCATTAAGATAGCTCTAACCTTTTCAAAATGAATTTAATTTTTGTCACATTTCAGTGATTTTCTTTAAATCTGGAAATAAACACTGTAAACGTATACACCTCTGATTTTATCGTTGAAAATGAAATAAAACAAAACAGAATGAACGTTTTGTTTGAAGAATGCTGACGTCCCTCTTAAATTATTGGTCCCCGAGCTGTACCCGCTCAGCCCGTATATAAATCTGGTAATGCATTGGAGTAAACTTTGTGGTAAAAACGATGAAGATTATGATGCTCATACAAAAGACCGATTGGATAATTGATCATATCTTCTTAGAAATGATACTGCCGCTTTTATAACCAGACATTGTTTTAAAGTATGATATTTTCCAGACACATCGCCTCAACCAGTGTAGAATTTGCAAGTACCTACCGATCAGTATTTTACTAATCATAGTTTAGTACGGCACAGGCTTACAGGTGTCGAGCTCCTAGGGAGTATCAGACTCACTGCAGTTGTTGGCTAGGCTAGTTTGCTGGCCGTATATCACGGTGAAGGCTCATTGACATTATCTTAATATTAAATCGAACTTGTAATACTTTGCATTGTAGCAAAACAGGCACCTTAGTGATATTAACTAAACTTGCATTGGTAACACATAAGGTCACAAAATGTAGAGAACCCAGTCAGGATCGAACTATCTACAGTCGTACTGATGCGCAAGACTAGATTGCCTATCATTGCTCCACGGCAAGGCGTCTGAAATACTTGATAAATTTTGTTTTTCCAGTATCAAGTACCCAATGAGGATTGACCTCAAGACAACGCATCTGAGACCAACTTTGTAAGCACTGCTGCACACTGAGGCTTCCGAAATACACAGTTACTTGCAGAGTTTACCGAGGCACTAGGTCGTCAATATTGAACACCTGGTTTGGATTGAACCCACCAAAATGGTAATTATCTTCATAATTTGATTGCTAGCCATTGCTCTGAAACGAGGCGTAGACGCTCAATTATTTTCATGAATATGCTGATCGACTCACACAATTTTTTCAATTTTCCACTGTATTTACCATTATTTCAATGATAAACAAATAAAAATTGATTGAAAATTCGAAGAAGGACATGCATGAGAGTTATTTTAACGTACATAATTTGTGCGTAAAATGAGATGATAAAATAGTTTTTTAAAATCATATGTATGTGGTACTATGATGTGGTACACGAAGTCTACCATTCAGTTTCGTATATCTAAGTTATTCATATTATTAAACACTTATATATATATATATATATATATATATATATATATATATATATATTCAGGTAACTGAAGTTACCCAGATTAAGGAATCAGCAGACATATTCAACAATGGTGATAAAGATTTATAGCAACTTAACCTTGTTAAATTTATCCCAGTATTTGAAACTTTTGTGGGGTCTGACATGCAGTTGTCAGCTGAACCATATACTGCAATTTTCTCTAAACAATATCATATTATTTACCACTGAATTAACCTTATTCACAAGGAAGGAGATTATATTGAAAAATAAATGTGCTGTTTGAAATATATGCCAGGCTACAGATTTATCGATGTACCTACATACATTACAGTTACTGTCATATAACTGGTATGACGTGATGGGCATTGCCTCATAGGAGATTCACTTACATAACGGACACTGTTACATAAGAGACACATAACTGATTTATTCAAACATTTCTCACATATATGCTTCAATCTTGCTCCTACTTTTATCTTATATTTTCTCTTGCAGGTGTGCAGCCTGACTGATTAATGAAGTGGGTGAAAATAATCGAGATAATATTGCTGTTTTGTTCTGGCTGATAAGCCATCAACAGCCAATCAGCGCTCAGTTTGTTTTTTTGTTGTTTTTTTGGGGTTTTTTGTCACTTCTCCATTTTTCTCCCCGTTCGATTCTATGTTTATTGATTCCTGGGCATTCAATTTCTTCCAAACATAAACAGTCTTATCAAGATGCGAACTCGAAAATCAATATCATATATTTGTAGTCAAATCAACGTGTACCCCTTATAACTTCGTCTTTCTCTCTAGCTGTGAGTGATAACGTTCACATTTTGCAGCCTAATTGAAAATCAAAAATAGATTTTTTTTCACGCATTGCTGTTCAAAGGTTTTATCTCAACCATTCCTTTGTATGTACACCTGAAAATAAACAATCTTTCATATTTACCGCATAGGCGGCAGTTAATGTAAAAAGTTGTTAAAAACACGCGACATATATAAGCACAGAATAGTACACTTGAAATGGTTCCTTTCTCCTTAAAAGAGTATGAATTTAGTTGGGTTTTTTTTCACCCGTTGCTGGTAAATTCTACAGAATGCCACCTCTAAAAATAATCCAATAAATTTTTCAATTTCTTGTAAAATTCAAAACTTTTACTATCATATAAATAGATTTGTTGTATTAATATTCAATAGTAAATGGTCGAGATAATGTCAGATTGGTTTTAATTTCTGTTCTTCAAATATAAGACACATTACGTCGCTACGTTGAGAGCTGCTGTCCATTGATTAATCTTAACGTTGTACAGCCAATGAAAAAACCTCAGACCGTAAATGAATTAAACAAAAGAAAAGTATTAACTGAAGCAGCATCATTAGGGATATGATTGGATTTCCTTTGTGATTTATGATAAGTAACAATATTTCCAAACTTGACATATTGAATCAACGCTGAACAATTCACACTGTAGATGTGTTTGCTCGAAATGCTTCATTGAAGTTATTTGCAGCTGGAGCAAAAAAAAAGAAAAATGAGAGTAACTCCTTTGATGGACGCCATTAAAGTCCCCAAAACTCCCAGCAGTAACGAATTATATCTCTATCTATCTCAGATCTGCTAATATAAAATTACATTAGAGTGAACCAAATTTTAGTAATGTCCTATAAGGTAATCATCATTCTTTGTCAGATGCCTGTAGCTTTTCCCATCATGAAATATAAATGAATTGTTTCGGCAAAATTATGAGATTTCATATCACTGAACAAAACTTACCAGAGGTTCGCAATATCATTTGATACGTTTATATACATAGATATTTACCATTATTCTTTATGATGTCAAATAATCATCCTATGTGCGAAAAAATAGGAATTATTCGACAATTGGAATCAAAGAGATCCATACCAAACTTGAAATATTTTTCCTAACAAAATTTGCAAACTTTCACAAAAACCCTATATTTAGTCGCTATCAGTTTATCTCAGTTCCCAAAAAGTGGAGAACTTTGTGAGGATCGAACTCACTACATTTTTAACAGTGGTGATATCAGTTTGTTATCCCTTTCCCGGAAATTATTGTTTTTTTATTTTATTTTTTGCTAATAGATGTACTAACAATGTCTCGTATCCTAACAATGGATGTAAGTGTTTTAGTAATGTCTGATTACCTAAACATCACTCTTTTTCCGATACCTGTAGCCTCTCCTATCATGCAACATGAATGAATCGTTTTGGTTCGAGTTCCGAATTTCATATCCCTATCTAAACTTACCAAGGATTATGGTAATATTTAATAGGTTTATAAAGCAAAATACCTCCGATTATCTATAGATAGACTTTTGACCCTGATCTTTGGGATGCTTAAAGTGATAGTATATTTAGCACTTTTCTTTTCTGATGGAGCAGAAGGCAGGAGGTTGATTAGAATACATTTTAACGTAAAGTCCATGATTACTCTGCATAAAGCAGAAAACTTTCGATTGGACATTATCTATGCTGATTTCAAAGGATCATTGGATTAGATATCATCAAATGATCTCAGATTCCATGATTACTTCCTATGGATCAAAGAGTTTTCTTCTCTGATTTGAGATCAATTTACTTTTTCCTTTGTTCACAAAATGCTTTTGAAATTTCAAATCCCCTTCCATATTGCTCTGAATTGTTACTGTTATTGATAAGACGATGCTTTCCTGTCAACTAAAATATTTCAAGATATGTTCTCGAGGTTAGTTCGTCATCTTTACACTAATTTGTTCGGACTATACAATCGATCTTTGCAGAAAGAAAAAAAAAACATGTTTCGATCATTTTCAAGTGACTAGGTAAGTAAGCCATTTCTGGTTGGGTTTATGTCAATTCGAAACTGATTTTATTGACTACCTGTATAGCTGTACTTGATTTGTTGGAACTTCTGGCTAATTTGGTTCACTCTATCATCATGTTACTTGGTTTAACTAATCGAAATTTAACGTAACTATTGTTTTTGTATAAGCTTTTTTTTGTTTTTTTGTTTTTCATTTTCTTTTCGATGTTTCACCTTCTACTTACAAAAAAGGATCAAGAAAAGCATTCAGGAGATTCAGATAAGAAATGAGTCAGTTTTTGTATGTCTAGAGCAAGGCACTGTAAATCAGTTTCCGATAAGCAAATGAGGAATTTGGGCAATTAAAAGCTGGTCTTCTTGCCTCCAAATAAAGATCTAATCGATTGAACTCGTCGTGTTCAACAACACGAAAATAGCACCATAAAACAGGAATGTTAGTCGCTCAATAGAAGCCGTCACGTTACCAATGTCTTCTGGAAGCATGTTGCGTTAGGGTGATCAATCAGAAATTTGAAAAAAAAAGAAGGGTGATCAATGAATACTTCTCTTGCATTTTGTTGCATCATTAAAAGAATAAGATTTTTTAAGAACTGGGAAAGAGCTCTGTCAAACGCTAACAAAGGGACCAATTTAGCATAACATTGCATTATACATTGTTCATTACTTCCTAAAAACTTTTGGGTGAAGAGTTTTCGAAAAACAAAAAAAATCTGTATTTTTCCAAATAAAATACAGAGAAACTGTTTGAATTGTCAGACCTCCAGCTCTATTTATGCGGTCTTTAGGCGCCATACGTACATAGCTAGCTACCCAGATTGACTAGAGAAAGAGAATACTAAAAGTTTTGGAGACAGTATTGGTTGATGGTTTCTAATACAACACGATTACTATAACGTTCAGCTCTTATAAACGAGAAAGCTAGTGATTTGATCGAAAATGCGTAGTCAGCAAGGCTCTTCGCCTTAACGAAATACGATATCGGCTTTCAAGTCTTATGAAATTCACTCTACTTAGAAATTATATGTTAACTATATTTACCGTATGTAGGTAGAGAGCTTTTATATTACATATTTCAGCAAAATGTGATTACATCAGTAATGCGCTTTTTCATCAGTGGCATGTTTTACTTAGTTCATGCATATGTTGATATTATAGAAAAAAGCCTTCCCTGCGGAACAGATGGTTTATACGTATTTAGTAAGTTTAGAATGATCTGTTACAAGGCAACCGAATGAGGAAACAACTCATCACAGTAGATAGACTTAAAGGCTATTTCACCAAAACGCCGACGGATGGGTCATATGTACTCATCTTGTGTATCTTATATTGGTCAGCGGATACCATGCAGTAATTACACTGACAGATATCAACCAAATGCTGCCTAACTTATTATCTATTTATGATGAGTGTTGGTTACATAGTTTACTAGGAGGAGATGTAACCGTACTTGTGTTTGCTCCGCCATATTTTCTCCAGGCTAGACTTGAACATGTTCATATTCTCTACAGCTAACGTGGCCTCTCCCCGAGAGTTCAAGTCCGCTGTCACTTTTACCGTGGGAAACTGTTTCCTTTCAATTATTTCAAGTTTCATTTGGAATTTGCATCTATGGCCTGAAGGGATTTAGTGGGTGTTTTAGCAGAGAGGCCATGACTGTGAGTGTTAACTGTGTGTTGATTGGTCAAGATGCAGCCCTTCTAAGTTTACATACGAAAGTAGGTATCTCGGGTTTTTGCTGTCTACTGGTACAGAGGAGGTCCTTCAGTTATATATACGGTCCCACACAATATTTTATCCCGAGGATTTCGTTTCCTAAAACTCCGACTTTAACCACTACCAGACTAATACAAATAACTCTATTTGACTAAATTATCTTACAGGAACACACCATACACTGCATGAACAATTGAATGAAACTTGGATGATTAGTAATCATTATAACACAACTCAGTAACACTATATAGTTTTATCTGATCAGTGAACAAAAACTTGGATGAATATGCAATACACAATAATCAAAATTATCTCAAACAAAATTTAATTACAATGGATTAAAAATTAATTACTTTTCAAAACAAAGAGTTTCGACCAGATGTAAGTACCACAAAATATAGTTATGAGACTTTTCTAATTTTTTGTCTTTTCATCGATATTTGCTGACGAAATTCATTTGAAACATTTATCCTTAATAAATAGCTCTTGAACCTTCTTATTGATGATTTATCTTAAAT
>OY735199.1:73278793-73311330 GCA_963457665.1 Thysanoteuthis rhombus
CAAAACTTACCAAATATGGAAGTACTTCACAAAATTAGAGGAGAAGAAAAGTCAAAATATCAACTAAAAATCGATACAAAAACACGTGTATAAGTGAATAATAGCAAAAATACCACGTGAACACTCACAAAACCACTCCCCAGAAGGTATAAAACAGCAAAATATTCTCAGCAAGGGTACAATTAAATAAGTTATGCCATAAATATAAGATGAAAAATCAAAATTTCAAAAATTAAAAAAAGAAACATCGTAAAATACGAAATCGGCAAGATACCATCGCAAAAGGCCCTTGGAATGTAAATAGGGATACTAACAGTTGAAACAGTGTACTGGCACAGATTTCCATCTTGGAAAATCCAGATTAATTTAGATTTTATTTAGCATTTCACAACCAACCTTAGAAACTATACGAGACAACCACATGAAATTATTCACATATACAAATCATAAAAATCATTCTTCTCTCTCTAATCATTACTGGTAGAAAAAAGGGAAGGGGAAGTCATCAACAGTTGATTGGGAATTTTTAAGACAGAAATCAACTTGTAAAATCTCTTTCTCAAAATGTCTCCCAAGTCTTGGGTAGTAATCCAATATGAAAATATTTAAATACACAAAAAATATCGAATACCAGGTCAGAAATCGCAGTAAGGTGCAAGCGTAGATCGAAGTTTATTTCAAAATATTCAAGGGAGAAAAACAACCTTTGATAAAATCAAGGGAATCAAGGTAAAAGGTATTAACAATAAGAGATTAAACCATAATCCCTAACGAGGCAATTTTTCATTACATTAGACTAAAAAAAGCAGACCAAACTTGAACAGAAGCTAAAATACTGAACTAATTACATGAGAGCTAGGCTAGAGATAAAGAAAACAATGTCTCCACTGATTTGTTCCTGTCCATCTGAGCGTGCAAGAAAGATAACTCTATTGTCTTAAATCATTTAAGTAAACACAACTTGACTGTTACTTATGTGAATTCTGGGAAATTAAACCACTTTATCACTGCTATAATAGGAAAGCTGTAGTCGATCAACCGCCATTTTGAAAATCTGCCAAGAGAAACAGAACCAGCACTCACTGTAGTAGGACAATAAATTCTTTGAAAATTTAATTAATATATATACATATATATATATATATACATATATATATATATGGGGGGTGCAGCGATGTATGCGCACATAGATTCTTATACATCTCTTTTACATGTAAACCAATAACTGAATTATCTGAATAACGATTTAAACGTTTGCATACACTTATGTAAAGAATCTCACCTATATACGAAACGTGTATAGATTTATCAATATTATCACTATATTCTTGGATGATGGAGATTATTTAAATCTTCTTGGTGAAAGAATATGGCAAAGATTTCTCTAAAAGCGTATTAACTGCTCCTGGAACAGCTGTACAGATAATTAATATAGCTTTTCTAAAACCATCAACCTTCCTAAAACACCCGGATATCTTCACAATTATGTATGTGTGTTCCTTGGATGCTTGTATGAGAATAATTATTTTAGCCAAAACGGCATACTAGCTACTGGTCGTCAGCAAGAATGACTGAATTTTTCCATCTCAGAGTTGCATCAGCACCCAAACATTACAGAGATAAACACATGTATAGTTCGCATCTATATTCTATGGATATAAAGATATGTAAAGATCGGCTCCTATAATCATAGAATTATATACTATGAGGAAAAACTTGGTAGCATACTCTGCTCAAGAATTCCTTGGTTATCACTTGATTTTATGGTTCTTTGGATACATTATAGACCTCCAGTGAACCAATAATCCTGATATACATATACTATATATATATATATATATATATATATATATATATATATATATATATATATATATATATATATATATATATATATATATATAGCACTACTTAGGATCAATGTCATCCTTTAATTTTTCATGTAACCAATTCTAAATTCCCCGGAATAAATGGAAATCTTGGAAATTTTTCATCAGTGGAAATCTCAGTAGTTTGTCAAAAGAGTTTTAACAAAAAAAATATCATCTTTAAACTAACGCAATAATTTCAAAGGAGAAATCAAAAGTATGACCTAAACAGTTATATTCGCATCCTTCTTTAATACTTTGCAACAATATCTGTCTCCAAACAATTCTTGTCGCCATTTATAAGCTCTTTGCTTTAATGTCATAGTCTTTCTTAGTTTGTTCAAGGTCTTAAATGTTTACAAAATTCTTGCAATTTTTTGGTACGCATTGAACATAAAGATTTTGACTCCTGGTTGGTCAGTTCAAAACAGTATATTCTTCCCTTTTCGACCATATTTGTATGATTTTGATGTGTCTCTTAGGTTTTTGTCATGCTAGAGCAAATATGACAAACGTAAGAAAATTGCATCTGTAATGCATACCCAAAACACTTACAAGGTGACCGATATATTCTTAGGAAAAAAGTAGTGAAATATTAAAACAGAATATTGTCTCTACTCATTCAATATCACCCTAGATTACTTAAATAAACTTCCTGAACAAGCCAAAACTAACAAATACAGCATTCTGGTGAGATCAATCATGTTGGGAATAGGCAGCTCTTAAAGATTAGCTGAAGCAGCAGCAAATATTCAAACTCCCCTATTTGGAACAACTAGCTCACCGCACCTTAGACATTTTTCATCGAAACTGAACTTGAGCTTGTTTTCCTTTAGCAGTTAGAGAGTAAATAAACAGCGTGGATTGAAATAAAGAATACATTCTGAATGAGAATTGAACTCACGACTCAGTGTCTAAACTTATCTTCTCACAACATACCATAACTCCTATAACTGGAATTCGGTGGTTAGATTGAATCCAAATCAAATACTTTAGCTCAATTCCAATCCAAATCTCTCCTGCGTCACGTTTGTTATAACTTGATGATTCATTATTGTAACCAAGTTTTTATTTTTATTATTCATTTTATAAGATGAAATATTGTAAACCATTATCAAAATCATTTTGCTAGCATTTGATAACAAACAGGGTGTAGAAGGAATCAGGATAGGGAATGAGTTCAATGGTTTGTTTTGGATTCGGTCTTGCCTCTAAGTTTCAGCAGCTCAGTTATAAAGGCTGTACTCGTCAAGCGAGTCACCTTCCGATTTAAAGGACGGTGCATTAGATTCTCAACAGGAACTTATTCTTTATTCTGATCTCCGCTATTGATTTATTAACTTGCTGCCGATGGGAGCAAAGTCTGAACTTCATTGCAATAAAAAGCAATTATGATTAGGATGAGGGTAAATAGTAGTAGAAAATGAATTATAATGATTCACAATATTCCATCTAATTAATTAAAACAAAAATTGTATTACATCTCTAACAGTTGAACATCTTGGAAATCACCTCAACAAGTCAAACACAGAACTAGCCTAATCCATGAATTGATTCATGAAAAAATGCCTACTCGTCATCAACCTATTCGACTAAAATTTTCAATCAAAAGAAATGGGGCTTACCCATGGAATCACTCCACAGTAGGGTACTGGCTTACTTCTTTTCTATAATTTTTAGAATTGGACCCTTTTATAATTCAAACAACTGACTACTCTCATTAAATTGATTGCGACCTATCATATCATCATCATCCATCTTTGAGATCGTCAGGCCATCTCATTCCTATCGGCAACAGTCTTGCATCTGATCTCTGGGAATACACGTTGTGAATCGAGAGGTCCAGCACTTATCTTACATTCTTGCAACATGTCCAGCCCATTGCCATTTGAGTTTTTGTGTAACACTTTCTGTAATGTGTCGAACTCATGTCTTTCTTATGTACTGTGGTTTCCTATGATTTATCCATCTGAGATTGAACTTCATTCTCTCATGTACATGTGTAGTTTTCAGTTTTAGAGACAATCTTTTGGTTAAGTTTCATTTTAAGTTGATTTCAGTTCTATACGTGTCTATCAGTAAGATGCATTGGTTGTGTTCCTCCTTTTTAGAATTAATGGGATTTTCGTGTTCTTGAATATCAAGCTGGCTCTACTGAAAG
Organism: Thysanoteuthis rhombus; assembly: GCA_963457665.1. Taxonomy (NCBI): domain Eukaryota; kingdom Metazoa; phylum Mollusca; class Cephalopoda; order Oegopsida; family Thysanoteuthidae; genus Thysanoteuthis; species Thysanoteuthis major. The sequence goes on from OY735199.1 coordinate 73,282,823, forward strand.
TTGTCCAACCCCGAGAGATTCTTTGCTGTATTTGTTCATGACTCCATGAAGACTTGCTGTCCGAGGTAGATGTAATGATCAACTTTTTTCGGCTGTACGTTTTCAATTTCTACTGTTGTGTCTTTGTCCCCAACATGTTTGTTGTACACGATATTTGTTTTGCTGAATTTCATATGGAGGCCAACTTTTTTTGCTTGCTTCATTTCGTTCATGTATCATTATTTGGAGATCATGAAGGTTCTTAGCTGAGAGGGCGATGTCGTCAGCAAATCCGATGTTTCTCACGTATTATCAGTTTATCCCGATTCCTTTGTGTTCCCATTCTAAATTCGGAAGATCACCCCTAGGCAGGCTGTGAAAAGTGTGAGGGAGCTGGTATCATCTTGTCTCACTCCTTTTTCTAGTTGAAAGAGATAACTGTGCTGAACAAAACCGGATGATGTATTAGTACGACACAACATAGTAGAAACATCAATAATACCCACATAGATGCGTGAATCCATTGCTACCTTACGTTTGTTCGACATTCCACTATGAAGAACTAATAGCAACGTACAACTTGCAAAGCCCCTAATCGAATCGATCATATTACTACGACTCCAACCACTCAACCAAAATAATCAGGCATAGTTATGGGTTTTTATTTAAGAACCATTAGAATAAGTAGCCCCCAATACTAAGACATGAAGGAGAAAAAAATATTGAAAAAATATTTCAGGTTTTTCCACTACACATGCTCCTTCATGCAAAACGCTAGCAAAAAAAAATACACAATTCATAAAACAAAAGTAAAACACAATAAGAAAAATACAAATGCACATGTTTGGATACAAGCATAAAAATTCAAACAACACCATCTGCCCAGGAACGTGCAAGATATATATATATATATATAGATAGATATGTGTGTATGTGTGTGTGTGTGTGTGTGTGTATGTGTGTGTGCTGGTGCATTTATATATATATAAATATGTGTATATATATATATATATATATATATGTGTGTGTGTGTGTGTGTGTGCGTGCATGGACATCAGTAAAGATGAACATATATATAAATATATATATAATTGAGTGCTCATCAATGCATGCATATTTATATGAGCAATATATATATATATATATATATATATATATATGTGTGTGCATGTATCTGTATGTGGGTGATGAGCGTGTCTGAAAATGGTTTGAGGGTTATTACCGAAGACGTCAATTGCTTGTATACTTCCTCGAGATATCTGTGCTAATTTCCATCAAATTTCCGGATTTAAAAAAAATTTTCCCGATATACGTGGCCATTACGTCATAACTTATGCATTTTCTCATTCATCATTCAACTTCTTTTGTGATAAAAGCAAAATTTCTAGAACTCATCAACCATTAGGGAATCGTGGTTGAACGCCCATCATTTACACTTGATTGAAATATCATATGAAGTGTGAGGTTAATATAGTACGCGATGCATTGACATAAAGATTGCTCCTGATTAGGTAATTCCCAACGGATTGTGGTCAATCGTTTGGGAATAGATATTCGCTTTTTTAGCAACACTATTCCTTAACCGAGATATTGGAAAGAAAACTTGCCTATTACTCATAGTTCCTCGACCATATTGTTTAAATGTTTGCAATCTCTGTCCAGATGATATCATCATCATCAAAAATCTTTTACCGTCCGTCGATTGACATTGAGCTTCACCAGGATTCGGTAGACCTCTCTATCATGGGCATCGCAAAAGCAATACTTTATAAAGTTGATTTAGTAATAATGGAAACCTACTATAACCTAGGAAATGGTCAATCATTCGCCTCCCCTCCAATTGGAATTTCAAGCATTCATCCTTGCAACAATATCACTTTTCAAAACAGTCTGCAATTTCCTCTTTCGGGGTCGCCATTAGATGTTTGGTAGCGTTCTCCCCAATCATAGCTATGTTTGGGAATATCCAAATTTTCAAAGGTAAACAGCAAAGAGCCAAATTTGAACTCTTCGGTTGGGATGGAACGATTAGCTGACAGAATATTAGGCTTGTCCCGTCATTGTAAATGTTACAGCAACACAGTACACAAGCTCACTACTGACCTTTCAGTCATGAAAAAGTTTCTGAATGCACAAGAACAGTGAGAGCCCCTCTGATCTATAGTTAAATTGAAGTCGAGCAATCGATTTTGAGTAGAACAAATGCATACGTTTCAGACACTCCTGATGTATATATAATTAAATAATTGTGTCATTCATTCATCCAATTTAGTTCCTTTCATTCCAGTCCTAAGGTAGATAACCTAAGACAATTGCATTCAAAACAGCTTGTGCAATGAAATATATATATATATATATATATATATATATATATATATATATATATATATATATATATATATATATATATATATATATATATGCTGTTCTGAGTTATTTTACTTGCTTTGAATCTTTCCATCGTTGACCTAAAGACGTGAAAAAATATTTGAATAATCTTATAAAACATAATACTCTGTATACAGTCAGCATTTGAAACATGAAGATATATGTCGTACCCAGGGAATAACTTATCATAGGGGACATGTTTGCACATAATGCGAGGTGTTTCCAGATATTTTTTCATGTAAATTTCTACAACATTTAATAATTTATTAATTTATATGAGCGTATTATTTATCTGATTTAATTGCTTTACATTGCAATCCAAAGGTAGAAAGCCTTGGACAATTGAATTTTATACAGCTCTAGGAATGAAACACTTTGGTGTTGTACTGGTTCTGAAAATAAAAGATATTGCTATTTGCCTAACTTGAACAACGTTTACGGGTTTATGTTTGTAGCTTAATCAGTAAGTCACTCATCATTGAAAACCTGTTTTACTGAAATGTAAATAAAATTAACGAAACTCAAGTCTAGATTTGAAGAATTCCGCAATGCATAATATCGATGATACATTTGCAACGGAGATATACACTCACACAGAAAAAGTTCCAGTTAATATTTTAGTAATATTACACAATACCACACTAGATATACACAAAATCAACAGGATAGCAATGGTCAGTATCCTTAACTTGAAAGCCATGATTTGTTTAGAACTGAATCATTCACAGATAATACCAACCAACAAATTGGGTGTACTCCATAAATACCCCGATGTTAAGCATCTGGTATACACAATAAAATTTTAGAAAACTTTCAACATAGGTTTCTCCAGTTTTTAAGTTTGTCTGATTGGCTATGTATTTATAGGTTGGACCAATGGATCTACAGGGCTGAATATTTAATTATTAACTAATTATCATGTCTTGAAAAAAAATTTTTTTTCCATCACTCCCGACTAAAGAGTTTTACTAAGGACTTCAATTTACAATGTATGGTATCGCTTTACAATTTTACAATTTTAATTTTACCTATTATCTATTCCCCTTCAATTTCTATTCAATCTTTGATAGGTGGAAAACGTCAATACTTTCTGGCATCCTGATACATTGCAAACCTCAGCTGTAGAATCATGAAAGAGATTTTTTTAGCAGGGCAACAATGACAAAACTTCTGCTGTTTTCAAGCGTCACAAATGACCCTTTACACTATCACAGTCAAGTATATATATTGATCTATACTTATCCATAGCATTCACTCTCTGAATGATCCGTTTTCACTCTCCAGGAAGCAAATAACTGACCTTTTCATTGTTGGAAGGAAAATGGCTTCAGCGTGATTTGGATCAATACCAAAAGTAATTATAATTGGCATAAGCGTATTAAGTCATCTTTGCATGGATACAGTAATTAGATACAGAAGTCTGAACTTAATTATAGCCTTATATCGCTTTCCAGTTGATTAATATTGTTGTTTTCTTATTTTAAACTTTCTATTCACATTGTGACTTGCATAGCCTGGAACATTTTGCAAGGATTTCTGTCCTTTTGGTAACAAGACTGTTATGGGGTCGATCTGGTTGCGGTCTTTTCATATGCTTCATTGCCTTAGTCTCGAATTTACTTACAAGATAATACATTCTGGTAATGATTTACTAATCATGGAAAAGGTGTTCTGATTTATTGGCCTCTATACGCAGGTAAATGTGATTTAAAGTCGGATTTAATGTGGTCCCCCATAGATGTTTATGCAGTTGTCCAGTTCGCTGATGCCTGTGCTGCTTGGTGTCATTTGCCCCTTATAATACAACGGGAGGGGGTTACTGCCCTAGATTTGAAATTTTCAGGATCTGAGTATATCTACTTCAATCTGGTGTCTTGTCTCATCCGAAAATAAGAATGACTAAATACCAGCCCGAGAATTGTTAGAGATAGGACACATGGAGTGTGATTTATAATTAATTATAATTAGAGTTTTGGCAAAATCTTGGGAAAGGTATTACATTTCTAAGCAAAATCTTTCATTGTGACTTCAACCGATGTACAAAATGTATTCTTAATTAAAATAGTATGCAAAAAAATGTTTCTTTATAAAGTCGTTGGTGAGCCGAGTATCCCTCATGTAGTTAGAGCTCGACTCAGGGTTTTTACCTAAGTTATGAAAATAAAATCATATATTTAGGATGTCCTAACGATCATCTACACGGAAAGTGAAATTGAAAAGCTGAGTTCACATTCTGGCTTTGGTAGTTTGTTTTCATTTTACAATTATGACCTTATGACAAATATGAATCTGTACCTGGTCAGGTCAGTAATTAATCCCTCCTGTAACTTAGTACATTCAATTTGCTGCATGTAGTTTTAAGAGTTCTTGAGGTTCGACTATTTTGAGTAAGAAAATCTCACTAGTCCTAAAAGAAAGAGTATAGTATTAATGCATCCTCCTGGTATTCACTTGTGGAGCTAAAACATGGGACATAACCAAAAGATTGACCCTCAAAATTTGAACCATACAACGTGTACATAAGAAAAGCGTGCCCAACTTCTTATGGAGAGATCATAAGAGAGCACATTATATTGAAGAAAGGACATGCGTCCGAGATATGGAAACCATTAGAAAACTCAAATATCAGACAACGCTGGGCATCACAACATCGATCATCGGGAATCATGTGCATAACTATCGCCCACAAAAAGTCTGATAAATTCAAAAAGTACTGGCTCCGCGACGCCCATAATAGATAGGTCTGGCGAATCTTGAGGAAAGTCCATGTCCAGTGAGGGATGCTAAAAGACAGATCATGATGACTTTTAGAGTAACCACAATTGATCCAAAAATGACACCAAGGACTCTTACCGTCTGTTGCATACGGGGTAATTTGATCTGATTTTCATAGCAAATATTATCAAAACATTAGATTAGTCTTTCTCCTTGAGCAAATTGCAGATTATCAGGTAATTTCGGCGGCATTTTGATAAAAATGATGCTAAAATTAGATGAATGAACAGCTCAATTTCCGAATACAATCTCTAACAACAGAGGAAAAACGTACGAACTAAAATTGACGTCGAGTCTCTTTTTTTATTGTTAGAATTCTGGATATCAATGATAGACATCTGCTGTGGGTATCAAAAAACAAAAGCAAAATAGGACGAACAGCAGATCGACTTATAATTCTACGCCGAAAAGAAGAATCGTTTGGTCGAAATTGAATGTTCCGATTGCCCTGTACGTTAAAAACAAAAGCTTTTAGAGAATAAAATGTTTACGCCCGTCTGAATATAAAGTAGATATCGACGCTCTTTTGGCGATGGTTTCTGATAAGATGTCGCCTGTTATTAACCCGCTTCTGGAGAAGATGACGGATAGAAAAGAGCGGAAATTGAATGCACGCACCATAGCGAAACACTCGGAATGACGGCATTGATTCAATTCCGGCCTACAATACTGAACGGTCGATGAGCATTATCGAAACGGCACATCATCGAGCCGACCGATTCGAAAAGTCAGCCACCCAAGCAGAAGACGATGCATTCTGGGAATGCCAACAGAAATGGTTCCGATGTTTTATGCATCGACAAAGGATGTCTTCCTTCTGATGGGATAAAATCAAAGTCTGAATCATAGATTCTCATTAAACAGGATTAAACGAGAAGGAAAATGTAAAATTTTAGAGAACAGGCAAAGCGAGGTTCGTTTAAGGAAAAAAATTCGTCGATAAAAAATGTTTCATCCTGCGTGATTTATTCCTTATCTGAGTCGATCAGAGTCCATTAAATAAAGACATTCAGAGAGGAAGAAAACTGTGGATCAAGGCCATTGAGAGACGAGCATTCTGTAAAGATCGAATTCAGCACTAGTACTTATAAAGTAAAACTTAAAATAAGACATCCATGCATACGGATGGATACGGAGGAGCTCTGCTGAGATAGACATCCTAAACGATCACAGTACGATGTGCAACTCGTAAATTCAGGGACTTCAAACAAATTAGATTCTTCTGTCTAATTACCTAACTATTCGTCTCTGAGTAAATTTCACAATTGTCTTGAAATCATCACAAAAAGAAATGAAGTCCTTAATCTTTCGAAGATTTTCCATTATTTGAGTGAGGATTTCCCGTACATTAGAGTTCCTGTAATTTCGGGTAGCCTTTCGTATTTATCTGAGTATGACATTATTTTCTCATGTGATAGTTACTGGGATGTTTCCAATAGACGTATTTTTTAAGTGCATGAAAAAAAAATGTGTCGATTCCAAAGCTTCTGCAGTTTATGTCATTACCAATTCATGTTAATATAGAGTCACCTGACATTGCTCTTAGAAATATTCTTGTATTCAAAATTTTTAATAAACTTAATAAGTAATATCAATATTATTAAATGAAATTATGATTTATAAACAGTTAACGCTCGCTAAAACGAACCTTTATCAAACTCATGGATCCACCCTAACACGAATGAAATTTGATAGATGAAGTGAACGCGTGTGCCATAAGGAACTTTCTTCTTTTTCACTGAACTAATTTTGACGAATGATGCAAAAACGTTGCCCTCAAAGTTTTGTAGTCTAGGCTTTTGCGGCCTCAAGATCAAGATAGATCAAGGTTAACGTCCAGTTTCCGATGTTAAACTTTATTATGATTGTATTTCAATTATTTTCCAAATGAATTTTGATTTATTTTGAATATTTTTTCCAGATGACAAGATAGAAATTGTCATGAATCTTATTTATCCCCGTCATTGCATACCACGTGACTCACCGTTCCTGTTCCCGATTTTAAAGCCAACCCTATTCGCATTTCACACAATGTCAAATATTTGATTTCACTAAATCATCCCATCTTATTACAACATTCATGAATATTGTGGAACTCATCTTCAACTCATTCATTAGAGAATAATTTTGTACTAAAATACATGATTGCAAATGGTGTATTATTGTAATTAAGTTATAGTGTTTCGTATATGAATTAAGGTTTTATCTAATTTAAAAGAAGAAACATTAAAGAAAACAATCAGAATACAACCACAATATGTTCTTTGTCAATGAAAAAATATCCGAATAAAATCATGTATCAATATGATCATTGATTATTGTCATTAGATACGAAAATGAATCTCAATAGTAGGAGTTTGACAAAAAATGGTAGAGAATGCCTACTCAGCCTAATGGTTAACGTGCCTCTACTCTTTGGATTAAGGGAGAAAAAAATGAAAAAGCATACTCGGTTAAATAGCTAATAGGCAAATGGTTTCAGAAGCAATCTAATAGAAATAAGCCTATACGGTGTAATGAGAAAATCAGCTAAAGACCCCAAAAGCAATGGAGGAAAGGAAAAAAAAATATTGCTCGTGGATGAATTAGATCGCAATATTTACTGATGACAAGGTGAACGCCCCAAACCACAGAACCACAAAAGCATTTTTGAAAATTGAAATTCATTTGGTATGGTGATTTTCGCCGGAAAGAAATATATATACTTATTATATAAAAATGATATTTTTCATGAGAGAACTTCAAGTTTACAACAAAGAAATAAAACACTTGTTAACTTTGAAACATGCAAAATACTACAAATTTTTAAAATGAATCATCTTTTCTTAAATCTATCTTCTCACCAAGGAAAAGATATGTGAAAATTAATTTGTAATTGTTTGTTTGGTAAAATAGAATATTTCTCAGAATATAAATTCAATGTTTACAAAATAATTACATTACACCTATTAACTTTGAAACAAACAAAATGCTATAAAGAGCACCGTTTTAAAATCAATCATACTCTCTGAAAATCCAGCAAATTGCTCAGTAATAGATATGTGAGAATTAATTTGTTATTATCTTTTTGGTGGTATAGAACATATCCTATTCTATTCTGTTCATAGTATCTGAGAAATACAATATTGTCATTTCTGTTGTTCCATGATTCGTTATCAGTTGTAATCATACAAAAATAAAGTCAGCTAGGGAGTTACAGAATAGAACTACAATAACGTTTAAAATGGAAACAGGAAGTTAAGGGTATGTTTTGAATGAAGGGCAGGTACTGCACTTTGAAATTCGTATTTACTCGCTTCCCCAACAGAGCAACCTCTTCATTCACTCTCCCACCAGAGCAAGCTGTGACACAACGTTGTTTGTAATGTTCTAATGAGTCACAGGCGCACAACTGAAGCGTGTTTTTGCGAACAGATTCTATACTTTACTTTCCAACTAAATAACGCAAATTATCATATGATTGAGCCACGAATATTCCCCTTAATGTAAGCAGCAAAATGAGGCAAGGCCAGGCAAGATTGAAAATCGAACGAGGCAAACCGAATTTTTAGGATTTTGCAAACGAAGTTCGTCAAATGTCAAATACTAACGAACTAACATTTTTTTTACCGAACGACGGAAAAGAATGAAAAATGCATACTCAGCTAAATGGTTAATCTACAACTGGTCTCGAGAGCAAGCAGAATAGAAAAGCCTTTTCAGTGAAATCGTTAATCTGCCAAAGACCTTGAAAGCAAGGAAGGAAGGATATCAGGAACTACTGGCTACAAGTTGAACGCCTCGAACCACTGAACCACGGAAACATTATTGAAAAACATCATCTATTTGTGATTATAAATGATGTATTATTCAGATGGTCTTATTTAGACGATTTTGTTCTGATGATATTCTTGGGGAAACTGTAATTTTTCCGCCAAGTGTCGAATTTTGGGATATAACGGCAATTCACTCCGTTGAATTAGTTTATTAGAGGGGATCTAAAATACACACACACACACACACACACACACACACACACACACACACACACACATACATACAAATATATCTTCAATGTACTTCAGTCTTTGACTTTCAATTCAATATATATATATATATATATATATATATATATATGTGTGTAGAGAGAGAGAGATAGAGGGAGAGCTAAAGTCGTTCTTCTGTGTTCAGTTCTACATAAAAACATGACTGATGTTTATAGCAAGCTCTGATCGCATTTCAAACCTCTTGTCTTTGTGCTTTAATAAGTATTCAGAGCGTCCAGCAGTGATTAGCACCTTATTTTGCTGATAATTACTACCATAATGAAAGCAATCCTCACAGGTTGGTCATGTGCCAGATTAAGCTAGCTGTTTAAATATGAATGCATCTGTGTATCTATATACATGTTTGTGTATGTGTGATAGATTATATAACTTATTTCAGTGATGACAAAATAACTGATTAGAAAAAAATAGGTCATACGAAAATATTGTGCACATTTTGTTTCTGATAATTTATGTATATAGATATTAAATTCATCCAGTAATCGGAAGTCATTTTTCCTAGTCATGAAGTATAAAATTTCATTCTATTCTGACATATCTGTTTTGATATTCAATAAAGCAGAACAAATTCTATGTGTGATGACACTTCGTTGCTGTCAATGCTGTGAAGATGTTTCGGTTGATAAGAAATGGATAACTATGATTGACTTTCTGACAACAGAAGTTCATAAATTCTAGAAGAGTTCATAAGAATAATAATCCCTCCTATCATTGACAGGATTGTTGATATGATGTGAAAATATTTTACGGTCTGCTTGGACAATAGAATTTTGTAATATCTATTGTATGATTTCGATATTTTAATTTTTTTTTTTTTTTTTGTAATTCTGTTCAAAATTTCAGAAATATAATTTCTGTGGATATTCCAACACCTGAAATATCCTATCTTGGCGGAAAAGATGGCTTATTCACACGAAATGAATACACACAGAATGGTTATATCTGGGCAAATTTCTATAATCAATGTTTTATTTATTTATAAATTCATCACGTACATTTGAAACAAATATCAACAACCCACAAACATGAAGGTCAGTAAAAAATTCGTGTATTCAAAATTGCTGGAAAAAAGTTTGACAGGGATAAATGATTTTTGGAGAATATACATTGATAGTTATATATCTGAAATTAGCATTATTTAAGCTTAGACAAACAGCAGAAATAATTACAGCTAAAATAAATCACGATAACAGAGCTGATCTTGAATAGAAATATTTCAAACAGGTCTTTAAAATAAGATTTGGAGTTCAGTCGATGATTTGAAACAGTCTGTTCACATCTTGAGAACCTCACTTCATGAAATTACTCGATGGAAGTCGAACACGAAACATCCAGAGAGTTGGAAGTGACATTAATGATATAACATCGTTTGATACATATCATCTAAAACTACATTAACAATGTTAGTGTGTATCTCCCTGGTTGGCCCATAATGATATAAGAGATTCACGTCTGGCTTTTAGCATTCCTGCAGAAGAGAGCGTCGGAGAAATATACTCTTTCTCTCTTCTTGCCGTTGATGCATTCAAAACAGTGTCTATCGTGATATTTGCGGCTGTCTTCGTTTTTCAATGATTATTTTACTTCTTTTGTTTACTGCCGTTTTCCTCCACCATCCAACGTTAAAAAGCGATGTTTTTGTCTTGCAGGCCATTATGTCCTTGAATGTAATCTTTCACTCAAGATAGTTTTATAATTGATGAATGGTTCGTCTAAAAATAACTCGTCGGTATTTCTTCTTTTTTTTTTCTACTTTCTCGATGCAACATTGAAGACGAATGAAATTCTTTATATTGTTTCTCTCATTTTCCACCCGATGCATCCTCCTCCTCTCTTCGTAACTTTCATGCAGCGGAAAGCAATAGTCTGAATTTCCTCCGTACGATTCATTTATGTTTTCAGAGAAAGGCCATTAGGCAAGGTACTAATTATGTAGACCATTGTATATTTTATTTGCGTTGCTTTGCTCTCAAACTGGAGAGTTATTCTACTGAGGTTGACGTCTTCTTTGATTTTCTTTTGTCTTTGTGTTCCTCTAGCAGTGTATGATTGGCAAGTCGACTGATAACTTCTTAGTTCATTCTAAGTGCTTTCGGCCACTCACAAATCTCCAACCGCTGAGAATTGGGCTGCCTGAGCAATTTGAAGGATGTTGCCATAAACTTCTAGTATTTATCCCGCCCTCTCACTCCTCTGTCCATTTTTTTCTTAGCATATCTCGCCTTCAACTTGTCTCGCTGTGTTCTCCACCGGCAGGATAACATCGTCGGCACTGTTTCCGATTGACTCCAAAAATTTCTTTTTCATTGACATTTTCGATTACTTTTTCCTTCTATGAAAGCATTGTTCCCTGGCAATTCGTTGTTATTCTCTTTGAATTCTCTCTTTGATTTTGTCTTTCAAAATACATTTTTAGTTTCCTTTCGATATTTTCATGGGATATAATTTAAAAAGATAGGATGATTTTGAAGTGATTGGATAACATTTCACTTGTAAAAGCCTGTTCAGGAAAAACAAATTATAAGTGGCATAAACCCAAGTTTAATGGAGGAACTGTTTTGATCATTAGCAGAATTTCTCGCGTTTGCAGTAGAGCAGAGGCATCCACGTATCAAAAGTCACTATAACGTTCACCATTATAAGGTGATATGTATATAAACAAAAGTTTTCTCTAATTTCTGTAGTGGGAAGTAAGAATACATTTTAGCAGATAATGTTGAAGAATAACCAGTTTGGCAATTCATTTTTTCTAAACCAAAACAGACCAGAACTCCTAATGAAGCATTATACAATCAAAACAGATACTATTAAATATTTTCTATCACAAAATTTTACAGCATTGAAATTCTGTAACTTAAGATATGAATATATAGCAGTCTTAGAAAATAAGTACATCCCAGCAAAGGAAGTTTTCTAAAATCAATATTAGCTGTGACCACTTTTATTTTCTACTACTAATTATCGTCTTGATGACATTGACTTCACTAGATTTACACTTTCACTGGATAGGTTTCCACTACAACAGTCTGCTGTCTTTGTGATAAATTATGATAACTAGAAATAAAGATACGTTTTTGGCCCCAAACTTTACTAAATTGGCCAAAAAATGGTCAAACGCAAAAATAATGATGATGAAAATTCTCAGCACATACGCAGGCCAAAGAATCTATTTAAGATACTTCAGGAACAAACCAAAATTGTCCAAAATTTAAATATGGTCAGACCAAAATTATTTTTAATTACAAGGTTTGTCACATTTTGCTGTACATTGTTCAAACTCTTCGATACGATAAAATTCAACGTTATCTTGTTATCAAATAAGTTATAGTTTCAAAAACATACGTTTCTTCCTATGACTTTTTTCATACCACACGATATCAGTGGTGAATTTTCGTATATCCAGTCTCTGTTCAAAACAGCTTGAGTTGAGTAAAGGACATTAGAGAATTTAGAATACTTAAATCATCAAAAATCAAAAATAAACTGCCTAATTAATTAGGCTTTGGCTTTTCACTGCCGATCAATACATGAATAACCCTGTAATTTTATGGATATAAGCTGATATATATATATATATATATATATATATATATATATATATATATATATATATATATATATATATATATATATATATATAAAACCTAGTGTTTCAAGGCAATTTTTTTAATATCAGAAATGTCCTTATTTTGTGCCTAATTTTCTATGAATGAATTCTAACTTACAGTTAAATATGCGTAGTTTTAAGATGTTCATGTATGGTTCTTTTCTGTCGTCAAATATTTTTGATTCGTAAAATATATATATATATGCATAACAATTTTACGAATATGAAAAATATTGTGAATGTCAGATTAACTGCATCCTACCGTATCCTCACACTGATAACGTTGTGTTGTACTGCGTATAAGTTAAATAGCTATAAAAATCCAAAGTTTAAATTATTAAAAAAATAGATTTATTCAATTGCCACTGCACAGATGGGCATATCATTGTATCTGTATAAACTATCTGTGAATAGCAGATGTTTCCTTTCTATCACAAGACTCTAACATATTTATCACTCTTAAATGTTCTAGGTTCCATGTTCCGTTATGAATAAATTGGATGTCAGCTTTGATAAAGTTTACTTACATTTCGAATTAACTTCGTAAAAAGCAGAAGATGAGATCACTTTCAAACAAAAAGAAAAAGCATGAAAAATGAAGAAAAAAGACTGGAAGGGATGAATGAATAAAAGAAAATAATGAATAGAAAGAAGGAATCGGATAAAAGAAAAATAGAACGGATTGATAAAATGCAGGAATGAAGAATGAAAAATTTTTTAAAAAAAAAAGATAAAAGTGGGAAGAGAATTGAACTGTTCAGAGAAACAGAGAACAAGAAGAGGAAAGAGAAAACTGACATTCTCAAACATTTTCTCAGTTTAACTTGTACACCGCATCCATAATATTGACAAGTGGATGCCATGGAATCATTGCTTGCAATCTCGCCTCGATGTCAGTTACAACTACAGTGAATTTAATCCTCTTCGGATTCTCAACACTTGTAGCGATGTGCTGTACTACGTTGATCTCAGCAAATACGTATAAAAACGCCAAGTTTTAAATTAGACAACAGTCGCTGAGTATAGATTAAAATTATTGACAAATATCCCAACGACTTCGGAGATAGTGACCTTCTTTCGGTGTCACACGACAATCCACACTGCGAAACATACATTCCTGTATTGTTTAATTTGTGCACAATGAGATTCTTCACCCATGCCGAAGCCCACGGATGTCGTACAGATAATAAGATTTACCTTAGTTCCTTTGATTATTTGTATTTCTTCCTTTCCTTTCAACGAGACATGCCAAGATGCAGTAATTAATGTATAACCAACGTGTTATTCATACGTCCGTTAGGCAGACACGGTGTAGGTTAGCTCTTGGCAAGTTTCACATTCTTTGCTTTCATTCTTATTGTCGCACCGATTGACTGATTGATTCAGGTTTACAATTTCCCATCGTAATATAATATACATTATATGTTTTCACTCTACTTATCACAGACCTGCACACACAAAAGAATTTATGCTGTGACGCAGAGATTATTACTAATATGTGGATAGGGAATATTATTTGCATCGCTATTTTAAAGTGCCTTTTCCTCCTACTCGTAAATCCAAATTTTAGGAGATGTTTTGGGTCCTTCTTTTCCAGTGTAACAGTGAGGTATATTCTTTAGAACAAATCTTTAGTACGAGGGTAATTTGCTTTTCTCGAAAAGCGAGATTTTGAGTCTGAGAAAACTAGCCTTCTTTGCAGTCGTCGTTGGGTAAGAGTGGTCATAATTAAATTAACTCAACAAGTAAGCTTTAGGCATATGTTGTAAACCGAAAACAGAGGGGATTGTCCATAAAAAAATCTAACAGCTATCCCAAACGTCTCCATCAAATGAGCCCTCAAGATATGTACATCTTGGTCCAAAAAAGTGTACTTCCCATAAATGTGGCATTATTCTATATTAAATTCTTTTAACACGCATGCTGCTGCAGATGGGCATGATTTTAGGGCCGAAACATGATTACCACTTACAACAATAGATATATAACAAACGTGTGTATATGCATTCATGTATTAAGTAGACCTTCGTTCGAAGATAGTGACAGTGCTCGATACAATCGATACAGCATTTACAAAATGAACAATTATTTTTGTTGTCCATTATAGATTTTACATTCTATTTCACTAAGAGAAGATTTTCCAATGAAGTAATGCAAAATGTACAAATTACCGAACAACTGGAAAAAATTTAATCATTCAAAAAAAAAAAAAAAAAAAAAAAATATATATATATATATATATATATATATATATATATATATATATATATATATATATACACATACATACGTACATATATATATATATATATATATATATATATATATATATATATATATATATATATATATATATATATATCGTTGACCAAATACGGTGGAGAGAGATTTCTTTTACAATTTCCATCCAACTTCTGTTGTTTACGTAAAAGAAGACTTGTATGTAGATTCAATGAATAAAAGTTTCATCCAAACAGAAAACAGGGATACAATTTCATCTTTTTTTTAGGCGGGGGGTTGATTGCTATGCAATGGATGATGTCTGTGTGCTACAATATTATTTGCAATGTCAGGTTTATAGAGAACTCTTTTCAGAGCATTATTTGACGAACCTCCGGTAGTCCGCAGATCTCAGTTTCGAGGAAGCTGCTGTGTAATATATGTATATTGTTCTACGAGTATCCGACTTAAACTAGTACAAATATTAGTCCGAAATATTTGTGTTCATAAGTATGGGCAAACATGGCATTTCCACAAAGTTGCCATTTTCTCTTGTCGAAGTTCTATACAGAGGTCTATAGATGCTACTGATCTAAACTTGATCATCAAAATACAAGCATAAAATAGCCCCAAAAAAGTCGTTGAATAAGTACAAATATCTCTTAATATTGTACATTCTCAGTCGTCTGATGCTCTGATTACCTCTAGATACTTTCATGTTTATTGCAATAATCAGGCTCAGATCATAACCCTTTATTCGTTTCTTTTTAACGACACTGGACAATGTAAGGTGATTATTACCAGATTTCTGTCGTCAGTACTGGTGATTTATTAATATCAAGCCAGGAATATAATAATATAGATTATTTTTTCAATCAAGTCTATTAGAACAAGAAAAAAACAACATCTAGTAGTTTATACTGGCAAAACGACTGACATATTTCTTTTCAAAAGATCCGATGGTTCAAATTTTCAACCAAACGTTGCACTGCACAATTTTTAAACTGTCAATCTAGCTTTATTCCGAAATGATATATTGATGCAATTCTTTTCCTGAGAACTGCAAAGATGTAGACTGCCATTAACGTGAACTTCTTCGTACACTTTCTGACAGATTTACCTCCGAGCGCTTCTGAAGCTGTAGACAGTTTGTCAATGAAAAAAGGAATTTTTCCAGTTATATTCAGTGATCAGGAAAACTCCACTTGTTAAGAAGATCAGTTCCGGATTTTTTTACCGATATTTTCTCTCTACCTAAGGAAAATAACTTGTATGAAGCATTTTTTTTTCTATTTTGTTAGCGAATCAGCATCTATATTAGATACAGGGTAGGAAGTATCATTTTTTCATAAATGCTAAAATATACGAAAAACAATTTTTGGTTATTTTTTTTACAACTCTTCTTACTCTGGAAGAATCATGGCGTGTACAGTTTATATCTAAGAATGCAATCAATATCATTTAAAGAGTTAAATACACTGTAAAATTCTTACAAAATAAACGTATCTAACGTAATTGCTTCATACTTTATAATCCTTTCCTTGGGCTAGTCATCAGAAAACTTCAAGATCACCCACCTCTGTTCTCATCACAGTTACACTACCATAATAAACAGATATTCCTTCTCAAATAAGAGCTTTTATCCAATGATATAAACAATTCAGAAATATTTTATTATACGAATTGAAGTTTTAGGAACAGAACAGTAACTGACATTAAAGCTTAAACCATTTCTTGTATTAAATTCATCAGAATGCTTTTTTTGTTTGCTATTTTCTACCACAGTCCAAAAGTTGAGAGTTCTATTAAAAATATTTTTAATAAGCTGAAACGGCGATAAACATTGATTTATGTGGGAAATATTCTGAGCGTCCGTATATCCAAGGAATGGTAATGGTACTATGTTAGGCTTATTCGTCAAATATTAGTGTGGTGAAAGTCTGGGTGAGGGTAAAATAAATAAGAAAGTATGCGTTATTCTCGCTTTTTGCTGATTTTCGTTAAAGAAAAAAGCGTTGTGAATGATTTTTGGAAAACGAGTGCACCTGTTGCAGAACAATCTGAAGGTGGCAACTTACACTTTTGGATTCACCAATAATAACGTGTTTCATTGCTTACAGCTGCGTAAATAAAGAGCATTATCAGTTATTTCTTTTCCCCCATCACAGGTAACACTATTTTCGAATCCCAAGCCTTGCAGTGATCCTAACAAAAGAGAAATTATTACATAATTTTCCAACTTGAACTTCAACAAATCATAAAATTTTACCAGGAAGAAAAAAAGAACGGTTATACAAGTTCCATGACAGCTTGAATGGAAAGGTGAGTTAAACACATGAGTAAAAAATTTCCATTTTCTAATCTCATTCAATTCAAAAATTCAAAAAATGTTATGTCAATAAATTTGAAATCTGATTTGATATTTCATTTTTGACGAATCAGATTTTTTTGTGTTGGTTTGGTGAAAAATGTGATGATCTAAATATATGTGGATGCTCAAAAGAACAACATTTGTTGAAACATTAAGTCCCAATACCGTTTGGGAAAACTTGCCACATAACTTGCATTTATATAAACAAATATCCACAAATTATAAAAACCAATCAAAAGATGGTGAATACTGATTTGCTGATATTTATTCTTCTTATAACAATGGGGAACAGTTGAAATTAATGATAGTTAACTATGACAAACAACTCAGTTGCACTGATATGGAATGTAATTACCATAAATTACTCACATTGTTTTTATTTCTGTATACAGTAACGTTTTTTGTATAAAGGGCATCATTTAATATTTACAGATGGTTTCATTTTTCATGAAGAAATAAACAAAAATAAAACGATCTTTATTCAAAGCATTCTCTGCATGAAAGATGGAAAAAATCTTCTATTATTTCTTTTAATCATAAACAGTAACAAGGATCGATTATCTATACCTTTTTACTGTTTTTTCTGCAAACTGCGAAGGATTGTACGAATATTCTACAATCTCTCGGACAGAGAGATTGCTGCTGAAATATGAGTTCATGAAGATATTTGTACCGTGTTGCGATGCTGATATTCATTTATGTAGAATCTACACGTATGCAAGTGCGACCAGGTGAGATTAAGAGAGGCTACAAAGAACAAGTGAAGGAAACGGGGAGGGTTACAGGGGAATAGGTGGAAAGCCACGAGCTTCAGGGCACCGGATTCAAACTACTTAGTTTAGCATTGCCAGCTTTTCTCTAGTCTGGACAGCCATTGCCAATCAATCAGTTCTTACTTTTATGGATAGAAGACTGACTGGCCAATCTTTCCTGTATATTATAACAGAAACTCATATTCTTATAAATTGCTCTAATGTACGTCTGGGTATTCTGACAGTTGAACATAATTCTAATTTGATTATACACGGTCGTTTTTAGCTTTGCATGCCTATCACATATCGCCGTGAGCCATTGATTTCCAAAATGCTTACAGCGGCTCCTTGGGGCGCTGCAGTTAGCTCCCAGGGGCGCCGTGGGATATTCGGAAAATTCTAATCATTCCAAGCAAGCATAATTCAATGCGCTGGTTCACAGTAACAATGACAGACAGCGACATCTAACCGGCCAATCATCCTGTCCATCTATCGACCGAGTGCCATCTAGTCTTGAACTTCACCTTTTGAACACTAAATGACCCTCGGTCGGTAGACAACGTTTAGACTTTGGATTGTACTAGAACTGTGTGGAACAATTATGGCAGGCCGTTGTTGCATATAAATAACTGCAGATTCTCTGCGGCTTCATTCAAGATTGAATCAACTGAATTTGTAATCAACCCACTGAGTTTGATCATTGCTTAAATAAAAATGAGTCTCATTAATACAACTAAGTTAATTATATGGATGAAAAAATATTTAAATCAAATAGTTTGAAACTCAATTTGAAATTACCTCTCGTTATCAAACTGACAATGTGTCTCTTGGTGTAGACACGGGGAAAAGAATGTACAATTAAAGAAGATAGAGCTGCTGCAGGAATCGAACCTATGATCGATAAGGTGGCCTCTTTGACGCAGATTTGCGCTTCCCATTGAGTTAAACAGTCCGTTCAAGACCCAAATTTGTTTTATACCTACGTCTTCATCTTGTTTAGTTATCAAGATATGGATATATAATAAAAATAATTATGAATACGTTATATTGTTTGAAACATCATTCAAAATAACCTCCCGGTGTATATATATATATGTATACCTATGAGTATACTCTGATGTAATATATGTAAGCATGTGTACGAAATGCTAATGCTTGATAAAAATCATTATCAACTTCAGCAGCAGCAACATCCGTCGTGGAACATTCCCCAAGATTTGTCAGATCTCTTTATCATCGGCAACATAGAGCTAATACTTTCTAAACATATCTAGCTCGTCTTACCGTCTTTCATTCTGCTGGCCAAAATTTTGCAAGTGATCTTTGGAATCCAGCAGTTGTCTGCCATTCTTTCAATCTGATCACACCATTTACAATTGGGTTTTCTAATAAATTCTATGATTTTTCTGACCCCTCTTTTCCACCTGATACATTGCGTTGTTTCGGGATATTTATGTGTAAGGTCGAGTATGATCCTTTCATGTTTACGCTGCATTATTCTTAGTTTGAGTGTCTTGGTTAGGTTCCATGTTTCAGCTTCATAGGTAACTATCATACTCTTCTTTTCAGAACTAATGGGATTTTCTTGATCTTGAAGTTTGAGCTTGTACTTCCATCCTGTATTCTTCACTTGATTTCTTCCTCTTTCGAGGATTTCATAGATATCTTCTCTCCTCAGTAGGTATGATCATCTACTTATTCCAGCTCTGTGTTCTTGATTTTGATCATTGCACGTCCGTTTATTTCAATATGTTTGTTGTAAATGAATAAAGATATGAGATGCATTCACGGCACAATGTTTTGTACTTCAATGTACTTCTTGATTGGGTAAAAGAAGTACGGTAAAAAACGATATAGATTTGTTTTGTGGACACAGCACATATTTTTCATTCATTTGATTATATAGCTCTATTTTTTGGTTAATATCAAGCATTATTAATTTTAAGACGGCAAATCTCTCATGTATATATATATATATATATATATATATATATATATATATATGAAGAGAGAGAGAGAGAGAGCGACGGAGAGTGAAATCTCAGACCTTTGCAGTGACTCAGAGTTTCATGGTAGTGAGTGCCATCGTCTGACAAGTCTGATGATTGAGCCCACTGGTATGAAAATCGTAGTCTTCACGAAGCAGTGAAATTCTTATGTACACTTATGTACATATGCTTAATCCTGGTTATTGAACACTCTTCGTTCATAGATAACTCAACCCTCAACATATATATATATATATATATATATATATATATATATATATATATATATGTTAACAGGATAATGTTGTCACTTTTGTAGCCACAGTAATGTAAGAAAATCATGTAAATAAATTCTGCTAAAACAAGCTATTCTCTGATTATCTTACGTTTGTACGATATCGAAGAACGACTTATTTTCCTAATCTCTGACTAGAATTCCTAGAAAGCAAACTGATTCATATTTTAAAAATGTTATTCGTATCTGTGAATAGATTTTGTTAAAGCAAGAAAAGTATTCTGAGTAAGATAACAGATTCATTCAAAGAAGATTACTGGATATATAATTTACTTTAGATAGGTCAGTGAAAGCATCAACAATACAACAGAGATAAGACTTAATAATCCATTGGAAACCCTGTTGAGTAATTTCAAATCTTCTTTCCGTTCTCTGAATATTAAAGATTATTTTAAATTCAGTGTAAAATCAACACAACCTGGTTTATACTTTTGATTCATTAGTTAATGTGGAATAATATAAGATATAAGATATTTTTTCGTTGAAAATAGTTTTTCAAACCATTAAAATATCACGTATGACTGACTAATCGATTTCCAAATCCGGTGATATCTGCATTTAGATTTCTGCTTTGCTAATGTGTTATGATTCATGGCGCGAATCATCTGTGTTAGAAATTTTAAGATAAACTTCTCTGATGTGGAATTCGGATGCAAACTTATTAGAATTACCAAATAATCTGCCAACAGCCAACTCTACAGATATGTACATATACATTAATAATTGCCATTCTTGGCTTAGTTCGGAACAAGGTTGAATGAAAAGAAACAGAATAGGAGTAATGCTTTGCAACAATCTTCAAAATGATGGAGGAGTGTTTTTCTTTATAATTAGTATTCAAAATATTGTATTTTGTCTGGGTCCGAACAGTAATCTCTGACAGTCGTCACAAACATGCCGCAAGTTCAGCAACGGGGTTGTTCTATATCAATATAACTGCATGTCATTCATTGAGAATACATGATTCATCGTAACTCATTCACCATAGATAATTGGCCCCACAGTGCAAATGTTACTTAATGAAGGGGGAAGAGAATGGGGAAAGGAGGATATGTCCTTACCATGAAAATCGAAATTGTAGCATGAATGGATTACGAAGGAAACTAGTTAAGTGTTGAGACCAATTCCGCTTTCAGCCCTTTCGGCTTCATACCGTATTTGTATTCATTTGAAAATAATAATTAATTCTATATGCATACAGATAGTAATAAACGTAAAGGTGTATGATCTTATACATCAGATTTTACAATAAAATGAAAAAGTTGATGAAAATGTATATATTTCACGCTTTATTCTATCAAAATACGATTGAGAAAAGACAATGTATTCTAAAAGATACACCTTTCCAGTGACATATAGTATTAGCCACCCGCCATTGAAATGGATCCAAACTCTTCACCAGATCATCCAATTTTTTTATGATCTTCCTTGAGATGATCATCTTTGCTCTAGAGTGGAAAAATGAAGGAATTAGACTAGACAGCGAATACCTAAGTAACCCCAGATTTACTGACGACGTCGACTTTTTTCTGGGAAGTTTCAAGACCTCCAACTTATGCTAGACAAACTAAACTAAGAGAGCTAGAAAGTTTGTCTTCGCATGAACTTCAGCAAAACTAATATCATGTACAACAAACAGATTGAGGACGAAGACAACAATCAAAATCGAAAACTCAGAGCTGAAGGAAATAGATCACTGCATCTACCTAGGATAACAAATCTCCGTGAAACCATGAAATCTTGGGAAAAAAAAAGAAATCAAGTGAAAAATCACTCAGAGTTGGCAGGCTTTCAGTAGAACAAGCTCAACCTTCAAAAGCAAAAAAAAATTGTAAGTACTAAACCGAGGGGTACGTAACCAAATCATCCCTTCGGTAGTCTCCTATGAATCTGAAACATGGAACTTAATCAAAAGATTTATCCACTATCCGAGAACCATGCAACTTACACAGAAGAGGATCACGTCTCACGTCACACGGAGAGATCACAGGACGGTATAGTATATAAATAAAGAATTTTTAAAAAAGCAGACACATCATTGAATGCAATATGAAATTCAATTGACAATTGGTTGGTTACGTTGCAAGTCTGACAGACAATCACTGACATTATCCCCAGGGATCATATGCAAAACTGGAGCTGGCAAAGCATGACGAGTCAAGGTTTTGCAACGCTCAACGACAGGTGCTAAAAGGATGATGCTGATGATGATGATGATTATTATTATTATTATTATTATTATTATTATTATTATTATTATTATTATTATTATTATTATTTGGAATCTCACACCAGTTGCCTGGTGGTAACCGCTGGAGTTTGAGTGACAGCAAGTCTCCTCAAGTCTCCATAGGTCGCAGTAATACTGCGATTTACAGTATCACACCGGTTGCCCAGTGGTTATCGCTGAAGGCTGAGTGACAATAAGTCTCTTCAGTATTATTATCATTAATCGATTGCTTTTTTTCGTATTTTTTAGGATAATCCCTTTTCAGAAAAAAAGCTTCTGGTCTCCTAAGACTAATTGTTTTCAGCAGAGCCAGGTGCCTCTTTGGCGTTCTAGGCAAAGTTCAAGAGGACTGCGAACCGAAAAAATAATGGATTTCTCTCTTGCTGTGCGCGTGGTATCTCTGTCAAAAAGTTAAACTCTGAACCTAAAATGTACTTTCAGTGGGGTTGTGGTCTCAAAACGTGAACAATAACTGCAGTAAGATTTTTTCAAAAAGATACATATCCTCGGTACAATATATATGCTATTAAAATATGGTGGCATCACACAATGACGACAATAAACAACATTCATAATGAACTTTGTTCCCGTCAATTGAAACAAAAATAGAATAAAATTAAAATTTACTAAGTAAACAATAAGAATACAACCATGATAACGTTTAAAATCGAAAACTGAAAGTTAATGCTATGTTTTGTTGGCACAAGAGGAACTGATGCTACGCTTTGATCTTTATCTAAAGTCTGAACCAATCCGGTAGGATAATTCCAATGGCATTATGGTCAATGAATTAACTGGTAAATTCGAAATCAGTTTGGATGGATCATCAGATTTGTTTCAGCCCTAAATTGCTACATCGTGGTTCGTTAGAGGGAAGGTTAACAGTTAAATTTGTCCACGACAATCGCTATTTTATACCTACTCTATGCATCATTGAATACACAATCGACGTTGCATTTTGATAAGTGCCTATATCAGGCATTCGAAAATCATATTAATTTCTTGTCGATATTTTCGAAACGATTTGGATGTGGGATAATGCTTATTAGTTCGGAATCGGCAGGCTGAGTTCGAATCCCAGCTGAGGATTTATCTTCCTCCGGACAAATGCTTAGGACGATAAACAATCAGGCATAATTTGTTTCCTCTTTCTTCCATCATTTCAACTAAATGGTTTATTAATTGCATACTACGACCGTTAATCAAAAAATGAATGCCATTGCATAAACAGACCATGTTCACATATCCAAGAAACTTACCAAGTCAGTTTAAAAATCACATGTCAGTCTCATCGTTAGTAGAGATATAATCTAATCTTTAAATTACTAAGTACATATAAATTACATTGAAAACTATATACATATATATATATATATATATATATATATATATATATATAGATAGATAGATAGATAGATAGATAGATAGATAGAGAAAGAGAGAGGGGTCGGAGAAGAGAGAGGAGAATTCATATTTGGATACGTGATATATCCACATTCACAAGTATTTATTGAATAAATATGACATTGAATTTCTTTCCAATATTTATTATTGCAAGAATGTCTTTATATATGCACACTAGTGAATGCATTGGTAATATAAATGCAAACCAGTCGTCAGGTTAGCGATTGGTTATATTTTGTTGTTTACAATGTTTACGACGATTGTTAACATGTGCTGAAAATACATAAAAACTCACGTCGAAGTACGATTTACAGTAATCTTTTTGTGTTGATATTTGAATTCGATTGACCTCGTGTTTAGTGGAGACCTTGGGCTTTGTTTGATAATTTGATACACGTGTTCATTGCAGTTTTTTTTAAATATTATTCTGACCCCATTAACCCTGAATTCGCTTTAATATGCGTAATATCCTTTTTCAAATAAAGAAGTATTTAAAAAATGACAGTACTTAAAGAAGACATTGATTTATTGCTTCTTATAAAATTAGTGAATATGAAAATATTTTGCTTGAGTTGCTGAATATATTTTTTCTAAATTTATTTGTTTTCAAAAACAAGATTATTGAAAGTTTTTTCCTTCATCCGACTTCACATTAAACGGTACAGTTTTATCTGTCAACTGTCGTGCCATCTTTGGCATTTATCTAAAATTTTATAATCAGGAAGTTAAAAGAATAAAATCAACAAAACCTCCAACCGTACGGCGTGTTGTGCTATGTTTTGTACAATCGGCACGCAGTACCTTGACCCTTTTTAATCAGAACGTGCCATTTTGAAGAAACTTATTTTAGATAATATTTCCTCAACACGGTCTGTTTTTTCCGCAGTTCATTGCGATCAACAACTTTGTTTGGTTCTCTATTTATTTTTATAGTAACAAAGTTGACTGAATTTGTACCGACATTGCTATATCATCCTAACCTTGCCGAGGTTAATTCTAAAAAGAATGAATATCTCGAAAAATAGATGTATTATTGATTAGATTTAAACGAAGCTTTCACAAATACTGCTTATTATCTATTGAAAAATTGTCAATAATCCACATCGCCGGCCTGCAGATATTTCACACTTCGTATGAAAATTACGGATTTTGCGTTTGAGAACTTAGTTCATTCTCGTCATCATTTCATGGATTCTCTTTTCTACCCCCTCGGTTGTTTTTGGATTGGAAAGATTCTAAAAAATCTCTCTTTTCATCAGTGCATAGGTGTTTTCTCCAGATTGGTATAGCATGAAATCCGTTTGATCATCTTTTTTTTGTTTTCAAAACAATTTGCTTGAATTCCAAGTAAGCAAAAAATTTCTTGTCAAATTGTTTTGCCTAACTACAGCACACAACTGTCTGCTATTCCGTTTTGCTGAAGGCAAGGTAGTAAATACTTTTGCAAACATTGCAATTTCCACAATTTATAGTTAGTGGTGTGTTCATGGTGCCTTGTAAAATATGGTGATATGTCGAGATATGACACATGATAATCCGATTCTGAATGGCCATTTCTCAATCATGTCGCATTCAGAGCTATTTCAGGATCTGTAGAATAGAAACCATGTCCAGAAAATATCCTGTACTCATTCTTTGCTATGTACGATTCGTTATCCTTTGCTCTCAAAATCCTGGCAGATGAGCAAGTAAAATGGAGTCTGTACACGCGCCCACAAGTCAATTTATCTCATCAATATTTGATGCTTTAATACTTTACTGGTAGAATAACGGTTTTGTGATTCACATAATCTTCTGCAAGTTGTTGGGCAGATATATACGGTATGGCTCCCATTTTTTCTTTTAGAGTTCTTCAATCACGTCTTTAGTGGCTAAGGTGACCATCAGTATCATGCCTATATTTCTTAAATATTTTGCAAGTTGAGATAATGTACTTTCGTAGAAGCCAACGAAGCTCCGACAAAGCAATACTAGGCTGTTTATTATCCGTCAAAACATTTCCAGATACGTCACTTTCAAATTGACGAGAGAAGAAATTGCTGTAATGTGAACACTTTGTGTAATAAAGACATGATATAACAATAATGAAAGCGTAAATATCCTTTTAAAAAAACTACAGTGATATTGATGTCATTATCTTTCTAATAAATGATTTTGGGAAATGATTGCACGATCAGTTCCCAGTACAATAGTTTCTATCATTTCTATTCAATCAATGTTTCGAAGGAAACGGTAGGAATTAAGCAATAGGATTTGGAAGATATTATAAAACGTAATATTCCATGCGTCCAAGCTTAGACACAGTCAGATGAAAGGTGTGGGATTTAGAAATATCATAGAGCATTCCATGTGATATCCATTTTCTTAACCCCTGAGCTTTTCTATCCAAACTCACGATTCTTCACTTTACAGCATATGCACCAACCATACGGCTGTGGTTGATACCTACGATGGATCTCATAATAGCAAATGAATTTTATTGTTTGTTTGAGTTGAATTTGTTTTTAGATGACATTGTTTGTGTGGAGAAACATACGACTATCCCAGAATTCAGAGCAACTTCCCGAAGGACTCAGACGTTGCTTTTTGAATTTCACCGAGAATAGAAAGGGAAGTTCAATCAACAATTGATCTTCTAATGATCAACTCAGTTAATGATAGCAATTTATAAAGTGATTAAAAATAATAAAAGCCTGGTTTGGTTCACGTGGAAAAGAAGCCTATTGCATTGCAAGAGGAGGCTTACCCAGGGAACAATACTCACATTCATCTATACGTGTAGATTAAAAAAATCCAAACATGCATTCTAAGAATATTCCATGTATGTATGAATGTATGTATGTATATATATATATATATATATATATATATATATATATATATATATACACACACTCATATATATCTATATATATGTATACACACACACACACACACACACACACACACACACACATATATATATATACATTTATATATATACGTTGCTGTCTAGATTTTTGGCAAAAAGCCTCAGTATAGCTATAAAAACGATTGAAGCCAGTCATTATTGCCAAAGGTTGCGTGCAAGCAAATTTAAAGGAAAGATGCCAATATCACTGTCCTGATATATTTTCGTTTAATTCTTGGACATTTCTACATGTAATTTAGAAAATAAAGAACCACTTTAAGCATCCAACTGAATCATCGTGTTAATGCAAATTTGGTGGATTTCCGTTTACTTCTGAAGATGATATACAGGGTGTACAAAAAATTCAAGGGTACCGATAATCCCAGGTGGCGCTGTATGTATCTATTACTACTGTTTGAATTTCTGAAAACCAACTGATTTAGTCATATCATACATTGATATTCAACCCAACGGAGCCAATTCATTACTGAAAGCAAAACTTGCATAGATATACAGGAAAGACCAGACAAACGCATTCTTGGTATATGTACAATATATACTTACATATAAAAGTACATACTTGCATATTATCTCTCTCAATATATATATATATATATATACATATATATATATATATATATATATATATATATATATATATATATATATATATATATATATATATATATATATATCCCTTGATCATTGTGAAAAAGAACGCTGATATACAGGTTTGTCCTGGTTTCCAGAAGTGGACTACTCCGTAAACCAAAATAGTATAAAGCAGAGAAGCTTTAAGCATTTATCTGTACGTATAAATCTCTTAGCATTCTTAGAACCCACAAAATTGCAAGATATCTTAGGCTGTGTCATTGGACGTTGTTGTTTTTGGAGCTACAGGAGACTGGACTGTAGAAGGAAGATAGAGGAAGACGGTGTTTGCTGCCTCAACAAGGACTCGTAGCCAAAAAAAAAAAAAAAAAAAGGGAACCTGAATTCGCTTTTCACTTTTTTCTGATGAGTGAAGCCAACCTACAATTAATCCAATTTGGTGTCTTTTCAGAAAAAAAAAAAATTAAAACGTGTTAGTTATTAGGTTAATGAAAGAATAATAGCATTAACGTTTTTTTAAACTAATGTTGCTGTTTTTTTTAAATAAACTTTTTTTCAGCTTTGTTCATAGATTAAACCATTCTGAAGCAGGGATTCCACTTTTTTGCAAAGGTCATTGGATAACAATTCTTGCATGCCCAGTGTGGCACGACCTAACTCACCCAAGGGTGACCCAGAACTGTGCAAGGTAGCAGCGTTCAATTCTCTGGGTTATTGTTCACGTACCAACTTACCAGGTTTACATACCCACAATATTTACTTCTTATGTTATAATGTTACATACACACATACATACACATACCAAACGATATACAGGTATTCTGCTTACACCCATTCATAAGCATACTCAAACCCCTGCATATTTACTAACAAACAATTTCCTGAAAAAAAATTGTATGAATGAAATACTGTACGGAGATATGCACGCACACACACACACACACACACACA
>OY735199.1:73311530-73331530 GCA_963457665.1 Thysanoteuthis rhombus
AGATACAATACTCGTTTTTGGTCCAATTTTACTCAGATCAACGCCGAGTAAATTCTAAAAATATTATGTTCTTGTCTTCATAAATAATTTAGCATTGGATTACGCTTATGAGGGAATACCAAAGATCACTGACCGTTCAGATACGTGCAGGTAATTGTACATCTCTCTCTCACACACATACACACGTATATATTTTTTCTAACGTGGAATGGAGCACTCCAGTGAATGGGGAATATATGCAAAATAAATATATCGCTTATATTCAACATTACTGACCGTCCGGTTCCGAGGAGCAGCGGTAGGAAGCAAAGGTTTCAATCCTGCCTCGTGGTACTGGATGGGATAATGGATAGTCTATAGCCACACTGAAGAGTTGTAATACGACGGAACAGCTGTCTGCGGATGATACAATAATAACGTTCCCCTATATACTTAGACATAATTGATATTTGTTCATGTGGAGTACATGCCTGGCTTTGCCTAATCAATTTATCAATGGAATCGTTATGTATGATATGGTTGGACTATTTCCCCCGTCTATGTGTTCGATCATATCATACGTAATGATTAATTGACCCCGTCAAATCAAATTCAGACAAGAATTATTGATAGAATGCGGGGGTTTCTCTTGATTCAGCAAAATGAGATGCTGAACAACTTCAGTAAAAGGCATCCATTAATTATTTGAATAATATTCGTGATCCATACTTCGTTAATGTAACTTGTTAATTACCACGCATACAATTCGATGATAAAGAAGCTCGTCCCGTGTGTATATGTAACTGCCAGGTGTTCAATTGTCATGCGTGCCATATCATCGTAACCTTGTGCCAGATTATTCCACCTGTAGTGAACAATCATTATCGAAATCGGCAGAATGAGGTGTGTTTGCAATAGTCTCTCCCTTCCACATTGATTAGATGCCTAAAGTAAATGCTAAAACAGGTCGCTTTCTATTCCTTTCACCCTATGAAATGCCTTCCTTCCGCAAGAAAAGAATTCACACACACACACACATCTATATATATATATATATATATATATATATATATATATATATATATATATATATATATATATACGTATATATATATATCTCTAAAGTACACATTATATATATATATATATATATATATATGATTGTAAAGTTCTAAAATACATCTCTGAGTTCATACTACAAAATAGACTTGTTCACTCGACTTTGATTCTCCTGCACGATAGCAATTAATCAAGGGTGCTTATTTGATGAGTATGTTTGATGTTACACATCCTGTTACATTGCCGGCCAATCGACACGTAAGACCTCATCCGAAGCTCAGTTCAATTGTTTTCTTAAAGTTTACAGTTGTTTTGATATAAGTTTGCATTTGTCCATTGATTTCCCAGTATGATAAATTAAGTGAAGGTAAGGGACTAAACTGAGTTTCAATTTTAATTGAATGACTTTTCAGCTCTTCTTTTTCTTTTTTGTTCTTCTTCTTCTTCTTCTTCTTCTTCTTCTTCTTCTTCTTCTTCTTCTTCTTCTTCTTCTTCTTCTTCTTCTCCTTCTTCTTCTTCTTCTCCTTCTTCTTCTTCTTCTCCTTCTTCTTCTTCTTCTTCTTCTTCTTCTTCTTCTTCTTCTTCTTCTTCTTCTTCTTCTTCTTCTTCTTCTAGCTTTTAGGGATCAACCTCAGCGCCCCGATTATAACAGTCACAACTTTCGCTCTCGCCGCTGAGCTTCAACACGTTCTTGAAATTTCTATTTTTAATGTCGCATACCTTTCCGTCGCCTTTACATTCTTGTCTGCAATGTTTTGGTCTGTAAGTATTGCAATATCAATTATGAGACACTGTTTCTTTTTAGTACCATGTATGATAAAGTCCAATTACCCTATCTGTCTGTATATCAAAGTCTCACAGAATCTTTGGTTCACCAGTTACAAACACATACTCCAGAATACGACTGTACCATTCATTTGAAGTGTTTTGGCCATATTTCTTACAGAGTGCACAGTGCATTTTGAGAGACATTTTATCATGTCTTCTTTCTTTGCCAACACTTTACAAGCTGTGATCAATATTTTCCACTCGATCGTTGCACAAGCGGAATTTAGTATTTAGTGCTTGGTCTAAAGCAGCTACAAATAAACTCTCCGTTTTCTCTTTTCAAATATCCACTAAGGCGCCACTCCCACAACGATTCATCCTCTTTCACTTCTTCGGTATCACCGTGACACTGTCCATACGATTGTATTTCTTCCAGAGCTTCTTTTCTCTCACAAGCTAATCTCTTATGGTATACATTCTTCGCTTCATGTTCATCATCAGTAATTCTTGATTATTATTAATTCGATTTTATTAAACGACCGTAGCCACCAAAGATAGCCTTTTTATGTACGTACATGTGTTTTTGTATGTTTATTCGTTTGCTTGCTTGTCTATTCTGAAACCACTCATCATTCTGTTTTAAATGTTGATTTGGAAATTGTAATTAGTATTCCACGTCTTCCAATGTTCCTGGCCTTTACTTTTTGGTCCAATGATTTGAAAATTGGCATCAGTACTCAACTCAACGTTTTTTAGTGGTTATTTTTTTTTTACTTTTGAAAAGCTTTTTCAATTCATTTCTTGAGCCACACTACGATGGGTTGAATGGTAACATCTGGATTCTTCAGAATCTAGATATTTCTACATGTTTTTTTACTCTTTTTCAGTTTTTTCAGTGGGGAAAGTCAGTTGTTCTGACCATATTTGTTCTTCAATGGAAGTTTCTTCATGAATTCAGATTTGACACTACGATGGTTCAATGATTTATTGTGATGGGGAAATCCTATTATTATTATTATTATTATTATTGTTGTCGTTGTTGTTGTTGTTACTGCTGTTATAGTTGTTGTTATTATCATCATTATCATTATCATCATTATCACAATTATTAGTAGTCGTAGTAGTAGTAGTAGCGGTAGAGGTATATACCTCAGAGTTCCTCGAAGTTCATAATCCTATCAAGTTCGAAATCGTATATCTACAGTCCCTTTCATATACTGAGTAGACTTGACACTGTTACCCGAAACAAAAATCGATAAATTAAACTTTCAACACTTTACATCAGGTCAATTGTCAACACGTTTGATGCTGACGGAAATATTCAATGATTCAAATTCCGTTGAATTTACCCAACTCAAAACCCCTGCTGAACTCGTGGACAGTGTTTGCAAATTACCAGTATTGAAAATAACAAACAGTTAATCATTTATTTCTGACAAATAAGGAAATTATTCAAATCTTTCACTTGGGCTTGAAGTTTTCTGACACACTATTTAATTATGTACAGACTTCCCTCAAGTCATGAACAACGGATCGTCGAAAATTGTCTGTTAACCCTCTTTCACTCACTCCCTACACACAATTTATATATATATATATATATATATATATATATATATATATATTCCTCTTCAATTAGATCCAATTTATGAAATTTCGGCTCATTGCAATTTGTCTTTAAAAAAAGAAGTTTGTTTTAGGATCCAATCATAAAATAATTTAGATAAAGCTTGCCAGGCTGAGTTCAACAATCTTCAGAGATTGTACCTGTGACTTGTTACACATGGCAAAATTGAGTCTCATGGGATATTGGACTCGCTTGAATTTAAAGGTTAAGTCTATTGGAATAATGGGAATCCTTGGGAAAATGTATCATTCCTCTTTATTTACCCCGGTTAGGACAGTGTGCAAGAAGCTGCCTGACAGCTAAGAGAGTTCTATTGAACTAGATTATTTTGAAACACGAAGGGTGTCTCAACTTACAGTTGAATCCACTAGTTGAAACAACGAGCTTTTGGGGGGGAGGACATATTTTTTAATATATATGCGTACGTGCGTTCTATTGCTGCAACTCTGTAAAACACAACTGCTTTTTATGTGATAGCGTAGGTGTGCCTTGGAAAAAACGCCTAAAATGCCAGAAATTTCATAAGAATTTCATCGTGAGAAAACTCAAACATAAGAAATAATCGTTTCCAATGATAACAACCAAAGTTTGCTTAGAGAATAACACCTGGTTACCTCGAATGACCATCAATCTTGACCTATGTGAGAAATCGTTTTTTTTTTTTTTTCCAAACTTTTCATGCCTAATTTTAGATGAATGGACCTTGTAGTTTCAACTTTAAAAAGACTCCATTCTGTTACATCATCAGATTACTACACTGAGGGGCTTGCAGACCTCTATATTCAGCGAACCTCTGCTTTGTCAGAGTATGTGATACTTACTTGAAGTTGCTGTTAACTGTACTCTCCAGAGGATATGTGCTTAAAATTACAGACAGTCGTACTGTTTTGATTCCCCTCCAAAGGAACGGTAGACCTCTATAGCCAGCTTGGCATCTATCAAATATAGAATGTTCATGTCCTGCGGTTTAATCATATGTCAGCATTACTATCGGATTACTCCCACAGAGGGGCGGTAAACCTTACAGCTTGTTCGCATTTTCCAGGAGAAGAATATTTCTGTCAAACCTATGAACTTGATGCTCAGCTCCAATATGTGCAACCTTAGTAGGCATAAGATGCGAACCCTGGTGGGATAGTCTCTTCACACGTTGCAACCCATCATGAAACACCATTGCGCTGGTGAGAGGGTATTTTGCGTACATTGCCCCATAGCACAAGGAAATTCAGCTAAAATCTTTTTTTTTCAAGATGCTAAGCCATTAATATATTGTACATTATCTCGAAACTGCGGAGACCTAGTATTAAATAGATATTGTGTTGATTTTTAACCATCATCTGCTTTGTTTCATTCATATTGAGTCATCAAAAAAGAATAAGCACAAAAGAATTATTTGATTGTGTATTGTCACCTAAATGTTTTTGTCACTTCTATTTAGTAAACAATAGATACATTCAATCTACAAGAATAAGCTAAGAAAAAGAAAATCAATAAATCAATGTTGTGAGACTGAAAATAATTTCGTACGCCTAATTCGAGCAATGGAATGCCTTTCTCGTGATGATTACATCTTACTGTTAATTATTGCTTTGGCGTCTTCTTTTTTTAGAAGAGGTTATTTCAGTGCTATGCTTTCTCTCAGCTTATAGGAACTTGAGTTCTTAGGCTGTTTTCGATCTCTCGAACTAAAACCTGCGCAAAGTGCACAGGAGAGAACCATGCTTGGAGTTACATGGAGAGATTACAAAACTGTAGAATAGATGAGAGAAAAAAATCGGAAGTCGGAGAGGTTATTGAATGCATTAGAAATCTCAAATAACAATGGACAGGTCATGTTGTAAAAGTGTCAGATACCTGCTGGAAATCACGCCTCACAACGTGGATCCCCAAGGATCATGAGAAAAAAATTTGACCGACAGAAAATAAGATGACTTGACGTTCAGGAGATACTGACACTGCAACGCCTGCTATTGGGAGACGTAGCGATTCGTGGGGAAGATATATGTCCAACGATGGAAGTTAAAAGGCTGATTATGAAAATGAAGTGAACGTAAGCGTAATGGTTAAGAACTGAATCAATGAATCCGATTTGACTGTTACTCTTACTTAAGCACTGGTGTCTCTAAGAAAGGTCTTGAATCCAGCTGTGCACTATGGTTTATAGGCAGAGAAGCACAACAGTTATCAGCGCGGAAAACAGAACCGACCAATCGAATTCAAATCTCTATACATAACAGCGTAGTACCCATTGGAAATTCGTATATGTTATCCGTGGATAGAATGATATTTCTCGTATATTTCCATTTCAAAACATCGTTTTGAAATATATATATATATATATATATATATATATATATATATATATATATATACACACTCTTTTAGAGGTTGCGATTTTTAAAATGTTGTTTTCAAAAATAAAATATAACATGGTCATTTAACTTCTTTTAAAAACGTTCTAACTCAGTTGTTGCTTCGAAGGAAGCAATATTATAATGCATGTTGAAACGAAAGCCAAAATATTTCATTTCTTCGACAAACACAAAGCTCTGGCAGTAAATCATATAACTTTTACGCACTTTCTGTCGTTGAACGACTTTAAACAGATGAAAAGAGTAAAACTAATGACTCCACCGTGACTCTTTGGTGTGAACAGACAAACATGCATACAAACGAAGCAACCAATTTTGTGACCCTGGTATTTACATGTAAAGATACGTAAAGAAGCATCCACTTGAAACATACTACTGCATTTATATGACAGAATGGAGTCCACCTTAACCAGAAATTTGAATCTAAGTATTAACAATGAGTGCAAAGATTTCGTTGCCCTGAAAATCAGGTTTCAAAATTTCAGCTCTGATCTGGGAACGTACGACGACTACTCAAATAGCAGCGTTTAGTTTCCAACAATATCATCTACAAAGCTTCCCAAATCTGATTGATGGATAGATAGATAGATAAATAGATAGATAGATAGATAGATGTGGAGGGCTAGGTTACTCAAGTGTCGTTTGACTAGGGCACCTTTTGTCTAAGCAATGACAGCAAGTATGGGGGATTGTTTTACCAAAGCACTCACCCACTTTTCTGTACGTAAGTCATCGCAGTATGCCACTGAAGAGAAAATTTTAGGATATCTTGCCATAGACTAAAGCTGTGGGAGAATTTGATCCTCGCCTTTCGCAAGTAGTTCAGGGGAGAGTGAACATAGAAAATAGTCTAAAATCGGCTTACTCGTTGAGTTTTCTGTGATGGTAACCGTTACAACATCCTGGTATCTCCCAACCTTATATTGTCTCTTGTTTAAATATGGGACGTCATTATTGAGATAAACAACGTGGATTAAAAAAAATCCATCTGTTTCATTAATGCAAGGATGCTTTTCTATGGATGAATTGATATTAACAAGTTTAAAAATATGCTTTTGTTTCACAGTCAAAATATCTTTGCCCTCTCTCCAGAGTTGAAACCCCAACGCACATGCAGGAGTAAACAAGAGATTATTTCTCCTCTCCCTCTCTCTGTCTCTCTCTCCAGTCAGATGAGTGCACGCGTACACACGACCCCACACACACACACACAAACACACACACACACACACGCACACACACACACACACACACATACATATATATATATATATATATATATATATATATATATATATATATATATATATATATATATATATATATATATATATGCTTACACGCATACACACATTTGAGCACATGAAAAATAAGCAAGGAAACACACCGAAAAGATTTGTCTCCTCATGGAGAAAGCCAAACAGGGTTCAAAATTGGGAAAACCTACAACTAAGAATTGACCTTTATGGGAAAAAAAGTTGCAAGAAGAAAAACTACCACTGATTTGACAAAGTGATATCTACTCAATGGATAGAGGAATAGAAAATTAAATTACAAAAGCAATGACCTTTACTATCAAGATCGACTTAGCTGAGATATTCTCTCACATAAATGCATATACAAGAGTGTGCGTAATGTGATTATGGTCATATGTATGTTTTTAGAAGGGTTTTAAATGTATTTTCTGATCTTAAGTCGGTGGATTCTCTCTCTCCCCTCTCTCTCTCTCTCCCCTCTCTCTCTCTCCCTCTCTCTCACTCACTATCTATCTATCTATCTATCTATCTATCTATCTATCTATACACGTGTGTTTGTGATTATTTCTAAGGTTTCTTTTATATATGTATGTAAATTAACGTTTGTAGGTATGTGTGTGTATCTCTAAAGTTTATATATATATATATATATATATATATATATATATATATATATATATATATATATATATATATATATGTATGTATATATATATATATAGCGTTTATAGGTACATGTGAGTATGCAGGTGCATGTGCACATGTGTGTAGGTATATTAAAGGCTTGTAACTTATCCTTCTTTGATATGTACGAGTGCACGTGCTGGAAAATGAGATTAAAGTCTGAATGTTTTGCATCAGAAATGATTGCAAATTTTCGCATCATTGAAAAATAAAAGTTTTGCATCAATGTGTAAATTCAAGTTTTGGAATCTTTGATTATTCGGGGTTTTTTTTGTTTGTTTGTTTCCTTTCTCTTTTTACAACTGAATATCCTTTCAAACAATGGATATTTAATCAGCAAAACCTAATCAGAAGAATACCAAAAAAAAAAGTCAAGAGGACAATGTGAGATTTTCTGAGTTATTTTATTTTTTCTCTTTCCAACTAGGAAGCAATGATAACTGTAAGGTAAACAAAACAGTAGCATATCACAAAATATTATCCGTGTGCAAAAGTTTCCGGCAAAATATCTGTTCTCAGCTATGTGTTTCATGACCAATTTTTAAAAATGAGAGTCGGGAACTTTTGCTTTGTACCTGATATACACACATATCCCCCTCCGCAAACAAATTGTTTGGTGTTTGAGCTCGGATAGAAAGCCAAGATTCCGAATAACAATCTTCAAAGATAGCAAGCAGACCATTCGACTTGAAAGACGAGTGTATCATTTTGAACTTTTTCTTGTGCTGTGCAAAGCTAAGCTTTACAAATATCATGATTGGTTTCAAGTAAAAGTTTCCTTTTGTCTCCATTAACGTTTCATTTGCTTAAATTTGGGGGAAGTAACTTTTAAAGAATCTCGAATACAACAAAATCTTTAATCCTAAAATCTGAACTCTTCTGCTTTTACAATTCTTGTGGATATGATTTTTTTTTCATCTTTGAACTTTCGAGTTTATGTTTATGAAAAAAGTTTGTGTCTAGAAAAAATCAGAGGTGAATGAAATATAAATATTTGCCGGGGGAGTTTTGGTTTGATGTTATATTAAGCCGGCAGCCGTTTGTTGGCAAAAAGTTTTCTTCTTTCATCTATGCATGTCATCATTTTAGCAGTACATGAGATTCTACCATAATCGTTTTTTTGAATCCCTTGTAAGTCCGACAGATGGAATGATAACATGATTTGACGATTTGATTTGCAGCTTAACCTCTAGCATCGAATTATAACTTGCTACACCCAGACAACTCTCATAATTGTCTCGCTTTTTTTTTTCTTTCTGTCGTCTTTTATTCTTTCTATTTTTTGCCAAGTATTTATCTGCTGTTTCTTTTCTTTTTCCCTTCTTATTTCCTTCCAAATACTATCTACGTTTGTCTCATATCTTACGTAAATGATTTTATTTTTGTTCTCTCTATTTCTCTTGTTTGCTTGTCGGTTGTAATTCACTTTATCTGTCTCATTCTCTCAGACAATTTCTCACATATTTAATTCCTTTTATTAATATATCTGCTTGTTATTTCACTCCCCCATTCTTTTCTAGAGTCATTGGTAGTATAGGACAAGATACGTCGATCGAATTTAGAATCATTAAAATAATTTTACTCTCTTTCTTTCTCTCTTTTTTCCCCCTTTGTCAGATTCCTTAAACATCTATTGAATGTTTATCTTTCTTATTCTTTCTCATCGTCAGTCTATGATATATCTCGTATCCTCTCTCTATTTTTCCTTCTTTCCATCTTTCTTTTTTCTTTCTTTATTTATATTTTCCTTCTGTGTTCGTTCACCAGACCAACTTTCTCTTTTCTGTGCACTTAACATCATTATGTCAAAATTTTCTTTCCTTGTTTTTATTTTACGTTTTTTCACTTCCACTGTTCTATGAACTTGCGGTTATGCCTTCATTTCCCTCGCTCTTACAGAGAACTGGCTTTTACGCAACAGGATCATCAAAGTGCCTTTCTTACCCCAGCGACATTTGTTTGCTGCTGCCAATCCCCATCTCCCAAAAGAACAATTGATAGCAATATGCCACGCACTGATCAGAATATTTAGCTGATCAACACAAGCTTCGATGATTCATGCAGAGCATTAAGTTCTCCCTTCAAATAAGTCCTTTTTGACAGCTCCAAATACTTTAATGCTCCGGATAAAACACGAGCCTATCTTCTTTTGTCTATTTGTGAAGTGTCTAATGAATCAATTTCCTTCCTTTTCCGCCATTTTGTGCTGTCTTGTTCCTCCCCCCTCTTTCTCTCTCAATCTGTTTACTTCAACTGCACATGACCAACATATTTCTCAATATATTTCTCTTTCTACCTATCACCTACGTCAGTCCGTTCTAAACTCTTTCACTCTCCCCCTCTCTTTTTCTCTCTCTCTCTGTTTATATATATATATATATATATATATATATATATATATATATATATATATATATATATATATATATATATATATATATATATATATATATATATATACATACATATACACACACACATATATATCAGTCTATTGATATATACTTTTATTCGTATCTATAAATCTATTAATATCGTGCTAGCTGGTTAAATAGCTATCAGTCTGTTTACATCAATCACTCTATCCATCTATCTATTTATCTATCCATCCATCTATCTATCTAATCTTTCTTTCTTTTTTTTCTTTCTCTCTCTCATTCGATTCTTCCTATTCATTTTTCAGTCATTCTTCTAACTTCTACTGTTCTTATTCTCTCTTTCTCTCTAAATCAGAATTTGTCTCTTTTCAACAATCGATCTTCTTTTCAGATTCTAAGTGTCAGTGTCTTATTCTCTATCACCATCTATCGTTCTATCAGCCAACATGCCCAATTCATCTTGAGTCTATTTTTCACCATTCTAAGAATTACTAGCGGGAATTCTTAATCCCCGTTCATGCATTCATCACGCTGAAGATGTTAACTCTAATTTCCCCGAGAATGTCTTGTCAATATAAATCATGCTTTCTGACAAACTAAGAACGATTCAATCTGCTCGGTGTCACACCATTAAATATTGCTATGTTCAGGGGACATACGATACATACGTTTTAGGATTTTAAGGGGTTTTTTTTTCTTCTATAGCCAGGGTGATTTTCACGTTTGGGTTTTATGGATAGATGCTTTTTACGAATGATTGGGAGGAGAGAACTTGTGCAGTTTGGAATGAATTGCTTTCCCATATTCATTTGTATTGCATCAAATTCAAAACTATAAAACGTCAATTTTTCTGGAATAAAATAAAGAAAAGTATTTCGAGATCTCACCAGAAAAAAATGACAATGGCATGACTGCTACAATTGAATAAAAAGATGGGAATCATCTTCCTCGATTCTATGCACTGAATATATATATATATATATATATATATATATATATATATATATATATATATATATATATATATATATATATATATATATATATATAAATATAAATAAAGTGTGTGTGTGTGCATGTATATAAAAGAGATGAAATCCAACAGAATGGATAAGAGTAGCATTGTATCATACAGAAACTCACATTTGAAATGTTATCCCGACATTACACAGTTATTATATCACTTAGCCTTGAGAATATAAATAGAACAAGAAATTATAGAAAATAGGGCTCCTGCAATAATCGAACTTGTGATCGAT
Source organism: Thysanoteuthis rhombus (assembly GCA_963457665.1). Classification (NCBI taxonomy): domain Eukaryota; kingdom Metazoa; phylum Mollusca; class Cephalopoda; order Oegopsida; family Thysanoteuthidae; genus Thysanoteuthis; species Thysanoteuthis major. The sequence goes on from OY735199.1 coordinate 73,322,913, forward strand.
AGGGTAGCCACTTGAACAGAGTGTTACTCTCACCATTGAGCTAAACGACCACCGGTAGTAAAAAAGCACAAACAACTGCCTCCGAGTTTCGCTTATTCATGGTCCATATCTGCCCTGTTCGTTTCTTTTAACGCGAAGGTAACGTATTACCACACACGCACACACGCACATATATATATATATATATATATATATATATATATATATATATATATATATATATATATATATATATATATATAGTCAGAGGATCAGGCTACATTAAGCTACGTAAAGTCTCTAAACACTTCCAGCACTAAACAAGAGGTAAGGCAAGGTGTTACCAGCTCGAACTCTTCACAGCCTGCCTCAACATGAACTTCTGAAACCTGGACTGGGAAAATAGAGAAATAAAAAAAAGACGGCGAATATTTGAGAAAACTCAGATTTGCAGACGACATTGTACGTTTTCGCTAAGAACCGATACAACCTCCAACTAATGCCAGATTAACTAAACGAGGGAAGCAAAAAAGTCGACCTGCACATGAACATCAGTGAAACAAAAGTCACATGCAACAACCACATCGAGAATACGATCAGAAAATCGAAGATTCAAAACTGAGCAAAGTAGACCACTACATCTACCTAAGACAACAAATCTCTATGAAGCCAGAAAAATGAAAAGATCTCGAGCGATGGCAACCCTTTGACAGAGGAAGCTCAGCATTCAAAAACACAATGGTCCCAGAAATTTGAAAAAGAGTATATTATCAATGAATCCTATCAATAGTCACTTATTGAGCTGAAACAAGTAACTTTGACAATCAGGAGAATGCATTGGTTTTGTACTATTCTTTCTAGAACTGGAAGGATTGTCATTTTCTTGAAGGTTGAACCTGCACTGCCGAAAGTTTGTCATCCTAGAGTAATTCTTTGCTTGATTTCGTCTCCTTTAGAGAATTTCAAAAAAAACTTTTGTCCTAGATAGAAAAAGTGGAAAACTTTTCCAGTTCTGCATTTTCAATTTTTTAATCATTGGTTGTTTCTTTCTAACGTGATTGTTGTTTCTGACCTTTGCTTTGCCGAAGTCTATGTGAGAACCAACTTCATTGCATTCTTCATTCATTTCATCTATCATTAGTTGGAGATCGTTGAGGTTCTCCGCAAGAGGGAAAATGTTGTCTACAAATCTCATACATATATATGCTTTACATTACTATATCACTATCAAACTCTATTAAAAATGATCTCCCGTTATTACGCTGTGCATGTATAATATTGTGTGAATAGTATAAAAAATTAAAGTGAATGGGTCTACTGCAGGAATCAAACCTGTGACATATAAGGTAGCTGTTTTAACGTAGCGTTGCTGTCACCATTGATCTATTAAAGGCTTATATAGAATGATAAAGAGAATATATAAAGCAGTATTGAGGGGTACTGCATTATTTGAAGCCGTTTAGCTCGAACGTAGGAGTATGCAATGTTGAAAAGGCTACCTGTTAGTCACCGGTTTCTTTCTTGCAGAGTCCAAGAAGAATGGAACACGGCAATCATAATGCTTATACGTAAAAAAAGAAGCCCGAAAGACCACAACTACTACAAGCCTATAATCCTACTCAACAGCATTCATAAACTGTTCACAAAAATCCTCACCAACTGGATCACTAAAACACTAGATGAAAGCCAACAACGGGAACAGGCTGGATTTAGAAGAAGCTACTCGACCATGGTCAATACCCATTCAATAAACCAGATGAAGGAGAGAGAAGCAGAATACAAAATGCCACTTGCTGTAGCATTGATTGACATCAAGAAGGCATTCGACTGTTGAAATTCCCATCGTCAAGAGGGCTATCACTCTACAAGGTGTAAACCCTGTAGACATCAGAGTACTGCAACATGTTTACAATTTCAAAACATCCTTTATCAGGCTACATAAAGACTCTGAACCCATCTTACTCCAGAAAGGAGAAAACGAGGCGATACCAGCTCATGCAAACACTTCACAGCCTACCTCGAGATGATCTTACGTAACCTGGACATGGAAATGGAGGAATCAAAATAGACAGCAAATATCTGAACAACCTCAGATTTACAGACTACATCGAACATTTTGCTAAGAACCTATACGTCATTCAACTAATTCTAGATGAACTGAAAGGAGAAAGCAAAAGGGTTGACCCACACAAGAACTTCAATGAAACAAAAGTCATGTGCAACAATCACATCACGAATAAGGACATAACTGTCAGAATCGAAAATGCAAAACTGGGGAAAGTAGACCACTACATCTACTTAGGACAATGAATCTCTATGAAATGCACAAAAGAACAAATCAAGGGAAGAATCATCCTAGGATGGCCAGCTTTCGGCAAAGCAAGCTCAGCCTTCAAAAACAAGACAATCCCAATAATGCTATAAAAAGAGTACACAATCAATGTATCCTCCCAATAGTCACTTATGGAGCTGAAACACTAAACCTAACCAAGAGAAAGACCCATTAATTGAGAAACATGCAACGTGTGCATGACACAATCATGCTCAACCTCCCATAGAGTGATCATAAGACAGCACAATATACCATAGAATCTATTAGAAAATTCAAATGGCAATGGGCTGGTCATAAAGGAAGACAATCAATGGAAATCACGACTCACAACATTGATCCTTAGAGAGCACATGCAAAACTGAGGCCGACAATAAATAAGATGAAGACATGAACTCTGCGATGCATATGATAGAAAAATGTGGCGGATTCTGGGGAAGGTCTATGGCCGACGATGGACGTTAAAAGACTAATGATGATTATTTTATGTATGCTTTATAGGCCAAATGATACATCCAGCTTGTGATCATTTCAAATAGATATTTTGAGTAAAATTACGCATTCATAATTATCTATGTCAGATTATATCTATTTCTCAATGTTATTGATCTCCATTCACTCTTTCTCTCTCTATCATTCTCCCTCTCTGCCCCCCCCTCTCTCTCTCTCTCTCTCTCTCTCTCTCTCTCTATATATATATATATATATATATATATATATATATATATATATATATTGAGACGAGATTAATCTATTTATGCAACTTTCATTGAACAGGGTAGACAAGGTAAGTTGATTTAATTCAATTAGTTCTTTTTGTTATTTTCTTACAAGGGAACGAATTTCGACTTTCGACCAATCCTACTATCATTGACAAAATTTTTAAATCTTCACGATCCATTAATTGCGAGTGAGTGTAAGTGAGATGGTAAGGATGGGTACTTGTAGCGTATTGTGGCAGGCAATCTTTTTTTTCTCTATTTGAGGGTGAGAGGCTGCAAATTATCGAAAGATAATGACTTTAGGATCAGTCAAAAGTGCTCAATAAGAAATTGGTTTATTTTGATATCAGTTTCACCTTGAAATCCTTTTTCTTGTGAAAAAAGATATAATTCTAAAAGAATTAAAATGTTGTTCCTTGTCAGCAGTGTTCAAATACAAACACATTCACCCATATATATATATATATATATATATGAAGAGAGAGAGACAGAGAGAGACACAGACAGACAGACAGACAGACAGAGGGAAGGAGATAGATACATAGATACATAGATAGATGAATAATGAATAAATAGATGTATTACAAAGTTGTTAGGAACGTTTTCTCGTACGTTTGTTTCACAGTTATTTCAAGATTATGCAAGATACCAACTTTTCATCGTGGGTAGCGAGTCAGTATGTGGACGGACGCTAATTAATACTGACGAACTACAGATAATGAGACTATATGTATTAGGGTGATTAAGCACCCAGACTGAGAGATAAAGAATCCAATATAAGCTTGATTAGACACAGGAGATAGACAGTCTAGCGCTTAGATGCACAAGTGTAAACATACACATACACAAACAGGTTTTCTTGCCATTTATGAATCGATTTTCGTCCGAGAAATACTTATTCGTGCTTTTAAATAAGGAGTGTCTTTAATGACACGGATAAGACACCGGTTATTATATTTATTTCTAGTTCGTATAGCTATTATAATTGAAGTTTGGATATAAGAAACGGGTGCTTTCATGGTTGGCAAGGTTTTCATCACAATCCTTTTTTCCGGGTCTATGGGCACCTGCCTTTGTGACCAACTGAATGTCAATGAATCTCTTGCAGATAATGGCCACTCACCGGCTATAGTCTCCTTAGATTTTTCATTTTTTTCCGTGAACGTTAGTTACTTGTTAGTTCGTGTCAGAAATTTCCAAGATGTTTCCAATGAAAGACTTTGGGTATTCGTTCAGCCATTATCAGAATCCAAAACAATGATAGAATTCTATCAAAATAGTGTAAATGTTGGTAGATTTTTGAAGTTCAATTTTCAATACTTTTTACGCACAGAAACAGGAGAAATCAATTGTAATAAAAGACGGTATAATTTTCTTTGGTTCAGACTGAACTCTTTCACAGAAGGGTTGGGGGCATTAAGACTTTGCCAAGGAAATATCCTCACCGTTTCCAACCACACAGTTGTGTGTGAATCCAGTATTTATTTAAAAAAATCCCATTTCAATCCGATTGAGCAGATCAAAAAGGGGGAAAAATGAATCAAGATACAAAAAAAGTAAAAATACAAAAATATTTCAAGAGCACACCGTTAGGTAATGTTTAGCAAGCTGAATTGGCTCGCTGATAGTTGTTAGCGTGTTTTATCCTCATTGGATCTTCTATTATTGATGGTCTGATACAAAACCACCATGATAATAAAAAATATGAAAAAATGGATCCGGACACAAGTATAACAATGATAGGCAAATTCCTAACCTCAAGAGCCCCTCAAGATCAGGATGTTCCACAAGGCTGGTTTAACAAGGGGAACCTCACATGGAAACGTACAGGGTAGAAACTTCTTCGAAAATTCTCTTGAATCCCTACAACTCTTGTTGCATGAATTTGAGAGCGCATGACTTGGCGACGGAACAAATCCTAACCCTTCTTGTCTATCGATCAGAACGATGCCAAAGGTATCGAGCTTTGGTTTGTTTGGCCAAAAATAACCTCCCAAAGTCTGAATCATCAGCAAGTTTTCATTTACCCTAACCTCCATGAGGATTGGGGGGTCACACAAAGTTGGCTTATTGTAGGGAACCCAACACGTAACGTATGGAACAACGACTTCCTTAAGAATTGTTCCCTTTCTGCAAGAGCTCTTGCAGATAAGCTGAAACTTGATCTCCTAGATCCAGCCATCAGAAAGAAATGCCAGGGGTGGTACATCTGAGTTTTTCTGTCCAAAAATGATCTTTCAGAATTTGCATGATCTGTAAGCCGATCAATGGATTCAAACTTCATTTGTATCCCCACTATTGATGGTTTGAAAGAAAATTTCTCAAAGGCAATTCAAATTTTAAAAAGTTCATGTTCTCGGAAATGATTTTGCACATACATTATTGGAATTTCACATGGGTAATTTTATTCTTGGCTACGACCAAAGACAATGGGATAACAACGGTATGTGATATATGAGGTTATTTGAAATTAATTTTGATTGGTGAAACTGAAATTTGGCATAGAGGTAGCTTTTTCACGGTCAAGGTAATGAAAAATGTGATTTTGACCTCAAATTGTTTGAAGTCAACATATGCTGTTTTTGGTCATTTTTAGCAATGTTGTCGGCAACACAGTTTCAGAGATTACATGGCAAAGTTAAAGACAATGCAGGGTCAATGCTAAAGGTCACTTTGAGGCACTCGGACAATCTCTTAAAGTGGCTGCCCTTTGCCCGACTTTTTTGCCCGGCTTTATTTCCGTGGGCAGCTCTATATCGCTTGTTTTAGGTTTCGATCCTTGCAATCAACTAGAGAAATGAAGTCTATTCAGAAAGTCTTTTCAATTAAGTGATGACATCATTTGTACGTATTTTGTTTCTTTGTTGTTTTTTTGTTTCGTTTTTGTTTTTTGTGCATCAGAATAAACCTCCCATCACAACTTCCTTGTTATACACACATAGTTTTATCATTGGTTGTGTTAAGAAGAAATGTCTCCAAGAACATATGTTACCTCTTTGGTTATATGTCAAGTTATACTTCTCCCGGATAACGCCGGGTATCACGTTAGTATTACCTTAGAACTATTATCATTCAAAATTACCATTTTAAAAAAAGTTAATATCTTGTGCTGCATAGTAGACATTGAGTTTTCAAACACAGTGAAAATGACGCCGAATAAGGTAGGGTGTTCTTATGGAACATTTCGTAAGTCAAAATGGTGGAAAACAAAGACACTATTACCGTTAATTTACATATTGTATTTAAGCATTCTCGGACACGGAAAGAAACCTACCATGTGTTCCAGTTTTACGCTAAGCGACGAACCCTTACTAATTGTCAAAGGCTTCACTGATGCGTCAGATGACATCTTCTTCATAGATGCACTAAATAAATTAGGATGGATCACAGATGCTTGCATACATTATTCAAAGCTGTAATGGGTTGAGGTGATTCTCAAAGTTAAAGTGAACTTTCGTTGAGCAGTGCATATGTTTATACGAGATTATTATCAATTTAAAATTCATCTTGTCTGGTTGATAATTTTTTATATAAAAAAGAAAGTGAAAAAGATGCTTTGTAATCATTAATATTCAATTAATGAACGAGAGTTTTGGCTAATGTTACGAATACATCGATATCAATTCCCATCATCCTCAGGAAATGATATACGGGGTTAAACATAGATTTATTTACAAATTTATCACGGTAATCGTTTTAGGAAAATATTGATTACTTATGAGCATGTTTTTTCCGAGTTACGTGCATCTTGTTACTCTTATTGTTTGGGTTGGTATCTTCGATGCTACTATTGACTATTGTTTATTAGAATTAGTTGCGGAAGCATCTTCTGTTGAAGTAGTTGCCATAAAGGTTAATAAAAAAAACCCTCAGCTAATACGAATGCAACAAATCACGTACACAAAAGAAGAAGAACAATGAAACAAATCACTTTGCCTGTCGGTTTCTATCATGAAATGGCCTTTAAACCTGATTATAATTTTTGAATTGTATCTAAAATGCACGAATCGTGAAGATTATCAAAAAGCATCGTGCTCAAAGAAAATAGCCGAATGGCTTCAGGACTCATAGCAGGTTAAGGTCGAATCATTCTGAATCATTTTCCCGGAATAAGAATACGTTTTTTTTCTATTTCAGGGGAAATTAATTACTAACATTATTAATAACTGTATTATTTGGAGAATTCCTTTTCTTTTGCTTTTTTTCTCCTTTCCCGGGAATTCAAGAATGATTTTCTGGAAGGAAAGGGAAAACTAAATGCGTGTCGTCCCTATTACCATCCAACATGAAGATAAAGATAAGACTTGTTGAAGGTCAATAATAAAAGGATGTCTCTACTAAAACATCCTCGTTAGTATTCTGGGAATGATTATTATTGTCTGTATTGTGACCTCCTTCATTCATTGCTTTCAAATCATGGATAATTAGCTTTGTTGCGTTTAGCTAAAGTGAATGACGATTTTCCATCATCTTCATTGAGCATTAGGATTTTTAAAAATAAATTAGAACTCTGTAATTTCTGGCAATTCTTTTCTTTAAATTTTCGGCAATTTTTTAAAAATATTTTTCTCCTTCCGATGATAAATCCTATTGGGTAATTCAAGAGGTTGCCCTCAACAAACGCCGTATTGATCGATCTGATATGATAGAAATCAATATTGGCTAAAAGTTTGTTTCAAATTCTATTTTGGCCATGTCAGTCGCAAAAGACGATTCACGCTCGCATTCCATTTCAATCAGACTTGCGTCTTATTGCTTTGCAATCTTCTAAATATAGAAGGCCAATCACGTGAACACACAAATCCTTTCATGCATTAGTAAATTGAGTAACTTGTTAAGCGAAGAAACGGAATCGCATTTAACACAATAGCAAGTAAGCAGCTTCCTAATTAACTACAACACTTAAAGTGCAATTTGTATTGTACTATTTTGAATGGCTAAATATCCTGAAACAAATCATTTTATGATAGAAACTCCTCCAATTTTAAATATTGGAATACTAAGACTTGATATTTATTTTTCAGATTCTGAGTTGTAAAAGGTCTATTATAATCTAATGCATAAATTTGAAACAAACTGATTTTCTGAATTCTGTAATTAGATATCTAAAAAGCTTAGCGGGTATGGCATAAGACCGAAAGGCAGGAAATGGTAAGGAATGTAATTTTTTAAGCCAATATCTGAAGTATCTAGATATGCCCTGCCTATAGAAAAAAAGTGTTAAGTCCTAAGTTTTACTTAGGATAGTACGTCTAATTCTGACACCAGTGGTACATTGGAAACAGACTATTTCCAACAGGAAGAAGTGGTAAACTCATTCATATACGTATACGTAACAGAACAAGTGCACCATCGATATAATGAATCTATTTTTATAAACTATATGAATAGCTACCCATAATAAGACAAGGAGCGTATACGTCTGCACCATACACCGGGAGCATATATTATCAATTATCAATATTTTCACTTGATAGCACATGAGTATACTGATCATTAGCGGGGAACGAAATCTGTGATTTGATTATCTCTCTATAGTTTAATGTGCATCTGAAAGGTATAACTCAGTCTTCTTTTTAATTTGATTT
>OY735199.1:73336530-73344030 GCA_963457665.1 Thysanoteuthis rhombus
ATTGTATATATGTTTCAGCACTTCGACATATACTGGATCTACATCTTGTAGAGTGATGGCCTTCATGGCCTTAGGGATTTCTTCTGAGTCGAACGCTTTTTCGAAGTCGATGAATGCTACGGCGAGTAGTAGTTTATATTCTTCTGCTTTTTCTTTCAGCTGATTTATCGAGTGCAGATGGTCCATGGTCGTGTAGCTCCTTCTAAAGCCAGCTTGTTCAGTGATCATGTAATAGCCCAGTGAATTGGAGAAGATAGATAGGAGTCTAAGGTATCATAGAATGGCGATTGGCAGGGTATGTAGCAAGAATATCAGACAACTCACGACTCACAATGTAGATTCCCAGAAATCATAAGCGAAATTTTTGCCGACAAAATGTAAAATGGCGCAACAAACAAGAATATTTCCTGGAGTATTGATTCTGTAAATCCTGTGATGGAGATGTTTAGTAAATCTTGGGGAAGGTCCATTTCCAACAACAGCCGCCAAAATGCTAATGATGATGGTGATGAAGAAACTAAATTTTATTTTTTATGAAAAAAAGAGTTTTAACCTCCATTGGTGCGTAAGTAGTAGCAATGTACCTAGTTTAAATTGAGTGGTACACAGTAAAGTAGGTTAAGGTTAAGTAAGTCATATGACGTGAGAGAAATTAATAGGTACATTTACAAGTGCGAAAAGACACTTGAGAAATGTACAGATACTTAACAGAATATTCTGTGTCGACCGGAGATGTTCGTGGTACTTATGATTTATTCGAATTCTTCTTCCTTTTTGATGAGTATATATATATTTATATATATATATATATATATATATATATATATATATATATATATATATATATATATATATATATGATAACACACCATTTCTCAAAATACTCGCATGTTACAGAGAACTACAGAAAAAAACCGTCAAAAAGACGTTTTTAAAGTTAGTGCACTCAAATATCAATGTGAAAATTGTCGAACTGTTTTCGATTTGTATTATACTGTGTACTGTGTTAGTTCTTTGCAAAATTATGCCGGTTAGACTCATCCATATTTTCTCTACAGAGAAAAAAGTTTCCTTGCTGCTCCCGCAAGAATAAAATGATGATGGACAGTCTTGCCTAGATGCCTGTAAATAACCATTAAGCAATGAGATTTGAGCAGCGTGGGATCACTTGCTGGTTGACTGACAAAGAATTGAATCAATTTGGGTTTATATTGCCAGGTAAAATCACGTCATTTCATTGGCTTAAAAGTACCTCTTCATTTGTGATTGGCTGAATAATGGGTCTATGTGCAGCGAATGGTTGCTAAATCAATTTTAGATTGTCTGCAGCTCTGCTGGGGAGATCGGTTTCAAGTTACGCACGTCACGGTTTATGAGGTTGTATTCAGAGTTGGGGTTCACCATTTTGTTGCTATGATCCCCTATGATAGTAGTCACCAGTTTGTTTTGAATATCGAGATAAGAGCTCCGTTGTTCTGACCGACAAGTCTATATTGTGTTTTTTGAGATGCTGGAGTCTATCAATATATTTTTGCTTTTGTTTTTTTTTCTGAATTTTCACTTGTTTACAAAATAGTTCTTATTTTTCTGTGATAGGCTGAATATTGTATAAGAGTGAATTGGAATTGTGAGTATGAAATGGTGGCTTTGCGTTAATTCATTTCTTGTTTAGGTTGTTTGCAGCCGTAAATGACTTGAATTAAAGAAAATTGTCTCTTCTTGTCTCAGAATGATTTTTGACACTGAAGCACCAACTTCCAGTTGTTTGATTGTAGGCCTGTAGCTTGCATAATTTCAAATACCTCCTTCTGTTTTTGGTTTTGTAAGCTACAAGCAACTTCACTATGATTAACTCAAAGCGTTTGTCGACACTGATGTAATTTTGAATGGATATGTTTACAGAGCGTATTTAAGGTATTAGATGTGACCAACAACCGCATTTAGCTTTGAAAACATAGAATTGTTATATTTTTGAGACAAATGTTTAATGAAATAAGTTAAATGTTGGACTGTTCAGCATAGGAACATTTTTGCATACGTGACTCAGTTAAAATTAATTATGTTCAATTTGAAAATTTACAAATATGACTTCTCTTGAAGGTGCCTTGCGGTCAACGAAAGAAACTTTTATTGCAGACCTTAATACAATAAGTTTTATCTAAAAAAAAAAGCACACACCCACTTCAAAAAACATGTGATGAAGTAAGTTGATATTATTCAATTTTGTAGGTCTTTCTGTAAACCAATAATTGACAGAATAGTTTCGCAGATTATAGTTATATTGTGATGATTTTGAACCCTACCACTGTTCCAAAGTTAAAGAGTAAGTTGGGCTTCACCATATAGGCTGCACTTACATAGGTATATCCACAGACATAGACTAAAACACACACACACACACATATCGTTTAAATCGTTTAAAAAATAGTTTTTAAAGAAGAATTCATCAATTCCAAAGCGGGATCCTTCTTTCGTGATGGAAGATGCAGTTTACCTGGAAGAAGTATCAGGTCACAGAAATGGTTATAAATTATGCAATCTTTTGATTTCTACAGATAAAAGTATTCTTTTATGAAATGTGCCAGGAAGGTTTGCATCAACCTAATATCAGTACCTTACAGGAAGGGTTAAATAAAAACCACATTTGTTGGAGATTATTTGATATTAGATAACTGGGCATCTAGCTGAAAATGTTTGTTCAAATAGTTCCATTTCTCGAACGAGCCAACAGAAAAGATTTGTCTGACCAGTTTTCAACGAAGAATCAATATATATATATATATGAATATATATATATATATATATATATATATATATATATATATATATATACATATATATATATATCTATATATATATATATATATATATATATGTATATATTGTGTGTGTATAATCATGATTGATCGAAGAAAGTACACTTGCACAATGCTTCCAAATATTGACAGTTCATTTGGCTTAAAACTCATCATTTGAATTTCAAACATCTACCCTTGAATGAAACTAAACTTGAAAATGAACTGAACAAAAACGAAAATTATCTTTACCGATAAAATTCTTTAAAGGATCGTAGAAACATAGGGTGCAGCTCTCGAATAAATTGACGAATACATTAGGACAAGTTGAATAAGTGAGAGACCATTAAGCAAAATAACGCCTAACGATCAACTGGTAATCATTTGGTATGAATAGAGATATTGATGCACAACATGCCAATGAATATAAAGCTTATAGGATACAACGAAAGCATGATATCAACTATGACTTACAGATGCTACAGATGAAAATTAACAAAAAAACTGAGCAAAAAAAGTAGCAATTTCAGTGATGAATATAAGACCCAGACCTAAAATGGAGGTAATGGATAGGTCTTCTTGTTGAGACATGGCAAATGTCAACACAATCACTGTCGTCATGGAAGGAAAGGGGAAAGGCTTTGTCTTGTTATATTGTCTTATAATATGATATATACCGCTGCTGTTGCTGTTATATTGATATATAATGAAAAGAAAAATACTTTTGTCAACTTTCTCAATTCAGCTTTTGAGAGGTATACGTGTTCAAAACCCTGCTTAACCTTCATTATTTTCAAGTGTCAAACGCTTTGTAAATCCACATTGCATCTCCGATATTTTACCCACGCATTAAAGCGTCTCCAATGGTATCACTCTTGTAATTAAAATAGACTTCCTCAAGATAATGTCATAATTGGATATCAGGGCTATTTTTTTGGTTATTTTTCAGCAGTGGTTTTCCACTACTTTTCCCTCGGCTATTTGATAACAAAATGAGTAGATGAATTCAAAGCTCTAACATAGATCTCTAATTTGATTCTGATAATAGATTGATGTCATATCTGAATACATTTGTTATTAACCTTTGTTAAACTATAGACTGACAGATAAAAGGAAATACTCAAGAACGCGACACAAAAACTGGAGCCATTAGCTCAAATGAAAAAAAAATCGACACGAAACGTTTCTTTTTTTCATTTTTACTTACATTACACGTCATATCTTGCAGCTACTTCTGCATTATGTGGGTGAACTAGCATTGAAATACCACTTCTGTTCCGAACTGTTATATATATATATATATATATATATATATATATATATATATATATATATATATATATATATATATATATATATATATACGAGTCTGTTAGTATGGCTTATTGACAAAAGTCATACCCGGAAGCTGAGTAATTATTGATTCTTTCGATCCTAAACAAGTCACCCTGAAGGTTCATGTCATGCACTTAGGAATCTGACTCACTTTCACAAACAGAAGTAGAATAAATAATTGATGGATATATCATGAATTCAATATTTCCACGGAAATTCCATAGATGCCTACTATTGTGCAATGGTTAACCCTCTCGATTTGGCATAGCAATTCACAAGTGTAACTGAATTTGACTCTCACTTGGCGGCCAACCGCTGTGGCCTCGTACCAAAGCTTACACAACCTAAGCTTACACAATAACTATGGTTTCTTGGTGAAGGGTAATAGCTAGCAAGCTGGTCTCGAAGAGCATTATAAATGGGCACTGAGATCGATTCTGACTGAGTATACTATATGTCCATCTATTAGCATAGCTAGGTTTGATATAGTCTTATACATGTAATTTTTTGCAAGTTAGTCTTGCAGACTATTCAAACAGCCTGTTGGATCGTCAATTAGTGCACCACTAATTTGTCATGTACTGGTGTAATCGAAGTAAATAAACCAGAAGCCCCATTATGGGGTAATGGTTAGGAAGATCGTCTTGTAGAAGTGAGTTCAGAATATCAAAAGATGTTTTGAAGAATAAATATTGAGTCATTTTAAAGATTGGAATTAATAATCTACCAGGAAGATGATGCATTGTCATATAAAGCCAGAGAAATACGTAGATGATTGAATAATGATGATATGTGATTACTAGAATGAAATATCTTGTCAAAAATTGAATGAAATATTTGACATCTATGTAATAATTAGGCAGGTTTTTTAGTCATGGTTTGTTTATGTGATCGATTGGGTGATATTTCGATTGACCTCTGATGTTGGTAAGTGGTTTGATCATCATCAGCACCAGCAACCTTTAAGCGTCCATAGTTGGATATAGAGTTTCCCTTTTCGTCGTAGGCATCTTGGAGCCAGTATATTCTGAACGGATTTAGTACGTCAAGACATTTTGTCGAATTTGGTTTTACATACAATCTCAGAGGATGAACGTCGTGAGTCGTGATGTCCAGCGGTTGTCTGCCATTTAAGTTCTTCTCATCGAACCTATGATAAATCAGACTTGTTTTTCATGTATACATTGTGCTGTCTTGCGATGTCTCCGTGTAAGGTTGAACATGATCTTCCGTATATACATTGCATGCCTCTCAGTTTAAGAGTCAATCTTTTGCTTAGTTTCCACGTTTCAACTAGAGATGACTATCAGGAAAATGTGTTGTTGTATACCTTTCCTTTTAACACTATCGGGATGTCTTTTTCCTTGAAGGTTGAGCTGATCCTGTCGAAAACTAACCTACAAAGACTGACTTTTTCGCTATATGCTTTCTTCTTTTGAGGATTTAATGGAAATTTGTTGTCCTAGGAAGGCTTTATCCATAATACAAAAGATATTTGTTAGCTTGAGTGGGAAATAACTTACTAGTCTAAGCCCTCGAGAGACTATTGTTCTACCAAAGCAGCTTGTCTTGACCTCGTTATCGATATGCGGTTATCTAATGGATGACTTTCCTTTTATCAAACGAGAGAAATTCCTATGTTCTTTTAGGAAAAGACTGATCCCATATGGTAAGTTAATTTGATAATCTTTCGGGGAGTCAATTTCCTATTAAAACTTTCGGTGAAGTCTTGGGTTAATTGAAAATGTCGAATAGGAACAGTAAATTGATGGACGTCGGCAAATCAATATCCAAATTCTCAACGTTAATTGTTCTCAAGTTAATATTGTTTCCTGTTTACATGCTTAGTAAAATCTTATTATATTTTGCCAGATTTCTGTCTGTCAGTATGTACTGGCCTACTGCAAAAACTACTCGACATAAACCCGTGAAATTTTCTGTGGGTACAGATTTGACAGCCGGGTTATTCTTTTGAGGAAATATGTTTTTAAACATCGCTGAAAGCATGGTTTTTGGGGGAATAGATTCAAAAGGGGGGTCCATATTATATATATATATATATATATATATATATGATCTCTTTCTTCCAACGGAATAATGAAGACCCTTTTCTTTCTTTTTCAGATCAATTCTGTCGTAAGTTTTCGTTCTTTGTGTAAGATAATGCTCAGATATTTTTTCAAAATATTTCAAATTGCAATGTTTTCGGGGTAATCATGAATATCTGAAATAGTGCTGCTTTGATTGGTGCACGTTTTGATATAGTCCGGTAGAGGTATATTACTAAATTGGCTCTGCAGCTCCACCTTGGTAAGTACATTTTAACGTACCTGGTTATGACAGTTTTCGGGATTAGTGAAAACCTTAACTGCATATGCATATGAACATGCGTGCAACAGACTTGCTGCATCGTTGCTGACATCTAAATCTAGTTGTTTCTTTTTAGCTGCGTTTAGATATAAAAAAATGTTTTTAGATATTGAATATTAGTTTAGAAAAGTTTATATTGGACCTCTGATATTTTTAGGTTTATTCGAATTAATCTCTATAGTTTTTGTCTCTTTTCTGGTGAAATAAACTTCAAGTCCTGACCTTTTACCGATCATCAAAATTATTAAAAATTTGCAAAATATCTTGAGAATCATGGGAAACTTTGAACCTCGAAGTTCTCCCTGAAGGAACGTTTTCTTTCCTTTTGGGGACTTCAAATCGATACACCTCATAACCTTCAGGGTATATTTTAGTCTTCAAAAATGTTTCAAGGGTTTTGTTTTACGAGGATGTTCTATCAATAATGTATTTATAATGAACTGAACATTCGCTGCTATTCCACTGAAGTTTGGCTCATACGAATAACTTGATTCAGGCGTAAACTCGACACTTGAGACCTCTAAGAAATGGAACATTTCTCGATGAAATGAAGGTCCTAATTTCTCAAAACAACAAGATAAAAAGAAAACATATTTCCACTTTAAAGTTCACGAGTTTTTAGGGTTATTTTTATGTTATAAGATGCAGTAAATGAAGGCTTGATAGAATTTAATGTCATTCTTGATGGAATTCTGGAATATCTAGATTATAATAATGATTGAATACGAAATTTCAAGAGAGTACGGAACGTTGTTCGTTTTGTTTCGTTCTAGTCATTCTCTCATCATACGTTAATGAAAGTGTGTTTTTATGATATCTGGATGCGTGTTTCATTTATCGAATAATTTCACAATCCTCACAGCTCAAATTGGCCTCGACTGATACAAAATTTGAAAGAAAGCGTGTGAACCTAAAAGCAGCATAGAAGTTACAGCCAATTGAATACTTAGAAAAAAAGTTACAGCTAATTGAAAAATTGTTTCTAATTTATGGAATTTAC
>OY735199.1:73349030-73399030 GCA_963457665.1 Thysanoteuthis rhombus
CATATCAAATATGCCGAAGAACTGCCTCGAGCCGATCGCGCCAATAAGAAAATACGACCCCGGCTCAGGGTGATTCTTTGGTATATTTAATATCTACAGTGTCTGCACTTTGGGTCACTTAGTAGAGCTTATCTCTTTTGTATAGGAACTATTTGACAACAATAGGTACTATTTGTCTTTATTCTATCAAATTGAAAGAGAATAATGAAGTGGAAAAGACCTGACGAACCAGAAAGAAAAAAAAATGATGTTTACTTGACTGTCACTGAAACAAGGATTCTCCTAAGCATTTAGAAGATATTAGAACGTCTTTTTTATGCTTTTTTATGTCTTTTTAGATATTCAATATAATGGTATTATATATATATATATATATATATATATATATATATATATATATATATATATATATATATATATATATATATATAAGGAACTCACTGTTTCAAGTTAATCCCCGCTTTAACTCTATTGATACAGCCTGTACACGTAACGCTCAAATAGTTTGAAAAACACAACTATTTTAGCCACAATTCAGAATTTAAAAAAAAACTTCTTTCCTATTGATTATCGAGATGAGTGCACTTGCAAAATTTCAATTTTCTTCTGTGAACAGTTGGGCCTGTAAACGTGACATACTCGTATGGGAAAATACGACTATTTCAGCTTCAAATCCAAATTAAGAAGAAAAAAAATGTCTTCCCAACTCATTCACAGAGTTTTTGTTCAAAATATCAAATTTTATAATGAACAGTCAGAGTTGTAAACGCAAGACATGATATCTTTCTCTCTCTCTCTCTCTCTCTCTCTCTCTCTCTCTCTCTCTCTCTTTCACTCTCTCTTGAGGATTTATAACTTTTCAGCTTTTGTCTGAATCTAGCTGTCGTTGTTGTTACGAAGGGAAATAAAGTCAACTTTCAAGAAAGAGTTTGACAAGACAAATAATTGAATTTTTGTTTCGATCATCAAATTTTGTTCACATGTTTTGCGGCTTTATAAGAGACAAATTTTACCATCTTGGCAACATTACAACTTTTTTAAAACAGGTGTATAGTGAAGAATATATTGAAACGAACTCCAGTTAGCAAATTCTATAATATCACAAAATCAATAAAGAGTCAAAGTAAATAGAAAATGATAATTGACTGGGGTGCAACTGGAGAGTGAGAAATTTAAAAGACTTGGCATGAATCAGCATCTTAGTAAGAAGTCCGTATTTTAGCACTTCGTTCGTTCTTTGTAGTTTTAATCTGATCAAAAGTATTCGACAATTCCCGTGTTTATAGAATGGAATCTCTTAAATACATGGGTAGTGATAATTATCTCATCTGGGTATCTAGCATTGCATAAATAGACTGTTCCAGTTGGTATATTAACGTAGGGAAAGTGGATTTTTTCTTTTTCTCCATGGATTATATTTCAAATAGAGTCTGAACAATGCATTGGTTGTCATGTTGTGGTAACAATAAAAAAAAGTTCAAAATCTGGAATGAAAATTTTCATATCAAGGTTGATTAACACTTGTTTTACTGAATTAAAAGCTGTCTTTGTGAATAAATTTATGATCAAGCCTTTCAAATTATTCATTATTAAGCAAAAAGAAATTCGTAGACGTTGCAACTGATTTCCTACAAAACATGCTAGACGTTCCAATAACAAGGAAAAAGCTTCATTGAGTCCCAAACAGTAATGATTTTGGGCTTTACAAAGAGATCTTTTTGATTCAGTTTCCTCAAAGACCGCATAAAATCTAACAGAAATAAATTTTCCTGAATCTATGATTATATTGACATAAACATGTTTCAATGAATTATCATATTATTATTCCGCAGTTACAGGCTTTCTGTACTATTTTTTAAGCTATCGAAATACCACTCAGACTTTTTTTGAGTTATTTTTATCTGGATTTGAAATGGGCAGATAATGAGAAGTTGAATAAGGGATAAGGTTTTCTAATTACAAATAGTCTGATGATTCCTGGACACATCAGAAGTGAAAGCAGCAGATCCAAACTAGTTTTTTTTGGGGGGGGGAGGGGGTTCCGAAACTTCTAAGTTTTTCTCACAAGGCACTGAGGCTAGCTGGTTGCTTTTCATACGTTTTCAGTGTCAAAGTAAGGTAATCCTGAAGTATACTTGAATTACATGACCAGATTACGCGTTCAGCTATAACTTGCGTATATATAATATTGACGTGTCATTTGAACTCTGAACATAAGCTATTCAGTCAAATATATTACAAAAGGTTTAAGGTTCTCCCCTTATTGAAAAATATGTAAAGAATAGATTATGCACGTAAGTTATATAGTGACGTGGGCTTTTTGAAAAATCCAAAGAAGAATTTACCGAGAACCAGTCAGCCAACAAAAAGGACTGCTCGGGTTATCTCAGAGTGAGTCTCTTTTCATTACCTAATGGTTTTGAGTTCTCTAAGTAAGTACAAGCATACTCTCACTTGGTATAGGTACTACCTACAGAACCGAACAAAATTTTACTCTCGCTCCTGGCAGATTCCTACCTCAACTTATATCTTCAAAGCAACCTCAGTTATTTTCTGTTTCTATTAGACACCAGTACCTACCCTTCATAAGTATCTACTACACAGGAACGTAAATTGTAGTATTGAAGTCACCCCAGAAGATGAAAATCTGCAAAGCAGGAGAAAGATTGGGGCAGATTTGATGATTTGGTTGTGATTGTACTATCTTTGTAAGTGACCTTTTGAAAAATAATTTTGAGTTCCTAGTCATTGCACTGTACATGTATAAGTTAATGTGGTGACCGAAATGGTGATAAATGCACTGATACGAGTTGCCTGTTTCTTGATAGATATTTGAAATATATGCAAGTGATTAACCTTAAATTATCTGCACACATCTTCATTATATATATATATATATATACATATATATATATATATATGTGTGTGTGTGTGTGCGTGCGTGTGCGTGTGCTTGTTAGTGTGTGTGTCCATACAAAAGAATCCGCCCTTCTGTCACATTTTGAAGAAATAGTCAATTCAACTGAATTAACAATTAGATGGTAAGTTACTGTAGCCACTGCTATATAAATTCCATCTATCTATCTATCTATCTATCTATCTATCTATATATATATATATATATATATATATATATATATATATATATATATATATATATATATCCTCCAACAAAATATATTCTCTCCAAAACTGGATTTTTTGATGCTCAATTTTGTAATTAGAGTAATTACTCGTCAAAAACTATGATTGCGTTTAAATAGTTTCCATTTTTATTGAAATAAATGTTCTGGTTGGGGCAAGGGTGTGATTTAGCAGTAGGAGTTTTGCAAAGAGAAATCAGGTTTAAACTGGAAACTGAGGGACCCTTTAGGCTGAATTGTTAAATCGTAAAAAGAACCCATCTTCAAGAATCATAGATAATGTTTCTCGCTGCTGACAAATTTATGGACAGCGCATAAAATCAAATTTGATTTTTCAGAGATTGAAGGGTATCTTCCGATTCCATGACCGGGGGTCTTTGCCACTGATCTATTGATGTTAGCGCCCTTTTTCTTTAAAATGAATAAACTTTCATGTAAGAGCAAACACATGATGAACATACTTCCTTATATGGATGTCCTTTGCAGTTTGACCGGAAATAGTTATTTGGAGCCTAAAGGAAACAGTACCAATTATCTTATTTAAATCTAATCGTTAACCTTACAAATAATTTATAAGACAACCTTATGCTGCCATTTTGGAGTCTAAAAGACAAATATACACATCGATTGAAACAAGGTTTCCTATATATATATATATATATATATATATATGTATATATATATATAATTGTAGTTATTACTAATGGGCTTCACTCCTACATTAAATGTTTGTTTTGTGTCTGAGAAATAATTCCCTTGCCGATAGTTTTTTTTTAAATCCCCAGTGGTAACACATTTTGTAGATATAATTCGGTTGATATTAGTTGTCAATATGAGATTTTTTATAATCTTGGTATTTTTTGTAATGATATTAAATAATTTTGTATTCTAAGTAAAATATATGCAAATGTGCTGTCCGGAAAAAGATGTCGATTGCATACATATAGGTATATAAATTCGATGATGGCGCTCAACAGATCTACTTGCAGTATATTTACCGTGATTGGAACGATACAGATGGCATGTATCAAATACATAGGAAGTAATGCTAATGTCAGATCATGTAACTGAAACAGAATGAGTTTGCCCATTTTATGGACGGAGAACCAATCAGAAAAGTAGCACATCGTTCATCAAATGAACTTGCTGAATAAACCGTGGTGGAGCTGGTATTCATCTCATTGATTAAGAGCAACCTAATTTGTGTCTTAGTTGTATATTCTACACATTTGCAAATGATATGTGTTTAATGTTAAATTACGCAAAGATTCCCAATGTTGTTTCTCCAACTGTTTTATTCCTTATGATTGGTGTTACAAAATCTTTAAACATATTATACCCTTCTTTTTACTGACCTGTTTATCTGAAATAAGTTTTGTCTCAAATACCAGGTTTTCAGGCATAAATTATTTAACGTACTAACTTGTTATTATTCACCAAATGATATAGGAGACGCCAGTGGCCGATTGTTTAGCGCCGAAGGGAAACAAATCAGTGAGTCGAGCTCAAAGCTGACTTTATGTTGATACCGATTTGCCAAACCCTTAGTTTCATTGGCCAAATGTGCGTTCTATTGTTTCAGCAAAACTCAAGGACAGCCACAATTATGACTATCAATTTTTCTGTGTTCTCTAAGGAGAGAATGGGGCATGTTTTTTTCTTTGCATATTAGTCCTTGGAAACTTTTTTAAAGTGAAAGGATCGGAGTTCATGATCTTCCCATGTATCTATCCATCTGAATAATTCTGAAAATATCATTTCATTTATTTGTATAAGGCCTTTGTGAATCCAAAATGTGGCATTGCATCCAGCGTTACTGAATCAAGGTAAACCTGGACAAACAAGGATCCAGGGCCCCATTTAGACATTTCGTAGGAACTACCATTAATAATTGTTTATGGCAGCACAGACTAAAATCAAGGGAAGAGGTCCACCTGAAGGCAAACCTCAGGCTGAATGTTGAGTTTTGTATCAGCTAACCTTGTCTACGATGATGGAAATACGGACGTTTATCTGATTAGAGATTTTTCTCACATACCAAACCATTGTTGTTGAGTAAGATAATTAGTTCTAAAATGCCTTAAACGACTCTTTGGTCTTTAGCAGAATGATAATTTCTCGTATGCTGATCCAGGAAACGATGATTGCGCGATGAATCATGTTAACGTCGGTTGGAAATACGGCTACCGGTTTGGAATATTCTTGCCCTGAATAGTTAGCATCAACAGTTCACGTTCATGAAAATTGAAAATTCTAACAAAATTGAGAATTATCTTTATCGGAATGTATTGGATATGCGTAATTTCCCTTATTTCTGATCTGTGTACCTGAATATTTATCGGCTTGAAACTCAGTATTTATTGTATTGACATTTCTTGTTAGGTTACAGATTCCCTAGTTTTCATGCTGTATAGATACTATGTCAAAATGTTTTGCAATGTATCAGGTACTTCTTTACACTCACTATTCATATATATATATATATATATATATATATATATATATATATATATATATATATATATATATATATATATATTAATATATGTTTGTGTGTGTGTGTGTGCATGTGTGTGTGTGTGCGGTGGTGTATATATATATATATATATATCGAGAGAGAAAGAGAGAGAGAAAGGGAGAGAGGGGGACTTTCGCATCTGTATTTGTGTGTGTATGTACCGGATGCTTAATTTGGGCATGATTTTAGCAAGAACACGTGTACTGACGCCAGAACTAATTCATTACTAAAGAATCCATTCCAAAGATTCACTTTGGATTCTGAATTTAAACTCAGGAAGCTCTTTTACCCTGGAACTAGATTATGATTTTGTGGGGTTTATTTTAATGAGATTTCAAACAAAAAAGAGGATATTCAGACATAATGGTAATATTTCAAATTAAATGCTCCGATATCCCCTATTAAACTAGTGACTTCTATAAAAAAGAAAAAAAAAGAAATACCACTTTATTTGCTTTATTGAAACAGGGTACAGTGGGTTGATAATCCAAAGATTCTACGTATTGGCACATAATATGGAAAGCATTTATTGCTAACCCCAATTGTAGATAGAAACATTCTATGAGAAATCGATCGATAAGAGATCAGCGGGGAGAGCAAAGAATGAATTACTCTTTTGGAAACGAAGGAAGTAATATCGATCGATAATTTTGTTTTCCCTTGGCCCATCCATAGCCATAAAAGGAACACTATCATTTGCCTCCTTCTGCACAATTTAGAAAATGCCAATCTAGTGTAATTCACGCGCATTAATCATTAATGTTTCTTCGGAAGACACACCTTCAGATGTAGACATGATGTTCGTTGGGGTTCCGGCTGATCCGAAGAGGTTCTCAAATATCTTTTTATAGAACCTTGTGCAGATGTTTCGAATACGAAGCATCTCTCTATGCTGTTGGGTAAGCATCAGTTCTTTTATTGTTTATCAGGAAAGGCATTCAGTTCATTTGGAATTCAATTATAATAATTCTGTTTTATTGTCTTTTGAACTCTCACAGCGGGATGAAACCGATAATTTTCTTGGCGAATTGTTTCGTAGTAATTGGCAGGAACAAGGTTTTAATTGGATCAGGCTAGCTTTAAGGATTTCTTTTTGTTCGTGGAATAAGCCATCTTTTTAGCACTTTTAATCATCTTTATTACTATTCATGTTAAAAGCATTTTCGATATCATGATCGATATGTCCGTTCGTCAGGAACATTGGTTCTACCCACACCACGCGTACGTCGCTCATAAAGCTAGTCTGGTAGAGTTCTAGCGACTGAAGTGTGTTTGCTCCGCAGTCTTTGCCTTAGATTTGGGAACAATGCATTCTTAGCCCAGCATGGGTAACTGGATTTAGCACAATGTTAGAAAGATAGTCAGGTCGACTTTTATTAATGTGGTTACATCAATCCTTATCTTCACCTAATACTCCCTGAGTTTTATCAATGTATCATACTAACCTTAATAATTATGAATACATTGGTAGCGTTTTAAGAACATTATCAACGATTGATTGTGTGCAAACTTATCTCGAATACAACTGTAGGAATCTAATGCCGTATAAAGGTAGGCTTTGTAAATGACAATAGATTATCCATTTTTTTTTTGCGATTCACAGTTGAGTAATATTTGATAAACTAATTTTGTAAGCTTGTTGTCAGCATGATTTTAAATGCTTGATCTAAACTTGTGCGATTGGACAGTACTCAGCTAAACTTGTTAAATATCAAAACATGTAGGAGGTTATCATATTTGGTTACTTTCTTTGAACTCCCTACATCTAAAAACCTCTCTATCATCTGGTTATGGAGAACTTATGACATGACATGAAAGAATTCGGAATTCTCAGGGTAGGTTTGTCTGGAGAGAAGGATTGTTGGAATATGACTGTACGTGAGTTTTTAGTTTTATGCAAGGTTAATACATGATAGCTGTTATGCAGTGAATACATTGATTACAATATTCATTACACTAGTGTATATGTAATAATTGTAAACATAAATTATTTGAAGACATACTCCGTTCGGCTCCGGAATTAACAGAGTAGCTAATTGAACGGGCGTACACGTACGGAAGTGAAGAAATTAACGATGCGCAGTCCTTGATCGTACGTCCACAAAAAACACAGTCTTAACGTAACTCTGCCCTACCAACAGCGTTTTCGGTGAGTAGGAGTTCGGAATAGGGCAATCAAAAGAGAAAGCAGGGTCACCTTAAGACAGCCTCCTGACGCTCATTTCCTTCATTCATTTACGTGGTTGGCTGCTCGATTTGCGGGATAAACTGTCTAA
Organism: Thysanoteuthis rhombus; assembly: GCA_963457665.1. NCBI lineage: Eukaryota > Metazoa > Mollusca > Cephalopoda > Oegopsida > Thysanoteuthidae > Thysanoteuthis > Thysanoteuthis major. The sequence goes on from OY735199.1 coordinate 73,356,968, forward strand.
TCTAATGTTATACATGGGTATATATACAAACAAATCCTCATGTGTATGTGTACCAAAGCCATACACAAAAAAGCTATTTACTAATATCTATAAACACGGGTTTCCTCTCCAGCCATTGATGTTTTGAATCTTGATAATGGTAGATCAAATATCATAAGGTTGTACGTACACAGAACATTGGCCTACTCTCACTAAATGGAATGCTCGGTAAAAACAATCGAAAAATATTTTGTCTGCGGCCTTCACCCAATCATATTTCAACAAAACACTGCTGACTAAGCACACACACACACATACACACACACACACACACACACACACACACACACATATATATATATATATATATATATATATATATATATATATATATATATATATATATATATATAATGTATTTCTCGTTTTGTTGAGTTAATATTTTTTTAGTTTTTCTTGTCTACGGATCAATTCTTTAGTTTTTTGGTCACAGGAACGTGGAAAATGTTCAAAGTTTCCAATGCTTGCATATATATATATATATATATATATATATATATATATATATATATATATATATATATTTAGTTACATTCAAAAAATTTTCTTTGATAAATCCGAATGGTAGAACGTATCATTATAAGATTAATTTAGATTCTAGTTTCCCTTAATGTATATTGTCGGATATATCGTATCGACATACTCATTATATATATATATATATATATATATATATATATATATATATATATATATATATATATATATATATATATATATATATATATATATAATAAATTTTGTTATCTCATATACTTATTCAAAATGATCCATCGTCGATACACAGTTAATGTATCATTTGGCTGATACAACGTAAATAGAACGAACAATTGTAGGAAAATGGGATTGCAGCAAAAATCGACCCTAGGATCAATTTTTGCTGTAACCATCGAGCTAAACAGCAACCGATAATGCAAAGGCCCAAAAAAATCAATCCATATTCTACAATCATTAATTTAAGGTTTTTTCTCTTTTTTTTTTCTTTCAGTGGAACAGTTCACGTTGTCTTGGCCTAGTGAAACTTTAACCGTGTAACGTCGGGAGACCATTTCAAATGAGAGTTTCTATAAAACATACCGAAGTTTATAATCATTCTATCAGATCAACTCAAGTTGAATATAAATGTTTTCATACAACCAGTCTTATTAATCGATTTGATAAAAAGGGACAAGAGGAAGAGATGAGATGGAAGGTGTGACGGTAAAACATAGTAGATACCAGTGCAATCCCAATTGTTATGGAAGGATATTGAAACGGCTCTCGCCCAGCAGAGGACATGTAATGGCTGATAATTTTCATGATCTCTCTCTCTCTCTTTCTCTCTCTCTCTCTCTATATATATATATATAGATAGATAGATAGATAGAGAGAGAGAGAGAGAGAGAGAGAGAGAGAGAGAGAAAGAAAGATAAGAGTAATAAGTATTCGGACACTTATGAAATATCCATTTGATACACTCCCGATGTCTACTTTCACTTTGATTTTGCACATGTTTTGATATAAAAATGAACATTTCCTAAGGAAATGTATGCATTTCTAAACATATAATGTAGAATAAAATATGAACAAAAGTAATAATGGAAAAAAATATTTGAAAACTATTAAGATTCATCCTGAAATGTTAATCAGGAAAGGATGCAGGTCTAGAATATTCTGCACATACACAGTAAGTTCTGGAATGTTCCAGCGATACTTAGGTAAAGTATCATCATTCAGTACTTCTACCTCCTTCAAACGAGGCAGTCATGGTTGAAGTAAAGGAGCTGTCAACCGATCAAAAATGCCGGAATCAAGCAATATAATGGAGTTTTCAGCTACAAGGCCATTGCCAAGAATTTAAATATCCCTGTCAGTACCATTGAATCGATTTATCTAAGTGGAAGAAGTTAGACACCACCAAAAACTTCCCTCAAACTGGTGCTTCGCATCTAAAAAATGCGAATAACAGTCAAAGCAGATCCTATGATGACTGGAAAAGAGAATCAAGATTATTTTAGAGCAGCTGGTACATCAGTTACTAAACAAACTATTTGTAATTTACTACACAAAATGGCTTAAAAATCCTGTACACCACCAAAGAAAATATCTTTTTTTAAAAAGGCGCTGAGATTCTCAGGTGAATTTTGCACATGACCCTTTAAAGAAGCCTATTTTGTTTTTCTTAGGAAGAACATTCTCTGTTCAGACTAATCGAAAATTGTACTTTTCGGCAAAAACCAATCGCGTTATACTTGGATGAAAAGTGGATGAGCCAATAATCCAAAAGGCATCGACTCCACGGTAAAGGAGTTTGGTGGAAAAATCATGGTATGAGGTATTTCTCTCATAATGATACTAGATCCCCTGAAGAAACCATGAATGGAGCGATTTATTCGGGTATTTTTTAAATTGATTAGTTCCATTTGGTGCTACAGCTGGAATTCAGAGGATATTTGATCTTTCAACAAGACAACGGCCTGAAGATTACAGGTAAAATAACTAAGTCATTGTTAATTTTATATCGAAATACATCATTAGTGTAATTATGAAATGAATATGAGCATCGAATGTTTGTTAAACAAATATTTTGTAAGTATCGAAATACTTGTTACCTATATATATATGTCTCATCCTTTCTGCAATCAACATCAGAGAATCCTTCATCACTTCGTGGCTTATTGAAGTGTGAACATTATAGGAACAGGTTTAAAACAGATGTGAAACTAAATCTATTTAGAAATGTGGAACATATTTAAAAGTGGATAACCCATAAAACATCGTTTAGGCGTTCAGATTCATAACAAAATTAACTAGAAAATTTTGAATAAACAATTTTTGCTTATCCATTTGATAGGAATGGGCAGAGAATAACTTTCTGCAAAACTGATATTGATTTTGCGAGCATTTTTAGGAGAAAAACATGAAACGGAAACTAAAAGTGACAAATATTGATTTCCAACAACTAAATCACAAAACGTTAAATTACATTTCATATATATATATATATATATATATATATATATATATATATATATATATATATATATGTATATTGTTTGATTTTTTTAGTTTGATTAGATGCAATTGGATGAAATAAATTGACGTAATACAATAAGAAAAAAGGAGGCTGAAAAAACTTTTGATTCACACAAACACAATGAATATTTTGTTGGGGAGATCTAATTAGACAATATGACACACCAACTTTCTTTTCATGTAGATGATACATTGGAAGCCGTATGGAATTAGCCATGATCAGAGATTAATCAAAATATTTAATGGAGAATAATCATTTTCTTCATCAAAGTAGGTAATCATAGCCATATTGACATACGTTCCATCAATGCAGAAATATCAACAACTACAAATGCTATTACACATAACAAGAAAATTATAAGCGGCTCACAAACACCAACAACTTCCAAGTGTAACTGTGAAAGAAAAATCCAAGTGCCGACTTAAAGGTAATTATCTGCAATCTGGCATCGTATTCCAAGTTTTCATCAAATCCAAAGAAAACACAAACAAAACATACATACGGTATAAAGAACATGGAAAAAGTCGTGTAACCAACACAAACATCAAGAATAATCGGACTTAGTTGTTGTGGACATGGGAAAGAAACGCTGCCAACTGAAATACGGGGCTACTCATCACAGAGTTATGATGAAAGACAGTGAAAAGTTAGGAAAATACCAGGACTTGGCAAGGGATGTAGGAAATGGATTGAGCATTGAGGAGTGAGTGAATCTAGAGGCCAGTGAGTTGGTATAAACCACTGCACTGCTTTGATATGTAAGGACGGTGAGAGGAGGACTGGAGACTTGGAGAAACTTAATGTCATGGCTTTCATTGGTGATAATCAAGCAACTGGAGCGAAAATGAGAGACATAGGACGGCTGCAGTCTGCTTGGTGTCGAGAGGAGAGCTGGATACTTTAGGAGACTTGCTGTCACTCGGTCTCCAGCTTTAACCACCAGACAACTGGCGTGGAAAATGGAAATAAGATTTTGTAATTGTGGAGAATGGGAGGGGACCTACCAAATAATGGAGGGTCCCCTGCCTGCAGATCAAAAAGTGAATACGAAAGGTTAAGAAAATCTAGTGAAATAGCGACACCTGGCAAGGGAAATGAAAAAGGTGTGGAACCTGGAAATCAGAGTAGTACCATTAATAGTGGAAGCACTTGGAGCCGTACCAAAGACATTAAAAACGGAATATGAAAAGAAAGATTGAGTCTATACAGACCACAAACTGCACAATTACCAAGGAAATTACTGGAAAATTAGATCTACGACCACAAGCATTTAGCAATACCGTAACAGCCAAGAAAAAGGGCATGGTGGAGACAGTACAAACCACAGTGCTGTTATGATAGGTGAGGACAATATGACAGGTGACCTTAAGAGACTTACTGACACACAAACTTCAGTGATAAACGCCAGGTAATTGGTGTGAAACGGTTATCCCCAGCACAGCTGTGGAATGTGAGAGTGAAATGAGAGGTGGGCCCGAAACTCCAGTGGTGACCACCAAGCAGCTGGTGTGAAGATGCAAATAATAATAATAATAATAATAATAATAATAATAATAATAATAATAATAAGAAGAAGAAGAAGAAGAAGAAGAAGAAGAAGAAGAAGAATGATATTTAACATTTTAGAGTAATCGATCTGTCAGTTTTCTAATGATTATGAGGTACCTAAGAATCTGATAGAATCTCAACGGTATTCCGGTTACAAGGCGTTTCATCAACACATCTGTTGATAGGAAAGAGCGCAGGTGGAACAGGATCCATGCCTCTCACGTAGAGTAAGTAGAACAGCAGAATGAAGATACGCAGTCCCCAACTCAGCTTGCATTACCCGTTTCTTTTTTTTGAATGTTCATAACCGAAACACCAGCACTACACAATAAGCAGAAGCGAATCCAGCTGAACAATCAGAGAAGGTCAAGTTAGTTTCGACGCTGAAAAAATCATTATCATTATTTCACATAGCCTCATTCAGGATTACCTAATGATATCATCAGGTTTTCTTGATTCTCTATCAGAACTCATAATACTGGAGCAGTGCAGATGCAACCTCAGCTCGGCCTTGGAAGCTCTTGATATTTTTCGTTCCGTAATACGTTTGCTTATAACCTGATATTCATCCTTATGAACTGTGTATATAATTACGACCTTTGCCTGTCTTTGTGATTAGACGTTGATATGATACCGACTGTTTTAACGATATGCATTTTTTGTCTTTTGCTTAAAATCCTTTGATTTTATCAATGGCTCTCTAATTCAGGAAGCCTTTAACGATGAGAATTTATTTGAATTTACAATAAATTTGGATGACTATACTAAAAGTTAAATTCAGAAAAGATTATGTATATCCTTTTGGAAAAAGAACTTTCAATTGTATCTTAACATTGGTGATGACAGTAGTTTAGATTTTGTTGTTAGAAAAATGATTGAATTCTGGGAAACCTGTTTCTATAGAGTAAAGCATTCAATAAAGCTCAATAGTCCGATTTGGCTAGAATGAGGATCATATCATTTATATATTGTCAAATGTTTTTTTTCTCCTTTGTTGTTGTTTCTTTGATTATGTTTTCTTCAAATAATAGTTTCTTTAACACGGATCTGTTGATTTTGATTGAGTCATGTTGAAAGTACGTTTTTATCCTCTTACTTGATTTCAGTGCAAAAGATTCTGTTTCTCTGTTGTTTTGCAGAGAAGAGTACTTCCTGGTGGAAACTAACCACAGCACTATCATCAGCTTACAGAAAAAACATTCTTGTGGTATCCGGCCAAATCGACTGATCCAACTGTGAACGTATATCAGGTCGCCTGTACGTATCAGTACCAGAATTCTCTACCGGTTTACGTCCTGTGGCTCCTTTGATGTTGTCCGAGAAAAGGAAGAGATTTACGCACGTAAATCGATACATGTTTCAATTTCGGAGGAGGGATATAGGGTTTGTAAGTTATCGGAGGATCTTTTCTTTTTAGATTTTTACTATCACTCTCCTTGATGTGCTATTGTTTCCGTAAACTTGCTTCAGTAGTTCATAATCTCAAGACAATGTCTACTTGGTATCATTGCATCGCCAAAAAATGTTACAACAATCTGGTTTTGCCTAGGACCGAACATCAATGTCGATTTGAAAAAGTGAATATCGATCTAACAATTATGCCCCACTTTAGCATATTGTGATAACCATAAAATATACTGGGGTATGTTGTAAGCTCTAACTAGAAGTACAACAAACGACGTTTTTTCAGTCACACGCAAATTCATAATATTTTTTGTATCTACTATGATGGAATGAAAAGTATATACCCCTGTATACTTTAGTGTTTCATCTGCTTCTTTTTCATAACGATTTGAAAAACTTCATAAATATGTTATCAGAATGTAGGTTTCTAAACTAGATCTTAGACACTAAATAAAACTCGTAAAATCTTAAGGAAATGTTTTATAAAGTGTCGAATTATCCTTTGAGACGGGAAGTAAAATGTGTTTAATAGGATATAATGAAAGTAACCCTCCAAAACGGTCCTAATCAAACGTTGGTCATATTTATCCACTCCAATCAAATGAAACATACTAACAGAATAAATTCGAAATATTTTTGTAATCATAAATATTGAACACTAAAACCATTTTGGTCCACAATGCTTCTTATTGAACAAGTAAAAAATGATTTAACTTTATAGTATGAATAAAATTCGTAACACCAAACGAATCATCAATTAGACGTATGCACTAGGATGTTGTCAGTTATGTGTAGGTGTATCGGGAATATACTTTTGTCATCGTAAGAAGTTTCAGGTTTTGTCACATTGGACATTCATACCTCAGCTGCCAGATGGAAAACACGTAAGATTAATCAGGCTTCCATCACCTATAGGCTAAGAAAGATGGCTGAACTTCCATTTGATTTTTGAACAGAACTGACAGGTAAAATTGATCCACTGTAAGCAAAAGTATTTTCCACTATATTTTCAAGTGGAAGGCGAGTATTTTTTCGCATTTCCGTTAAGCAATCATTCAATTTAATTTCCGCCGAATCATATTCCTATGACGGCTACTTTATTTCCGAAAGAATTTAATCACAAAGTATTTTTTTCTATTAGAAATGTATCAGAGTGTGATCAGAGAAATTCGAGATAAAAAGATGCATTATGATAGTCTAAAATCTGCTCCAAGTACGTAAAAGTATTTCATTTTTATGATTAACTTTTGTTTAGTTTTAAGTCAAAAGTAAGAAATAAATTTTCAAACTCAACCTGAGCATCCAACCAATTTAATTTTTGTCGAATCATATTCCTATGGCAGTTTCTTTATTTTTGAAAGAATTTTTAATTACAAAGTATTTTTCTACCAGACATCGATCGAAACGTAATCAGAGAAATTTGAGATGAAAAGATGCATAAAAAAGTTTAAAATCTGATTTAAGTACGTAAGAGCAATTCATTTTTATAATCATCTTTATGTTATTTTCTAGAAATTAAAATCTAAACTTATTTAAATTGTAGAAAAATGATTCGATATATTTTAACAAAAAGTTTGGGATCAATACGCAAATTCATAATATTTTTGTGTCTTCTTTGATGGAATGAAAAGTATATACCCCTGTATACTTAAGTGTTACATATGCTCAATACAAAAGATGTATGCGATATGAATTCTAAAACATGAACAGAAACATAGCATTATGTGTTTTGTGCATTACAAATCAAAAGACTTGTCTAACATCAATGTTTAGCGTTGAGAGGTGAACAGTTATCAGCACCGAAAACGGTATCAGTAAGATGAATAGATATTCAAACTAGGGCTGCTTGTCTTCAATAAACGCTAACATCGTTGGAGAACGTATGAATCCATATCTGGGTTCTCTTTTTCATCATTAGATATCTGGACAAAATGTCACTTTGCTGTAAAGCCACGATGAGTGACTGATTATGCATTGAGCGAATGATCACTTTAATAAATTGCTTTCTGCCAAAGTAATAGTAACAGTAAGAAAGCTGTTGCATCTATTGTCGGCCTTGATAGACTCCAGCTATATGCAAAATGAATATTTACAAAGAATTGGCCCTGTCTGGCACAGGGACACAAACACAGAGAATTGAACCTACTACTCTAATGAGCAATGTAACAAGACTAGATGTTCGTGTGTGTGTGTGTGTGTGTATGTGTGTGTGTGTGTGTGTATGTGTGTGTGTGTGTGTGTGTGTGTGTCAGTGTCTAGGTGCATACATGTGTGTGCGTGTTTGGGTATATGTGCATCAAAAATGATCGCAATGAGGGAAAGATTGTTTCCTGTTTCTCTGTTTTTACCCTCGGTTTTATTGATTTAATTTCAATATTTAGCCAAAGAAATAAAATCAATGATTTGTCTGAAGGAGCTGTTAACTCGGACGATGGTGGGAAATCTTTTCGTTGAATCATTGGAATGCACAAAGAGAAAGCAAATATTCGATATTACATTACAACAAAATTGATTTTCAGTAAATGAACGCCAAGTAAAGACAACAGAATCGAAATCAAATAAACTTTAAGGTGTCGAATTTTCTTTCGTCTGAAAAACATCGAAATGTTTTGGATGATTATGGTTTTATATAAATCTGTTTGCTATATTCTATAACCAATATTTGACAGGAGTACCATATTGTTTGGGCGTCCCCGGCAAAACCAGTGACCCCATATGGAGTGACCCTCTATTTGTTGCTTCATTGTTGCCTTTATTATATTAGCGTATACCTGGTCGACTGATTATCGAATGTATGTGCATTTTTGTTGTTCTCTAAGATAATGATTCGCACACATGCTCACTTGTTTGTATTGTTCCCGGTCAAACGTTGTGACATGCTAATGATGTTACGTTTTGTCAAGATCTGCCAAACCACACAGTCACTCAAACATACATATGCACACACACACACACACACACACACACACACACATGTATATATCAGCTAATATACTGACTCGATTTGTTAATATTTCTATGTCAGAATGCCTGTGAACACACACACACACACTCATACACACACACAACCCCCCCCCACATATATATATATATATATATATATATGGTACTTTTTGAATTTAGTCAAACATCTCACTCTCAAGATGGCATTTTATAATTCTATTCCTTGTTCAAACCGAATTTAAATATTTTAGGCGAATGCCTTTTGGAATAGGTTTGCAGCCATTGATATCTATTTTGATGTTCATATTTTCAATTTTGCTTTCATCTTTGAGCGCTTATCCAAAGGAAAGATAGAATTAACGCTTCAGTATATTCGCTGGAGAAGAAAAGAAAAATGTCGATATATCAGAACTTATAGAATAGATATAGACGAAAGCTTTTTCAGGCAACTTGGAGCGATTGAATGGCGAGCAATTGATGGAAACCTACGGACATCCATTATCCTCCATAAAATCAGCTGCCAAAGTTTTTGCGTATTCTTGTCAAGAAAGAGACTACCGGAAACAAGGCAACGAAAGCATTGTACAATGTGATGCAGTTTCTTCAGCCACATTTCGCATCTTGCAATGCAATCGCTGTCATTTATTGAAGGAAAATCCTATCTTTTTCAATCGTTTCAATCCGACACAAAGCCTCCTTAACGTTGAAACTCGATCATGATATGCTGTTTGCAAGGACGAGAACGTGCACCTCTTATTAACTGTCATGGTCACAATGTGTCATAGTGTTATAATTCACCCGAGCATTTTCAAATGCTGAGAATGTTGGAAAGTCCTAAAAAGTGGTAACTATTGTAGATTTTTGACATGCACTGCGTTATATTATTATCGAAAAAAAATCCTTCAAACTCAATTTTTTCTCTTGCATTTCTGACAGTTGGAAGTATATATTTACTTACGATGGGCGAAATATCGGTGTATTCATTCGATTTGTTAAATTTTTCCAGAGAAAAATCAAGGAAAAATGTCGGGTATCCATTAAATAAAATCCAAATAGTTATATTTTGTTTTTGTTTTTTGATTTTATCTTTATTTTTTGGTGCAAGATGTATGGAGATCGTTTGAACTTTCTAGGGATATAAAACACGTGTTTAATGTAAATTTTATAAGCAAGATGATAAATATTGATGTGAATTAAAAGCAGGAGCCACTAAAATTCGAAAACTCATTTGATATCGAGATGTCCTGGTCGTTCATTAACAACCAGTATTGCAAAAGACGTCTGAGATTTACATTGATTTTTGAACTGATTGATGTGGTGTAATTTTAGCATATAAATCTCGTTTTTTCTGACAGGTTTCTATTGATGATTTCTTGATTCTCCATACTAATTCAAGTAACCATTATGATGTATTCGTGAGAAAGACAATATTTAAACAATATTATTGTTCCAAGCCAATGATACATGAGGCATATCTTCTTTTTTTTTCTTTATAAACTATTGTCTTCATTTCGATTGATAAGAGTGAATATAATTTGGTAAGGGTTCCATGTTTTAGTTCCATATGTGACTCTCTGGAGTATTCAAATTGGGAACCATGCAATATGAACAGAAGGGAATCCTCCTGAACATCACATGTGTAGATCATAAGAAAGAGCATTATATTCGAAAACAAACTGGGTCGGGAATAGTATAGAATCCATTAGAGAATTCTGATTGCAATTGAATTGCCATTTTGAAAGAATGGTGGACATCTGCTGGATATCACAAATCATAACGTTGATCTCCAGAGATCATATGCAAAACTTTGACCACCCAAAGTAATATGATGTGACAAACTACATATGTCCAGACAGTATTAGCTCCACAACGATTATGTTGGGGGGTCTGGTTAATCTTGGGGGAAGTGTATGTTCATTGACGGACTAAAAGAGTGATGATGTTGATGTATGTAATATTTATTAGAGTAACGTAAACTAAAGTATTACAGCAAGTCGGCTCCTTGTTCATTAACCAGCGCTCTAACTTCAATTGATCAATGAAATTCGGTTTCTGAAAAGTTCTCATCGGTCTAATCACCTGCAAGCAAATATCCAATATTCAAGTGAAGTTGAAATAAATTTAAATCTATTGTATAATAATCTTATATCTGCATATTTGTATGTCGGTTACAGTAAGTCAGCAAAAACAGCACACCGTAGCGAGATTTTTGTATGTGCAAAACTTCTAAATATATACTAAGTTGAAAAACTAAGACATTTCCAGTCCGATTCACAAGTTCATAATACTAGCACAGGATGTTCCTTCCAGCTCATCCTGATGAAATATATTGTAATGGTCCGATCTGTCAAAGAAAGTCAAGCCCTGATATGCAAAATGTCAATTACAAGGTATCTTTTTTTATTATTAAGTTTTCTTTTTCTAAAATTATGATATAAATTTGATTTTGAAATAATTCAAAATATTCAAAATCAGAATTGATTTTACATCGGATTTAATGATTGCTGAAATCGAATTTTTAATGAGTTCATAAAAACGAATGGAGTAAATCATTTGCTTAAAGCTCACATAAATATATACATTGTGTAGATACCGTGCAAATTTGCATGGAATATGTTTGAAAAAGTATACACAATATATTCTAAATTCTATAGTTGCACTAGTCATTAAATGTAGGATAATGCAGTTTGACAGTTTACCCATGATGGATACACATGAGAGCAATAGCAGGGGACTTCTTGCAGGAATCTTTTTCTGCATAATCCGGCTGCCATGTCCTCAAATGTCGGTTGCATTGTTCCTTTGGCGTGAGCACATTTTAAACTTGCACCGACACTATCGATGCAATCCTCTGGGAGGCCTGTTGTGTTCAGAACGGGTCACTAGAAAACATGATGATGAATCTGCAAAAATGAAAATGCATCTGGATCTGTGTGATATTTTGACTGGTTTCTCATTAAGAACGAGGAGTCTGGTTATTGAAATAATATATGGATTATTTTCTGCTGGTTCCCAGGGCCAGAGGTGAACTGCTATCCAAGCCAATTTGCAACTCAAAAGTCTATCTTTATTTCTGAACGTGAGCTGTTCCTCTTTCTCTCTCTCTCTCTCTCTCTCTGTGTCTCTCTCTCTCAATTGGTGAGTTGACCTATGTACTCACATGCTTCCACATATATCTATCTGTGTGTCATCTATAGCATACACACTCATACATCTAACTTCATACACTTTGTTTAATCTTCTATCGTTTATATAAAAATTGCAAATCCCTAAGTTGTCCTTCCACTGGCCAACTATCTTGAGAAAGAACTCAGTTGCTCTTGACCCCTGGCTCCATCCATCTTCACATAGAAAAGGGATGGAAACAAAATAACACAATCACGACCATTCCATAATTAATGCATACACATATATTTTTGACATACAATATCACTCTCATATCATTTTTCCTCACATGCACTTATTACGTAACACGCATATCACATGTTTGATCTCAAACCTCACCTCCAACCCGTAGGACACATTTTGATTTCGAGAATCAGATTTTGAAAAAAAAAATACATGTATCATTTATCATAAAACATGGCGTATTCGTCTCAACGAGCTGACATTTTAGTATGGTGCAATCAATTTATCCTAGAGGTTGCCAAGCCAGCAACAAATACGTGACCTTTTCAAGAGAATTTTTCTTAATTTGATAAAATAGACAAACTCAAAAAAAACATCAAACAATTGTTGCAACAAAAGTATAGTACACTTATGATTTAGAGCGTTATTTCAACAAACTTGAAGACGGATACACAACGATTAAAATCTAAAATGCTGAACACGAGAAAATAAACCATAATATCTACCTGGGACAAAAAACACGAATAAATCCTTTAAAGAAGAAATTTAACGAAGAATCAGTCTAGGGTGGCAAGCTTTCGGTGGAGCAAGTTTAAATTTTAAGGACAAAGAAAAATCAGTTCTAAAAAGAAGGGTATACAACCAATGAAATCCTTCCGGTAGTCGCCTATTGAGCTATAACATGAAACATTATCAAGGGACTGTCCCTCAAACTGGAAACGATGCACTATGCACGAACAAATTATAAGAAGTTCAAGAAATCTATAAAAATTCAAATGGCGATAGGTTTGTTATGTTGTAAGAACATCAGACTACCGCCTGTGACCGTCAGAATATAAGACGGCAAGACGATTTGGGAAAATTCTGAAAGTACGCCTACAATAGAAAGGAGTGGTGAATCCTGGGGATTAACGATGATCAACTACAAACAAAAAAAAAGACTGATGTAGAAGATTATGGCGATCACTTTAGTGTTTTACTTTCCTCTATGAGATGTGATGTGCTGTATGTAGTAAGCACAACTTAGTGATTCTTCAATAACTTATGTCCTTTCCGGAGAGTTTTAAAACATTACTCCCCAAGCAATGGAACAATATCAATATGTTTTTTTGAAACATATTTTTTTCATGACAGTCTGATACCGAGTTTCAGTTACCAGGCTAACTATCTCTGTTTTAGATCTGCTCAATGAGTAGAAGACCATTTGGATGTCAATCTTTCTTGATAATTACTAGTCTTAGCTTGATAGGACACAAGGCAATACTACTGGAATTCGAGGCAAAGGAAACAGTATGACCCCGACTTTCCAAGTTAGGTGACAATCTTCCAAGAAACTAAGTTATCAAATCCTTGCTCTCAGCTCGGCTTGAACACTGGATTCTGTTACCACTGGTGAGTACGCATATTCGACCCGCGAAACAGGCAATTGGATATCAATCTTCCCCAATACAGTTAAAATGAATAAAATTCATATAAGATCATCGGAGTTATGATAGTTATCTAAAAAGTGTGGAAGAGCGAGAAAGGGTTATCTTCAAAATCAATGTGACGCTTTTACATATATTTTTCCGAAAGAATTACAGGAAATTCAATCGTGGACAATTTCAAATATCCAAGCGGGCAAAAAAGTAGTGAAATTACATTTGCTTTCAACAACCGCATCGTCAAGAGGAAAGAAAAAGTTTATCGTTTATGAAAACTCTTCGAATGCATTATTTCTCTGGCAGCTGCATCTTAATATACCTCCGAGATTGAAAATTTAGTTGAGCATTGAATATAAAAGAGGTTTGGCAGTATTTCAGAGGATTAAAAAAAAGTTTATATGCTTACAACAAATATTGAAGAACTACACGAATGTGCAATTGGTTGCTTCATTCAACTGCTCAGTCTATTACCTTTTATGTCGGTGTGAGTGTCTCATGTTTTTCACTTTTTTTCCTGTTTTTTTTCTCTAAAACAATTTAATCTCATTCAGATCTTGAGACATAACAGCACGATTTTCCACATTCTGAACAGAGCTAAAAGCCTCTACATTTTTCAATCAATATTCTCGTCTTCTGTTGCCTGAAGTTCCGAAATAAAATATTTTCATTACTCTCTGAATTATTCGGATTATTATTTTCTCTATTGTTTTCTCTTCATTACATGCCAAATGATGCGCTCTCTGACTTCCTTCATTACAGGTGCTTGCCACTTTCGGAAGTTCGTTTAGCACGGCTTTTTCGCTTCAAGAAAAAAAAAAGGCAAAAGGCGAAAAATAGTGTTCATAGTCTTCCTCTCTCGGACACCATAGCATTCAATGACTTAGCTCAACATACCCTCATTATCATTTTAGGGGTCTGGGAAAGTTGAAAAAATCTATACAAATTAATATACAATTTCTTCTTTTTTTTTTGCTTCATGCTATTTTGGCTGCAAAAACAAAAATGTCTTCAAAAAATTAGATTCGGCTGTTTTTTTCTTTATTTCTTATTCCTGACTTGCAGTCGAAACTGGAGAATTTACTTGATCTAATAATCTTCCATGCCAATCCTTGAAGCTAAAACATGATTGTTTCTCTATATTTTGATTTGATAAATTCGAGAAATTAATTCTCATTGGTAGCCTTGTTACTATTACATGTTGGCTCATTAGTGCAACTGTGAACTGTACTTTTATCGCTATGTATTGTCAGGTTATTGCATGTGACAGGGTTACCAATATACATAGGAAATGAATTTCCACCTTGATTAATATCCCGTTTTTGTAGCTGTCAATAGATCTTTTTCATGATACAAATGTTTCCATAAAGATGGAATTTATCGAATATTAAGTGTAAAGATCAATCACGATCAATTTTCATTTAATTCAATTGTCAGATGTCAGTAAAAATAGCAACAAAACACTTTTCAGATTACTTTGAAAGAAAAAAAAATGTCAACCAGTGTTGTGAAATATTCAGTTATTCAAGTCGTTGGTACAACGTTTTTTTGTTTAATGATTTCGGTTACCCTGGGCAATGGAACCAGTCCATGGGATCAGACCCGACTCCAACTTCTTTTCCGACTAAAGATGAAAACTATTGCTCCTTTTTATTGTATATATAATGAATATATACACATCTATATGAAAAAAATTGTCAGTTTGGCTCAACTTTTAAGAGAACCACCAATCAATCACTTCGTTGTGATTTCAAATCATGGTAGGGAAATTTCATATATAGTTTTGACTTGACGTAACATGAAAAACTGAAAGGTTTACTCCCTGAATTAAGTGGGGACTATTTGTTTTTCTTGTTCTTACAAGGTATATAGAAAATCAACTTCAAATTGGACTAAACTTTTGACTGTACTTTATTTCTGTCGCTGAACTACAGCAGCAAGTTTATCATTGTTGGTATTCTTCTTTTCAGTAACAAATCTCCACCACAGTATCATGAAAATATCAATCCTCCAGGCACAAGCTTTTCCTTACGTTCCCTCCCAAATCATCGAGGTTACAAAAGAAAACCTGCAAAGTTCTCTATGCTTTAGATGAGAAACTCCAGGAGATGAGAAAATAAGATAATCCCAGAAACCATCGTCAGAAGAAACAGATAACATTAACCATAATTTTTAACAATGTTCCCACAATCCTTACGTACATAGATGTGATTTCTGATTTCAAACGGATCTTTAAATGAGTATATTAAACATTTTTAGCTATAAAGTATGTTGGAAATATTTTAGTGGGTTTTAGCTATTTTAAGACAGTTAGCTATATATAGCAAAAAAAAAAAAGCTTGATGCGTCACCAAATGGTCTGAGTGGTTGTTCTTGCAACGGTTTCACACCTTTTTATGACCCAATACCTCTTATCAAATAATAGTTGCTAGTAAATATACGACACTATACACATCCTTCCTTTTTCTATTGTTCAACGTAAGCGGGACGACCGGCCGACCGACAAACTAGGAAGAGTCTTGTTGAGATGGACAAATCTTATGATGCAGCACTAATTGCCTCCACAACATTCAATACTTCAAAAAGATTACACTAGAGATTTGTGGTATGTTCAAAAAGTCAGTCTCGACAAACATTCCTCTGTTGCAAATACATTGCAAAATTTACAAATAAACTGTCTGTAATGCTTGTCTTTGTATTCTGGATTACAAGTTATATTGGTTTTCAAACTACTGACTATACGTCAGTTTTAGTAGTAAAGTAATATTAAACAACCGTCAGCATCCTTTATCTTTATCAGGCGCAGAAGGAGTAACTGCCTGTCACTAACTTTTTTTCTTAGTCTTCTCTTGTCTACAATTCGATCAAGATCAAGTTGTATTGAAAGATACGGTAGAGCTTCAGTATTTCGTTTCTTATTTTAGTTTTTAATCAGATTTTATTCGATTTGAGGCTGTGGATATAAATATTCAAGATAACGTTCTCGCCAGATAAGTTTGACTGACTAAATCTTAAACTAGATGCAAATACCTACATAGAATTATCTGATGATCAAGTTGATCACTATGGTAACATGTTTGGTTCTTATTCACAGATATAGATTTAATTATCAAGTTCAGCATTCATGCACTGATATAGTGAATTCTATTTATTACCTTTTGAACGGCATCCACGGATTGCCTTCACTTAAGAAAGTAATAATTACATGTCAGTAACATTAGGTACATTAGTAATATGAGGTAGGTCCATAAGGAAATCGAAAATTTGGAACAATTGGTCAATGAGACATCTTTGCGTGCTTCTGAGTGAACTTTAATGTAGTAGTAATCTTGACTTTTTTGTATTAAAAAATACATTAATTTACGATGGTTATTTTTTGAGCTGCACATTCCTGAGTGAAGTTGTGCGTAGAGCGCTTAGAATTTTTCCCTAATTGAACAATGAACAATTTGAAAAGCAACCTGTTGGTGTGAGATTCTGTTTCAAATTTCAAAAGAAAATTTTTCGGTTAGTTTTTTGAACAGGCCTATATTGATGATCCTCTTCGTCGTGCACTACGCCATGGTTTCAATTGAAAAGATGATCCCATAAAGACGATTAATAATCGGGACAACCTTTCATGTCGACGGACGATGATCACATTGAGAATGTGCGTGCTTGGACCCCAGGAAATCAATGCCCAATCGTCCTTGAAGTTTCAAAAGAGATAGAAATCTGTAAAAGTTCGTGACAAATCATTTTGAAAAGAAAACTGATGATGCATCGTGTTGCCGAAAAATGCACGGAGCGTCTTCTGACTGATGTACATATCTTTTCGTGAAGCATAAGACTACTCCCCTTCCCCATTCGCCTTACTCTCCAGATTTAGGTCCTGCTGACTTTCTTTTCTTCTCGAAGCAAAAATCTACCACGGAAAATAATCGATTTCAGACGATCGTTGAAGATGTGCCACGGGGCTTGGACACTATCCTTCGAAACAACTTCCAGTATAAATCTGAAAATTGGAGGAAAAAAACTCCCAAGAACACTGTATCAACAATGGAAGGGGCTTTTTTGAAGGGTACAAGTCTCATAAGCTTTCGGGTAAAGTAATAAATTGTTTTATTAAAATCCATATCCTGGGATGATCTGTTCATTGGGTAAATGTACTGAGGAAATTTTGGCATCTATGTACTTCAAACATACTTTGGAATGAATCTAATTTTTACTTATGTGTCAGATAAATTCTGTCTTTGATATCGCAGGGAACATAAACAGCTATTGAATATATATATATATATATATATATATGTGTGTGTGTATGTGTGTGTGTGTGTGTATGTGCGCATATATATACACACATATATATATATATATATATATATATATATATATATATATATATACACATATATAAATAAAATATCTTCTTGCAAAATATCCCTCATTGCATTCAATGTGCTGCGAAAAGTTTTGTAAATATTGAAATGAAAGATTATGGCAGGTTTCTGTAGAGACTGCTCTAGTGTACACAAATATGCTTATCCATCACAAGAATTAATGCACATTTCTTTTTTAGTGATCAAAAAAAAAAAAAAAAAATATATATATATATATATATATATATTTCAGATAGATAGGTAGATTCAATCATAAAATATAATAAACTTCAAAAAATGTGTTAAAGAAGAAAAACTTTTTATCGATGGTTTTGAGGTATAATACTGCTTAATA
This sequence comes from Thysanoteuthis rhombus, assembly GCA_963457665.1. NCBI lineage: Eukaryota > Metazoa > Mollusca > Cephalopoda > Oegopsida > Thysanoteuthidae > Thysanoteuthis > Thysanoteuthis major. Next base: position 73,375,400 of record OY735199.1, read on the forward strand.
AGCCTTAACCAGTTCCGTAAATGACTTCAGAAACCTGTGTGATTGTGTTTCTGGTCTTTAATATTCACTGTTCAGTAGACGGGGTTAAAGTCATCTCTACATAAACTCTTATTGGATTGAAATTTTTTTGGTGTCATAATATACCAGTTGTTGGTGATTTTTTTTGGAAAATGGGGTTGATGCTGGACCTCTCTTCAAGGAGAGAACAGAGGTATCAATATGCGTAAATGTGTGTTCACCGTAGTGTTGAATCGTAGTTTTGTGTTATAAGTAATCATATGAATGAGTATGAGAGGATAGGAGGTGTTGATCTAGTGTAAAGAAGAACTTTGTCAAGGGGTTAAGGGGATTTTTGGGAGGTCAACATCAGGCTTATGAGAAAAAAAATTTGAAGTTGACAACTCAGCTCTGATTCTTTTGGAAAACATAGTTCCCTTTCATCTTCATAGAATCAGTTGGAATTAAATGCAGGGTTCAAATCGCTGAAAAGACTCTTGCCTGTTTTCATTTTGTAGAGCTGCGAAAACTGAAAATTTCGATCGTGGTCAAGAGCATAGATAAATGAATGAACTGACATTAAGTACCCTTGTCTATTAATCTCTTTTTTTGTTCTCTCTCTCTCTCTTTATATATATATATATATATATATATATATATATATATATATATATATATATAGTGGGTGTGAACAGGAGGTGTATTGATGCATGTGTGCTTGCCTGTGTGGCAGTATGTGCATATAGCGATAGATAGACGGATAGATAGATGGATAGATGGATGGATATGATGTTCGTGTCCCTTGATTTGAACTCTGCATAACTACTTGAGGCAAACCATGTGTTAATTGAGTTAACTGCCACAGATATATAATATATACATATGCGTGTATGTGTATGCATATGAGTGTATGTGTGTGTATGTGTGGCCGTGTGTATTGCAATCGAGAGAAATTCGTGCATCATGGGTCATGCTCTGCATGACCACTTGAGGCAAACCATGTGTTGATGATTATTCACACATACACACCTGCACACATACAAACATATAAACAAACACACATACATACGCACATATATATTCATATACAAGCACGTATACATACACGTACACATATACACATTCATATACACACACATACATACATATATATGCACACACATGTACATACGCATACACGATTACACATGCACACACATGCACGCACACACACGCACAACACCTTTACATGTGTTTATGAGTATTCCGAAGTCTAATCATTTCTATGTACGAAATGTACGTCCAATGATTAAGGAGATCAAAATCATAAGAATCATTAAAATTTATTGCACGTTTTTCACACGCACACACACAGACACACAGACACACAGACACACACACATATATATATATATATATATATATATATATATATATATATATATATATATATATATATATATATATATATATATCAAGAGAGAGAGATAGAGAGGACGCTTCGTTTTGAAACTTTTAATAAAACAATATGCAATTTTAGGTACTTTTTATCGGGGTATTTTTCAGCGTTCCCAGAACCCCCCGGATGGTGATGAAATTATTTTAAACGGATGTAGCACTGTTCAGACGTACAGAGGATTGCAACGGAGGAGGGTGTTGAACAACTTGCTGCCTCTATAACAGCTTGCAGCCAAATAAATTCTGAGGGATATCTCTTTTTTTAAAACTTTTTCGTAAACACAAAATTAGTGTGAACGAACTTTGAAAAGGCATCCATGAACAAAACATCTCGAACGAAATCCATCACTATCCGAGTTTATATCATTGATTTTTATCGCTATAAATAGCCTCATTCGAAACTAGAATTGTTTTGTTTTTACCGACTCACTGTTATCCTTGGATAAGAAGATCTATTTATTGTAACCAGCGAATTACTTGTGGTTGTATGGTATGCGATTCTTGCCAGCGATTTACTGTGAACTTAACCCTCATCGAATACACTTGACTTGAGGTTTTATTCTAAATTTGGCTTAGTTCCACAAATGCCGATATCTTGAACTTTGGCCGCATGACATATGTCTACATTTATAGAATTCCAAAAAGGAACCAAATCACTCTAAATAACTTGCTGGAGTATCTCAGTAAGTGCAGCACATCATGAATTCTGGGTTGGGTACTTAATGTTGTCCTCCACTAAAGTCGCCTTCTGTTTGGTAAATGCACAATAGAAAACATTAATTTAGTTCAGCTGGATAGAAATATGAACTTATCGAAGCGATGATGGACACGTACTTCAGTTCGAAGTGAATTGTACCGATCCCTATTGAAAGATCGAACTACTTTTTCGATTAGCTCTCTTGTTCTAGTATCTACTGAATTTTGCACGATACAAGTTAAAACGTTGAAACTGGAGTGAGATTATTTAACACCAATCTTCGATTTAACGAATGATCTCACAACCTTGAAATCATCAATCGAAATTATGTAGTTTTTCTTTTCTTTAGCTCAAATATGGACCTCCAATAAGGTTTAGAAATACGTTACAATATACAAATGTAAGATGCCAGCCTCTGGGTCTGAAGCGAAGGTTTTGATCATACCTCGTGGTACTGGATGGGATAATGGATAGTTTATTGCCACACTGAGCAGTTGTAATACTACAAAACAACTGTCTGTAGATAAAACAATATCATATATATATATATATATGTGTATGTGTGTGTGCGTATGTGTGTGTGTGTGTGTGTGTGTGTGTGTGTGTGTGTGTGTGAGTGTGTGCGTATGCACTGAATCTAGCTTAGTGAGACCAGAGAATTGGGTAAGACGATCAAGTTATGCCAATCTTTTGAAGAGGAAGAGCCTTAAAAATGAGCATTCGAAATCCATGCTTTTGCTTTTCAAACATCGTATGATGCCACATTGTGTTGGATGCAGATAACGTAGGAGAAGGAAAATGCTCGTCATCTCAGTCGTAGTGTCAAAATTTTGAAGTCATGTGAAAAAATCCCATCGCAGAATACGTACGATAAGAATAGATTTCCACTGGAAAACGTCTAAAATAGAATAAAATCAAATCTGTAAACAACACAGGAAGAACGCCTGGAATACACAAAGAGACAAACACACACAAAATAGAACCCTTCCGCCATTTTTGACGGCTACGTTTGATCAATTGTTTCTAAATCTATTCTGTAACTGAGAATAAGCAAATGCAAATGTGGCCTTATATCTTAAAGTATAAAATATCTAAGAAAAATTATGCATGTCGAAATGATGTAAAGTAAAGAAACTATTAATAACTTCTCTTTTTGGGGAGCCATATTTTTGAGCGTTCGAAAACCCTAAAATCGTGTTGATGTTAAGCTATGCAATGTCACCGGTGGTTTTGGTCACGGGAGGTAAATGAAACCAGTATTTTGGAGAGAATGGAAGAAGAGGGTGCGTGCTGTCAGTTGAACAGCTCGCTGCAAAGCAAACATCGAATACTTTTTTTTAGCTTTTTTTTTTTTTGTTTTTTCCTCGTAACAAGGAACGGATGCCACAAAAGAAAACCTCCGGAAAGCCTACTCACTTTACAAAACTGGCCGAATTCTATTTTCCGGAAAATTACCGATCATGACGTACTCCAAGAGAATATTGCACTGATATATTGTAAATGTTCTATGACTAAAACGCTATGATGATATTTTGAGGAATATTTTTTGTCAGATTACATTCTTTTTAGTGGAGACTCACTTTGTTTCTATGCTGCATTTATGAAACACTCGATGGTGCTCATTTCCACTCTCAATGTACAACTAAAAAGATCCTTAATTTCTTTAGTTTTCCCACAGGTACTCAACAGGAATTTAGAGAAGTTTTTTCGTTTTTCTTTGTCGAAACATAAAACTGCAAACGTTCTTATCTGATATCAATACTTTAGTATTGAAACATTGCCATAGAGAACATTAGAGAGAACATTATCAAAATAAAAATAAATGGCAAACAGAATAGTTCATGTAGAAAAGAAAAACACTTTCTAAAATGAGATACTGAAAACGTAGGGATATTAAAAAAAGATAAGCAGTAGAAGAAATATAAAGTTGCAAACTTTATAATGAAGTTTATTTGAAAAACGACCAAAAAATATAATCAGTTATTTGGTAAGGTATAGATTTATTGGGATAGTTCGGAGCTGGCTTTCAAACGTGGCGACAATACTAAAACTAAAACCATCAGACAAGTAATAAGGTTAGATGATTCGATTTACTGAATCGTAAATCAATGAAAAATAAATAAATAAGATTAACAAAGAGGGACAACAAATTTTCAAAAACATGTCTCCTTTTTTATCTCAATATTTTGACTTTCTTGTGTTTTACTCCAATATTGTTTAAAAGGATTTTGTTGCTGGAATTTAGAGGCATGTGTCGAGTCCAGAACAGCAATAAAATCGTTATGGTGTTTTGCTACAAATTAAATGTTCCTAAATTCAATTGAAATGTTTTGTAAATCCCCTCCGTGAAGTAAAATTGATGCAATAAGACAACCAAAACAATAATGTTAATATTATTTATTGTTTGAGATTTCTACAATTCCATCAATTCAATTCAGTAGGCAACTTCAATCTCTATTTCCTTAGCTATTGTCTTTAGAATGCTGTTTTGTGGAATGTTTCAAAAACTGAACATGGCCAACATCAGTAATGATCAATCAAGATATACATGTACTTTTATAAACACGTTTTCAGAGACCTTTATATGATGAATTTAGATTGATAAATAGATACATATATATGAGGTATGTTTGATAGGAACTCCATCACCCATGTATGAAGTATACACTTGTGAAACAGCCAATATTATACTTAAATACATATTCTCATGTGTAAGGCTAGGACTTAGAATAGATTAAAAAAATACAAAAGTAACTAAATACGTATTGGGTTCCTAAAATGCATAAAAATTCAACAGATGCTAGCTGTGTAGTGCTAAACCCCCAAGCAGAGTTGTTTCTAAAATCAAATCCAGCTATTCCAAAAAAAATCCAATAGTAATTTAAATCTCTTAAGAGAGGAAGGTTATTCTATGGGTGTAAAAGAAAAATTGGATATAGGAATGGTTTTAGTGGTGCAAAATCTCTCATCGTGGGATTTTAGTACTCATTACACAAAAATTCCTCGTGAAAATGTTTCTAAAGGATTAAATAAAATTACAGACTTGGCATTTGCTGTAGTAGTAAAGTATAGTATAGTAAATATATTTGGTTTTCAAACTTAAAACAGAAAAAGTTAAGACTTACTTCATGTGCTTTACCTTTGAGCCGGTTGGCAATCATCTTATTGGGGAATCTTAGTTTAAAATAGGAGATAAAATATTTCATCAGATCATTGGTGTCCCTATGATATCTAATCTGGTCCCTTACTGGGCGAATCTGTATTTATATAGACACGAATGTATATTAATGTCATCTTTAATTAGGACTAATATAAAACACTCGTTCATTTTCACGTTGCACCCGTTTCATTGATAACTTATGTTCTCTTAATGATGAAGGAGGATTAGAAAAATTGTTTAAAAATATATATCCTGATGAACTTGAATTAAAATTTGATTATAAAGGAATGCCATTAGCATTCTAAGATCTGGATATTGAGTTTGAGGATGGAATGTTTATCTACATACTGTGTGATAAACGAGATAGTTTCCCGTTCCATATTGTGAAAATGGCTTTTTCAAGATTCATTGATTTTTTGCCAAAAATTGTTCCTTTAGTTGTAAAAATGAATAATCAAGGCAGTGAAATTAGACAAATTTTCAGACAATTTATCAAAACTAAGATATCCTGATCCCTTTAAAACCTATCAGCTTGACTATAATGAAATAAAAAGGAAAAATAAAGATTATGCTAACGAAAGTTTAAAAAGTAGAATAAATGAGCGGTGCATATTAAATGATTAGAATTGTACAAATTTAAGGGGAATTATATAACCTAAAGAGATGGATCCCGTATTTGTCAGAGTGAAAAATCATTGTAGTGATTAGAATCAGGGGAAGGGGAAATATTTGGCTCTGGTAAATTAGTCTGACTGATAGGATGGGAAATCAAACATGAAATGCCATGTAACAAATTGTTTAAGCATCATAATGGAATAGCCCTTTTAGTTGTTACCACCTGCTATAAAGTGGTTTTGTTCTAACCATGTATATGAGAATGCTTTATTCAATAATTAATAGTTTTAAAAACATTTGATGAGAGCTTGATGTTATAATCCTTCAGTTGAATAAGTTGGTAGAGAATCGACCCAAAGAAGTTTTGCTCTGTGTAATTAGTATCCTTGAAAATATCATCCGTTGGTTTGCATGCAGTCTGAAATTAAAACCGACACAATGGATAAAATATCCTTATATGAAATGAACTACATGATAAAGGGAGGTGGTATTTGATCAACACTGTTGGGGTGCCAGGTTAAAATAACTGTTTTGTTTCCAAAATCCCTGAAATGGTTACATGATAAACAACTGATGATCTCAACAAGAGATATTGTATATTTTGCACAATAATAAAAAAAAGTGTAGGGGAAATAGGGAAAACACTTTGGAAGATTACATAAATTGCATTGACAGATATTGCGAAATGGGTGACTGAAGTGGCATAAAAAATCTATTCAAAAACTTTCTTAATGTTTAGTGCTAAAAGTGGTAACGCTTTCTAAACTATATATATATATATATATATATATATATATATATATATATATATATATATATATATATATATATATATATATATATAAACAAAGAGAGAGAAGAGGGTACATAAACAGGTGAATAAATCGATAGATAGATGGGTGGACAAGTATGAATAGACAGGTATATAAAGCTTACATTAGATTTGTCTAGCTCAGTGCCACAGTAATGGAACCATCAATTAAAGACAAACTTACTTGATTGGCAATTTTAAATGACGCTGATTTGAAAATTGTCGCTTTCTTGCTATCCTCAAAGACAAACAGATTTACACACGTGAATACACACAAAGATACACACACACACATATACACGCATTGATTTATATTCATGAATCTAACAAACGCAGGTCTATCTGTAATACTGGAGCTGGAGCTCATGAACTATTTATTTTCCAACATGATCTCCTCCATTGTTAATCTACTCAACCCAACGTTTCTCCGTTGTTCGCATAGATCGAATATAATGAAGTGAAAATTTCGGATCATATATATATATATATACACACACACACACACACACACACATATATATATATATATATATATATATATATATATATCCAATAAACATATATTCATAATGGTGTAAGGATTTACTGCACAAACACGTTTATGTATCTGCCACGTTTGGGCTTTCATCAGGTGACTGATTCGGTTTATTTCAGATGCCTAAGTACGACATTCTGGGGGTTCTAGGTTGTAGGATCTTAATTTTATTGAATTTAAATGTTTTTGTTAAGTGGTTGGTCTTTGCTGGCTGTATATTTTGTCTTATCCGATCGGGATGGCATGCCTGTTTGTGGTTAAAATTCCATAGCAGGAAGTTATGCCGTTGGTATTTTCTTTATCGGAATGTTGTTGCTCTATCAGTACTTTTGTCTCTTGTTTCCTCTCAAAGATTTTCTTAACCTCACTTAAATCTCCCCTCAAAAGATTTAAGTTGGAATAAAACTTTATATTTTTTAATATCTTAGTTTGGAGTTCGAATCACGGTAAGGGGCATGGATTTTGAGTATTAGTTTACATCCTCAATTTTTTGTGAAGAATGTGGAAGTTATTGTTCTCATCGGGGTAAGAAAGAAAATAAAATCAAGCCCCGTTTTGGAGTTTGTTAAAAGTACAGTTTTGAGATGCGACAATGATGAATGAAAGACATGCACAGTAATTTTAGATCGTCACTGCATTTCGGCGATCATAATTCCCAATCCTTGGGCGGTAAAATTTAATTTTCAGTCCATTGCCGAAGTTCATTTGAGAATTGTGTTCATGCTTACCGCCTTAGATTCAAGCTTAAGAACCCCGACTCCACGGGAGTCATTCACGAACTATGATGAGGTAGTAAAGTCGGAAACATCTGTGGGAGGATGACAAGTCTCAATTGAGAGAAGTTATATATAATGAACTATACAATATAGAGAATGTTACACTGAAATCAATGCTTCTGGCATTTAGAGTCACGATCTAAATTTGCAGGCGCAGGTGTTCTGGTCTGGACATCGCAGTTGAGTCAATAAATTTTACGAAATAATTTGCCGGAGGAGATACGTCGAATCTCAAATGTCTCCACTCCCACAATTATCAACTTGGATATTATTTGAGTATGAAAGTCGTATCTACATGTTACAACATTGCTTTCGAAGCTATAAGATCCAAGTTCTAAAATTTAGTACCTGAGTTTAACTATTATGACACATATTAGAAATTGTAATTTCTTTTTGCATGGTTTGAGCAAGTCATTATTTACTTGACTATGAATAATATAATATTGTAGTACTAAGTACAATTAGGCGTCCCTGCCCAGGCTTCATTTGTTACAACTTACTCTGTATCAGCCATTTCTTCGAGGTTTGCAATGTGTGAAACAGACTTTCAGATGACAAGCACCCGAAGTGGTATCACTCACTTTACCATGCACTATCTTACTCATAGCTTGAGGAGGGAGATAGTTTCATACCTTACATAATGTAACTCAATTCAATTTTAAACCATATATATAATGAGTAAATATGTTTTAATGGTTTATTACAGATTGTGCATTATGTTTCACTTGATAAGTCTTTCAAGATAAAAAAATATTTTATGATTTCAAGTTTCACACATCGGTAACCAAATGTCAATCGCCTATCATCTGGTGAATTATTAGTTATAACCAATGGTTTCAAACATGAGGATTATTGTTTCTTCTCTATTTCTTCTCCCTTTCTGTATCTTTGTGATAATTTTGTGAGACATCTAGCCCCTGAATTATAGAATTTTGAATATATTCTGAATAAGAATTGTCATAAAATTTGTGTTTATGAAGATAAAAATATTACTTTTTTTTCGTGGTTATCCGTCTGTTCTTTCTATAATATTTAGATATTTTCTCTTGTTCTCTTTCATTCTTTTGTTTTCTCCAACTCCCTTTTATTCATTTTTCTTTGTTGTAAAATTTTTGCGTGTGTGCAGCATTCAAAATAATCTAAGTCGACATTCAAGTCGTCCCATTGGATGATATACAACTATATCAGCCATGATGTAGGCTCTTACAATATAGTCACTGAATAGTTTGACAGAAAGCACTCCTGCAAAGATCTCTTTGAGAATGGAATTGAACTATGTTCGTAATGATCTGTGAGACAAGCTTGCTAATCATCTACCAGAGACGCCCGAAACTTCAACATCTTCTAAAATGGAATACTAACTACAGATCTGGTTAGTCGAGTAAAAGAAAGTGTCAGGTAACCAACGTTTTTTGCTGGAAATCATGTTGAGGATGATGAATTAGAAAAAATGGGCAATACGAGTGATTATTGAATAAGTTATTTCCTCTCTTGCATTTTCGGGGGTAGGGATCACAAGAAAGAGTCCGCATTGTCAAAACACATACGAGCACAATTAGGGACTAGATATGAGCATAAACTTACATAGTAAACTATGACCCCCATCTCAACTATAACATGTTCAGAGAAGGGGTGAATCGAAAAAAATGTTTTAGTTGACATAAGGAGTAAATGTTGAAATTTTCAGCCCTCTAGCTCGATTGACACGACCTGTACGCGTGATACATACATAGCCAGCAAAACATTCGGACCACTTTCAAAATTAAGAGAGAGTGTGTTAACAGTATTTGAGACAGTTATGGTTGACGGTCCCTGATACCGGGAAACCATTCAAACTGGCTAGTTTTCAACAACTCGATGCAAGCATTTACTAGAAATTTACGGTGTACTTAGTGCAATTGAACACTGAGGTATCATAAATGCTGTCTGACTTTGATTAATATATGAATGTCTATCATTTTGTCTTCATTTTCCATGGATAATTATAATTAGGAATCCACGTCGAAGTATTCAACATTCTCATTCTATTTCTACAAGGTATATCAAATGTCTTAAATTCATGTGCTAACAGTCCGGATCGATATACGACGAAATCAAGTTGGACTAAGCCAGGTAACAGACATTGCACTTTTCTCTCTATTGGTGGGGGGGAATCCTCTCAATACATATCGATTTTTTGACACCCTATTTCTCCCTTTCCATTTTCCATCAATATAAGTGGTCTATGCCATCAATATAAACCAACCTAGCTATGCACTTGTGACTGAATCCAGTACTGTCGTCCCTTGATATCCTATCTTCTTATCTTCAAGTTCCCGAAATAAAAAGCTGCTTGGATGAACCGGAAATAATTGAGGTCAAATTTCGTTCCTTGTAGTCTATATTTCTGAGTAAGAAATCCGTACTACGAATTCCGCAGCATAAATAAATAACAAAGGAATCTTAACTTTGATAAGTTTTTGGACTGGAAAATACCTTTTGTGAACTATCAAGTTCTGACTAGAAAGAATGTAAGATATAACACAGGGTTTCAAAAGACTTACACCTAACTTACATATCGAAAAATGTACTTCCTAATTTTATCGAGCTGTTATTACATACATTCGAAGAATAAATACTCGCAGGCAATGTTTATCGGGGTCAATCCTTATCAAAAAATGATTAGCCTACTCATGTCAAAATTTGATTCTATATAAGCCAGTTGATTACGATAGTTCCTTTATTATACATAATAGTTCTTTGAGATCTACCACAAGCTCCCTATTTCATAGCATCTAATTCTTATTTTGAATCATGCGTGAATAAAATGAAGAATAATAATTCGTCCATTGAATTCAAGCGTTTGTTTCGTATAATTTTGAATTAAGCTGGTTCCTTTTTAAGGAAGGATTTATGGTAACAGTCCTCGGTATTTGGAACCATTATTGTTGTTTTTTTTCACCTTGTATCAAACCACAAATCACACTATCCAAATTGTTCACATATTTTTCGGATCATCTAAACATCTAAAAACTGCATTTATGAATCCTCAGCTCAATTTGATTACTCTGGAATACAAGCAATCTAACGCAAATGAAAAGATATTTCTCGACGGGAAAATAAGTGTTAAGAAAGATCGGACCATAGAACTTCTGACGACAGTCGTCCAATGAAACCACTAAGCCATCATTACAACTGAATCTCTTAATTATCTTTCAAGTTTGAACCTTGTATAAGTTATGTCAGGAAGTTGATTGATATACGTGCCAGGTCTCCGTGGGTTTATTCACTTTAACTTTCAGACCCATCATTATAAAGTTCACTCCCAACATCATTATAATCTCCTTCATACTGTCTACACGAGTGTGAGTTGATGCTCTCTTCTTTGAAAATCAGCGGTCGAGATTCTGGCTCTCACCCAGGCTTGAACTTCCCCAACAGATGCTAGTAGGAAATATGCAACAAAATCAAATATCAATCAGTCCAAACGATTCATTTTCCAAATTATGATTCATTAAAAGTGTGATATGATCAGTACCGAACTTCAGGATTTTTTTGTACCAAAATATCTATTTCAGCATGCCCCGTCAAGAAACTTTGGTTGTGCATTTACGATTATGAGGGAAAGGATTGACATGGATTAATGCAAGCATTACTGAAGAAGAAGGATCATTTTATCTATTATCAGCTGTTTATACAAACTAATATATCGGGTAAAATTCATGGAAAACGTTCATTCAATCTAATATTACAAATATGGTTGAACACCTGTGCAATTTTAGAGGATGCTTGTGGTTGTCATTCGATCCCAGGTAAAACCAGAATCCCAAAGTCGAATAATTCCCCTGATTGAAATACTGACGCTTCATGGTCTTTCTACCAGCATTTCTCTCATTAAGGATAAAATCAATACTACTGCATATAATTTCCGTATTGTTCTCACAGATTTAACTCTTGGTCGCCGGTCCATGTAATCAAGTGTTTGTGGGATGCGTTAAGCTTCAGCTTGCGTTCACCGACTCATGAATCAGGAGATTCATAATACTTGTAAAATATACTGTACTCAAGTCATATAGAATTCAAACAAAAGCCCACCATCATTGATAATCAAAGAAACAAAGCGGGAGCATCATCATATTTACTTAGTTCATTTAGTGCAGCGCAAAGTTGAATATTGAACTACGGAAGATGAGAAAATTCTGCATGATTCTTTTACTAGATAACCATCATTCAAAACCTTTGCTCCTTATTTATGGCCCTCTTATCTGGATAATGGCTTGAAGTAAGTTTGATAGCGTTAGATCAGAGAAGCTAAAACGAAATTTATTCATCAAATCCAGTCCCGCTCTCTCTTCTGCGTAAACATCAAAAAATACTTATTCAATAAATATATGTATATATATATATGAAAGTATTCCTTTCATATTAATCATGGTATTTGGTCATATAAATTGTAGCTAGTCGATTTAGTAAATTCTTTATAGGGCGACGCTAATAGCACTTTCAAATTAGCCTCTAAGTAACTGTGCCAATGAAATATGTTTCAGACGTATAAGTAAACAGAAAAAAAATTCTGTTATATCTTATAGATAAATTCGAGATAACTTACACAGGTACATTTATTCTGGTGTATGCAAATATCAATTGATATCATTTGCAAGATTGCACACAAACTTATATCAGTTTTCACCACGTTGGGTTATTTTGGAGGGGGAGTTGTCAGGTTTTTTTTCTCCTTCTTCTTCTTCTTTTTCTTCTTCTTTTTATTATTATTATTATTATTATTATTATTATTATTATTATTATTATTATTATTATTATTATTATTATTATTATTATTATTATTATTATTATTATTATAGCCCTAGCATCGGTTATGAAGGCTCGTAACTCTGCTATCTTAAATACTCACAGCAAAAACAGTGGATTATTTTGGTTTGTTACTCTTTTATCTTTTTTATATTCAGGATCTTTTAATCAACGGGCCACTCTATGCTGAGTGCATTCAAATGGCAAATGTCAGTAAGCGGTTCCAGGAGCTGAAGTGGCATTCTGAAGATAGGTCATAAAATATGAGAAACAATCGTTCACCGAGATTAAAAGATAACAAACAGAAGAATAATGTCAATCCAGAATTTTTAAAAAAAAGAAATAAAATAAAACGAAGATGTTTCCATTAACTGCACTTAATCCATGCAAAACAGATAGATCTAATTCAACCATGGCAGAAATCCAGTATCTTGAAACATGGCAACGTGTATCAATGCTATAGGTGAAGGTTGTGCTTTGCGGTGTGTTGAAAGATTTCAGCAAGAATTGATATCTAGATCCAGACAGCCGGTCTGATAAGCTGATATGAAAAAAACAATGATATTGAAGAGAGTTTGGATTTAAATTCAAGGAAAAATATTCTTCTTTAAATAAAAAGGAATTATTGTCAGGACAATTGAGTTAAAATTCAGACTTTTGAAAAAAACAGAAATATATAATCTTGATTATCGAAAAGATTCCTTTGCGGATTAAAGCATATCTAGTTTATATGATATATTATAGGCAAAGAATCTCTCATCAGAATTCATGAAAACCAAAGAGTGACGAAAATTGGAAATTATTTCAATGGTTGTTATCTTCATACCAAAACTCCCGTTCAGGACCAAATACGACCTAAGTAACTAACACCTAACGAAGGTTTTTCCCAAAGACTACGAAGAGATTTTGAGATAGGCTTGGTTCAATACAAGCCACACTGTTTTGTCTCATTGTTCCTATCAATCAGACGTGACTCGGCAGCAGATGGATATTTTGTCATTTTCTGTGATGTTTTTATCTTGCAGATATTTTCAATTGGGGAGCAGTTTCCCGTATAGGTAACTAAAAAAAAGCAGGAAAGGAAGCATCTGTCATTATCGATTCATGTATCGATGCTGAAGTGTCGTGTCCAAAGGGGTAAAGGCCAAGTTGGTGTGAGGAAATTATGTTGCGCTAATCTTTCAAGTAAGGAGAGTCCACCTGATGTTAAAAATCGGCATTCCATACCCTGGATTTTACCTTGGCTTTGCCTATTCTATTCAGCTGTATATATATATATATATATATATATATATATATATATATATATATATATATATATATATATATATATATATATATATATATAAGGGTCTATGAGTCTAGCTTGCCAAACATTACATAACGGCGGGAAGTCTTTAATGGCAGACATATAGTACGTAAAAAGGAAATGTAAACAGTCAAAGTTGTCGCCATGTGTGTACACGAATTTATGGGCGTACGTATATCTTGAGAGACGAAGAGAAAAGAGCAGAGAGAAAACGTTATTAGAATGATAAAATAACACATCCACTACCGAAATAATTATTCGTACTACGAGTAAAGTTTCAAGACTGGTTGCTGTTTGAGTATGGTGGATATCTCCCTCTGACATGAAATTACAATCAGGATTTTCTAAGTTGATTTACATGAAGATTTCCCAATGATCTTCTAATTTAACAAACATGTAACATGCTACTAAGTTGTTCGCACAAACACTCATTCACTAATACACATTTATGTGCGTGTGTGTGCGTGCGTGTATTCCTTTGGAAACAAACTTTTTAATCATTGAAGGGTACATACATATTACTGAAGATAGGAAACCTTCCCCAAACATGTATACATGACAATCAGTCAATTTACGAGTTTCTTATTATTGTTTCAAATATTTGTACGTAAAACTGGTCATGACATAATATTCACCCATCACTCCCTATTAGAATATATATATATATATATATATATATATATATATATATATATATATATATATATATATATATGCGTGTAAGTGTGTGAGTATTATATTATTGTATATGCTATATATTCATACGTTTTGTGAATATTTCTATAGATCCTACTTGACGATGTCAATTGGAAGAATACGCTTTGTTTGAATTCAAACATTCAGAAAAGCTTTCGTTGAAACTTGTCAGTAGAATGAATTGTTTGAAGAATATTTTCCCATTGCTATCTAATTTAGATATTTGACAGATATCATGTCCACATACTTATATAATACATACACACTCACACACCCATACATACATATACATTAACATATTTCCGGCATATCCTAGGTATACACGCGAAATCGTGCAGAAAATATATAGATTTTTAATTATACTAACATTCAAAAAAAGATATATGGATTTCAATTATATATGAGCATGCCCTCAAACCAGCAAAAATAATTACGCAAAATACCTCGTGATTTATATGCATATATCTATAACAGCTTTCCTTTGTTTTTCTCTCAGTCTCTCACTGTCTGTCAGCCTCTTTTTTTATCTCTGTGTCTGTCTGTCTGTCTGTCTGTCTGTCTCTCTCTCTCTCTCTCTCTCTCTCTCTATATATATATATATATATATATATATATATATATATATATATATATATTTATTTATTTATTGAGTGAAAGATGGGTAAAATGCTGGGTGCACGAATACATGGATTGATAGACAGACGGAAGGGTAGAGATATGTTATAGAATTATTAATTTATGAGACTGCATAAATACATTATGCATAGAGAGATATGCATGCACCCACACACGCACACACACACGCACACACACACATTATATTTCATGAGGTAGATAAGTCTGTAAACGTTTTCTTTAAAATGTATTGTTTATTCCGATGACGTTTTCACAATAACAGTATTCATGGCATAATACTGACGCCTTCATTTCAAATAGCGTTAAATTTCTTTGGTCAACTATTTCATTGAATTCTTTCGTTGCATGTTAATATTAGATACACACACACATATATATATATATATATATATATATATATATATATATATATATATATATATATATATATATATATATACATATATATATATATATATATGTTTCGATTTTCGGCGAATGCACAAACTTTATCTCATCTTTTAACGGCAATATTTAGGCCTTGCTGTTCAACGCTACAAAATATCTTTTAAAGAATTGTTGTCTCACTCTCGTGACAGAATTATTTAGTCATCTTTTTGATGAGCAGAATCCTAGATTGCATTCTCACCAACTTCCCGTTCTCTCGATTCAGGAATGCTTCTTCTTTTTTTTTTTTTTACTAATGGTATTTCTTTAGTTCAGAATTCCTAAAGAGAGTTCCACGTGTCACGTGTAAGTGACAGGTGTTGTTATAGCGATTTCCGTAATAAATATTTCAAGATGCCTGATCCCACTTCAAAAGAGATTTTATTGATAGTTGGTTGTCCAGCTTGAATGGCCTCCAGTATTTTCAGTCAATTTTTATTGCCAATACTGTACGATATCTTTGTGTTGTCTATGAAAATCTTGCAGATATCATAAGGACCAGTAGTGCAAATTTTACATATAATTGATATGAATTATACTTTTCTTTGGAATAGTTTTTGAAGATTGGATTTTAATATAGTTATCAGAAATAACATTTGAAAATGCCTGGAGGCAGTCGAAAGCGCTAAAAAAAAAATATGGGCTTTTGAACTTTCAGACAGTTTTGACATTCCTGTGATCACAAACCTTAACAGCCTGTATGCACACAGGGGGAACTAAATAAAAAGTTAAATCGACAAAATGTATCCGTCGTTTTTAACTAAAAAATCTTAGAAGAAATATTGCTTCCTAACTACAAGTTATATATATATATATATATATATATATATATATATATATATATATACATACATTCATACATTTATATAAAGTGTGTGTGTTGCACCGAATGGGTGAAATTGTTTAATCGGTGAATTTCCCTTCTTTTTTTTCTCAAAATTTGATTTCACTTATTACATGAAATTTTGATAGTTTCAAGATGTTTCTTTTTGTATCTTTGTTTTCATTTCGTGAACTTTTCATCGGATGAAAACTACGTATTTCTTTAGTTTCCGTGAAAAACAGTTATAACTTCATATTTACTTCCTTTTTGGAAAAAAAGGGTTGATTCCATTGACATTCGATTGTAAAAAAAATGTCGTTCCATATCTTCGTTTTTGTTGAACAAACAATTCATTTAATTGAAACTACGTATCGTCAAATTCCTGGAGAGTCGACGTTACTATCATAATCAATGTGATTTTACTGTTTCTGTTTAAGGAATACAAGGGAGAGAAAGAGGGGATTTTCAGGTCTGTTTCTTGGTTAGGTTCTATGTTTCAGCTCTGTAAGTGACTATTAGGAGGATGCATCGGTTATACACTTTTTTTTTAGGATTATTGGGATTGTATAGTTTTTGAATGTTGAGCTTGCTCTGCCGAAGGCTTGTCATCCTACAGCGCTTCTCCGCTTCATTTCCTCTCCTTTTGAACATGTCATGGAGATTTGTTGTCTGAAGTAGATGTAGTGGTCTACCATCCCCAGTTTTGCATCTTCGATCATGGCAGTTACGCTCTTATTATCAATGTTATTGCTGCACATGATTTTCGTTATACTGAAGTTCATGTGTAGGTCAACTTTTTGTGCTTTCTTTTTTTTTTGTTCATTTTGCATTAGTAATGAAGCCGTGTATATTCTCTGCAGAAAGGACAATGTCGTCTTTCAAGCTGAGAGGGCTTAGATATTCGTGGTCTATTTTTATTCCTCTATTCTCTCCATCCAGGTTTTGGAAGATCATTTCGAGGCTGAGTTTGGATGAGCTGGTATCAGCTCGCTTACTCCTTTTTGGAGCTGGACGGGTTCTTAGTCTTTATGTAGCCTGACTAAGGAGTTATCATGATTGTATATATGTGGCAGTAATATATATATATATATATATATATATATATATATATATATATATATATATATATATATACCTGTATGTGCGTATACCTGTATGTGCATGCATATCTATCCATCTATCTATGTACACATGTATATATATGTGTGTGTGTGTGTGTGTCTGTTCATAATTTTATGAATAGTAAGAATATATGCTCTTCACTCAAGCGAAAACACACATACTTAAATGCGTATAAAACTGAATTCTTTCAATATCATATCTTCAAAAGGATGATTTATAAGTATATATATATATATATATATATATATATATATATGTATATATATATATATATATATATATATATATATATATATATATATATTTATAAGAATACACACACACACACACACCAGGCAATACGATCATAAATTCTATCAATCTACGTAATTATCAAAGCTGAACCATAAATACGTGTGCGAATGTTTGTGTTTTCAATCGATTTTCTGTTATAAACACGCGATATTTCAATTGAAAAGAAAGCTTAGAATACGCAGATCACGTCACTCTTCAATAAAAATATAATTTTTCTTTTTCGATTTCCAAAGTCGATTTCAATATCTTTCTGTTTGTAGTTATAACATGGATCCGCGTAGAAACGAATTTTTGCTCACAGCTGCGTCGGACTTTTCACATCTTAGCGGGCCTTATGAAATGTACTGGGGTCAGGTTAATCAAATATGTTTAGTTTATTAGGAATATATTTTTCATTTTAGATACAAACTGTTGGTTAATATTATTTATTGTAAAAGATATAAATGCCTTTAAAGATTCCTCAATTTTGTTAAATATTGGGGGTTTCAATCAAAAAGTACTGTTTTTTAATGACAATTACTTCTTTAAGGTGGAAAAGATATTTCATTTTTTAAACTCTAAAATCTCATTCTTTCATCATCATCATCAAGACTTTGTCATAGAGCTGTTCAAGGACATCCCAGATCTCTCTATCGTGGACGTTGTAGAGACAATATTCTCTGAACTTGTCAAGTTAATCACACCATCCTAAATTTTGCTGGTTTTAGAATGAATGTGGCGGATAAGCTCTCAAATTATGACCAATTGAGCACCTTTCGAAAAAAAAAACACAACATAGTTAATATATACCATAACATTAACTTTAAGATGTGGAAGGAAATCAGATTTTCCCCTTGAAGAGTGACAGAGGTGAATTCAAGATGACCACCTGTCAGCCAGGTGAAATTTTCGAACATGTTTAATTCGAGAATCAAACAGTGCGGTAAAACGTTTGAGCTGACTCCTCCAACTAAGTTGCGAATGAAAATTCATTTAGCGATACTTTTGAAGAAAATATATCCACGTCAAGATTAAATTTTCAAAAAAAATTCAAAAGACATTATTTTGCAAATACATGTCGATCATGTTACAAGCGTTACATAGCTGAAATATCAAACTTCGAGTAGAGCATATGTGAAAAAGTATGTTCCCGTTTTTCCCACAATGCAATGGGAAATTTGTATACAAGAATTAGTGACGTCATCATTTAAAGTAATTTGTCATATTTATCGAATAACCGGGTGCATTCATATAAAAAAATGCCGAGCACTATTTTCGGCTTTTTTTATAAAAGAGAAACATTGGTGTATTGTGATCATTAGTAAAGCGGGGAATACCTGTCCGGTTTTCCTTGGGAAAAGAGAAAAAAAAAATCCTTTCGGGAAATGGACTGTTATAAAAGACAACTAATAACAAACTGAGTATTTTAATCATACAACATTGTAAGAGGGGAAAATGGTAGACAACGATATCCCAGTTTCCAGTTGATTGCAGATTCAAATCAGAACTGACTCGGCGGATTACTTCCACACATAGTTTATGGATTATAAGGATGTAACGCCTATCGTGTTCCAGGGAAAGTCTTGGTAGTTAATGCTGTATGAATAATGAGATGCAACAAAATATGTGAATTCTGGTTCAATGCGTAGAAGAAAGAGAAACACCGCATCGGTCATGATTGAGAAGGTTGACGGAGAGGCCTGAACAAACCGATAGAATAAATGAACGATTACCACAACATGAAAAGTGAATTTTACAACGTTAGTGACTGGTAGAAAGAATATTTCAGATTCGTTTAATATTCAGTAGAGTAAGATATTTAATATGTAACTAGATAACTGTCACACTCACTAATCTTCCTCTGTCAAAATTGGCAATGAACACAGTTGTCATTTTCATCATCTGTTCCTAGCAGGTGGAATAAACAGTGTCAACTGGACGGCCCATGTTCTCTTCTCGTTTTTTAATATCATGAAATGTTAGTGACAATATTTGAGGTAAATGATAGAGCGACAAGGCAGAGGTAGAGTTAAATTCATGCCTTCCACTCTGCGAAAATGTGATCGTTTTCATGCAAAAGCAGGTGTTGTGGACAGCTCGTGCCAGAATAAGCAAGATATAGAATGTGAAGAGAAATGACTAAATTTCATGACAAAGGAAGTAGAAGAATAGGACTACTATTTTTTCTCTAATGTACGGTGCTGTCTTGTGATCTTTCTATGTGATGTTGAGCGTTATTCTCCTTTGCACATTTTGCATGGCTTTTCAGCTTGACAATCAATCCTTTGGTGAGGTTCCATGCTTCAGCTCCATATGTGACTATCGAGCGGATGCAATGGTTGTATTATCACCTTTTAGGGGAATAATGAGAATTCTTATTCTTGATGGTTAAGTTTGCTCTACCAAAATATCTCCAACCTAGAGCGATTATTCGCTTCATTTCTTCTTTTGTGGATTTCATGGAGATTTGTTGTCTTAGTAAATGTAGTGGTCTTCTTTTTCCAACACTGCACTTTCTATTCTGATCGTGGTGTTTTATCTTGGAGAAGTTTGTTGTACATCAATATGGCAGTGATTGAAAACTGAGAGAATTCCAACCGATCTCGTTAAACATATCCTGAATATCTCATATTCATCCAATACATAGAAAATCATACTTTCACTATTAATTTATAAAGAGAAAACGGATATCCAACGCAAACAAGATAAATCAAATTGATACTTGCGTTGTATTTGGTAAAATTAATCATCAAGATTCAGAAGATCATAATTTGTTTTTATTTTCCTTATTTTCATTTACTACCAAATCAGTGATTAGTGTTCATAAGTCCATTTTTAACGAGATTTCATGTGAAATCAAAAACAGAAAGAAAACACTCGACATTTTTAATATCAAACGGCGTCATATTGTCGGAGCAAATCTGATTTTTTTTGCAATGTTTTCAATCATCTTTAGATACTTTCAAATGTTTTAGAGAATTTAAACGTTCTTTAAAACTTTGTTCCCAGAAACTGTTTGCTAAATTGACTATTTTGTTATTTCTTTTGACTGATGCATTAAAAAACAAAACTCAAAATGTAATCTTCTGGTCAACTATTCTCGAAATTATTGAGGACGCCTTGGCTAGCTGAATAAACAAAGTAACAAAAGATTCAATTTCCTGTTTTCATCAATGTTTTATTTTTATTTTTTTATCTTTTTTTCAAGTCAGGAGAAGAACACATTTTCTAAATACGCCGTGGTATTTTGATATCAATCATATTACTAAATAGCCGGGGTCCAACTATTGGAGCCTTATGCCAAACTAAGTACTGCTTAGTGAACAGTTATATACCAATTTATCCATCCGTAAAAAATTGGAATTTAGCTTCAAAGTCAAAAAGAATTCCGATAATCACTAGTACAACATAAGGATGAGTAAAAGAAATAATTTGCTCCACCAGTCATCTTTAGGGGGGGGGCTGTCAAGAAAATCAGCATCCAAACATGTGACCAGCAAACCATTGGTATGGATAGAAAATATGCAAATACTCCGCTCAACTTGCGAGACAACGTGCAAATATTTCTCCATTGCAGATAATGATTCGAACTAGAATTGTTATTGCTGTTTTTATCATGACGATGAAACTGATGTTTTCTCTCTCAAAATGATATTAGATCCAAAATCCTGGATTTTATCAGGGTTTGATCTGCGGCTACAATGGAAAAAACGGAAGATTATCTTAGACATAGTATTGTGAAATAACAATATTTTTGGACCATATTTTTTCTTTCATAATAATTTTAGCTGCTTTGTATTGCAACTACATAGAATGTTAGTTTATGGTATCGTGTAAGCAACTCAAATTGGAAATGAAGAATAAGCTCCAGGCAAGGCATTTACTCGTATCCTTCTTACATCGGGGAGTTTACCCCTGTATGCCAACTGTATTGCCGATTAGAATACTCTCTATTTCCGATTTGCATTTTTCATTCACTGCCACAAAATGACAGTCTGAGTAACTGTCATAAAACACAAAAAGACGGATATGAATGAAGATACTCGTAAAAAATTAGATAATAGAAAATACGAAACAATTACGACAATAGGACAGGCTACGCAAAGATGAAAAACAATCGTGGACAACGTTAATGTCGGCTTTGTGAGATTTCAAATTCACGAAGAGGGTAGAGAACTTTCCATCAACGTGGAAGATTTTTGAATATTCTATTAAGTCTTCAAGATTGGTTCTCGTCGAGTATATTAGAAAGGGGGCTCGGGGCCAAAACTCTCTTCAACCAATACTGTCTTAGATACTGGCCATGGAGCATTTGTCAACCTACCGGTCTCGCAAGCCATTACTGGTGGATTTGTTCCGTTACGATCGCTTAATGACTTTTGTTTTGTATCATTGTTGGTTTTGTTCAAACCAATAACTCTCAGGGCATAGTATAGTTTAATATGTGTATAGTACATTACACTTGAATATATGATTACAGGAAAACATCTCCAGAGAGAAGAAAGAATACGATTTCAATTGTCCTCGTGTTTTTTTTTTTCGAGTGAAACAACGGACATTTTTACTATGAATTTATCAATATTCTTGCAAAACGGAATGCTTGTCTTAGTATGTAGTTTCTTTCTGTTTTTGCTTGCATGATTGTCTCTGTTCATTTCTTCGCACCTTATATATCCGTATACAAAAAGTATTTTATTTATTTTGCACAGTTCATATCAGCATAATAATATCACTCATCAGTATAATAAGATTATTTTTCGCTTGATGCAGAGATGCGTTGAAATTCAGTCTCTTGGTCTACTCTTGGGAGCTCAACTAATCTAAAACGACGCACATATCATTTCAATGATTCAGAAAATTTTATCGTTTGATGTGAACAGTGGAAATATTCCCATAATTCAATTAGGTGGAATTAACAAAGACACCCACAGTCTTGTAAACAAGAAGAAATGTTGTTTATAATCTTGGCGTGTGATTCTACCATGAGTTAGCTAACTGTTTTTCGAATGTCTATGGTGCATCTGTAAAAAGTAGAGCGTTCAGCTACATTCCTCTGATTAAAGACACTAGATTAGGAATGTTATTTCAATTCGTGAAGTACTCCTTTTTATTGTCTTCATTCAAGAACGTATGTCTTGATTCAGTGAAGTAGAAAATATCTAAATGTCTGTGATATACCGCTTTTGATCATAGTTCTTGCAAATATGAATATCAAGGAAATCAGCGATTCGGTTTTTTTTTTTCAATTTTTAGATGCATTTAAACTTGGCGCTCGTGTTTTCTACCTCATGGTGGCATAACCCCTAAGTGAAGTTAATTGCTGGGCGAAATGAATTTATCAGCTACGCAATACATTTGAAATATTCGTTTCAGAACTATAGAAAAGCTAACTTAGTTTTGGGTTTCTTGGTTTTACGATCAGTGATTCAAGATCCTTAATTTTTTTCCTATACAATTAACGTTGCTATGTATACGCGTATAAAAACAGTAAGCACGAGAATAAATTTAAATGGAAGTTAAAACCTTTATT
>OY735199.1:73401530-73439030 GCA_963457665.1 Thysanoteuthis rhombus
CAGTTTATGATTTTTTTTTTCTGATAAAAATTTTAATTTGATGGAAAATAAGAGTCAGCGGGGGATTTCAATTTTGTCCTAAGTCAAAATTAAGTAAGTTACTGCAGAGCGAAAACAAGTTGTTTATTTTAGGCATAGAAATACGATTACTTAGAAAATGGCATTAGTAAATAAACTTCAGATTGCATTAGGAACGTTTAGTTTTAACTAACTTCATTCGGACTATTCTGATTATATTGCAATAGCAGTCACGAAGACGTGCATTTGAAAGTAAATTATCAAATTTTTGCATTTTTTTCCATTCTAAGATTGGAGATGGAGGAAACTAACATTTGCAAGATATGCTCTTTTTCATTTCAAGGAAGCTAGAATGTTGATGTTGTACATTTCACTGAGGACTTCATGTGAATTATCAAACATGTCAATTTAAAGCAGTTTGCAAAGAGGGAGATGTCTCACTGAACATTGCTGCACAATCCGATATATCCTTTGACAGCGATCACTTGCCAATGATCAACACTACACGAAGCAGAAAAGAGCAAACATACTCAAAATATCCTAATCAAAGATTGATAATCATTTGCATTATCTTGGTTATGTTATACAAGATCAACAGAAAAACTGCAGCAACTGGACTATGTTCCTGTATACGATTTTCTACTTACATCAAATAAAACTATTTTCAACAAATTGCTGCAGGCGATGAGAATTGAGACGTTACAACAATGTGGAAGGCGAGCGATTGATTCGAACAAATACTGCTTCCAATTAAACCAACCGAAGGCAGCAATCAACAAAGAACTTTCGGAATCAATTATCGGGAAGGGTGTGATCTTCCAACAGGATTTTGCGGTTCCGGACAGTACTTACCAAATATATTGACCAAAACAGTGAAACGGCAAATTCCGGCAGTAATGGGAAAATTACCTTTACCCTCAGCTGTATCTTAGTGCCGACTTTATTTTAACACATCTATAATCTGAGCTCTTAGCTTATGACGATAGTTACATCTGGAAAGGGAATCATTAAGCTATGTGATGCGTTTAATCTTATGGGGGATCCATCTTTTTAGTCTTGAGTCAAGATAAATAAAGGTCTATCTATCTATCCATCTATCTAACAGATGTGATTCACAGTGGAGAGTACTATTGCATAGAAAATAATTAGGATAAGAAATGTTGAAACTTCAAAAAATACTCCTTTTATGATAGTTTGCCAAAAAGCTGCCTGTCTGTACTCGCTTACAACAAAAACTACATGATATAAATCCATGAGATTTGCTTTGGAGACGGATTTGATCCCCAGGAAGTGTTTTCAGCAAATCATTTTCGAAAACTATCCTGGAATATTTGTTTTTAGATGTTTCAAATAGGGATGGGTCTATCTATATGATTATTCATCGATGTTATAAATACTTTCCGCTGACGTAATAGAAGAATAAATCCCCGGATATAATAATGTGACGTAGTGAGTAATATTTTTTATCCTTTTCCTCGGATATGAAAATATGTTGTGGACTTCGTTTTTCATTAAGAAAGAAGCAAATACTTTTTCATCCTATCTCTTATTGCAGTGTTCATCTATTGTACATGGATAACTTGAATTGTTGTCTTTTCATAAGTGTATGCTTTGATGTAGCTTGAATGAGATACATTTTCCAAAACACTAAATTTTGGGGTCAAACGTTATGAGAATCACAAATAGGGAAGTTTTGTTTTTCATTTCTCGAGGTCAAAATCAATAACGAGCTTTCTTTTTTCACTTTTAAGGGGGCGTAATCTAGGGTACATCTTTCTTTTTTGGAGAGAGATCTTTTTTCATTTGCTTTTTTTTTTCTTTTCCTTCCTTTGAAGGGGGGGATTTATTTTCCTTTTTAGAGGTCAAAATCGACGAATAAGAGAAAGAAATCGAAAGAAGGGGGCGGGAAAAAAGAGCAAAAGAAAGGAAACAAAAGAAAAGCAGAGAACACTAAATGCTTAGAGAGAAGGGGAAAAGAGAGACAGATGAAGAGAGAAAGAGACAGAGACAGAATACATTTCTCATATCATCAATTATTAAACATGTGTTGCTTATGATGATGAATCTAAATATTTTTCTTTCTCAACGGTGAGTTCAGTTGACCAATCCCGAGGGAGAATTATTCTATTCATAAAACATCTTATTAAGTAATTTTTACGATCACTATGTTCCTCTTATATCGGTTGAAATCTATTTGCCACTTGTAAATTTCAGAATTGGAGGGGAATTCCTTTTTTTACTTCCAGGGGTAAAAATCGAAGGGGATTATTCTTTACACACACACACACACACACACACACACACACACACACACACACACACAATTTTAGGGTTCAAAATTTGTTCCTCTTTTATCGGCAAGAATGCAATGGGATTTTTTTTTTTTTACTTTTACGGGTGAAAATCAATAGGATTTTCTTTTACTTTGAATGGTTGAAATAGGGTGGAGGAGATTTTTTCCACGATTAGGAACCGAATCGAAGGGGGAATTTTTTTCCACTTTTTGGGGTCTAAATTGAAGGGTGCTCTCTTCCACTCTGAGGAGGACAAATCAAGGAATTTTTCAACACATCAGGACAAAAATAGGCATTCACTTTTAAACATCAAGATTCGTGGGTGTCAAGATTTCTTCCCTTCTATTGGCTGCAATCCAAAAGATTTCATTTTTGCTCTTAGAGGTCAAAATGGAGATTGAAAGATTTTTCATTCAGTTTTGGGGGTTAAAATCAAAGGAATTTCTTTTTTTGTTCTTAGGAGTCGAAATCAAAAGGAATTTTTTTTTCTTTCAGGGATCAAAATTGGGGTGGGTTCACTTTTACCGTTAATATCGATGGAGAATTTTCTTTCCTCAGCTCAATGATTGGATCAATGGTGATTTTTTTTAAGTGCCAAGATTGAGGTGATGATTTTTTCCTCCACTTTTATGGATCATAATCAAAGAGAATCATAGTCGAAAGGAAGGATTTCTTTCCTATTTTAGGGTGAAAAACAAGGGGAATACTTTTTTTATACTTTCGGGGATCGAAATTGGTGAGTGCATTTTTTTTTATTTTTGAGGGCCAAAATGTGACCGGATGATTTTTTTATTCACTCTTAGGTGTCAAGAATTGAGGGAGAGGATTTTTTATCACTTTTAGGGGTCGAAATCCATGGGAGCTTTTTTTTATACTTCAAGATTGAAAATGGGTGGTTAAAGGTTTTTATGCAAATTTTATACATATATGGATATTTTCACACTTCAAGTGGACAAAATCGAGGGGAAGATTTTCCGACTTTTACGGGTCGAAATCAAATTGATTTTTTCTACATTCACAATTCAAAATTGAGGGGGATATTTTTTTCACTTCGTAGGGTCAAAATCATATGGTATCTTTTTACATTTAGTGGTGGGAATGGGGGCATTTTTGAAGTGGAAATTGATGGGTGTTTTTTTATTTTTGGTTTCAAAATAAAGAGATTTTTCTTTCACTTTTAGGGATCAAAACTAAGTTTTTTCCTTTTAGTGGGAAGAATTGATTTTTTCCAATTTTGGGAGTATCAGTCGAAAAGGATGTGGCTTTTACTTTTACGCATGAAAATGAGGGAATCAATTCCGATGGTCAAAATTGAGGGGGGTTGTTTTCATGCACAGAGTAAAATTGGGTCGGGTCACACTGGTAATGTTTATCCACTTTTAGGCATAGCAATCGAGGAGAGTTTTTTCTTTTTTTTTTTTTTGCTATTAATGATCAAAATAGGGATGAGGGCACTTTTAAGGGTTGAAATCCAAGGAAATTCCTTGTTCTCATGGGTTGAAATGGAGGGGTCAGTTTTACGCGTTAAAACTGAGGGGGATTTTTTTTTTTTTCAATTTTAAGAGCAGACAATTTTTCCTACTTTTAAGGGTTTGAATCAAAGGAATTTTTGATCATTTAGAGGTCAAGATCAAGGAAGAAGTTTTTTTTTACTTTTCAGCCCGAAAAGTGGGAAATTCCCACAAAATTTCACCTACTGAAAACAAAACCCCCCCCTTGAACTTTGGCAACTAAAGGTGAAAAAAAAAACCCTTTGCATTCCGACCCATAAGGTTAGATTAGGAAATCTTCATTCTCGATTTCTCCCAACCAAAATGCTTTTAAAAAGATGCTAGGTTAGGGCTCAAAATTAAGTAGGATACTTATTTTTTACTCTCAGATATTTTTTCAGAAGACAAAATTCGGACTGGAGATTTTTTCCTTATTTAGAGAAATTGAATGCTCGATTGTCACAACGAAACAGAAAGTTAATTCCCATTTTTTGAGGTCAAAATCAAGTGGATTTTTTAAAATTTGCAGCGTGGGATTTTCTTTCATTCTTCGGGGTCAAAATAGAGAGGGGATGTTTACTTTCATTTCATGGGCTCAAAACCTACTCCAATCGTCCTTCTTTCTATTTGCCAAATTTTTTAACATTAGCCCACATTTATAACAATGGACCTCTTTTTCTTAACTTTACACCGCCTTCTCTTAACATTTAAATATTATACTTCCCCTTTTAAACTCTCTCCCATTTTTAACATCAGACCCCCTTTTCTCTCTTTTTTTTCACATCAGTCACCTTTCTTTTCAGAAATTAGCCCAACCTTTATCTAGCATTAACGCCATTTTTCAATAACTTATCGCCAATAACTCCTTCTCAAAATCAACCACTTTTTCCATTACCCCCCCCCCCACCTTTTACATTAGCTTTACCCTTTTTTCATATTACACTAAACACACTTCTTTATATTTGAATCCTGTTTCTTCGACATTAGCCCCTGTTTTTCAATCAGTGTAAAAATTTGAATTTAATTATTCTTAAAAACGAATTGAATTGAACGCTATCTGATTTCCATTTATTCATCCGTATATTTCATTTTTTGAACAGCAATTAAGACCGCTTGTTTTGGCGGGTATATTGTCTAGGTCAAATAATTCCTGAAACAATAGAGGTAATTCATCCTAAAACTACAGTCGAAATCAATCAAAGCAGCCTACCTCTAAGTAAGAAAAGTACATAAAGAGAAAGAACTTTATTCTCAAATCAAACGAAGTTTTGTTGCATTAAAGTCTATTCTAAATGGATAAGTATGAGATTATCTTATTATTATTTTCATGAACAACTGGAAAAGAATAAGATGTATGACCAATAATGTGAGTGAGCGATCACAGAGGAATATTTACTCTTTCAATGATATTAGGAATTACTTTTTTTCTCTACGTTCGGAGCAAAGAAAGATGAGACACCCTACTAAGAGCAGATCAAATCTTCGTGATTGGTTCTGAACACCTGGTGAGAACAAAATCACGCAATTTCCGCACGAGAACTCATTTGATGTACGAACCAAGTGAATCGCCACGAATTAATTCATCAAAAATACAAGTGGATAGAAGTGAAGAAAAAAGAAAACAAAAAAACAAGATATTTCCTGATACCGTTGGTTTGAAATGTTTCATTCCATAGATGATGATAGATAAGGAATTAATGAAATATTATTGTAGGGAATATCATGAATTAAAATAATAATTCACTTCACACACAGAATTTTTTAGTTAGCAAAGCACGATGAAACGTTTTATCGTCATCCAGTCACTTTCACCATAAGAGATAATATCCTATCCCTCTCTAATATAAAGACATTTGAACCTGAAGTTGAACTAAATAAATTACCTGAATAAAAGCAAAACAACATCCACATCTTTTTCTACAGAATTTGAGACAATAACTGGCAAAAGATGTGAGATATTTACCAATATTTAAATCTGGGGAAATGTGGATATCTTCTACAATGTAATCACCCTAGAACTTACACGTTTCATTGACTTCATGTTAGTATGTTATGTATGGTGTTTATGCAGATTTGGGTCAAATGAGCTACCGTACAATATGTAAAAGGTTTATCTGAAAAGTATCCAGTCATTGATTAACGGATAAAAAAAGCTCACCCGGGGGCAACAGCGCCTCAGCCTTTAATCTCGTCCATGGTTTTTGAATTTCCTTCACTTCAACTACCAAAAGTCACAAAGAGCCAAGTCTTGGTCATAAAGGGACTACGAAACATCAGTGATGCGTATTTATGCTAAAAACCCTGTATAAGACGTGAAGAATGAATAGGCTTTTTCATAATCACACAGTACACAGGCTAACTCAAAGGTATTCAACTGCAACTTAGTAACGCTGCAAAAGAGTTGTTTTTTTTTCATTCATGCGCATTATGTGCTTCTCCAATCGGTTGCCAAGTTACATCAAGGTTTCCCAACTGACACTTGAGATATTCAAGATGGCTTGATACTTTCCTGACAGACCTAGGACATATCAAATGAATACTATTTTACATAAGGCTTCATAATACAGTTTCCTATTCTGATCATTGTTACCTCATCCTCGACATGTTTGTTGTGTATAACATTTGCTT
Organism: Thysanoteuthis rhombus; assembly: GCA_963457665.1. Lineage (NCBI taxonomy): Eukaryota > Metazoa > Mollusca > Cephalopoda > Oegopsida > Thysanoteuthidae > Thysanoteuthis > Thysanoteuthis major. The sequence continues at coordinate 73,407,961 of OY735199.1, forward strand.
TACTGAAATTTATAAGAAAACCAATTCCCCTGCTGTTTTCATTCAGTCTGACGAAAACACAAAGCCGAAAAAAGTAGACCACTACATCTACCATGGACAACAAATCCCAACTGAACTTCGGATAGAAATCAATCCGAAAATTACTCAAGATTGGTAAGCTTTCGGTAGAAGCTTTCAGAAGAGCAAGCTCAACTTTCAAGAACGAGAAGCCCTCATTGGTTCCAAAAAGAAAGGGAGACAACAAATCCTCCCGAAAGTCACTAATGGTACCAAACCAAAAAATTTACCTTCAAACCAAGAACCATGCATCGCATTAAGTCAAGAATTATGCCCAATCTCACATGGAGAGATATTAAGATTACTTATTATATTGAAAAAGAACAGGAGTCAGAGATATCGTAGAATCCATTTAAAAACTCAAATGACCATAGTCTAGTAATATTGTAAGAGAGTCAGACAATCTCTAGAAAAGAAAGCTCATAGCTTACATCGATACCCATATATATATTTAAATGTAAAGAATATGTTTCCAAAGATTGATTTAAAGATGCCATCTAGAAAAGTAGCTTGCTTAATCAAATTAAAAATCGAATTCGTAATTTGAACTCTCCAACTTATTGAAACCTATTAGATTGGATTTATACATCAAGGGATTTTTATAGATATTCGATTGAACTGATTTATCCCTTGGATGATGCTTATCAGGTTAGGGGATCGCACTTTTCATTTACGTGTGTGGTCTTGTGTGTGTGTATGCTAACTGGTGAAAAAACAAATGTAGTTATATACATACCTGCCTTAATGAGTATATTGTGTTGGAAACCCAGAGAAGGAATTGTTATTTCTTAAGAATCGAAATATGTTTACTAACACTATACATATATAGAAGTTGGTATTCAAACGATTGGGAGGATTCAAACAAGTCGATCAATATGACTCGCTGACCATTTCACACATATTTAACATCCGCCCAACCAGGAAATCTCGTTTTTATCACTATTTTTTCTTCCTTTGAGTAGGCTCTTTAGGGGAGCATCATTTACGCTTTGTAACTTCCACCTTGAGGCGAAACCCGCTTCAGCTTCATGGAATTAATAAGGATAACGCTCAGCAAATGGGAAAAGACAACTCAAGCACACTCACGCAGGCACATTCACACGCACATTCACATTCACATTCACACATTCACACCCACATACACTCCAACATACGCAACCACACGCACAAGCAGATATAACAGTTTGAATATCAAATATAATGAAAGAAGTTATGAAAATAATGTTCTTGTTATTGTTCTGTCTTAGAATGGGACGCGTTCGTCTGTCTAGGTTATTTCCATTTCTGAGATTCCAATATGTCTAACATGATTCATGGTTCTGAATATCGGCCGACATGATTTAATTTCCTCTCGCGTTGATTTGGTGCTAGTTTTTACAATAAAGCCAGTTGCCGAGAGCTTTCAATAATTACTATCACATTATCATTATTCGTGTTCGTCATGTTCCCACTCCGACTTGCGTGCTTCTAAGTGAAATTCCTGTTCGATATTTCGCACCAAGCAGAGCGGTTGTTGTGTTTGGTATCTCGAGAAGGATGAACGAAAAGTGATTGCACGAGGTCAGATCTGCGATCGAGGGATGACCCATAAATCCCATTTACGCTGCCATATTGAGCGAGGCCTGTCTCAATCATATTAATTGGTTGTGACTGTTGCTATCCACTGCTTGCTTTTTGCTGCCATTTTACGCATGACTCCCAATAAATGCGTCTCAGGGAAATCTCGCAACAACATGACACCGACGAGATTGGAAAGGGATGAAAGCAAAGGGCTTTATGGGAATTTGCTAAAACTACAATAGTGAAGTCATAAATATTAGCTATGCTTGGCTTAGCAGGAGAGGAGACAAGACGATGAATGAGTGAGAAGATTATGTTGTGCCAATGTTTCCAGTGGGAGAAGCCTGATTGTCGTTAAACTCAGCTTTCAAAATCCAAGGTTTGAGTATGTATCTCCGTTGAAAGTGAAATATGCCTTGGAGCTATGCTATGGATATGGGAAAAATAGTAAGGTTATCAACATCTGACATCTGCTGTAGTCAAATATCGGTACTTCAAAGACAAAAAACTTTTTTTGAATAGAAAGTAAACATTATATTTTAAAAATGTAGGTTTGGATAATTCTTCCGGCAATACGGCTGCTAACTCATCATAATCTTTTAAAAATCTGAATATACTCATGTCAGAGTATATTAGGAGCATAAACATGTAAGAGCTCTATTGTTGTATTATGTTTCTCTGGAAATAACATTTCAGTATTTCTCATCATTTATCTATTGTACATCTTCACACCTGGTGCAGAGCTTAAAACTCTGTTTGACCTACAGCAATATTTGGATAAGATTTTTTTTCATTTTTTACCGGCTGGCAAATCCAATATATATATATATATATATATATATATATATATATATATATATATATATATATATATATATACCCAATGCACACACACACACACACACACACACGTGTATAGATATATTATATACGAAGTCTATTTAGAAAGTATTAGGCCGTGAGTATCTCCAAACATATTTGAGTAGCATTGACGTAACTTTGGATTCAATCAGAAGACTGAACAGACTTCCATCCATGGGGTTACTCAGTCTGTCGTAGGATGCCGTTGAATGAGCTTGTGAACTATGTAATCGCTGCATTCACAATGATTGAGAGTGTTGTTCAGCTCGTCTTGTACGAAGTCTTCTGGCAAAACATCTCATTGCAAAGGTCTGTTAGCTTACTATCCGATCAATCGATTTTATTTGCCTACCTGGGACTCCTGGCTTTTCGCCAAAGGAAGAGGAGATATTTTAGATCGTGTACGATATTATGCGCCATGTTTCATCGCCAGATATCTTTTTCCTGTGTGTTTCATTCTTGGCAAGTTTCGATGGTTACATATATACATATATAAATAGAGAGACAGGGGGGAGAGAGAAGAAAATGAGGGAATAAGAAGGGAAAAATATATAAGATTATAAGACGAATGCATAAACCAGTGAACAGGATATGTTCCGAAACTATCCAGTCATTTGATATTAACCAAAGAATAGCCAACATGGAGTAATGGCACCTAAGTCAATTTGACATTTATCCTTTTGGGACTTCAGGCACTTATACCGACGTATTTTTTCATTTTCTCAACAATCTGCAATATTCTCTTTTGAGATCGCTATCAGCAACCTTCCTGCGTTATCCTCAATGTCTATGGTCTGAAATCTACCTTTTATCAGTGAATCTAGCTGTGGGAATGGCAAGAACTTGTGGTGAGCCAATTATTGACTGTTTAACGATTGACAGACTTGAATGATGCGATACTAAAGGAAAAACGGACCTGTACAAACCTTGACAAATAGTCACCAGGAATACAACACGATAGATTCTCAATGGCAACTCATTATCGAGTGAGTGACCCTGCATGGGAGTATCCGTTCATGCAGGGTCATTAAGGTCTTTTTTATTGGCTTCCATGTTACAACAAGGCTATGCAGCTGAATAATTTTCTGACCGGAAGATATATTTTCTATACATTCTCATGTACGTGTAACATATGTGGTCGGTCGTGTAAGAGGAGAGTCAATGAAAGTTGATGGACAGAGAACTGCGATGAGTTCAAAGAAATAGACTGTGCTCCCATAATATTGATATCTATTTTTCGGTGAAACCTGAACACCCGGATATGAAACATTGCCTACCAGGAATATTAAAAGAAGGTCGCCTCGCTTGGTGGTCAAAAATGGCTAGATTCTTCCATTTCCCATTTCAAGCCAAGTATATAGCTAAAAATGTTGAGTGAGTTTGGAAACATCCGATGGCACCTGATATCATTGGATGTTTGAATTTTATTTCAATGATTTTTCGAATTTACTCAACATTGATTAGTGCGCATGAAAATTCATACAAACGCTCCATTAAATGATGATGAAAATGAGAATTATAATCTTTATGACCTTTAAATCATATATTGCTATTGATGTTTTAAACATCAATCAATTATTAAAGCCCCCGTATGAATTTTCGAGTGTACTTATCGTTGAATGATCGCAAATGAAAACAATAATGGGAATGAATAACATAATAGATAAAAAAAAAAGTATTCAGAAAGTCTTAAAAAGATGGTTGCATAACCAATGCATCCTCCCTATAGTCACTTATGGAGCTGAAACATGGAACCTAACCAAGACAGATCTGCAAATCGAGGACCATGCAATATGCACATGGAAGAATTATACTGGGCCCCACATGGAGAGACACAGTACATACAGGAAAATACATGAGTCAGGGACATTACAGAATCCATTAAAATGTTGCAAGAATGGCGTACAACCGATGGATATCGTGACTCACGACATCACATGCACAATCAAGGCCAGTAGATTATTACATGGAGAGCCGAGCAAGACAATTCAGAAAATGCTGGCTCCGCAACGCCCATGATAGAGAAGTGTTCAAATCTTTGGGGAGGTCTTAACAACAGACTTTTAAAGACCTATGATGATGATCATCATCATTCAAACATTGAAATATTCAAGAAACCATAATATTTTTAGCTATAATCTCAGCTAGAAATGAAAAATGAAAATATCCAGCCATTCTTAGCCATTTTTAGCCAACATGGGAGTCAACTTCTTTTTAATATTTACAGCAACCGATTTACATACGTGCGTACCAGATTTACCCTACTTTATATATATATATGTGAGTGCGTGTGTGTGAGTGCGTGTGTGTGTGTGCGTGTGTGTGTGTGTATGTGTGTGCGTATGTGTGTGTGTGTGTGTGTGTGTGTGCGTGTTAACGTAAGTTGACTCCCATATCAGGTCGGTGAGCCATGTGTAGCATGCCAACTCTGCAATCGATATCAAGAATTTGATCTGAACTGAATTCACCTATATATATATATATATATATATATATATATATATATATATATATATATATATATATATTGTATTCATATTCATACATTGCATACATTGCATTTTACGTGTCGAACAAGTGTGAGCCAGATGAAACGGTGCCATCAGGGAGACACAAATTACAGAAGTAGTAGAAGAGGACGACAATCACAAGGTTCTTTTTGAAAGTGAGCCATAAATGTATCAGTAGGACAATATACCAAGGCTGGAAAAATAGGGCAATGGAGGAGAATGAGTGCTGCGAAGAGGTTCAGAAGAAAAGGAAGGATAGTTCGACTGGACATGTCAATTATAAACTAATCACGAATGTATCCCTATAACTCAATCTTTTTATCTCTTCACACAAACACATACACACACACATATATATATACATAAATTGCGTTATATTATATAGGAACTTTTTTTTAATAATTCCCTGTCATTACACGGTTAATATATCACTCAATTTCAGACAACGTAATTCCTTTAATTGTCTACCCTATTCACGTTGTCTAGAATTGAGCTACATATTGACTGTGTAATGATGGGGAATCATTTCAAATAAGATTTTAAACAATGTAAAGCAGTTTATAGTTCATTCTGTCTGACAAAATATGTCCTTTTCTTGATGTGTAACTATTGCGTTGAAAGAGACGACCAGACGGAGAATAAACGAGATGAGTATTCAGTTTGAGAGCAGTTATCATGGCCTTTGCATTATCTGTAGCTGTTAAGCTCAATGGTAAGAGTATCACTTTGTAAAAAGGCTACCCTATTGGTGGTAGGTTCGATTTCTGGAGCAGCCTTATTTTCTTTCAATGCTTATTCTATTTACGTTGTCCTAAACTGAGTGATATATTAACCATACAGGTGATCATTTCATATAATATGCATTAATATATTATTAGGAAATGGATCCAACAACATTGTTATAATTTGCCTTATATCATATTAAAGCTCGATCAGAAATCATCTTCAATTATTATACGGTGAATGCATTATTTGGCCTGGACAGCATAAATAAATTTTTAAAACGCGGGCCCGTTTTCTTCAATAGAATATTTTACCATCAGAACGACTACCGACAGCTTCTCCGTACGTTGGGCTATGCATCACCAATACATTCTTTCAACCCTTGTTCGAACACTGATACCTCATAAATTATATTCTGGTGTGTCAAAAAGACGAAAAAGACGTCCACTTGACCAGAATAATGTCAATTGCAAAGTTTCAATACGATCAATGCCTTGTCTGATACAAAGTCAGCACTTACTTCGAACCGATGACAAAGGGGAGGGGAGTTCCGAGAAAAAACCTGCGGGGTCGGTCGTCTCCAAAAACAGACACCATCATGGCAGAATTCCAAGAAAAATTGGAATCTCGACAGTCAATTCTGTATTCCTAGGCACGATGCTGTATCAGGTTACAGAACTGAGGGATGACAAAGATGACGTATACATCTGCACATGGAATAACGGTGACATGTTCATTCCGATACGATGCGCATATGCGTAAACTATGATTCTGCTAGTCTCTGATTTGCTGATGACGTCACTCTGCATGCTCACACATAAACAGCCCTCGATACATAACATTCTGCTTTGCAGTAGACCGTAAAACTGTTCGGTGTGGAAAGTAGCACCTTAAAGACTGTCATATTACACCAACAAGTACTATAACAAAAGCACTACCCAGCATACATCTCAATCGGTCAGACTACATTCAAGTTGTCTAGGATTTCCCCTTCCTGGATTATGTCATATCTTCTGATATTTTCCTCAAAGTTGACTCAGAGAGCCCGGCCATGTCCTTTAAGGACACATTGCAAAAGACCTCCAACTTCCCCTGCGACTGGCAGTGCAACGTGGCGGGTATAGAGGGTCCATCAAAGATCATCCTTACTGAAAAACTCTCCCATGGCTACTGAAAGAGCAGAAGACGAATAGAAACTCCATGGAAAGGTCCCTAATCGTCCATGGGATCAACTTCTACCAGTGGGAAAAAAGATGCAGCCGGAAAGAATTCGTGGCAACACAAGATCAACCAAGCAACCTCAAATGTCGAAACCAAACACAGAGCAAAAGCAGAAGACAATGCTGCAAGCCGAGTTCCCTCCACGGCGACAGAACCCCATCCTGCAACCACCGTGGAATGTCTTGCATCACTTGCATAAGCATAGTTGATCTCCTGGGCGTCTGCTACAGGTTTTACTTCTTTTCAATATCACGGGGGAATATTCTGGTGCATCTTGATGGTTGCCAAAAACATTTTTCAAAGGACTTGCTGCGGTTGCAGCGAAAACTGTGTGCTGTTTACATGTCCAATATTTTTGGAATGAAATGAGAAGATTCATGCATTGTTAGATATTTACTGGGAGTGGAAGAGAGTGTCTTTTGTGTCTATATTGGTGAAAATTGAGTGGGGCTGAAATAAGAAGGGTCTTTGGGAGGATTGGTCAGGGTTGTTCGTATCTGTGTATGAGAGCATCATGTTGGTCTGAAATTTAAAAAATGAGTCACTGGAAGGAGGGGCTAGGATGAAAATGGTCATATATATAATTTTATATATATATATATGTGTGTGTGTGTGTGTGTGTGTGTGTGCATGTATGTATGTATATAAGAGAGAGGGGAGATGGATCACTTCCTCCAGGTGACTCAGTTGTGCGATAACACCAGCATGAAACTCAGAGACACTGTGAACTGATTTTTATGTGTATACCTATTTACATAAGCAGTATCCCTGGTATCAAGCCCTTTCCATCCATAGATACTTCACTATATATATATATATATATATATATATATATATATATATATATATATATATATATATATACTACTATTTGTTTGAGTGATTTGAAGAGTGGACTAAGACCAAAAGACAGATAAATAAAAAGAGTACGATCAAGGGATAGACATATTGCTTATAGTCCATCTCTTAATTGTATTTATTTTTACCAATCATAAAGAACTGATCAGCCAGTCTAGACTCCTGGTGGATATGTACTTCTACTTTTTCAACTTGGTAATATTTTTTTTCATAGAGCAAAGCACATCTTCACATGAGCAGATTCAATTTTATAATGAAGTTCCCTATTTTTTTGTCTCTATATAATGATTATTCAATAAGATCGCTGGAGATATTACATAGATTTCAAGGCTAATAATATTGTCGGGTCAGTCGCTCCAAGGCTATTTATTGGGGTGTACTGTTCCGCAAGTAAATTCTATTTATGCTCGTCATGAGACAAATCATATTATCTCTGTAAGCCTTACAGTCTTTTTCATATCATTTTTTATTTATTCGTTGCACTATTTTTCTGTCTGCCTGACCTGCACAATCAAATACATACACACACGAGCATACACAGGCTCACAAACAGACACACGTATGCAAGAACATAGACATGGACACGCACACACACGAATAAAACGTTTTCAAAAAGGAGATTAAGCGTTTCATTTTTTTTTTATTCCTATCTTCATATTTCCATAAAGCCACTCCTTTACAGATTCAAGGAGAGAGAGGGACAGAGAGAGAGAGAGAGAAAGAGAGAAAGAGAGAGGGGGGAATAGACAGTAGTATTGAACGATTAATGTTCTTCGGCCTGCGTACAGCCAGGTTCTTTGAGAAAAGTGCGCGTACATAATCCTCTGCAAACCTAGTTTAAAGCCAGTTTTCTTTTTCAAATCTATTGGAAGGCAGCATATTCAAGCAGTGGAGTCTATCAATAATATCATACACAATTCATTTTTAGTGGTCTAAATAAACTACGTACTTAAGATGTATTTCATTGAATCATTACTCCAAGTCTGATACGGTGATTTCATCCTGGTTTGATTAAAGCACTTTACAATTCTACAGTAATTACCAAGTCACAGGGTACAAATTACTCAAATGAGGTCTTTTCATAACTAACTATATGGGATAAGTCTTTCTAGATAGTGATGTAGTTACAATAAGGGAAATACTGATTTTTTTACGTTATCCTAAAGTACAGCGTTTTTATTTTCTCTCATAAACTGAAGTGGCGTGAAGTGAAAAACAGTTAGCTTTAATTTATAAAATATTTTACTGTTCCCACACGCATGGACAACCTCCGTTCATGTCCGCCAGTTTTATGCTAGGCCTAACAACATTACAAGCTATCTCAGACTTGTCTGATACATTGGACACATTGCTTACGAATTCATGAAAAAAATTAAAGAGAGCACAGATGCTCACAGGTTTTCTTCGAATCTATGTGCGTAGATCTTTCGTAAAAGCGGAGAGGTGGAAAGCAAAATTACATAGAACGGGAATTGCCTGTGTAGTTATATTGCGTATTTGAGTGACGCCTACCAGGTTAACCTTCAGTGGGATCACCCAACTCATTTCTGGAGACCAGGCATTATCTTTGCAAGCAGATAAGGAATATGCTATCAAATATTGGATGAATTTTTCATAGCAGACCACATAGTGATCTCGAAAGATAATTAGATAAACTAGATGATTACCTTAAACTTTTCGAGAGTTAAGGATATTTTGAAATATGAATGTATCGATCGTTGTCATCGTCCTTGAATATTCGGAAACACCCTCTGAAATTCTTAGCAAAAGGATTAAATTACATGATGCTGAGAGTTGATACATCACAGACCACGAGACTGTTCAGGCCTGTGGGACTAGGGTAGAGATAGCTCGAGATTAGGGAAGATCTAATCATTTGATCCCCATCAATAACCCATGAGAATGTTGACAAGAAGGTGTATCTTGAAGTAAAGCTGGTTAAAGCTGGACTGTGTGGGTTTTTACAACAGTATTTTTTAGTTTATTTTGGAGTGAGAATTGTTATAAGAACAAAACGGCTAATTGAAAGCATCCTTTACAGATACAAGATCTGTATTTGGACTTTTTTTTTCTTTTTGAGAGAGAGAGAGATTAAAACCTTCACCGTGACCATCACTAATTCTTGAAGTCTAACATCAGCAAAAAGACCATCTTGTTAGGCTGGACGGAGAAGGAGAACAGACAAAATAGAAAATATGACAATGAATACAGTTACAAAACATGACCGTTGTACATACAACAGACAGAATAGTAGATTAATCATTTTTAATATTCAGCAAAACACATTAAGAATAAATTATAAGTTGACTCGAACTCTATCCATCATTTATTGTCACCGAAAAGTTCGATATTTACTATTCCATGACATAAAATAATACGTATGGCTAAAGATTCGACGGAGATTATGTATATTTTACTCACCTGTCAAGTTACAATGTTATTTCTGCATAAAATATCGACTTAATTTAAATAAGTATTGTATGTAGTTTGGTTTGGACTAATCTCTTTATGTTAGCGATATTTTTTATCACTACCTTTTAACCACGTACCCAACAACGAAGACAAGAACAATTGTCTGATTTAAGTAACATACAATGATCAAAGCAATTCGTTTAACAGAATTCAGACAAGAGTTAAACTCTGCAAGTCGAACAGAGAAGAAAAAGGAAAACATTTTAAAAGGAACAATGTCTTTTAAGATTTGGGAATTAATGATAATAGTGATTTATGTAAGAGGTTGAATGCATGCATAAATTGATTAGACATTGTTCAACGGCAACACTCACTTGATTCGGAATATTTGACAAAAAAAAAGTGATCTCTTTTAAAATTTCAAAGGAAAACCCCAGAAATTCCTTGAGTTGCTGTAGATTTCTTTGAAAAATAAAAACGTTTTCGGTTCAGATTCAAATATTGTATTTCGTAGCTAAGTTTTGTATTTAATTTTCATTAGTCTATTCGTGCAAGTCTTAAACACTTGAGCATTCGTTATAACAAGCTGTAGATTGTTTTTCTTTTCTTTTTCTGAAATCCAGCCGCCAGGGAGTCATGAAACCTAAAAAGCGTCGTTTCATTCACGCTTTAAGAAATCCAATTACACTCTTGAGACTATTGAAGCATCTCGACTAACTTTTCCCTAATAACCCAAGAAAATGCATGTTTTACTTTTTCTTAACGTTGAGGTTCTTTCCAAATGGGAAATTAATTTTGTATCTTTACCAAATCAATTTTTCCCTCGTCTTATTCCTTAACCATTATAGCTGAATGTCTTGCTTAATATCCATGTGGGATCTGATAAGCAAGAATTAATTTCAAAACGAAACGAAAAATAATCTAACGAGTCAAGAAAACTTGATCCAAAAGAGTTGAACAACAAATAGATGCGCTAACAACGTCCCCTACCACACGATGCAGATGTGTACCTCACGGTATGTTACGTATTGCACATGTCTTATAGCATTCTCCGTGATGCCCCCGGCCCACAAGTGCAGTTTTCGACCCATGGCACTGATCAGATGTCATGTTTTTTTTTTTTGTTACACTGTGTGCTGTGCTACCCTTGGTAGTAGCAAATGTGTTAAAACCGATAATAATAAATCGGTTATAGCAGTAAGTATGATCTTTAGATCGACGTACAAATTACAGAATATTTTCTAGACGATTGCTATTTAACTCTTTAGATAATATTAAGTAAGGCTGTGATACACATCGTAAAACAAAGAGGCCCAACGGTTGGAGATATAGAAAAAATAACTAACGATAACAAACGTGCAAAATACTTGAATTGAATTAATCTTCAATGAAAATTAATTCAGTACACCCTCTTACTTCGTTAAAAATACGATGTGTGTCATTGTACATAGTTTTTTGAGTAAAACTGTTCCTTCTATTCTACATTATTTTTTGTTATTATCAAATGTGTTTGATTTCTGCAATTTTCTTTAAAAATACTTATTTTACAAGCGAATGCCTTCGAACGCTTTGCTAATGAAGATCTCATCTGAAATATGTTGAAATGTTATTATTTTTGAGCGGCATTTCTCCGATCTTAACTTCAGTTCTTATTTTTGCTCGATTGTTAGATTGTTACGTGGATCAAGAATTGGTAATGAGGATAAGTGAATAAATGATGATTTACAATGTTTCATCTATCAAATTCAAGTTCTATTTATACGAATACAACCAGTGTATGTAAACAAAATGGTGGCGTATCCAAATGTTTGAGGGAAATAAATCATATGGCCTTATAGTGGATGTGAGGGATATCATTCCATTACCAAATTAAGGGCAAATTTTCTTAATGATTTTTAAGGTATAATACTGTAACGCAGGAAAAAATATGATGGTATTATGAGTGTGGCACATTGTCAACTTTTTGACTAATATTTGAAAGATGGCCGCCATGATATCTTATATTGACAATATTTCGAAAACTAGTTTATCACGATGATTTTAGCGTCTGTACCCTAATTTTTCTGTCCAGTGAATCAGATGAAAAAAAAAAAATGAGAAATCAAGATTAACGAAATACTTGTCAAAGAATAATAATGATTGTCAATGCTTGATGTTTTCTATCATACCTGAAATACTTGTTTTCCCTTATTAAAAGACAAAGAAAAGTATTCAACAGCTCGATAAAAAATGCAATAGTCAAATTTGAAGAAAGTGTTATAGCTGTGACTTTTTTTTCTCTCAGTCGCCTAATGGTATAATTTAGAGAAATTTGTAATCAATCGCTCTCTGAATAGAATGGACACTACCTGATTCGCATGAATGTATTCGTGTCCGATTGATACAATATCAAGTATTATCTGGTTACTTAAACCATAGCATTTGTCTCAAACCGTGTATCACCAACAACAACTTGATTTACCCCACAAAATCGAGCGCATTGACATTGCTGAACTGCGAATCATTTATATACTCAGAACAGAAGTGGTGCAATCTGATATTACAATCGTTGAGAGACGTGCATTTATTCAACTATCCAGGAGAAATCTATTTACATTTTTGTTCTTTTGTAATATTAAGGAGTGAAAGCCGTTGCTGTAGTTCTCGACTGGGAGGTGGAGATGCAACCAACAGGAAAAATAAGCATTTTATCTAATCAATAACAAGCGAGACAAAGCAAACCATTTCAAATAACAAGTTTTTTTTTTTTTGCTTCTGTTGAACAGAGTTCTTAGAACTGACATTCTAATACATATTGAAAGTGGAAATTTAGAACTCTGTCAAAGAAGCAATACTTAGAAATGCTATAAATACTTCACTTTTCTTATACACATTTCCCCCTTCAAATTGTTGTACGGAAATTTGTTTATAGAGGACTAAGTGCTTAGGTTCCCAGATTCTCTGGTCATAATCCCTTCCTTGTCATATCCTTAATCCCTCTACCATTTTGAATGTTCGCAATCACATATTCCATCCCCTGACTAAACTGCATCCCCAATTTCTTCCGTGGGCTAAAATTCCTCCTCTTACAGAAATCCTCTCCTAGGAGTCAAATCACCTGTCTCGTGTACAGACGTTTCGTCGGATGATGTTTTGCCGACACAGTTAACCAACGTGTAGTCGAAATGATGTTTTGGCAACTGGGCTTTTCGCCGACGTACGTTTCCAGAAAAAAAGCTTTTTGCTGGGATCAAATTTTTTTTTTTTTTTACTAATCCAACGTATGTGTTTCCTATCCATTTTTATGAAATATGTACATTTTATAATACAAATAGTCAAATAAAAAACTTGGCTATGTGTTTAATTTGAAATTTGATGTTATTTTTTTAATTCTTTTTTTGTCTTCATCAAACATTAGAGCGGCTACCAATCAGTTGCAGGTTCGATTCCTGCAGCAGCTGATTTCCTTCAATTGTTTATTGTATTTACGCTGTCTCAGCAAAATGATACATTCTCCTTGTAATAGTTCCGAAGTAATATAACGCATTTATTGATATTTCTGTTGGATTACTTATCCATTTTTCGATTATACATATATATATATACATACATATAATATATATATATATATATATATATATATATATATATATATATATATATATATATATATATATATATATATATATATATATATATATTGAGCTCTCTGCAATGATTCTTTTTGCATATAGCAATGAATCTCATATGAATACGTTTGTCGTCTTTTTTGACAACACTTTCGTTATCTTTACGGTTATGATGCTCATTTTAGTTTTGTTTTGAAATTTATACGTAGCATTACATTACGATATGCATAAAAATGTTTATAATAAGCAAAACATGGAGTCCTTTTCTTTGTTATGAGAAAAAAAAAACAAAAAATCTCACTCCATGCATTGTTAGTTGGTAAGTATTTGAGATTCACTAATGTAATATTAAAATCAAAATGAAAAATATTCAAATAAAAAAAAATATCTGCGCAGTGTACCTCTAAAAACGAAATGTATTAAATATTGGCTCGTTGGGCACTTATCAAACACGATCACTATTATATATATATATATATATATATATATATATATATATATATATATATATATATATATATATATATATATATATATATATATATATCATACACTTATTTTCACATTTACAATTACAATTTATTCATGGAAAATAAGTTGAACCCCCGTAACCGTCAGAGATGGCAAAGGAATCTATCTTTTTTTTTATGTGCATGCACTGGCTCGGCGACGCCCATGATTGAGAGAATTGTGGCGAATCCTGGGGAAGGTCTGTGTAAAACGACAGAAATTAATAGACTGATGATGATGATGATGATGATGATGATGATGATGATGATGAAGAAGAAGAAGAAGAAGAAGAAGAAGAAGAAGAAGAAGAAGAAGAAGAAGAAGAAGAAGAAGAAGAAGAAGAAGAAGAAGAAGAAGAAGAAGAAAAAATCCTCCCACAAAATTTGAGCTTTATTCTGATGGGTTTATCAGTAACATTTAGATTCTCTAGAAACTATAAGATTTTTTTTCAGTATATTCCAGGCGTTATTCCATGGAATACGTCAGTGATGTCATAATTAGAATTTATTCTGACTATACCTATTCTTCGATTGAATTTTTCAAATGTCACTACAGTTGTTCAATAATCGATCGTGTTGGTGGGTTCCTTTTATTTTCATCATGAATATTCCGAACTGTCAATCAATACTTCTCTGAGACGGTCAATATGTTTCTTTCAGTTTTCAAGAGAATCTGGATGGCTGACTCTGTGTATATGCATGTATTGCATGCATAAACCCCACCTGCAGAACCTGAGAGCTGAATTTCCTTAAAAATTACTCCTCACTTTGTCTTGGAAATAAACATTTTTCTTTTTTTCAACCTCCATTCCAGTGGAGGATTTCTAGACTTAGTTCCACTTAACAATGTGAATGTATTTTAAATTGGCCTGTTAGTTTGTTTATTTTTTGTTGTTTGTTTTATTTTTTTTCTGTAAACTCAGACTCTCTCTTAACGATCATCGCCCAACAAAACTCGAGATGTGTTTTTTTCATTGATCACTCTTTTTTCGAATTTCTGATTGATCACCTCAACACAGATCGCTGCCAAAAGACGCATGTTCTAATCGAGTTAAGACTAACCAAACCCTTTTCCTTACAAAAATGTATCTTCACCTCTGATGGTACAAAAAGTTTCAATTCATTCATGTTTCTGCTTGTTCGAACTCGTGGTATCATCCTTCTAACGATGATTCAACACAACAAAAAAAGGTTAGGGCGAGTTTGTGTTTTTTTACCACTCGTACGTGGAGTTAGGATCAACCAACATCATTAGAATCCTTTTGTTAACTTGGATAATAGAACGTTTATATGCCGACGTATGATTATGTAATTGCATGGATGATGAATTCAGAGGCATTAAGGCAAAGGGCTTATTCATGTATTCATGGAACGGTTTTCTTTTCTTTTTAGAGCTTGTTAAATGTCACCTGATACTGATGACAGAAAAATCGATTGAAATATCAGGCAGTAAATACGGGAAATAAAAATAACAACAACAGGGAAAAGAGTCATGACAATATTGATATTAATAATGATGATGATGACAACAACAGCAACGGCTCTGAATAAACTATAACTGCTACTGGTGTCATTTTGTTGTATACTACACAAGATGTCCCTGTACTTAGATGCAGCTCGCAAAGCTTGAAAATATTCCACGATGTCTCAGTGTAAGTTAGCTTCTTCACCCATGTTATCCGTCTTGCAACGTTTTTTGGTTCTTTTCAACCCTTCTCTTTTCGGGAGCGAGTTTTATCCGTCGTTCATAAACAAGGCTTCCTTTCTTCTTGAGCTTCAATCTATCCACCTCAAGATATGAAAATTGGACGATTTACTTTACGACAAAAATATTTATCTGCTAACAATACCAACAAAAATGAATAAAATTGATATATACCAATCTTAGCTTAGAACAGTTCAAATCACAATCACCCAGTTAGAATCAAGCTTTTAGCAGCGGCAAAATGACCATTGATTCGGGTTTCTTTCTGCCTTCAATAACTTTTTGAAATTGTTGATATTACACATACACACACACAAACGCACACACACACACTCACACGCACACACATACACACACACACACACACACACATATATATATATATATATATATATATATATATATATGTATACACATAAGTAAATGGTAGGATTTTTTTCCATAATGGATGAACCCTTATTTCAAAATGAATTGATACACAGATGTGCCGATCAAACTCGGTTTTTTGAATACGAAACATAAATCATTTAACAGAAACATCTTGCATATATAATGTATAGCAGAAAACAATTTTCCGGCTAAGCCCTTGCTATAGAAATAATCTGCACAAATGAGACATTTTTATGGTCTCCAGTGGCTGCTTATGTAGTTGAATATTTATCCCCCTGATCAGTGGACGGTTTTTAAGTCCAGGAAAAAAGGTAGCATCGGAATGCTGATTGCAAAGCAGTCATCCCTCGTCAAGGTTATTTCAATACAACCTTTTTTACCAAATTAGCCTGGCTTGTCATTCTGTCGTGTTGAGCTTTGTTAATATGGGAAATATCATCACAGTTCCTATCTTTTTCATCATTTCCCACTCGATATGAACATAAAGAGAGAAAACATGATAACATCAGATCTGGTTAATTCCTCAATAAAAACCCTCACGTGATCAATTTTTTTAGGCAGCACGCTGCGTTTGGATGGTTAATACATGAGATAAGTCTCTCCTCTTCTGTTGGGTAGAGATCATTTAAAAGAAGTGTGAATGATACATGCTAGGGGATGAATTGAATATAAACTTACATCGCAACTTTCCAAGGCGTTCAATTTTGAAACAAAAAAAAGTTTTTAAAAAAAAAAACGTCAAATTTTTTTCTAAATGATCAAATTCCCAGCCCTCAAGCTCTAGTGGTGCCCCCATGCATGCATGCATATATATATATATATATATATATATATATATATATATATATATATATATATATATATATATATATATATATATATATATACATATATATATATATACATATATATATATATATATATACATATATATATATATATATATTTATATATATATATATATATGTATATATATATGTATATGTATGTATATATATATACGTATATATATACGTATATATATATATATATATATATATATATATATACACACACATATATATATACACGTATATATGTATATATATATATATACGCATATATATATATACATATATACGTGTATATATATATATATGTGTGTGTGTATATATATATATATATATATATATATATATATATACGTAACCAGCCAGATGGATAGACAAACTGTTGGTGACAGTATTAGTTACAGTCTTGGTTGACAGTTCCTAGTATCAAATAAATGGATTTTCCCTCAAATAATATATTCATACATCCATGCCTAACCTCGGGGTTAACATCTGACGACGGCTTCGTTGGAAAGACTACTGTTGTTTTCGCAGCAGTAGTTATATGAATGCATTATTCAAATAAAAGCCATGAAAACATCCATATCCCCTCGGGGTTTTCGAATATATTTCATTTTTTCCCCTACATATTTTTTTTTTCTCTTTACCAACACTAACCAAACTGATGTATGGATTAAGGCGTTAGCAAAAGGCTTTGTGAGATATTAGAGCGGTTTCAAATGGTATATCATGCCACTACGTTTGCATCGGTTAGCAGGAAAATGCACGAGTAAATGATAAAGTCAAAATAGTTCATTAGTTGTAGTTATAGTTTGCAAATACTAATCTATTAGTCATTTGACCAAAATACCAACACATCACATTCATTGATGACAGTGCTCTCAAAAACATAAGCAGTGAATCTGAACTCGAATTCGAAACGATGTAACAAAGGTCAAAAAGAGAGATAGACCGACAGACAGACTATGTATTGTGTCTATTCCGTCATGGTCAGTTACTAGGGGCACAGACCCGGCCATCGACATCGGTGTCCCCACTGCCCGGAGACTGACCGACTGGTCGCCCTTACAAGTATTAATTATATTCATCGCAACTTATCATTGCTGTGCGAAAGCCTAGCACCCCGCATTGTTCCTCGCTTAAGATCACATTAGTTATTATTCCTTTTTATATATTGTTTTTCTCTTTTTTTTTTTTTGTCCCTCGGTTGTTTACAATTTCTGCACACCCCTGTTTTGCTGGACCCTGCCTATGGCTTTTTCTAACTCTCTGCATTCTCTCCTTCCCTACCCACCCGCCAAGAAAAAAACAAACCTTGTAGCGTAGGAGTAGAAGTGGTTCTTCCGATAGGGGAGAGGGCCTAGACTAATGAGATATGAGGAAAAAAACTCATCTTCAAGACATCATCATCATCATCATCATCATCATCATCATCATCAGTCTTTTAACGTCCATCGTTGGACATAGACCTTACCCAAGATTCGCCACACTTCTCTATCATGGTCGTTGCAGAGCCAGTATTTTCTGATTTTTTTCTGGTTTATCTCTCCATTTTATGAACTGTCACCCTTGGTTTTGCATGTGATCTCTGTGGATCCATGTTGTGAGTCGTGATGTCCATTGGTTGTCTGTCATTCTTGCAACATGGCCTGCCCATTATCATTTGAGTTTTTTAACAGTTAAATGTCTCGATGTCTCGGACTCCTGTTTTCTCCCTGATATACTGTGCAATCTTGTGATCTCTCCATGTAAGGTTGAGCATGATTCTCTCATGCACGCGTTGTATACTTCTCGGTTTGTGGGTCAGTCTCTTGGTTAAGTTCCATGTTTCAGCTCCATAGGTGACTTTTCAGGACAATGTGGATGATTTCGGAAGGAGAAAGCCAGCCCATTTCTTTCAGCTATGAATAGATTTACCACTGACGAGTCTTTTAGATGTCGTACTCTTTATGTCCTCATTGAGTGCTTATCAATTCCTTTCTTTCGGCCATCAAAAAATCTTTTTTTTGTTAATAGCTTACTGGCAGCCGTTAAATCCGTCCTGTACTATGCTCGTCTCATGGATTCCCCTTGCGTGTGGAAAATGTGATGAAGGCATGCACATACACACACGTACACATACACACATGCACACACATATCGACCTCGGATTATACTCTTAAATATATATATATATATATATATATATATATATATATATATATATATATATAAATATATATATATATGTGTGTGTGTGTGTGTGTGTGTGTGTGTGAGCAAATATGCAGTATAGTATGAATCCAATCTCCAACACTCCTGATACAATTACATAAATGGAACGGTCATGGTAGAATCATGTCCACTTAATAGGGAAGAAAAAGATACATAATTTGTATCTCTTTCGTTTCAAAGAGTGCAAATCTACACAATATGTACACCGAAATGCATACACTCGCCTCTGAAAAGTTAAGCAAATTCTTGAGAAGATTTCACATGTCTAACATATAAGTTAGCTGCAGCACTTTAGTTAACAACAATGCACTGATTACCCCCCTAGTTTTCAGATTAATTACCACAGGTGCCACGTCTACACTGACAGGAGAATAATTCGATCGAAACTTCACGCAAAACCAACGGAAGATAAGATTATAAGTTTTAAAGAATCGGTAAAGATCTAGCTTTGATATATTCGTAACATCGCAAAATATTAATACCAATAATTTTCATTAATGCAATTACACAGAAAATAGTTCCGGTGATCTTGATTCTGACGTCATAAACTTTTTTTCTATTGATTCGTCATTGGCAACACCTATTTTTCTTCTTTTTTCTTCTATTGTATTTAATGGTATTTTTTATCGCAATGCTCATTTTTTTCTAATTCTAAGACCGTGAAGTAAGATTCACCGATAAGAAATGAAAATGTTACCAGAGACGAGATTTGATCTCGCATCAATAATTTTTGGAAGGCTGCCTGACTTGAACAGCATCTTACAGATTAGGTCAAGAAACCCTATTAGCAGAACTAATTCACATTTCATCATAAAGCTATATATAACAAGCGTTGCATTGAAAAAAAAGAACAAAAAGTAAAGGAAAACTATTGAAAAATCAATAATAGCATTTATTTAAATCATTTGGAAAACCTTGATGTATTACATCTACTACAACTAGGCGTATAAAAATCATTTTAGTGTGAAATGAATCGAAATAATGTAGCTGTATAAGTAAATCTCAATTGAGTCTATAACTGTTATCCCATGGCATAAAAGATTAGGTGCTATCCATATTAGTCGGAATTCAGCCCTAGGATCGTCATCATAATTTTCATCATCATCAGTCTTATAATGTCCGTCGTTGGACATAGACCTTCCCAAGGATTCGCCACAATTCTCTATCATTGGCATCGCGGAACCAGTACTTTTCAGTTCAAATCATGTCAGGAGCAAATTCTTCATTCCAGTACATGCAGTTTACATAACGACCCAAGCTTTGCAATGAAAAAAAAATCAATAGAAATATGATGAATGGAAGAACCGGTCAAAATTAATGATGGCAATGTTTCAACTTAGAAAGTCGGATAACTCGAGACGATTAAGTCTTATTACTACTAAAAGTGAATACAAATAAGGTACATACAACATGTTAACGATTCTAGTGTGCATGGTGTAAATTAATGACAAGGCTTCATGTAAGGAATTCTGACAGCCTAAAATAATCGAGTCTTATAATTACTAAGTGTGAATAAGCAACAGAAATAAGACATAAGGATATTGGTCATAAATACATCATGCAATGGTTGCAGAGGGGGGGAAATCAATTGGAAAAATGATAAAGGTGGTTATTTATCGATAAGTAACTTCTTCTGCCTTTTCTTGGGAAGTGATCGTAAAAAAATTCTGAATTTGATATAACCTAGAGTTGTAACTGCTAGACACAATCCAGAACCTTACATTGCAAATTTAACATCCGACTAAAACGCTATAACGGGGTAAGATTTCCCCTAAAACAGACAAACCATTTTTTGTTGACATAATAAGGAGTAAATCCTTTAAGTTTCATCCCTGGTGCGACCTCTGTGTGTTCTACATTCATACATAGTCAGCTAGACGGATTTGAAAACTAAGGAAACCCTTTTGTGACAACTTCGGTTGATTCTTTCTGATCAATTTATTGGACTAACAGTACACTTGACCCTGTTAACCACAGACAATGGTTGAAATAAGAATAAACCTGAAAAATATGCAGGAAATTAGAATTATGATTACTGCTCGAAGTTTGTTTTGTTTGGTTTTTTATAGGAGAAAAATCTGTAAATTTTCTTGATTAAATGAAATTGTCTTGTTTTTGACATGTACAAGTGAATAAATATACAAATACACAGTTGTCAGTTGAACAACATTCAGTGCTTTGCATATAGTCGGGTTTAGGTCTGACTTTCCTTTCGCTGTACTGGCAGCTAAACAAAAGACACATTTCCCAATGATGTCAACGTTGTCATGCCGATTGCAACCACTCCCCATCCCGAATAGGAAAAAAATCGATAATACATCATGGCTCTCTGCTGTTTGACGATTCGTCTCTCCATCTGAATCAAAAGTTCTTTCAAAGAACCATAACGAAGAATGAAGACAGCAGACAGATAAAGCAAAATAAAAATGCATTTTTACGTTGATAATCTTCATGACAATAATGATTACGACAGAGTCTTGAAAAGAAAAGGAGTGAAATTCTCTGGAACGTTTAGACACAGACTCACCGTCCTATCCAAGCAGGACGTCCATATTTGATAATCTTTAATGTGAAAAAGAGGACTTGGGAAGTACCAGTACTTCACCCAGGAACCGAGAGAGATGTAAGACATGAAAATTAAAGCTGTGTCTATAATCTTGTAAAAACCAGACAAGAGTTCTCACTTCAATTGAAAATTTGGTGAAAATTGAGACTGTCCGAATGACAGCAGTGTAGGATTGGTTTTTCAGTCGTTTTATCGACTTGGAGGGAAAGTAGTGGAAATTTTTAAAAAATAAATCTATTTTACATTTTAATTAATAACAATGGAAGAACGGGGTATCAAAACAAAAACATTTATCATAAAATTAACGTTTGTGTGATTGTTCAGATGAATAATCCACCAGAAGACATTGACACCTAATTTTTTAAAAAGTAATTAGAATTCGAAAACAGGATTAGTTCTTGGATTTTTCTTGGCTTAGTTAGAATGGGGAAAAAAAGCCTAGAGATAAGTCAAAATAAAAAAACAGATTTCCATTATTTATCAATTAGAATATCGCAATGCTTTGAAGTGTTTGCTATCGACCATCATTTGCAATATCCAAAACACATGCATCGTAGTTAGTTATTTGAGTAGTTTGTGAATGAAACTTTCTGGTCGAAACTGTTGTCTTCTTGCTGCATCGGCGATAAGGCTTTCGACGGAACGACTCGACACGGCTGGGTTTTGGGATGACCTTTAGAAAGGTGATGATGATTACAGGAGACTCACTGTAACTCAAGCACCCACAACATCTGGCCTGAACATGCAAGCGCTTGAAATATAGCAGCAGCAGCGGCAGCAATAACACTATGAAAATCATGGAATTTGAAGCTGGAAATCACACCCAAAATTTTGGAGGCATAGGAAATAATACTAATATCCTTTGCAAAGAGTTCGAAATGATTGTATATGCGAGGGAGAATGAGACTTTTGTTAGATTAAATACTAAAAGACTTTGTTACTTGGTCCCATGTGGTTACTACTACTAGAATAGAGGAAAGAAAGTGAAAAAATTGAGAAATACTGAGACCTGGTATGGGGATTGAGGAAAGTGTGGAACATGAAAGTCAGGTAGCACTAGTAATAGTGAGTGCATTCGGAACCGTAACCAAGACAATGGAAACGAGATTGGAGGAACCAGGGGTAAGAGCAGAGATTGAAACCATACAGACCACGTCACTGTTGGGGACTGCACGAGTACTGAGGACGGTACAGGAAATATGAGACCTACAACCCCCGGTTAGTGGCAATGGCCTAATATCCGAGAAAAAGCTAAAGTGAAGGAAGTTCAAATCACATGGCTATTTGGACTGGTGAGGACGATGTGAGAGGAGGGCTAGAGACCTGAGGAAACTTACTATCACTTAGCCTCCAGCGATAACCACCTGACAACTGGTGTGAAACCGTTATCGTCAGTACTGCTGTGGACCGTGAGAGGGTGATGAAAAGGGCTGAAGACTTGAGGAGACTTGCTCTCATTCAGCAACTGATGTGAAAATAATAATGATAATAATAATGATAAGAAGAAGAAGAAGAAGAAGAAGAAGAAGAAGAAAAAGAAGAAGAAGAAGAAGAAGAAGAAGAAGAAGAAGAAAATGTAAAAGTCAAGCAAATTCTTAGAAGAAAGTGGCTATCAGAGATTGAATAACAGGATATCCACATCAATATGCAAAAAGAAGAACGTGATTTACCCTCAAATGGATAGCCTGACACGATGTAATACAAAACGGTATCGAGACAAATTTAAGTAAAAACCCTGACCGAAAAACAAGTCAAAACAGTCAAGTTGGCGTCGACATTCCGATTTCTTTCAGAGAAAAAACCCTGACGCAAACCATAAAAAAATCGATGCAGAAAGAGAAGCTACTGTCATTCGTTCAGCAAAAAATTCTGCTCAACTTGTCAATTGCCTTTTACAGCATATTAAAACGAACAAAACATCGAAGCTCAATAACTCCATTTAAAGTGGTGCAAAATTGTGAGAGACATTTTTACGACACAAGAAGAAGGACCGAGCAACTGGAACAAAGAAGTTTCTTAGGATATGAAATTAGAGAAACATTTACCAACTACAGAAAGGTAGAAGATTACAGGAAATATATTGCACAGACTGCGACTGCGACTATGGGACACAAACAAGATAAGATGTTAAAAGCAAGCCAACGAATCACAAGAATGGTTAGATAATCTGAAAACAGATATTCAAGACATGGGGAAGGGGGGAAATAGAAATTGATACAGCTGCATTAAAAAGACACTTTCCAAAAAATAACCATTTTGAAAGCACCCTGACCTGATGCTATCCACTGGTATTGGTTAGGAAGTTTCACCATACTATATAACAGGTTGATACATCAATTTCCAAGTCGTTTGGTTAAAGGCAAGATCAAAAAATGAATAAACAATCCATAATCGAAAGAACACTGAACAATTCAACTATAGACCCAACAGTTGCCTACCACAATTGGAGAAAATTATTAGACATATAGCAGGGAGAATATATTTCCATGTGTAGAAGAGTAGAGTGTAAAGAAAATTGACAAGATGATCCTGGGAAAAGTAAGGAACAGAGGAGAAATATTGCAGTGAGGTGGATTGATTAAAAAGTATACGATGTGATCGTTATTGTTGAATGATCGATTGTGTCAAAATATCCAAAATAAGATTATCAGGGGTGAGATACATTGCTTATTTTATGATCAAGTAGAAGGTTGACCTTAAAATTACAAGAGAAAGCTTAGTGGAGGTACGTATAAAAACGGGGAATTTTCTAGGGGACTCGCTGTTCTCCCAACTATTTATAATAACCATGACACTATTAGAATATTTTCAAAAACAGTAGAGGATACCAATTCTCTGAAGTACAACATAAGGTCACAAGAGATAGTTATAAGTGATTGCAATTATTCAAATCTCAGTTTCAGGATTTTGTAATTAGTATGTCTTGAATTTAGCGTGGTGAATATGGCAAAATTACGTATTTATACAATAGCTTAGTTTTTGTTACCGCTCAAAAGGAATATAAGTGTGCGTGTCTTTGTTTATACATGATCAAAAGGCGTGTAGAAAATCGATATTGATTAATAAACAAGATTCGTCTGGAATTTTTTCTTTTTTTTTATCTGATAGCACCAAGTTTTGTGGATAATATTTTCTTTGTCTGTGAAATTTTGATAATTTTTATTTTCATTTTTGGAGTGAATATCATTTATATCTAACCATACAATGAGCTTATAGGTAAATTTTCAATCTGTTTGTTCGATGCTTCTCATTGGTTAATATACCGTCTTATTATGACATAACAACTACGTCATAAACACTTTTAAAACTTGAAACGTCTCATCACACGTTGAAATTGCTTGAGTTGAGTTGAGATTTGAAAAAAAGTTAAAATTAAGTTACTTGAATAAGAATTGAATAAGAAATTATCCAATAGCTTCAGGCTACTTCCTACCGATCCATACATAAATAAGCTTGTCATTTTAGGCGAGTATATTCTAACAGTATGATAATAAGTTATATATATATATATATATATATATATATATATATATATATATATATATATATATATATATATATATATATATATATATATATATATATATATATATATATATATATGTATGTATTTGTAAATCTTTGGATATGTATATATGTGTGTGCGTGCATGTATTTGTAGGAGTACAGATCATCATTTTCATCAGTCTGCTACTGAAGCATTGGCTTTTCCTAGCTACTCCCAAACCATGTCTGGTCTTCTCCCACTGCATTTGCTACCCCTGGGGCACAAATCGACTAACTTCTTGCTTCATCCCTACGGTATCCCCACTTCTTTTTGCATGTTCAGTCCGTATCTATTTTTGTTGTTTAATTGCTTTTCTAGTTTATTTTACCCAGCATTCGTGTATTACTAAAGAAATATTCTGATGATTTTCGTTTGTTTTAACACTGAATATGGAAGAAATGGGAACATCTTAGAAAATTGTATTTTTAATGCCAAAATTTGACTCGGACAAAAAAGTATACACACACGTACATATATATATATATATATATATATATATATATATACATATATATATATATATATATATATATATATATATATATATATATATATATATATATATATATATATAGTATTAAATGATATCGACATATTTAAGATTATGATGATATCCTAATTACATGTTTGACATGAGTATATATTGAAATTATAGCTGATGGGAGTCGGTGCTCGATCAATACAGTTGGGAAACCATGTTAATATGACTGCTTTCTTTTTAAGTCTCCGAAACGGTTAAATGGTAATGTTGATTCCAACGACAATAATTCATACATAGTACCATAATATCTAAGTTTATGTAAAGCATAAAAATCCTGAGTAAAATTACACAAATTACAATAAGTATTGAGGAATAAGTGACTGAAATGGCACAACAAATGTTTAATGTTTAAAGTAGTGAAACTTTGTAGACCATGTATACATATATATATATATATATATATATATACTTTTCTTAATTTTACTCTGTGCCACTTAACTATTACAAAAGTACATACCTAAAAGTTTTTCACGCAATTTTCAGTGCATAAAGCGGAAGTGCATTCAACAGTAATTTATATAGATTATTTATTGTTGTATGTTGTGGCCAATTCTGAAAGCTTGGAATGCAAAAGTATACTTGATTGTTCAGCATCGGACATTGTTCAATCATACACTTATCTGTAGTCATTCAGAACCGCCAGAAACTCTGCTCTAAAGATGTACTGCTAAAATCATATCATCTTTGCAGCAAAGACTGGGTACAATGTTATTTTGGTTTTTTGAAACACAAAATATTGTTTTATTCTATTATTTCACTATTGGAGATTATTTCTCCATTATACGCTATTTTGACTTACAAAAGCTTCAAATAGGAATGTTTTACTTTCAGATAGCGGGAAAACGCACACACATGCACACACTCAAGCATACACATATACATATAGATATATGAATGAGGACAGTCTCTTTATTCATGTGTTTATGTGTCATGCTGTAAAATCATGAGTGCAGACGAACCAAATATCGCATGCCTGCACAAATGACTCTTCTGGGGAAGTTTTTAAAAAGAAGTTTTGAAATTTTTTTTCTTGAGATTACAGTCTGGAGTCATATTCAAGGAAGTTCAATGCATAGTGACAAAATAGAACTTACTTTCCACCCTTATACTTATCTAATATTTTCATACGTTTATATGTATACTTTGAAGGGCTCAAAAAGTGAACAGGATTTTTCTTAAATTGAAATGTTTTGAGGAAAAATTTACATGCACAAACATATATATATATGTATATATATATGTATATATATATATGTATATATATATATATATATATACATATATATATATATATACATATATATATGTATAAATACATATATATATACATACATATATACATACATACGTATATATATATATATATATATATATATATATATATATATATATATATATATATATATTGACAATGATCTTAATATGAACATATTTCAATCATCAATTAGGAACGGCTGTGGTATCGGTCGCATGTTTGATTCCTGCAGCGGCCCCATATCATTTGATTATTCAATCTATTTACGATCGTTTCAAACAGTTTTAAAGTAATATAACGCATTTAAAATAATTATCCATCCATCTGTCTATATATCTATCTATCTGTGTGTATATATACATATATATATATATATATATATATATATATATATATATATATATATATGTGTGTGTGTGTGAGTGTGTCTGTCTGTCTGTCTGAGTGTGTGTGTGCATGTGTGCATATGTGCAGGTGTAGTCAATATATATATATATATATATATGTATTTATATAATGTATGCATGCAGTGGATAATTTGAATATTTGCATATCAGGATTATTTTCAGACGACATATAGTCAAAAATATTTTTGAAAAGTCAAATTTGTCAATTAATGTAAATTGTATTGTAAATACTCTTTCATGATAATTTACAGCATATTGGTCAGCAGATTTGGGATTGTATTCAATATTATAGTCTCATCGTTCTTTATGCTATTATCCGGCAACTAAAATCCTTTGAAAGATTTCATTTTTCTTTCTCATACTGCAAAATTGATATAATGCTCAACTTAAAACAGAAATATTCATTATTTGTTTGTACGCCGAATAATCAATAATACAACAAAAATCGTATCTTTCAACCTCCTGGTGATCTTTGTCAACAATATTCGCTAAATCTATTATTAATGACTGGGACCAAAATAAATACACTCATAAAGAGCTTGTATTAAATCTAATTACACAATTACTTGTAAGGAACACTTCAAAAGATAGGAGACATTGTTCTTCCATTGATTACTTCATATAGAATGCAAATAAGAAAGTGATAAGTACGCAATGGAAAAAGAAATATGTGTCTCCAATCTTAACGACCAGACTATTTGCTTAAACAATCAAAGCCAACATTAAGCAAAAATGAATGTAAAAAAAAAGTAACATAAAACATAAAGCTTAAGAGATCATTATTTTATCAACTATATTGAATAGTGTATATTTATTATATAGAACTCTATACGAATCTTGCTCAACCTCACATAGAGAGATTATAAGACAGCACAATATACTATGGAAAATTGGAGTCCGACACATCATAGAATCCATTAGAAAACTCAAATGGCAATGGGCTGGTTATAATTCTAGAATGGCAGACAGTGAATAGACGTCATAACTAATAACATGGACCCCCAAAAATCACATGCCAAACCGACGCCGGCAGAATACAAGATTGAGAGATTATCTAGACGAATTAAGTGAGTATATGCTCTATGACGCCCATGATAGAGTTATTTGGCGCATCTTCAGGAAGGTCTATGTCCAACAACGGCCGATAAAAGATTCATGATGATCATGATAGGCTTATTTTTAACAGAACTTTTATATCGAAGGAAGTAATTCTTCAAACTAGGTCTTGAAAATTTTCGTATGACTAAAACTGAAAAGTTCTGTCTGGTAGGAAAGAATTCTTTATCCAATTATCTTGTACAGAGACAACAGAGGAAAACAGTAGAATCTAAAGGTGATTAATATTCAATTTTATTCTTACTATGCGAATATTTCATTTCAACGGTGAGCCCTCCAGCTATTAGAACCAGTACAATGCACATACAGGTACTCTCGCCCTTGAAAGTTCACTTTACGAGACGTTTTTACCTTTACGAAAAGAAGGCGAAGAACGAACGTTCAGTATTTATTTGCAGAATGCCGTCATAGAAGCTGCGGACACAGGGTACCTCTCACTCCTACAATCCTGTACTTCTTAGTACTCCAACTTCTGACGACTCATACATCATCGTAGTTTTTTTGAGTTTGGGCACACTCACAAACATCACGCTATTTCAACTTAACGAAACTTCTTAGGAAAGCTCTACTTTCGGATTGAGGAGAAAACCTTTATCTCAATTATATTTTTCTTTTCTTTCTTCTAATTCAAATAACAACAACAACAGCACCAAGCTTCATAACACAACTAGATCCTAATGTAATCTTTTTGTGTGTCTGCCAGTTTTGAGTTAGACGTGACATGCTTACGAGCTCCCTCATTCATTACTTTTATATTAGATCACATTTCGCAACGGGTGTAAAAAGAATAATGTAAGATAAAGCACAGATGCTCACAGACTCAGTTCAAAGCTAAAGGGGTTTCGAGTCCTCTGTAAAAGTTATTTTAAGTATAATGAGGGATACCTTCGCAGAAATCGACAAGAATACTGAGGAAGGTACTGAAATTATCCAATAAATCCAGCAAATAAGTCACAAGTCAGCTGCAACAGGTGTTAAACCCCATCGTCATCAGTCATTTAATGTTTGTTGTTGACCATAGACTTTCACCAGGATTCGCAACAATTCTTTATCATGGGCGTCGCGGAGTCAGTATTCGCTGAATCAGTCTAGTTCATCTTTCCATTTTGAGTTCAGTGGGCCTCGGTTTCTTATCTGATCTCTGGGGATATGAGATGTGATGTGCATCAGTTGTCTTTCATTCTTGCAACATGGCTTGCCAATTGCCATTTGAGTTTTTTAATAGTTTCTATGATGTCACGGACACCCGTTTTCTTCCTAATATACTGTGCTGTCTTGTGGTCTCTCCATGTAAGGTTGAGCATGATTCTCTCATGTGCACGTTACATACTTCTCAGTTTGTAGGTCTATCTCTTGGTTAGGTTCCATGTTTCAGCTCCATAAGTGACAATCGGGAGAATACATTCGTTGTATAGTTTTCTTTTTAGGATTATTGGGATCATCTGGTTTTTGAAAGTTGAGCTTGCTCTGCCGAAGGTTTGCCATTACGAAGTCATTCTTTGCTTGATTTCCTCTTCTTTTGAGAGTCTCTTGGAGATTCATTGTCCTAGGTAGATGTAGTGGTCTACCTTGTCGAGTTTTGCATTTTCTATCTTGACGGTTATGTTCATATTCTCAACGTGATTGTTGCACATGATTTTTGTTTTACTGAAGTTCATGTGAAAGCCGACTTTTTTCTTCTCCTAGTTTAGTTCATCTAGCATTAGTTGGAGGTCGTGTAGGTTCTCTGCGAAAAGGACGATGTTGTATGCAAATCTAAGGTTGCACAAATATTCACCGTCTATTTTGATTCCTCTATTTTCCCAGTCCATATCTCGGAAGATCATCTAGAGACAGGCAGTAAAGAGTTTGGGTGAGCTGGTATCACCTTGTCTTACTCCTTTCTGGAACTGAAAGTGATCCGAATCTTTATGTAGCGTAATGAAGGAGTTGCTGTGGTTGTATATTTTTTAAGTACCAAATAAGACTTTTTAAAATGAATAAACATATATTTTAGAATATATATCATAAGTGATTTTAGTAAATAAATATATTCTTCTATTTTATGATCCTTCAAAGAAGTGGTTCAACACAGAAATAAAAAAAGTCAGAATTCTGAATTCAACGAATCAAAAATGACATTGAAAAAAAAAACAGGTTTCTATGTAAGCATACATTCTATTAAAACATATTTGGGACAG
>OY735199.1:73444030-73551530 GCA_963457665.1 Thysanoteuthis rhombus
ATTGTGTAAGATCGGATTAACTCGACTCTAGAGGCAATCGCCAAAGTAGGGAATCGTAAAAATATTCAACAATAACCTCATTTGTCCTTCTTTGTTCATTAAATGGGTTTTCCGAATTAAAAGAGTTACCGATTTAACTAGAAGTAATGCCTACAGGAGTACAGAACTGGAGATAATGCTTACAGGATTACAATTATCAGTCAACGTAAATCGAATCAGCGTAAAATCAGAACGAAACTTGAAAGTGGGATCTAGCTAATGAAAGCGATGCTAGGAGGGAAAATTACGTGAAGAAAGTTATACGGCAAAAGGGAAAACAATTGATTTGTGGGTATACAATGAACCGGACTCTCGGAGTTAGCACAATAGAACACAGAATGAATAACAATGTCAATCAGGAACAGCTTGTTGAATAAAAGACTAAGATACATCATTGAACTTATTCACCGCAGGCGAAAAAGGATAATGTTTGTTTTGTCTAATAAATAAAGTCGAACGCTACACCTGACTCAAAGCTCAAATAGTCAAGTACTTCCCGCTCTAAATCAAGTAAAATGTCGATTTTCCGAGGAAGGCTGTCTGTCCAAACTTGGAAGATAAGCGTGACAGATTCCCTTTAATGGTATATTTGATATTGTCAAGTCTAGTATAAAAAAGTGTCTCATAATAGAACTGAATTTTCTGCAAGCGTCAGAAAAACAATGTATAGTCGATATTTTTAATTGATTTTCTACCAGCCTACACAGGATCTATATTAGTTTCGAATGATCAAAACAGGTTTTTGAAACATTGTTATACACATTTGCACTGGAATGGCTGTTTTGCCTGTTATAGAAGTTATCTGCAATCCCCCTTTAAGCCAATGTATTTTATTCAGTCATCTGTTACAGAGAGGTTTTAAGGGCCGAGCCACTATGTTTGGCTGTCAAGGGACACAAAACAAAGAAATTAATTTGTGCACAGCAACTAACGCTGTATGTCAGCCATCGATCTCCTTAAAGAAATTCTAATATCCATGTTTGTGCTCAACTAGTCTCGAAAAACATCTGGAAAATAAGGGAAGACAATGTGTCAAAATACTATTAGGTTCCATGAAGATTATTATATACGCTCTTTTCGGAGAAAGTAGTTCTAACTTTAAAAAAAAGAAATGTGCTTTTTATTTTCAGACATCTTAGTCAATCAATCAGATACAATAATTAGAGTATTTTGAGCAAATAATGATATATAATACAAATATCAACATTTGTGAAGCAAATTTTCTAACTTTGAAAAGTTAAAATATGTTAAAGCTGATTTGAACAATGTGTTCAGCTGAGGCGCAGGTTTTTCCGGCTTGAGAATAAAATCGGTTATCATCTGCTGAGATGACCTACATTCTGTAACGAGCGACATAGAAAAGACCTGTTATGATTTCGGAGGCTGGTAAGAGGCAAGAAAATTGGTTTGAGAAAAAAATGTCGCAAAATAATTATTCTGCTAAAGAACTGGAAATGTTTTGTAAAAGAAAAATTGATGAAATAAAGAAGGAACAAACAATGTAAAGGGGAATCCTATTAGGATGTTGTTAATAAAAATCTATTAAAAACGATTTCAAAGACTTACACTGGAAGGAAGATGTTTTTTTAAAGGATGCGTACGACTCAGCTCAAAGGAATAAAAATGAGAAAAAAGATGGAAACTTTTCGAAAAATGAGAATTAGGAGAGGCAAGTTACAAGCAGAAGAAAAAGTAAACCAAACCTTCAGAAGAAATGTGTTTTAAAGAATATCTAGAAGTGCTCTTTCAGCAAACGCATTCTTTGGAGATGAAAATAATATTTGTCAGGAAGGAAGAAGAAATATATTAGGAAATTTGAATACTTTGAATATATATATATATATATATATATATATATATATATATATATATATATATATATATGTGTGTGTGTGCGTGTGTGTGTGTGTTTGTGTATATGAGCATACATCGATCTATGCATACGCACACTGGATACACACAAAAAGATTGAATACTAAGAATATATATGTGATGTGTGTGCATGAGTGCATACATCTCTCTATGCATATGCACACTGCATGCACACATGGAAATTGAATACTTACCATATATATATATATATATATATGTGTGTGTGTGTGTGTGTGTGTGTGTGTATGTCTGCATACATCACTTTAAACAAACACATACTGCATACACAAATACAGACTGAATACTTTGAATATATATAAGTATGTGTGTATGTATATATGTATATATAGATGTATATATGCATACATGGCTCTGTGCATATGCATACTGCAGACACACATATTGATTGAATACTCTGTATATACACATATGTATATATATATATATATATATATATATATATGTGTGTGTGTGTGTGTGTGTGTATACGTGTGTGTTGGCCTGCATACATCACTGTTTACATACCCATGCTGCATAGATAAATGAACATTGAATGCTTAGAATGTATATAAGTATGCGCGTATTTAAGGATATATAGCTCTATGCATACGCACATTGCATACACAATTATACATTGAATACTTTCAATACACATATATATGTATCAACTCGTGTGTGTGTATGTATGCATACATAATTCTATCAATAAGCATACTGCATACATGCATAGATATTGAATACTTTGAATATATATGTGTGTGTGTGTGTGTGTGTGTGTGGGTGTTTGTGTGTATACTTCGCTCCATGCATACGCACGACGTATACATACATAGAAATATGGACACATGCATATACTCGATAATCATGGGATAATATCTCCATTTATACATGCATACCGACAGGCACAGAAAAATATACGCACATACATGTACACGGATATATATATATATATATATATATATATATATATATATATATATATATCCGTGAACAATGATGGCGTTGTTTATTTATGGATCGGCACTGAAGAGTTTAAGGAGCTTAATTTATTTTTAGCATTTCAAGGATCCTAATTCTCAGATTTTTTCTCTTAAATCTCAATCCAATGCAGGCCGTTGTAATGTGTGATCGGACATAAAATCTTTGAAGATTCCATGACATAATCTCCATTGTTATATTATAATAGGAAGGTAGATTAACCAAAGAGATGACTGAACGCATACACAGCTGCCGGTAATGCAAAGACTCAAATAACTGCCTAACCCTTGATTCCAATTCTTGCTTATTCACGGTCTTCGATTTGTTTCTTTCAACGCTTCCAGCAATTATTTGTGGACATGAAAAGGAGGTGGTGAGGAAATAGATATTCTGATGCACAAAATATAAATGATGTCTGCACTAACTTTGGATAAACTTCATTGGATGCCAGAACCCAAACCCGTAACAACCAATATAGAACTTTCTATGGGAAAAATATAGGGAACTCAAGCGAAGGACAGAGATTTCGAGCGATTGCCCTTGTGCCATACTACAGTTTCTGCAAGGTTTCTGCATCGTAAGTGCAATATTATATTTAAACATTTGCTAAAAATTTACAAGAATGACGTTTGGTGACCTCAAATAACCTTAATCTGAAATTTACATTGTTTGATAGTTTGGCCGGGAAGGAATCTACATCTACGCTGAATTTCAGTTTCATAGGTGCAATATTGTGGCTACCAACTAGGAAAACTGGCTAAAAATGACAAAATCTGACCTTAAATTAATTTTGAGGTCAATATCGCATTGCCTTCGACGATACAGAGGAAAGATTCACTCTGAAGTCCAATTTCAGTGACATAGGCGTGAAATTATTGCTATAAACAATTTTAGAAAAATTGAGTTGAAATGATCGGTTTTGCCGTCCGTGTCAGCCCAACTTCGTCTGATACCTTTGATATTAGATGTACCCATAAGCTTAATTCAAGCATTTTGGTACAAAATTGCGGCAAACAATTCAGAAAATAGGCAAAAAAAATCACAATTTACCTCAGGTGGTCTTAAATAATCGCGGAACTTAGCTCAACAATGCAAATGATTTTTGTCTTAAAAACTTGTATCTCAATTTCAATTTCATAGGTGCTAAATTGTGGTCAAACATAGGGAAATAACATTTCGATCTAAGAGGATGGGTTGTCTTCCGAAAAAAGTCAGGGAACTAATGACTTCGAGACTTTCCCTAAATCAACTTCCATTTATTTCACATATTTTGTGAAATATTAATCCTATCAAGTCTAAAATTTCAATTTTTATGAGCATTTTATTATGGAGGAGGAGTTTAGCATGAAAACCTGATTTCTCAAAAATTGAAAAATACTGAATTTTAATTATTTTAGCAATGTGTTGTCCTTCCTCTCACTTATATCATTTATTAACAGAACATCAACAAACAATCTCTACTCAAATGAAAATTTTCTGACGACATCAGGAGTTGTGACGTCATAGAGAATCAACAAAAGTTTTATATGAAAAGCGGCTGACGTCATAAAAAGTTGTGATTTAATAATAAAACTATATGTTTAGACAAATATTAGAAACGTATTATCCATTTGCATTTGAGATATGATTTAATTATCAATTATAACTTTTTATTATTATTCTTATATGAATATTCTGAAATATGCATTTTTGTCTTGATGTGTTAATTAGGCATACATTTTTAGGTTTTGATCTATTTGGGTAAGTGAAATAGAGGAAGGCCCCTTTTTTTTACCCTACTCCCTAGGTATCAGCAATGAGCCCCGGGTAATTGGATGAAAATTTCAAAATTCCAAAATTACTGGATTTAAGAGGGAGAGTGTGGATCCAGTACGCACATTGTCTCCGTTTTCATTTAATTTTGATTTTTTTCTCTTCGAATTTTGATTCATTTTGCGGTTTTCTGCTGATTAGGACTTTTCTGGCCGACATTTGCTGATAAAATAAAGTTACCTTTTCTCAAAATCTAAAGAGGTCTTGCAGAAACTAAGGTCAGATTAAGTTTAGAGTTTCTGCATAGGAGATTGCCTTACAATTATTCCTCTTCTCTTTAAATATTATGATCTGAGAAAAATATTTCGACTGATTGCGTGAAGAAAGGTAAACACAAAATGAAACTGTATTCAAAATAATTGTGTTCCTTGAAATTTCCACATTTTATAACATTTTATCCTGCATTTTCTTCTATAAAGTTTTTTTAAAAATTGATTCTTTTAAAAAATTGAATTAAATCAGAAACATGAAAATTGTTGAAGAATAAAACTTCAAAAATCATCATCGAAATAAAAGTTCAAATCAGCAACAAAATGCTAAATGAATTGAAATTCAAGGAAAAAAGTTGAAATTGAAATGAAAGCGAGGATACTGTCTGACATGTCTCAATAAACATGAATAACACTGGAAGAAGGAAAGAAACATAAAAGAAAAAGAACAAAAACGCTGGCGTGTCTTGACGGAGACTGCCGGAATGTATTATTAAAAGTACCAAAAGCTAGCGTGCAAAGGTACCAAAACACAAAAAATGGACGGAAAAACTATTTTCAAGATAAAAATATCTTAAACACATGAAGTCTCTTTGGCTTACCTTGTATTTTATTAGCCACGCAAGTCACGTGATAAATGAACCAATATAGTCGAAAAAAGAATCAAACCAACCATCACGTGATTGCATCATATTTCACTGTTATTAGTCCATGCTTCAGACCTCATTCCGATTATAAACATAAATCAGATGTGAGAAATGTTTCCGCAATAGAAAAGAATGTGGAACATCAATTTATAACATAAAAGCTTTGTGGCTTTTTTTTCCCACCTGAAAGAATCGAACTTTCAGAAAAATATGTAAAATAGATTTGAGGTTTTATGTTTTCTGAAAAAAAAAAGATCCCCCTCGAACTTTGGAAAATGGTAATTCCATATGCTACTATGGTATTACCATTTTCCAAAGCTCTTCTGCAAATGGGAATGAGTAGAATGACTCTAAAGAGAGGTTCCTATCTACAATGTGCATTTGAAGCAAAACTGGACTGCTAGCTCTCAATCTATGAAAATGACCTCATCACATTTTACTTACATTGTAAATGAATTTCCTGTAAATCTTATAGATCCAAATTCTTGATTTAAAACGTTTCTCATGTCTATCCTGTTTGCATAACAAATTTGGTCGGACTGCATCCATGTTTATATGCATTTTATAGCATAAGAGACAAACTAGTCACACGCACACACATACAGACGGCGTAACGCATCTTAAGTGTATATTAGATAATTTGCCTGCAGTTGAGCATAAGACTATTTATTTGCACATTTACCAATCCCAACAGCCAAATTAGCATTGGCTTCCCCTGGAGGGACATTGTCGAAAGGGGCCTTGGTTTTGCATTTTAGATATCTTTAACGCTCTGCCCGGGATGGTCCTCGAATGAGCCATGGCCTTTTCTCTTACTCTTCTAGATCATATTCCGCTACCCTCTATCGATTTTTCATATTTTTTTATCACCTATGATGTCAATAATTCTTTTTTCATCTATGGTTGAGATAAATATTTCACAATCTTCCCTCTGCTGTTGTTCATTGTGAATCTACCAGTTATTTGTATAGATCGTTGTATTCTCTTCTATGAAGAATTGCTTGATGAGATGAGTAATATAATTTGTGACAGATAATGGCTGATTCAAGTGTCACATAAAAATTTCATTGCACATTCGAGGTTTGGGCGAATGCCTCGTTCCATCTTTGCACGATAGATGCGTATTTTTTTTTTTTACGTATGAAATATTCGTAAATTGAATAACAAATTGTCACTGTATATGAAAATATTAAATAGCTACTGCTTGTACGGCATTAAGCCTAATATGTGCCCCCCTCACCGATTGTTGAATTAATCAAAATGTTTATTATCAATTTGTTATGGATTATTTGGTAAAATGAAATGCATTATTCTTTTACGATATAGTCAACACTGTTTTCAAACTGAATGGGATGTTACATATTTTATGTTACAAATTTTTTGTCATCTCCAACGTAATTTTTAGACATCTTTTCCATAAGCAGGAGATACAGTTGTATCATTACAAATTTTCTGTCGAAGACTGTGTGATTCTTTGTTCTTGCTAGTTGTGTCTCTCATTTCTTTCTTTCATAAATAATACAATCGTGGTCTTCTGCTTATGGAGAGAGCAAGAAATTTGTTGTGTCCAATTCAGTTTGATAAAGGAATGGACTAACCATGTCGAAATATTACTGATAAAATGAGAAATGTTTAGTACGTTCTTCGCCACAAAGAAAAAAACATATCTATTATTGACGATGTCACTGAAACTGTTACAAAGTTATTTTTTGTCGTCATTTTGATGTAAATTATCCTCACTTAAAAATAGAAAGTTTTGCTTAGTTTTGTGTCGTAAGCAGCAACATTGGGTTGACTGCAACTTGCAAAATCTTTGATATCCTAATCTAAATCGTAATTGAAATATTTAAAAAAAACATTACCTTGATCTTTTTTTTCTTTTGCAAGAAAAAAGTAAGTTCGAATTTCCGTCTGAAAATTCATCAATTACAATGTGCGAGGAGAATGTTGGCAATCGAACGTTTTCTGGAGGAGAAGATCCCAACCAACGCTGAAGATTTGATTGCAAGTAATGAAACAAGAATCTATCTAATCAAATATGTAGTATTTAATACTATTCATTTAGTCATATTACTATTTTTTGAGGTTTATATCATTAATCATTTGTTTATATGTTTGCTTACTTATTTTTAACATTATAATTTTTTTAAATCGTCATGAGAGATGATCGATAGAATTGTTCAGCGTTCTAAATCCTTGCAACGTTTAGGAAAGTCAAAATCTAATAAAACATACGCACACCATACCTAATTCGGGTGTTGATTTTTTAAACCAAAGGTGTTCAGTTCTGATTTTTCAGGTTGCATAGCGAAAACTCCTCGTGGATAAACCAAAATAGAACTTGAAGAGAAAACCAAAAGAACCTTTAATGTGTATGAAGAAAAGAGAAAAATCTTTTTTCCGTTTAATTAACATCAGATCAATAATCGAATCCATTACGTTTGTAAGTATATGTGCGTAACTGCGTTTCACTGACTGCTGATTTGTTAACACAGGCGATGTCAATGTCAAATATATTCTTTCAAAAATAACAATCAAATGTGTCCTGAAAAATGTTATACTTGCACAGGTAAAAGTGGTTATCAATGGACTTCAATCAGAAGAGGTATTGGGGAGGAATTTCAGTCAGGGAAGAAGTGTATAGCGGAGATAGCAATGTCTAAAACGACGATCATAAACGGGGACAGGAATTGAGGGAAAACCTGGGATTGCAAGTTGGGTATCTGGGGTGTCTGGCTGGGCCATGTGAAAACTCTTGTTTCAGACAAATATTAGAAACGTATTATCCATTAGTATTTTGGGTGTGATTTAATTATCAATTATAAAATTCTTTTTTTTTAAATCTTTCTTATAAATATTCTAAAATATGCATTCTGCCAAGCTGTGTTGAACGGATCGTATCTCAATCATTACAATTAGCAAAAGAACTTAATTTGCATGGAATTAAAATGAAAACTAGGAATTTGTATATATTCTTATCTTTTCCTAATGAAATATCTATTCATCTTGTTCTATCATCCATATCTCCAAGATAAAACATTGTTATATATTATCAATTTTTGACTGATATTGATATAATCTTCTCCATTTAGATGATTGGTAGTGTATGGGACGTATTGGAAAAAAAATGTATGGTTACAATTAAAAGGGATACGAGTTCGGATTTGGCAGAGGCTCAGTCTGTATTCCTGATCCAAAACGCCAATTGGAAGTCTTAGAATGATGATTTGAGAATTAAAATGAAATGTAACGCCTATAAAACAATCGGAATACGAACAAAAATAAATCATACACGTTTTCTCTCTCTCTCTTCCCCCCCTCTCTCTCTCTCTCTATCTATCTATTTATCTATCTATCTATTTATCTATCAATCTTTTTCACTCTCTCACCCCTCATTTCAAATAAATTTTCATGAATAATAATGGTAAATGGAAAATTTTACAATTATCATATCTTTGTGATGAAGTTTGTTGGAATTTTGAATACCTATTGTTGATATCGAGAAAGACAATGGGGGAAAAAGATTTTACTAACATTGAAGGAGTATAGGAATGTCTTGTATAAACAGGAGATTGTTGACAGAAATGAGTTGGCAGGGTCAAGATCTGTGATGGATAACAGATCTGCAAAACTAGCTTGGAGGTCAGGCACTAGTTATGCCTTAATATACAAGGAGTAAATGTTCAAATGTTAAGCCCTCACCCTTCATTCCGTGCAACCCGTATACTCATACATAGATAACCAGCCAGATCAACCTGAAAACACCCATGTTCACAATTTCGTTGACAGTTACTAATAATCGATTTGATGCCAAAGGCGCTAAATATTGCTCTAATGAATTAATGGATCTAATTTAATGAAAACCTATACGGCTATGACAGTAACTATTAATTACAGTTATTCTATTCTGTTCTGATGACCTAAAGGACACAATGTAGTCTTTTCAAGTCTTTTTTTTTAGGGGGGGGGGTACAACAACAAAAAAACAACATTTGGAGATATCTTGGTCAATTTCTGCTTCAAAAGGAGAAAGAATATTTATTTAAAATCAATAATCGGTTAGTTTCCTCAAGAAAAAAATTATAAATATAAATTAAACCAATTTACTTATTTCCTCAAATAGAATTTTTACTGTAGAAAAAAAATTATTCACTTAAACAAACAATTCTAAAATAATTCAAATTTCTCAAGCATTAATAGTATTGTATCAAGACGCCAATTTCTATCGGCTTGGACTATGCTACACAATCGTCTCAATGTTTTGCTCAGTATTCTGTGTGCTACTTTTGTCGACACACATCATATACAGACGCACATTAATAGAAAGACTTTTACGTATATTTTTCCTCTCATACTTGTTATCGATGAATGCCATGCTATTTTTGCATCTTGTGGGAATAAAGTCTTTTGCATATTGTCGATTACACTATTTTTTAGGGAAAAATTATCCAACATTTTTTTTCAGCGATTTATATCGATCGCTAGATTTTTAGATAGCAAAACTCTGCCTGGCAAGGGGCCTAACACTTACACCAATAGAGAGCTTGTAAACAATTTTTTCACGTGTCTGAATTGACTGACATTACGATTTTGTATAATGTCCACTAAATTTTGAAATATTGTACTTACATTGAGTTGAAAAAAAAAGATAAGGATACGTTTTCTCACGAACTTATGACTATCCAGCTTCCAACTAATCCTCACACCAAGGAGACTCAAATTTATTTCTGTTGAAATTTGTTGGAGTGTCTCAGCTCCGTATGACCTCCGTGTATTCTGCATAAATGCAAGAACGCAGACGTTCTCAGTGGGAACTACTTCACGTCCTTCCATCTACATAAAACGTGGATGTAAAAATGTCCTTGCTTCGTAGCTAATAGAAAGACCATACACTTATTTGACAATTGAAATATCTACATCGTAGAAAATGGTGCCAGACGAGCTGTAAAATGTAGGAAGAATTCTGGCAAATATCGAGTCTGTAAGTAGTTCTCTGTACTATTCAGTTAATGT
The DNA here is from genome assembly GCA_963457665.1 of Thysanoteuthis rhombus. Classification (NCBI taxonomy): domain Eukaryota; kingdom Metazoa; phylum Mollusca; class Cephalopoda; order Oegopsida; family Thysanoteuthidae; genus Thysanoteuthis; species Thysanoteuthis major. The sequence goes on from OY735199.1 coordinate 73,454,601, forward strand.
TCTGCAATTAGATTATTTGTGTTTACTCTTTTCCCAAGATAAAACAAACCAATAAAAAGCTAAATATATATTATTACAATTACACCAGAAAAAAATATTTTGTTATTTATGTATGGATTGGCAAGAGTCTAAATCAGGTTATTCGGTTGTTTTTTTTTTCTTATAATTTAAGAGTTCCTAAGACGTAATGTTTATTGTTTAGTCAAAATAATAAGGTGAATAAACAAAGGATATCATCCAAATCGAGCGCAAACAAACAAACAGATAATAAAATAATAAATTTGAAATTAGCATGAAAGCTCATTATAGGGTTAGAATACATACATATATATATATATATATATATATATATATATATATATATATATATATATATATATATATATATACTACCGAAATATTCCTCACAAATGATGACGAAAAGTGTCCATACAACATTTGCTCAGCTTGAACCATTCAAATGCCATACATTATCTGGTAGGACCGTACACATTACACATAAGGGCACACACATTGATAGATGGATGAATAGATAGATAGATAGATAGATAGATAGATAGATAGATAGATAGATAGATAGAGAGAGAGAGAGAGAAATAGATAGATAGAAAAATACACACACAAGCATATGCACGAGCGTGATCACAAAATGAATTCTATTATTCAAACATATTTCAAGTGAGAATTCATTGGCAGATGCAACATATTATTCCTCTGCCAAGATACAGAAATCTTCGTGGGGTTGTTTTTGTATCCATGCAGTTCTTCATAGTATGGTTTTCTAGACCATGACATTCCATCTTCAGTTCTTATTTCATGCTTCTTTGATTTTCCTTGTCATTCAGCTCATGCAAAAAAAACTCATTCCATCAAAGCAATACTTCTCCCATGTCAGAAAAGTCGTGAAAATTCATCCTTTCATTTCACACTGTTGTTTTTACCCAGATCCAGGTTTGATATTTCATTTATTTATAAAAAAGAAATCAAAATTATATTAGATATTCTTGCGCTTATTTTCATTGATATTTGAACTAGGAGAATTACATTCTTTTTTTTTTTTTTACGAATTTTGGAATCGTTATTCTGTTTGAAAAAATTGCAATATATGTACATACATGTTTCTTGAACTTATCATCAGCAGCAGCAGCAAAAGCCTTTCAGCATTTCCAAGATTTCCAAACGTCTCCATCATAGGCGTCACGGAAACAATACTTTCAGAATTGATTTGTTTGTCACGCCATTATATATTCTATCAATCATAGTTACGCATATGATTTTTTGAATCTACATTGTGAGTTACGATGTCCAGCGATTGTCTGAAATCCTCGCTATATGATCAGCCCATTGCTATTTCAGTTTTCTAATGGATTCTAGGATATTTCTGACTTCTGTTTCGATCTAATATGCTGTCTTATGATTCCTCCATGTGATGTTTAGCATGATTTTCTCTTGTGAACGTTGTGTGGTTCTCAGTTATTCTTTTGGTTAGGTCCCAGGTTCCATATCTATAGGTGATTATCGGATGGATGCATTGGTTATATACCCTTTCTTCTTGGACGAATTCGATTTTTCTGTTTTTGAAGGTTGAGCTTACTCTACCAAAAGCTTGCCAACCGAGAGTAATTCTCTGTCTGATTTCTCCTTCTTTTGCAGTTTTCACGGAGATTGTTTGTGTTCGGTGTTTGTTGTACAAGGCATTTGTTTCACAGAAAATTATGTGAACCCAAAGTTTCTTTTTTCTCTTAAAACGAAGAATGCCTAAATTTTCCCCTAGCACTGATTTCATTCTGACCGCACTTACTGTCAAACAAATCTCTACTCAACATTGGCCATAAACCAGAATTAAGCGTATATTTTCTTACATTTTTACTGAAAAAATATATCTGAAACAAAATTATATAAGATTTGAATAACGAATAAATGGGAAAATCCTTGTGCAGATATGAATGAAAAATATTGACAAATAAGATATGAAACGATATTGAATGAAAATAGCATTTACGGATCGAGAGGAAGGCAGAAAACAAAAAATATTAAAGGAAATGCTGCAATGTATAAAACAATCTAATAAAGAAGAAAATCGCAAAGAACACAACTGAAATTGAATTCCTCTCTTAATGAAACGGAAAAAAAGGATATTGGAAAAGTAAAAGCTGAAACAATGAGAACGAAAAAATAAGGGTATTACGAAATATTTTAAAACAGGGATGAAAAATTCAAGAAAAGAGGGAAGTAAAGAAAATAAGTTAACAAATACATGAGAGGAACTGGATAAAAATTAAACTCAAATTTTACATCAGTTATTTCCCCGTTCCCTACATTTGAACACGTCAAAAATGAGCACCAGGAAACTACATATTATCTTCCTTCTCCCGTTTGCATGAAGATTGTTTAATAGGTGGACTTGCAGAGCAATTGATATCAAAGAATTCTTCAAAAAATGCAAGACTGTGCTATGTTTAGAGATTATCTACTGTTCAGTGAGTTCATCGTATATTATTCACAGCTGAAAGGACACCTGATTTGATCTGGTTTAATAACAAAAAATAATATATTGTCTTGGACAGAATGGAAGTTGCGTCAGCCTTTCCATGAGTGGGTCGTACGACTGGCAGTTGAACTTATTTTGCATATGGAGAAAAGAACATTATACACAAAGTAGGAAGAGAAAAACAGGAAAAAATGTGGCTGTTATTTTTCCCTTCTTTTGTTGGCTTTTCTTGATTTGTAGTTTTCTTTGGATTAAAGCATAATGCATTTTTCTAAGTTAATCCGGAAAAGAATTAAAAAAAGTTGTAGCAAACTAAAAGAAAACTAGACAATCGAAAGAATTTGTGAGTTTTGACTGACTGATATTTCAGAAAAATCTAAAAGGTTGTCAAAATTGTTGAGATGATGAACAGCAAATCATGTTTGAACTTCATTCACGTCCCCTGTGAGCCAATACTGATTTGTTTATAACAAATGAAATAAATTAAATAAGTATTCTTGATTTTTTATATGTGTCAATTTACAATAAGAACGTCATCATTCATTTTTGTACATTGAAGCCTTTATATAGTACGAAAAAAACAACAAATGCTAATAATTTCTTATTCGATTCATCGGAGATTTCATTCCATAAGCTTTATGTTACACTCAGACTATGTTTACCGAAAATTTTACAAGCACAAAACTGACCTTTTGGACTAACACTCAAAATTAATCACCTCCCTCCAAGATGAACGTTTAGTGATGGATTAATTGAAATATATAAAACCAATTGAGATAGCGCTTTTCTACTGACCAGTTTTCTCTATTGATAGCATTTATTTCTATTAAACAAAATGTTTAACCATAAAACTTCGTGGTTTTAAAAAGTGTAAATGAAGAATTTTAATATCTTTCTCCATCACCTTCAATGTTCAAATTATGAAACTTCCATGAATTGCTCAATCTATCATTCTATTACTTGCTCTTTATGTAACAGATGATATCATGGGTAGGATTTCAAAAACAAATACATGATGAATTTTCATTTGCTAATCATTAAATTTATTTTGACATAGCTAATTCAGGCAATGGAAGAGAAACGAAACAATAATCACACTTGTAGAAACGCAAATTGAGAACCATGCAAAGTGCACATGAAAGAATTATGCTGGGCCTCACATGGAGAGACAACTCGACAGCACAGTGCATCTGAAAGAATACAGGAGTCAGGGACATCACAGAATCCAAAAAAAATCTCAAATGGCAGTGGGCTGGCTATGTTACAAGAATGGCAGACTACCGATGGATATCACAACTCACGACATGGATTCCTAGAGATCGCATGCGAAACTGACGCCGGTAGAGTATTAGATGGAGAGACGAGCTAGACAAATTCAGAAAGAACTGGCTCTGCGACGCCGACAATGGAGCAGTGTGGTGAATCCTCAGGGGAGTCTATGTCCAATGATGGACGTTGGAAGGATGATGATGATGATGATGATGATGATGTCCATATTTCCTTTAAACTTCGTTTATGTAAGCAAGTTTTCAGCTTCTCTTCCCACTGCCCACTGAATCTGCCGTTATTCAATCACCTTTCTCTCCCTTTTTGGCAATTTTATGCAATTTTACCTAAAATTCATTTGACCCTAGTTTGGCTTCCAAGCTCCATACTAAAATTAACAATTATTTTAAAAAAAGGTAAATTGTCCAGAATTAAAACAAGCATTTCTGATGGAATGAGGCAATTATATTAATCAATGCTCAGTCTATTGCAATTTCATGATTAATTTTAAACACGTATCGAGGCTATGAATTTCTGAAGTGTTATTTACAAGAGTTAACCATGTGTAGACATCAAATCTAGGCGGAATTTGCTTCTTCCCATTAATATTAAACCCTGTGGTTCATTTTCCACTCGAGAGCATTTTTCTTGAATGGTTATCGCTAGTATTTCCGACAGTGACTAAATCCTATCATTTTTGACATATAATAAATGGATTTTGAAATGCTAATTTCTATTTCATATTACAATACAATTTATGTGTCCTCGTACGTGGAGAACAGAAGCGGAAAATGAAACTGTAATTTATAATCCATTTTGACAACCACATGTATATTAAATCAAAATGGGCTTAAACAGCAAAACCAATCATTTCCTCTTGGTCTTCAAGATTGATTTGTCAATTAGCAATTGTGTTATCAGTCGGTTTAATCTCATAACAGTTCTTTCTTTACATTAAAATTATTGTTAATAGGATGTTTTTCAAATCAATCATATATATATATATATATATATATATATATATATATATATATATATATATATATATATATATATATATATATATATATATATATATTTGTGTGTGTGTGTATAAACGGCGTTCTGTTTTAATTGTAAGTCTTCATTTACGAATTATTGATTATATGCATCGCAGACGATGAATACAGTAGTAATTTTAGACAATAAAATCATTGATTATAATTTCAAGAGTCATTATCAGTCCTGGAGTTGTTCGGTCATTCGAAATCATGCTTTATGTTCATGTTTATGTTATCACAGTCGGCTTGCTCATCAATTCTACGGCCTTTTCAGGTGTATAATCTGTAAGGAAAGAGAGTGGTTCTTCAGAAAAAAATATCAGGAAACGAAAAGAGATTGTCGTCAATGTATCAAACAGCGGGGCTCATTCCCAGCAATGACGATACAATTCTTAGCTGCTCGTATAACATAGATTATTCTACATTATACACGGGGAGGCACTCCAATAGTACCAGCCTAATCTTTGTAGGCCACATCAAAAGAACTACAATACATAAATCCAGTAGTTCCAATAACTTTTTGAATCATCTTAGAGATGTTTTAAATTGAAATATGATGAAACATTTATACTATGAAGATAATGCATCAAACTACGATTTTATACACCTACCAGAGAACTTAGTTGTCCATCTGTCTCTCAATTCCTCTCTGTTTTTACTGTAATTTATCACAATCAACTTGACTGGCTATGCCCATCAAAGCTTAACCACTGCCCTGTTAACAGTACATTTTGTTGACAAAATACCTGTTCCGTCTGTTGCCCACCTGGCACTACACTAGGCGAGGTGTCAGATTTCCTTAATTTATAATTAGAGTTGTCGATCACCTCATCTGGTTTCAAAGTGGAGCTCCAAGGTCCAGTTTTCCCAGCTATTTATCCATAGCTAGGGGAGGAAAAGTAACTCATACTTTTCACAAGGACATTAATGTTAAGTGAACGCTGACGGCTAAATCCAGAGTTTACGGTCGCTCTACCAATTCCAATCTCCCTTTTTTATCAACTTTTTAGTTACACACAACTCCCAATATAATGTTATCTTGTACAAACTCATCAGAGCTAACAAATTTAGGCACAACTGTTTAAAAGAGGTTAATGATATACCTATTGGTAAAATGATAGACCGATATAATTCTACGAGCATTAATTTTCTTTAGAATATGCAAGGTTTGATGAATATGTAGAGAATCGATCACGTGTCTTTGCATTGGCTTTTTGAATTCTCTTGTTGGTGATTAGCTGAGACGTTTGAACGAATACTTTGATATTTTGGCCGTAAAAAAAGTCTTTGGTGAACAATTAAAATAAACCAAACGGCTGGTGGAAAACGGATTTTGACTAAGGTATTAGTGTTTTAAGGCCGCTCCCCTGGACATGAGGAGACAAGGGTATTAGAGCTGTAGATGAAATTCATATGTGAGGTAGACCGGACATAATTAACTACTCAATATAGTAGTTCCTGTAAGCTGTAACAATATTTTATGAGTGCTTTATTCATTTAAAGAAATAGCGTTTTACCGAAAGTGATTATTGAAAATTAGTTATTCAGTTTAAATGCATAACAAATTTCTTATTCATAACTTGATGGAGAAGGTTTATACAAATTGCATTCCTCTTCGACGGTTTCCATCCGGCATCTCTCCTCCCTCTCTCCAACGTGCTTCGTTGTCGACTTAGTCACGTCTACTCATCTCCTGGGATTTATTGGTAACGCTGCTGTAACAAAAGCAATGGTTAACTGTTAACCGTTGATCTATGGATAGAATCAACCAAAAATTTACCAATCTTTGTCCGAAACAGGGTCACGAGAAGTGAGTTTTCCTGATATTTGAACTCATTACACAATTGAATTATCAAACCATTCTTGCATGATAGCCAACTGCCTAAGTACCCCAAATAAGTATTAAGCTCAGCCTAAACTGGTATAAGGTTCCAATACTAACTTTTTCACAGGGGGGGGGGGGCAAACGCTGTATTAGCAAATAGTTTGTGAGACCAAGTTGCTAACCATTTAGCAGCAGCAAGGCTTTCCTTAATATCTTCCAAGTTTAGCTTGCTCTAAGAGAGTGGAGCACACCGTGAGAATCGAACGCAACACTAGCAAATAATTTACAGGACAAGACAACGATTGAACAAAGTTGAGGTTTGATTTTTATATTCATTTGTTTTATTATTATTATTATTATTATTATTATTGTTGTTGTTGTTGTTGTTGTTGTTGTTGTTGTTATTGATATTAATAATAATTTCTTGCAACTGATTACCTTCATGCTAACTATTGTTATTTTTTTATGGCAATTAAACTCGAGCCGGGCTCTCTCCCGCAGTGACTGAGTTTAGTAACGATAAAAGGCAACAGCAATAAAGATGTAGCTAGATGGTAGCAAAACATTGAAACTGACGTTGAGTTTCCCTCGGCAATTGACCAATCTCAAATGGATATGGCACAGGGTCACAAAAAGTTCTGCTTCTTGTGAGAAGCTAACTCATTATTACATTTCAGTCCTGTGAATGATCTTGTCCATTCTGAACCACGAGGAATTCACCTTTAGGAAAAATTCTGGACAGCGGAGATCAAGACCTCAAAATGAAAGGTTCAAACTGGTGAAATATTGATCCTTTGATACTTCCAGTACAAAATTTGAGTCAGGCAATCTTGAAGCAGGGAGAATGACTTTGGGATAGTCCAGTGCAGGGACATAGGAACGGTGAAATCTGCAGGTATTAAAAGCACAAGACTGCTGAATGGTCGAGCGAGTTTAATTTGTTAACCATGACTTTTTACCTGGTCCACCCTCATGAACTGTACCCTTTGCGAGCTCACTTTAACATTCTCAAAATGACTACTTCGAAGGAGGTACTACAGCATGTTATTTTTTGACGTTATGGTCCCAGAACTAGTCACTTGTATATAAGGTTATTCAAAAATTGATTCCGTATCAGTGTAGAAGGAGCGAAAGTCCTTTTAGGCGTACAAAACGTTACGTTTAATTTAAAAACTCAAGAATACATATTAGTAATGATAAAAATTACTAAAAAGAAAGTACGGAACAAGAAAAGAATTCAATATCAACACATTTGAAACCTCTCTCCAAGCTACTTCATAAAGACAACTGATTAAGAAATGAATAACCGATTTAGCTCAAACCAGATAAATAAAATACCCTAGGAGGAGCAAAATCACTGTTAATACTTTTTGACCGCAACTCAATAAAAGATCTACTATTCTTAAGCAGTGAGTATAACCTTCACTGGAGAGTGCTTTGGTCATGATCCTGTACCAGACTAAGCTATGTTCAGTGATTTTCTTGGTGCGCCGATATTGCAGAAGCATTTGCATTTTTCTTGCCAACGCCGTCAGTAATCGGTGTTCAGATCAGGATTTTGAATACTGATTTTTCAGGACAGGCATAGCTCCAAGTTTAGCGCATCGTAATCTCCCTGTTTCGCTTTTCATCCTTTGAGACTGTGCTGAACTAAGCTATTCCAAGTAATTATAATAGATTAACACAGTTGCTACATTCGATGTTGCTCAATAACCAAACGTTTACAGGACGAATATTGGCTCAGCATAAATTATTTTAATGCGTTTGAAATCTTGGAGTATAATTTTGCAAAAGTTTTTTGTTTTATTTGGAATTCATTTGATTAGATTTTACTATTTCTTTTGAGAAAAAAAACCCAGACCCAATGTAAATTGTTGTATTTTAAATAAACGTTCTATTTAAACATCCTTCCGTCGAGCAATCGTGTCATTTCTAATATTTTTTTCCTTTGGAATCTTTATTTTATATTATGTTTATAATTACCGTATTTGATGGCATATAAAACCTCTCGAGTTTCAGCAGGGAATACTAAGATAAAAAAAACATTTTCCCTAAATTGATGGAGAGAGGGAAAATGTTTTCTCTATTAAATTTATCCGAGCCGAATGAAAGTAAAGACTTGATACACCAAATTGAGTTGCAGTGCTCTGCTTAACATATGTAAATCTCTCAAATCTGGAAAGTCAGGATCGAATCTTGGAAGCCAAGGTCAAACAAATGATCAGTGAAATCTTTTTGAACGTGAATTCCACCTTTTTTTATAATAATTATTGGTCACTTTATATACGCGTTCATAGCTAGAGCTTCATCAGTATAACGTATAAATTTGTAACGCAATTTGCCATGTTTACTTACTCAAGCAGGTGATTAGTGGTGTGTAGAGTTCTCACTCAGTTACGTCATATCACCGTGTAAGGGATACATATCTCTTTATAACCAATTACCCTCTGTAATCAAGCCTCGTCGCAGAATAAATTATGTTTGTGAAAAAGTTTACTACGGAAAAACATTTTGCATCTCTGTCTCCCGTCTCTTGTATTCAGAAAAAGCCTCGGGCACTTCTACACATATCTAATATTTTGACACAATGTTACCGTGTAGTAACAGGGGAAAATATTTTGAAATCGACTAATGTTTCGAAGGTCTAATAAAAATCAATATCGTTGAGGTTCACTCGCATTTTCTTGATCTCTAGACAGCAAGAAAATGAAAGGATAGATACGAATATGATGCCTGTATGGATCCATAACAGAAAGATGTCATTGGATGAACGTTTGTTGAAATGCACATAAAAGCGGGATTTTTCGTTTTTAACAAAAAGAACTTCACAGAGCTGCGTTGGAAGGAACTTTCGAGTAGAACAACTGACTGTACTTGAAAAGAAAAAAGAAAACAAGCATTAAGAAAAAAAATACATTGAAAATCTATTGAAATAGTATCGAATATAAATCAGTTGTATTAATTCATAAACGTAAACGAGAAAGTGAATAAATTGAATTACAGTCTCAGTAGCTCATATTGTCTGCTTACATAATGTCTGCCGTTCTACCTTGGTATTTTTCTAGTATTTTCTTATAGCCATCATACAAAGTTTGTTCTCTCTTCCAGTCGACGTCTTGAATAGGTCTAAGCGTATGTATGTCTATTTTTACATAGCCGACTGCGCTCAACTTTCACAACATTAGTCTAAATGCACTTTATTGATATTACAACTTGAAACCTATTGATTCAACCTTATTTAATACGTGCGATGTGTCACTATATAGGACAATGCCAGATTGGGAGCATTATTTGAATTGACGACCTTGGGAGTCATTCATGAAAAGTTTTCATCACAAATATGATATCGATTGTTTTTTAATACTTCATTATTTTCAGAGTTAATGCTGGCTCTGGCGTAGAGCATATTCCATGCTTATACGATGTGGACTCCTTCGGTCATTTACACGCTTCCCGTTGTATGAATATCAATTACTCGATTGATATTCTTGGTATTTTACTCACTTAATTAAAATGGTAATGTCGAAGGCAGAATTTATTAAACAACAGAATCATTGCAAAAATACAGATAACCTAAGAAAAATTTGTGCTTATTTTGTTGTTATAAGGCATTACGAGGGTTTAATTTTGATCCACTCAATCCAAAAAATGCTTTTGATTTTTTGTGATAACTATCATATCAGCATGCATTCTTCAAAAATAGACGTATTTTTGTTTATTTATGTTAGCGTTGAAGATGCAAGGAAATAAGCAATATTTTTGACTTATCATGATTTTAAGAAATCAGAAATTCGCATGAAGCACAACACATTGTGCAGTTAATCAAGAAGATCATGTGAATGGATGTGTCATTATTGGTTGGTTGAGATTTGTGCAGGGGGATTTCTCGCTTCACTGTCACATAGATCAGTTTAGGATGATAGCGATCAAATCAAGACATTACTTGAGAAACGACGTAGGAGATATCCGTCACCCGAAAAATATCCGAACAATGCGCTGAAAATCATTCGGACGATCTTGGTTATGTTAAGCACTTTGATGTGTTGCTTCCTACCAAGTTAAGTTGAGAAAAAAATCTACTATTTTTTAGCCCAAATTGTGACGAGCAACAAAACTTAGAAGCATTACAACAGTTATGGAGCATAAGGGATGAAATGAACTACCCATATCTTTATCAAAGGCTGGTGTCGATTCAAATAATCTGATGTCTACAGTGAGATTGGAAGGATGCCCTCTAATATGAGCACATTACGGCGGGGAAAAAACGTTTGATTCAAAGCAGCAATCTATATGAAACGTCTTTCCGGAATTAGTCAACAGAGAAAATATTCAATCAGGATTAGTGTTCAAGTGCGAAACACATGTACTTTTTCACTAGTTAACAATTAATCTTCATCAAAACAGATATATAACGAATTTTATCACAACTTAGTTTCCTGATAAGCATTTGCTCTAATCATGAAAAAGACGTTCCGTAAATATGGAAGGCATGATTGTCTAGTCAAGACCTACTCTTTTATTCCATGTTACTGTTTTTAACAGTGGATGAGTATCTGACTAAAAATCTCACAGGAAAAAAGCAAGAATATGATGAAGATAATTATTCAAATATTAATAATGAAAATACGTCATCTCAAAACTCACATAACTCAATAACGGCAGTCATGGAAGACATTTCCATGAGAAATTAAAATCAATATCGCTATTTTCCAATCAGAACTTTAATTCTTTTTCTCGGTAATTCATTGCGTTTTCAATTATGCTTGCTAAATATTGAAAATAAACTATTTCTCTTATAAATTACAAACACGTATAAATGCGTGAGTATATGTGGGTAAATCATTTCGCTCAACTGAAATATACTAAGAACCGAATTTATCATTTTAATTTGAAACATATTAATATTTCAGTATTTTTTTTTTCTGTTTTCTGTTTGAACTATTTCACATTTGTGTCAGACGAAAGTCTCGTGACTAAATACATGAATAGAAATTTTGTAAGAAGTTTGGGTTTTTTTTTATAAAATATCAAGGGTATAAAAAAATTCTGAATCTTAAAAGCTCTCAAATTTCTGAAATACGACTCCTCTGATTTTTTTTCAACACCAGCCATTTAAAGTTGTTGGAAATGTTTTGCAAACAAGAAAACCTTTAAACTCAAAATCACGAAATACTATATGTTTGTACATAATCAAAAATAAGTGTATAGGTTTTGCTTTGTATTTCATATTGGAATGAGAGAATATATCAATAATTATTTTATAGAGGAAAAATCTTGAATAGATATTTTCTTCCTAAAAAGTGATTATGAATTTATGACAAACCTGATAGATGCAGGTACGGATTTCATTCCTACTTTTTTCTGACCGAAGATGGTCACTGTAACTTTCTCATTGTATGCATAATGAATAAAATTTGAAAAAAAATATTTCAAGTATTTATGTATTTATTAATAAGACGGCAAAATCCCCCGCCTATTTTCTTACATACATCTTCGTGTACGTAAAAGATTTCATCTTGGGTCACGGTAGTAGACTGGTCATTCTATCAATGCATTTATATATTACAATGGAATGAACCCTTCTGTATTCCAAAAATACATTTTTGTGAATATATGAAATGAGTCGGTTGAGCTCAGTCGATAAGAGATCGTGTCCATAATCATCAGAGTCTTAAGAAGATCAATGAAATGAGTCTAGCAATTACTATTCCTGGAACGAATTCGGGTGATGCAGACCACACCATTGCTCGAAAAAAAAATATAAGAGAGTGTGCAGGATATTTGACAGATTTGTTGTCACTTTATCTTTAGTAATTGATATGAGATAATCATTATTATTCTTGTAAAATTTCCCTTGTAGATATTCAAAAAAAGAAATTTTAAAATAATTACATCTGTCATATCTACTGTAATATATATATATATATATATATATATATATGAATGTGTGAGTGCATGTGTGTATGTATATATATATATATATATATATATATATATATATATATATATATATATATATATATATATATATATATTTATGTGTGTGTGTGTGCGTGTGAAATGGAGTAAGGATATGCTACATAACCAAATTTATGTGTCTATCCAAACAAGACAAAACATAAACGTGTTTAAGTAGTAAATCCTTACATCATTATATTTGAAGCTCTACTCTATATCAATGTTCAATGTTGAATGAATCGAGTATCGTATGAAATGAGATCACCACACATCAGATACTGTGTTACATTATTTTACTTCAAATTTTCATTATATATATATATATGTATATATACATATATATATATATATATATATATATATATATATATATATATATATATATATATATATATATATATATATGAGATGCTGATGAATATTTCAAGAAACTAGATTTGTAGAATGGTTTTCTCAACAAAAGGCAAAATATTAAAATAATAGAAAATCAAGTCCTTTATTCTCCGGTAGCATGATTTTGCGACGTGTGAAATATCCAGTTAGACTCCGGAAATGCTAATTATCTTCAAAGACAGACAAATTCATTACAGTGGATCAAGTTCCTCGAGGTTTGGTGTGGTGTATCTTTTATACATCAGTCTTTGTATCATTATTGCAATGCATTATTATTAATTGATTTTTATCATCATAATCATCATCATCTATATTTTGATAATGCAATCTAAGATCTATATTTTTTTAAAATTCCTCCGTCTACATTTCTTGCGTATGCTATTAATTGTTCTGGAATTTCAAAGAATTGATTTTTTCAAAAACTGGCGCTCATTCATTATATATAAAGCATTGAGCACATCAAATAAAATAGGGTTGCACTTATTATAATTATATGTTTCAACCACTTTTATTATCCCCATTACCCAAATTCATTAATTATATAATTTGGGAATTATATGAATCATTTTGATTTTTCTAGGTAATGCTTATCGATTGTTAGTTGGATTAATTTTCTCAGTCCTGTGAATGCACTTGGAATATTCCAATGCATTTTTCGTTCAGTTTCTGGTGCGTTTCATTTCTCTCTTCAGTCCAAATATCCGAGTTTCTGTGTCTGTCCTTGAATATCCTATTTAATTATTTATTTTTCTTGCTCCTGTGAAAATGCTGAAATTACATAATATGCTCTGTTTGAAGCCACGGCACGTTTATCTGGTTCATTTTCTTGGCGTGCATGTTACCGTGCAATATCAAGTACAAGGAAGATCAATAACAAATCAATACATAAGCTTCAACTGCGGCTGACTCCAACAGATAATGCATGCTGAACGTACACACACTAAATAATGTTATATGAAAAGATGCAAGTCTTTGATATTACCGAAAAAAAAACGAATTGATCCATACAAAGGAAAGGCCCATGCTCAGAGACTTGGAGATCTAAAGCAAAGAGAGGAAGGAAGAAAGAAAGACAAAAAGCAAGACAGAATGCTGAAGAAGGAAAATGAAATCTAGCAAACAGATACGAAGAGGGGGAGAAGAAAGAAAAATGTGACAACGAAAGAGAAAGAATGAATATATGTGTATACATATATATATGTGTGTGTGTGTGTGTGTGTGTGTGTGTGCGTGCGTGTGTGTGTATACATATATGCACACACATACACACATATATATGCACACACACATATATATGTATCTATATTGAGAGAGAGGGGGGGGAGAGGCAGAAAAGATAGAATGAGAAGAAAGCAGGAGGAGCATTAAGAAAAGCCTGATGATAGGAAAGGGAAAAAGATCGAACAAAAGATAGATAGTAAGGGGGAGAGTTGCAAATGAATGAATGAGTGAGTGAATGAACGAAATGAATGAAGCATTAGAAGAGACAAGGAGAGAGAGTTCACTTTGGTTACGTTTTTGCTGGAAAATCTGGATAACATTCACCAGCCTCGCAAGGCATTCGCCAGTTTCACAAAGAACAAATTACTTACACATTAATCAATACATACAACTAAAGAAATAATTTCAACACTTCTTTTTATTTTTCGACATGTTATTAACCGTGAAAAAATTCATTGATATATTTGAATAACTGTCAGATTGTTTAAAAAAAAAACTGTATACACATACACATATATACATACAGTATCGCTCATAAATAAGTAGACTCCTACCAAATTTATAAAAGTTTTTTTTCATCTGAATCTTGCATATCAAGATTTCATTATTTCTTACTAAACATTATACAATCAAACGGATAATTATAGGTATCATTTTTTACTAAACTCTACAGCATTGAAGCTCTGTAATAAGAAATATAGATATATAGCTGCTCAAAAATACGTACACCCCTGTGAAAGAAGTGATCTGAAATTAATATCTGGTTGCATTTATTTTCTACCAAGGTTCGATGACATTGACCTCGCAAACGATAAAATCAGAATTCGTAAACCTGGTTTCCTATTCTTATGTAGGAGATTAGAAATAACTGACATTTATATCAGCACCATGTTGAAAACCATTCTCTGAATTTCGTGGATCTTTGAAATTCAGTCGGCTCTAGCGGCGTTGAAGGCGTGTGGAGCTGAGCCAAATATAATTTTAAATCCCTGCGTGGAACTGAAAGTTAGATCAAAGATTACCTTGCATAGTTCATGTGGAGCCAAAGGTTTGGCACAGAGGTTTTTTTTCAATTTTTGGTTCCAGATTTCCTAAGAGATTGATGATATTGAGTGGAACTTGGCTATTTTCTGTTTGTGTATTGTTGTATCTTTTCATATATCATTTCCATTCACCTTTAGGTTTATTCTATTTGACTTAATTTTGGGTGATACTTGTACTTGTTTCCTTTGGGGGGTTGCCTTACTTCTTCAGATTCGAATTGATGGAGTGCGATTCGGATATAACTGAACGAAAATGTATTAGCTACGGACGCGTAGGTCTACTTGGGATATAGTCAAAGTGACGCAGTGAGTTCTGATAAGAATCTCTAACTTTATCTATAAGAAGGATTTTGAAAAGTATGTCTTTTTTATTTATTGAACAACTATAAGACACTAGTATATTACACTACTAGTTAACGTGACATGCCAGTTATGAGACATTTCATAAGGATATCTGAGGATTGGACGGAGCGCAAGAAGTGGATTCATGCCATTCCTAGGGATATTGTGCGAAGGACACATAAGCAGTCTTAACTGAGATTCGCTAATTCTGTTTTATATGCACACACTTGTGCTACATACATAAAAGAGAGATAAAGGGGTAACGAGAGAGAGAGACTGAGTGTGTTTGCCCGTGCATGCACGTGCGTGTGTGTGTGTGTATGTGAATGTGAGTTACAGTGTGAATTTTTGTAAAGATGCCTATGAGAAAAATTACTTACCATAACACAAAGGTTTCCCGATCAGCTACAAGTAGTTCATTTCCTGAACTTTTGTGTAGTACCTCACACATACGCATACACATCCCCTCTCCCTCTCTCTCTTTTTTTCACAGACACACACACACACATGCATATATGTGTGTATGTGCGTATGTTGTGCATATATATATATATATATATATATATAGCTATGTATATAAATGTAATCTTTTACATTGCATATACGTCAATCTATACAAACTCTCTCTCTCTTTCTTATTATATATATATATATATATATATATATATATATATATATATATATATATATCAAAATATCAGTCACAATTAAATAACAAAACTGTGATTATGATTATCAGATCGACTTTGCCTTGGGGAAATTGTAGCATTTCAGATCAATGTTGGCCGTTTCCTTGTTTGCAAATGAATAAAAATCGCTTGTTTTAATACAAACCATATATTCACGGAAGAAATTGTCTTCAACACTTTTTCTATGTTGTCATCATTGAATCATCCGATTGGGAGTATTAACTGATTTTTTTCAAGTTGTCGTGAAACGGAAAGTCGTTTTTCAAGGTCGTTTCCAACCGATGCATTGATCTGTTTATAATGATTGAGTTTGTCGAGTTAATTGTAAACAGTTCTGGCACAATCCTGGGAATCATCAACTGCTCAATTACTGCGTTTTCCTGGATTGCAAAAGTTCCTGTCTATTAAATGAAGTAACCATTTTGTTATTATGTTGCACTCTTAACAATTCAGCATACACATCGTTCATATTGGGATAGTCCAGCGATCTGTAGTTTTACATTCAGAGCGAAAACTATACATACGCGTCTTATATATATATATATATATATATATATATATATATATATATATATATATAGTTGAATGTGGATTTGCTTCACAAACCAACTCATGTTTCTGCCCTCTCAGGGCCTCATCAGCTGATGAGGCCCAGAGAGGACAGAAACATGAGCTAGTTTGTGTAGTGAATCAACATTTCACTATTTATTTCAAGCTCTACTCTAAAACAACTTGATTTTCATAGAATAAAGCTGAATGTATCGAGCACTTTATGGAATAAATCCATCACATATCAGAAATCGCTTTATAATATGGACATATTATTGTATTGTGCTATACTGGTATCCTGATCTGTACCGTATATATATATATATATATATATATATATATATATATATATATATATATATATATATATATATATATATATATACATATATATATGGGGGGTGCGTGTGTGTGTGCGTGCGTGCGTGCGTGCGTGCGTGTGTGTGTGTGTGTGCATGTGTGTGCGTGTGCATGTGTTTGTGAGTGTGTGTGTATGCTCATGAGTCCCTGCTAAGGTTGAATCATGGCGGTTTTTGCTGATCTTGGCTGGGTAGTTGGAGTTGTTATGGGA
This sequence comes from Thysanoteuthis rhombus, assembly GCA_963457665.1. Lineage (NCBI taxonomy): Eukaryota > Metazoa > Mollusca > Cephalopoda > Oegopsida > Thysanoteuthidae > Thysanoteuthis > Thysanoteuthis major. Next base: position 73,471,989 of record OY735199.1, read on the forward strand.
GAGTGGTTCGCCCAAGGATTTGCTTGTCAATTTTCTCCGTATTCGAAGACAAATTTCGTCAGAAATATTCCAATCGTACACTTCCCAGAAGGATTTGATCCGAATTTTTTTCCCCGAATACGTTGTTCTGTGCAACGCATCTTTTTTTCTGGGCAGCACTCCCAGCATTTTCTCGATTGATTTCTCAAATCAAAAATTGAGTTATTTTCCTCTCTTTGGATACAGAATTTTGCAATATTTGCCGTCAGATCATAAGAAGTCACGAGAAATCATTTGGTGACTGAAAAATGACTGAATGAATTCGTATTCATTTGATCGATGATGAGTTTCATTTTCTTGCCACCCGAACACATTTGATAAAAGTAGATAGAAATAAGTGATTTTAAGACGGAGATTCAAATGGGGTACAGTTTGTTAGTTTCGGAATAGCAGCAGCAGCCCCTATAAGTCCACTGCTTTGTAAACTTACTAATTATCTTTAAAAAACTGGCCAGATTTTCGTTTTTCATAGATTTTACCAGGTGAATTGAGGAGATTCAAACAGACTGAACAGAAAAATGGCCAATTTGACGACTCTTGCGTGATTCAGTGATCCGAAAGCCAAGCTGCATTTTGATCGGTTCATAATCAAAGGCTCCCCTATCCGTCAAGTGCTGAGACCGGTTGACTCGAACTTTGCAAAATGATTTGACGATGTTTAATCATCACATCATTATCAAATTAATGATAGCAATGATATTTCAGTTCTGTGCAAAGATTAAGAGGTTCTTGTCACTTCTCGTAAAAGTTTTGATTTCTTTGGTCAGTATTGTGAGAAAACATACGTCTAGTCACAAAGGGCCTCTGCTATGATGGTGCTCTATCAGAAAAGGCTTTACATGCAAGTTATGCACTATCTTTTTTATTTCGTTTATTTACACACTGAAGTTCGAAAATCGTTCACAGAGAGGGCGTCTTTCATCTTTTTCTTTCTGGTGGCTTCTTTTAATCGTTTCCAATTTTATATCCTATCGTGAACTGTCACATATAATCCAGATATATGCTTTATTTAATACTTATTTCTACAGTTCTGTAACTTTGTTAGTGTGATCTATTTACTGACCCACCCAGTTTTTTTTATGCACCCAGTTCTTTTTGTTTGTTTTTTTTTTTGCTTAGGAGAATCACACAAAATAATGATACCAGATAAGAATGCATCAATATGACATATCAGATTCGCATAGAATATCCGTATGAATCATCATCCGGTTCGTTTAGTTTTCAATCCATTTTCATCATTTCTGTTTGTTCAGAGCATTATCCTGATTCTCATTAGAGAAGAATATTCAATAATAATAATCATAAAATATAGCTCTAAGATTCGTAAACTAGTAAGTCTTTCGATATAAAAAAGGACGGATGACGTACCCGTGATAGACACTAAATCTTACCAAGCCTGTTAATGTTCACTTCGTACCAGCTCCCTCAGCTTTCCGTCTCCGACATATTATCCTATGAAAAGGTTTCGTCACTGACATGCCTACATGGTTAATTGTTTGGTGCATGAGCTGTCCTACGGAACTCCCAACCATAATTGTTTTACCTGCACAGATAATAGCAGCAAAAACGCCTGATCGCTATTGTTAATTTTGAAAGGGACAAATTATTACAATAAAGATGAAATAAATAAAAATCATTTGAATTTCAGCAAGGAACATCGCGAGCTCCTTTGTTGAATAGATGTGATAAATCTTGCATAGAGTGTTATTACTATTGTCTACCCTACTTCTTGTATCTCGTTTCTTTCAGTTTTTTTTTTGTTTGTTTGTTTGTTTGTTTGTTTTGTTTTTTTATCCTGTAATCTTCGATGAGCAGTTCCGTACATGTCAGTTTCCAGATGCCTGGATTTAAAAAAAGAAGGCTTTACTTTACCAATTTTCGCTTAGAGCAAAGGTCAACTGCCGAATCACCAAATAGGAAAACTTCAAAGTTTGTAAGCATTAAAGGGAAAACAGTTGTTAAGTGACGGCACACATTTGTTCTATTGACCAGTCAGGCAAATCTGACATTGAAATTCTTTCCGGCAGTTTTCTTTCCAGGTCACATGGATGTTATACTGATCGTTACAATAGGACCTTGTGAAAAGAATGCTGCTATTTTTACTCCGAGTAAATGCTATCCACTCTCAATTTCCAGTACGATACATCTACTCTCCATGCTTTTCCTGCCCAAACCACCTTATATACTCGTGTAACAGACGATTTTTTTCGACATGATTTTTTTAAAGTAAACTTAAGATAGCGACGATTACTCGAGTACCATTTGAAATATTCCGGTAATGATCAAAATTATCACAAAATTAATAAAAGCCCAAATTACTAACTTACAAACATTCACGTATCTCTGATAAACACGGCACATCATGTTTCTAACTATATGAACTTGACTCAGTGTGGCAAAAGACTAAAAGTGCCAAGCAAGTATCTCTCTTCGGTAATAATAGTTTGTGAGATTAGTTTGCAAACCTTTGATCCACGGTAAGGCGATTCTTTTGATATTTCTACCATCACAGATGTTTCATAAGTTACTGTCCACATTTTCTATATAGAGAAGAATTGCTAACATTCAAAAAGTTTTTTCGGACGATTGAAGTCATTTTTTGTAAGTTATGTTTCTCCACCGACGTTTTGACTGATCCAGCTTGAAGCTTTCTTTTTTAGGTACATTGTCTCTATGGAGAGCAATATCCTTATTTCCCAATAGTGAAAAGCAAGGAACAGTTGCAAACAGCGAATATGGACGTAATTGTAATATAAGTTATCCTTTTCTTCAGAATCTCATGCAGTGCTTCTCGTTCCATAAGTTCAACGTGGAAGTGTTATCAATGCATTTCTTTGTTGAGCAAAGAATGCCGTATCCAGTCCCCGTTGAGTCACAAGAATCACATCTCGTTCAAATCCGCATTGGTCTATGCATGTAGCCGACGAGATGATGTTTGCAAATTCATTCAATAGACAGAGAACACCGGCGAGCATCAACTTGTCGGCTCAATGCATGTCTAACTAGTATGGATTTCGACACGTTTTGTTTTGTTTTTTCTTGCTCAACAGGGACACGGTATGAAATGTTTTGTTTTGCAAAGAAAGGAATTGAGAATATCTCAATGATACATATTATGGAACAAGCTGTATTGCACACGTTGCTGAAATAAGATCAACGTATAGAATGGAAAGAAAGACTTCTACAGTTTCTCGTGAAAATCTATTCTTCTCCTTCTAGTAACAACTCGGCTAATGAAAATATATACCAATCAACATTTGACACAATTGATTCTTACACTGACACTCGTTCAGATGGTTGTTTTCATAAAAGAAAATGAGTAACTGCATAGAAATCCTGTTCTATCCTTTAATTTTCGCTGGTAACTTATATAACAAGCTATGATTAGATAGCTCGATGAGAGATTTTTTCACATCAATTTGTAATATTTTTCCGAACTATTGCAGACTCATGCAAACTGTGCATCATTACACTGAAATCAGTTTAAACAATCAAACAAGTTTTACAGGATTCATTTATTTTCATAAATGAAAATGCTCAAATATGTTTGCTCTCTGTCATGAACTCGTTTCATAATTTATCTCTCTATTCGATACGAACGGTATTTGCTGGTTTATGAAACCCGTGTTTGTAAGGGTCTATTTAAACTTTGTATTGCAAATAATTTCGACTCCAGAGCTGTAACAGTTGATTTATCAATGTTATCCTTCTAGTCCTAAAAACTGGAATGATTAAATACATTTGATTTTTTCAGGGGGACAGGCAGTATGTACTGTGTGCCTCTGCTTAAATTTAGTCTTTCACGCGTTTTGTGAGAAAATGAAAACATGGAAAGGTTATACAATTACCACTGACTAATTACCGATAACAATCGAGATAATCATTAGTGCAAACAAAAACCAAAAATAAGTTAAAACCTAATTAGAATCCAGCATGTCAAATACGAACATTTGCCGCAAGTCATCTTGGATTGATTTATAAGTTTTTGAAAGATACGTGCGTTTCCTAGGTCAGGAAATATGATATATATATATATAATGTTAGGGGAATTAGGTAACCAAATGAGATGTATTTAGTTTTTTTCAGTTTGAAAATCATTGATTTGTCTTGAACCAGGGAAAGGGGAAAACATTTTGCTCTGGTCCATTAGTCTGTCCGATAGGTAATTTGGGGGTTTAGGTGATTGAACACAAAATATTGAGTTTCAAATGTTCAAGCATATTATTTGAATAGCTCATTTGGGAGTTACTCCCAGTTAAAATGTTGTGTTTTTTTTCAACTTTATATACAAGGTTAACTTATTTGATAACATAGAAATTATAATATTGAAGGGAGCACAATGGTATATAATGTTGAAAACTTGAGTCTAAGGTTAGCAGGAAAAGAATGTCAATTTTTCGATTGATTATGTGGGTAGAAGACTCAACTTAAAGACACTTTCTGTGTAACTATTATTTTTAAAGATCATTCCTAATTTGGCTTGTATGCAGTGCGAGATTAAAACCGACACAACAGATCTATTATTGACAACGGTGAACACTCAATAGAAGTGACACGAAAAACGAGTCACATATGTTTTTGAACTTATTGATGCCACATTGTAAAATACGTTTTTGGGGTAACCTACAAGAACGATGAGTAGTTTGATATAAAATCCATGTACAATACATGATAAAATTCACCAGAACTATAATATCAATTCTGTGTGGAATATTGAAAACACGGAAAAGAATTACATAAATTTCATTACCAGATACTGAAAGATAATTGACTGACGTGACCTACATTTTTGGGAAGAAAATTATGAATTTACGTTTTTTTTCAATAATTGAAACTGGTATATACTTTCAGCTGTTTTGCCCCAAGACAGCTTCTTTTTCTTTTTCAATAGTAGTGAAAATAAAACTTTACTCCCAGGTTTTTATACGTGCAATGTCAATGTGTGAGATACTTAGTCAGCAGCTCCAGGACAATCAGTGCTGCCACTGCCCCGCATCTACGTATTGTTTTAAATCACAATCCGATTCACAGCGATAGTAAGAAAGCCCAGGGCGAAAAGAATCTCGTGTGATATTTCGTCACTTTCTTCATCGCCTTCACGCACGACTTGATTTAAATCAATATCTAAATCACTGCAACAGTAAGAGAAGTAAGGGCAAAAGCATTCTCGTGAGATGTCATACCAGTCGCTCACATGTGGTTAAAATTATTCTCTCATCTAGCTCAGGATCTGTCATGTGGCTTGCCTCAAAAAGTATACAATGTGTTGTCTGAAGGGATCAATTTCCCAAGTATAGAACTTACCAATTGCAATTGAAAAAGAGGATAGTGGGTCACCCTGATGGTCACGTGATACTGCTCGCAGGGACTGGGCAATTTTTGTCCTTACCTATATGTATGCACGAGAGCCCTTACTTTAAATACCATCTGGTATCATGTTCTGCTCTTATGAACTTGTGAATACATATCGACTGTATAAAGTGTGTCTTAGCAATGGAGTCATTTATCATCAATATCTTGGAAATCTTACCGTATTAATTATGAAGGAACAATATAAAAATAATGCAAAACCGCCTAAAGAGAAAAAAATATTCACTTTAAGACAAGGAAGACTTTTCAAAGACAAGTATCTCTGTTTCCATACATAAGACACAGTCTTTATATCAGAATTCCCTCTAATCATTTTCCTTTGGAATGACACAAAGTCTATTCGGATATGCTGTTGCTTTTCATGTCTTAATCGTACAAATATAAAAGCTGACGACAGACTTATTTAGAGGATATTGCTATTAAGCAGCAATTGTGAGAAACAAGCCGGGATTAAGCAAGGAAACTTCGGATTACTTTTGAAGCGTTTGCGCATTCAATATCGTGGAGTTTCTCAGTCAGTATAACGTCCTTAGTGCACATAAGATAAGTCATCATCCGACCGCTGTGAATGTGAGTTGATGTAACTTGCGTATATCTTAACTGGGGGACAACCTGTGCATTGAAGTTCCTCGAATGTATGAAATGTGTCAAGTGTAGGATGTACATAAACTATTCATAAAATTTTTAAAATACCATATATTATGAAGTAAATATTGATATTGCATATCTAGGATGGTTTACTGGAGAAAACATTCGATATGATTTAGTGTAGATTTGATATAATCATGATTTAGTTTTGAATTTTTTTGATGTATTCTTCGATTATTATTATTATTATTATTATTATTGTTATTATTATTATTATTATTATTATCATTATCATTATCATTATCACTATTATTATCATTATCATCATCATTTTTATTATTATTATTATCATTATTATTATCATTATTATCATTATTATTTGGAATCTCACACCAGTTGCCTGGTGGTAACCGCTGGAGTTTTAGTGACAGCAAGTCTCCTCTCTCTTTCGAATATCATGACAGAGCTACAATTCGTTGCAGTACTTATATCTCTAGCATCTTCCTCAGTATCCGTGCAGTTCCCAGTCGTGCTGTGGTCTGTACGGTCTCTATCCTTCCCCTAATCCCGATCCCCTCCAGTCTCACCCTCAGCGTTTTGGGGACAGTTCCTAGTGCGCCCACTATGACCGGTGGAATCTCACACCAGTTGTCTGGTGGTAGCCGCTGGAGTTTGAGTGACAACAAGTCTCTTCAAGTCTCCAGCTCTTCTCTCCTAGTGCTCATAGGTCGCAGTAATTCTGCCTTTACAGTTTCACACCGGTTGCCCAGTGGTTATCGCTGAAGGCTTAGTGACAATAAGTGTCCGCAGGTCTTCAGCCAACGTCTCTTCTCTCCTTCGCCTATCATACCAGTGCTGTGGTTAACATTTCTGCTTTCATTTCCGTTCCTCTGATAGGCCACTTAACAGTTAGTGTTGCAGTCTTTATATTTCTAACACTTTCCTCAGTATCTGCGCAGTTCCTAGCAGTGCTGTGGTCTGTACAGTCTCAATCCTTCCCCATATCCTGACCCCCCCCCCGTCTCGCCCTCAGTGTCTTTGGGACAGTTCATAGTGTGCCTACTATGACTGGCACTACCCCAGGCTTTCATGTTCCACATTTTCTTCAGTTCTTTCGCTAGATCCTGGTATTTTTCCAGCTTTTTACTCTCCTTCCTCTTTCCTGTATAGTCTGAAGGTACAGTCACGTCTACTATTTGGCAGGTCTTCTTGCCTGGATGAGGTGATCAGGATGTCAAAGTCCCAGAGTGATTTGTGGTTTCTATTCTCCAGGACTGCCCCTGATTTGTGCTGGTGCCACTTTTCTGCGTGGTTTATTCCCATTCGTTTACTCAGTTCCCTGAGTATCAATGTTGCTACTCTATCGTGTCTGTGCTTATACTCCTTCTGGGAGAATTGACTACATTCACTAGTTATGTGGTTTACGGTCTCATCTCTTTCACCGCACCGGCAGCACTTGCTGTTGATCTGTGTTCTGTCGATTTTTGTTGTTGTTGTTGTTGTTATTATTATTATTATCATTATTATTATTATTATTACTATTATTATTATCATTATTATTATTATTATTATTATTATTATTATTATTATTATTATTATTATTATTATTATTATTACTGTTGTTGTTGTTATTATCATTATTGCTTCATCTTGTCTGTCAGATTATTTTGCATCAAATTACAGCATTGAAAATATCTTTGTTACTGATTTTCAATGCAGGATTGAGATTCAAACTTAATAGAACAAATCCTGGTTAATTCGTAATTGATGATTTGGTGATTTTAGTTCATAGCTCTGTGAACGATTGTTAGAGTTTGCCTTAATCGGATAACGTGATAATTGAGAAATAAAAGCATTTTGTGTTATTAGATGTGGTATAATAAAATTTGGAAGACACAAGCTAAAAATATTCGAAAGATATTTGTTTTGAGAATTTAGAAAATATATTTTCTGTAATTTTATCTGATTTTATTTGAAAAGATTGTTAATCTGGTAGCAGCGTTGTTTGGTCCAAATAAACGGTGCTTTGGTCATGATGAACGAAACAAATTAGCAATGAATACTTTTCAATTTACCACGATTCTGCTCACTTGTACGATCTATTACAACGACTTGTTTGGTTTATTTGAAATTCTACCAGGAAGGAACTCAAAATGAGAATCTAATAAGCCTTAATAGTATCATTTTGATTTCTTTATAGGATGAAGTGTTGTCAACAATCTGTAATTTTTTTACAAGTATCACCTTAATTTTAGTTTTTTTTCACCAGAACTAATAATGACTGCAGTGTCTTGATAGGTGCGAGGAAAAGTTTATCATGAAAGAGATATTAGTCAAAAATTAATCATGAATAAAGATGGATCTTGTTCTCATGAAAGTTATATTTCTGCAAAAAGTAACTTTGCTATTGGATGATCACTGGCTCCATCAGAGTTATATCATAAAAATATGGATGTTATAAGTTGTTTTTTTCTTCTTGTTTGATTGTTGATTCTAGTCCACGTCAACAAAGAGACAGTTGTCAACGTTCTACTATCGTTTGTGCTGACTGCGTATTTCATGAGGAGAGATCAGGAAAAAAAAAGATGACATCTGTCGATGGTTTAAGTCCTTTGGGATCATCAGTTTGATGGACTTGTACGACTGTCCGATTACAATCCTGTCAAAACATCAATGAAAATTGCAAGGGAAGACTGTGTTAGCAGGTCTGTGTCCCGGATAAAACAGAGAAACAAAAATAACTTGTACTACTTCGAAATTTTCCCAAGACAATATTTTTTTCAAAATAGAATTCTATTCACTTGTATTTTAATTTTGAAAGAAACTAAAACGTCTGCAGATTTTAATTCTGGAAAATTAAAGTACAAAACCGAGAAGTGAGGTTTAGTAAAAATGGAAGGATGATATTCAGAATATTAAAACAATACTAATAAAATTGAAAACTTGAATTTGTTTAACTTTGTTAGAAATTCAGATACGTGGGATTATTTGGACTAGTATACTTATAAAGGTTGTTTTTAGTGTAAATATATATATTTATAGATACATCAATAAGTCTGTGATGGAAAAGGCATTTATTTTATACGAATAATAGGAATTTTTCAATGTGATATTCGTCCCTGTCAATGCACTTAATTTAGCGACGAAAATTATGAACATAGATGAAATGATATACATTGAAAATTTCATATTGAAATTCACGTGATAACTACCAGCCAGGTTACTGACGATGATTCACTATCATACTTAGTTATAATTTTGAATGCATTATATTGTCTGAAATGACCTCCCGTTTTTTGTACTATCGTTTTCGAAGCAAACAATGATATTATTGAGAATTAGATAAATAAACGGAATAATTAAAACTGCATTATATAATTTGAAACTGTATTTGAAATCATATGTAAGACAGAGGGCTGGCAGAGAATGAGATGGCGTGACAAAGTAGACAAGTTCAAAAATTACTGACCCCGCAACGCCCATAATAGCCAGATCTTGTGAATCTTTAGGAAGGTCTATGTCCAACAACAAACGCTGGAATGATGTTGCTGCTGCTGCTACTGCTGATGATGATGATGATGATGAGACAGCGTGTGTGTTCAAAAGACCAGTCTATACAATTATCACTTTGTTATATAAAAAGTCGACCATCACTTCAGGATCGACCGCTGATATAAATCTCAAATCAACACAGTTTGACATTTTTCCATGTCAGTACGAAATTTTAAAATATCTCACACTCATTCTGGGATCAGCTGGAACAGACACGTCCATTATTTGGCATAAATGATTGCCAATGTCTGAGAGGCCTGATCTCTTGCTGTGAATAAGAGGCATCAGTTTCATGGGGTTTACAACCATTGCATCCTCCCGATAGTCACCAATGGAGCTGAAACATGAGACCTAACCAAAAGATTGAATCCTGAACTGAGGACCATGCAATGTTCACATGAGAGAATCATACTCAATATCACATGGAGAGATAACAAAACAGCACAGTATATCAAAGAAGAAGAATAAAATAGAAGGTCAAGGATATCATTGAATCTATTAGATAACTCAAATGTCAATGGGCTGGTCACGTTGCAAAAATGTCAGACAAGCAATGAGCATCACGTGAATCCCCAGGGATTATATGTTAAACTGTGCCCAACGGAATATAAGATGGCTTGACGAACTAGATAAGTTCAGTAAGTATTGGCTTTGCATTGCCCATGATAGACAGTTCTGGTATTTCCATCGACTGACGTTAAGAAAAAGGTGCTGCTGATGATGATGATTGTTTCCCAGTTTTTTTTTTCTTCACAACGAAATATCAACAGATTTCTCAAGCAATTGTTAATCAAGGCTACACTATCCTTTCCTTTGAATAAGGTTTAAGCAACTTTTTTTCAGCAAAAACATTCCTCGAAATCACTAGACTAATATTGTTATTTGAATAAATTTTCATTAGAAGTTTATTAAACAAAGCATTTTAACAAGCGGAGAACTGACACTTTTCATTAGATATTTTACGAGGCATGGAGCTTGGGTGCAATTTATAATAAAAAGTATATTTAATTAGACTAAATATCAACTTAATCATCGATTCTTCGTGTTTACTATTAGTCTGGTCCTAGTTTCGGATTAGAAAGGGCACTGTATTGACTAAACCTTGCCTGGTCTCTTGGCATTCAACCCCCATAGCAACAGAAGGGAGGGGTTTGGGTCACCTTGTTGCTTGTACATCTGAGGCTGCAGGAACAGTGTAAATCTTGCCTCTGCTTACCAATACGCTTGCTGGGCACTACATTAAACCAAAAACTGACACATTTAGTAAGGAAGCAATTTTATATCAAATTTTCGTACTCCAAGCAAATGTTAAAACATCTTTAATTAGTGAGCCATCAGGAATGTAATAGGTAATTTCAGAACAAAATACGATGTCTACCCGGGAACCATCTATTTATCATTTAAAGAAAAATAGACTCACCTTACTTCACTTCAAAGTACTCCACTTAGTACTCAAATAGCAATTGGATGTTCGTGTTGCAAAAATACCCAACAACTGCAAGACATCACTAATTAAAATGTGGTTCCCAAACTCTGGCCGTCACAAAGTAAGAAGTTTACGACGGTCTATGTCTGACGACGGACGCTAAAAGACCGGCGATGATGATGATGTTGGTTAGACATCACATCCTTATCCCAGTGTTTTTTCCCATTCTTCGAAAAAAAATTGCATTGTCCTCTTCCAGGCTTCGCATCAACAGCCTTGTTCAGTTCTCCTTAATTTTGTCAACGGTCTGAAATCTATTTGAGAGAAGGCGGAAGTTGCAAGAAACAAGATCAGCAATTTTTTATGAAAATCCCTAGACAACAAGTGAGGATCGACCTGCTCGGTCGTTGCGAATTCTGTGGTCATACAGTAATCAGCTCACTCAGTGACGTTTCACGGCGGACTAGGGATGGTTTTTGTCCAGAAATGTACAGTAAGGTCCCTTCTGATCGTTTTAATAGAAAAAAAATCCTGAAATGCGTCTAAGCTCTCACCTGAATTCACACTATGACAAGGAAAATCCATTTTTAAACGAGAGACAGCGTGCAGACAGAGAATTTACGAGGCTCTTTTCTGATAGGCCAGAAACAGAGCAGCAGAACTTAAAATGTTTATGATGTCATCCTTGACATTAAAAATATGTGAGGATGGTAGAAATATCAGTCTAGAATTAGGTTCATCAAATGAGGAGATAAAATAGAATATGATGCCAACGATTTCTGAAAGGTAGAAAGTTATTCAGAGACAACTTATCATATTTAGTAGACAAGCAGTTAAAGAACTTCTTAACCGAAGCATCGTTTACGATACATTTCATTATTGATCCCCCTTGGAAACATCTGATACACCTCACTTGCTGATTGAATTTAATTGTCAGGTTTGTCCTTTAATAAATATTTACAGAGGTAGCAAATGACTTGGGTTTGTCCTTTAATAAATATTTACAGAGGTAGCAAATGACTTGGGTTTATCCTATAACAAATATTTACAGAGGTAGCAAATGACTTAGGTTTGTCCTTCAACAAATATTTACAGAGGTAGCAAATGACTTGGGTTTATCCTATAACAAATATTTACAGAGGTAGCAAATGACTTGGGTTTATCCTATAACAAATATTTACAGAGGTAGCAAATGACTTAGGTTTGTTCTTTAATGAATATTCACAGAGGTAGCAAATGACTTGCTTATACCAAATAATTAACTCAAGAACGAAGATTTATTGATATAGCCTCTACTTAGGCGCCAATATGGCGAATATTAGTAAAGATTAGAGTTAGGATTAGAGGATAAGTTAGATTAATTTAATGTAGCAATAAAATGTGGGTGCTTTTGGTCAATTGGCTTGGTCTAATTGCAAACATTACTTGTTCAAATCGATCCTTAGGTTCTTGGGGAGTAACTTGTATAGTACAAAACAAGCTCCCAATGTGACCATATACTCAGCATGACGTTTTGGGGAAGAAGTCTGGTATTCAGAATGTTTTTTTTTTGTGGTTTATTTCACTTCCCCTCACTTACTTCCCTCATTTTCGTAAAGTATTTACTTTTAATTGCCTGTTGCAATCCGTTTCAAAAATGGAACATTCAAATCTAGTTAACTGATTTTTATTACTCCATCTTACGTGCGAACAATGCATTAAAGCAACTAACATACCCAACCTGGTTTCATTTAGTTTAGATACGAATAGTTTGGTGCAAGGGCAGTTAGGCGGATGGGTGGGTTGTTTTTGGTCCTCTGTTGACTATTTTACTCTTACATTTATTCTTTTGCGACCCATTCATTCTTACAATATTTGTTCACCATAAGGATTCTCCCTTCTCTTCTGATCTTTACAATTACTTCATTTGCTTCATTGAGTTCGAACTACTTAAAATATCCCTTGACGAATGCATTTTTATATTTACAATTTTGTGATGGGGAGGATTGAAAAATTCTCCTGTAAAACATAACTAAGTTGGGACGAATGATTTTTAACGCCTGATTTGGATATTTTGAGTAGGTTGACTGTCTCTTGCGATCTATTAAGCTTGTAGAGTTTCCCTTTCCATCTTAAATCTTTAAAAAAAAACAGCTTTTACGCATAGTTTGAATCTATACTCGAAAATGAAATCGCTTAAGATGTAACAATGAAAAAATTCTGATATGATCAAAAGACAGCGTTTTCCGCCAATCATCCGTCTATGCATTATGCAACGAAGTCAACTTATTTCATGTGGTAAAATCATGAATTAAAGCTCAAACCAATAGAAATCAATTAGTAAGTAAATATAAGCAGATGTGCTTAATGTTTAAATATGTATACATGGATATTTTGGCCCATTAGATATTAAAAAAAACTGTCCTTCTCTTCAGCATAAACCTGTTATTACTGTGAGTAGTTTTCAGTTTTATTGTGAAATAAATATTTGTATTTCACAACATAAATGTCGCATATCTTGTTGACATTATAAGGGAGTTAAGTCTCCTTTATTGTTGGCATATTCATGTTGTGTGACCTTTGAATATTTTTATGCAACATTTGTGATACATTGATAATTCGCAAGTAATCCTTTGATTTGAACACTATCGACGTTGATCGGTCTACCCAATCGTGGACCGTTGATCATCAAGAAATTCTCATGGCAGAATTTTGCGAGATACTTTTAATATCATTAAGAAAAAAATCAAAATCATACTTTTGACGTGTTCAATCATTCACAGTACCTTCTCTATAAACTGTGTTTAGTTTTAGACCTATTCTTACTTTTCTTAAAATGAAGATTCATAATTTATCGAAGATGCTGCTTGCATCGTAACATCTTCAATGCTGCCATCAATAAACAATAATACTCTATTTTGACATGTTTTTAATGCACACTGGTGTGCTAGTTATCGCAATTCATTCAAAATCGATATTTCAGAATGTAAAACTGAACGTTCCTAATGCCACCAGACAGAAAAATCAGGCTACCTAATATTCAATAAGCCTGGTCAACCTATATCTAATTTCTAGCACAGACAACATGCTTCGATCACAGCCAGTAAAAGAGTTTATTGTTGATGTTTCTGACGACCGAACAAATTGATACATACTTACAGATAAAAACACAACTGGTATGCTTTCTGAAAGTTAACACACACAGACACACATGAACACCCTCTTTTTCTGGCCTGTTCTTCAGGATCAAAGTGTAGTATCTGTTCCCCGGCATAGACCGAGGAGTCGGTACTGACACTTGCCTGCTGAATGGGCCGGAGAGGGAGTGTATCAAAGACCGGGTGCGCCGGTGCAAGCGTTAGCCAATGAGGTTTAACTGAGGCTGCGTTTGCTAAGCGCATCGGGAGGCCTTTGGACTCGTCCTTCGGCTCTCCCATTATTACTCAGCCCAGCTGCGGGGTCTCAGTTTCCCCGGGGCAGCACTGCTCCATTGCACTTGAAGGAGCAGGTCCCCTGGTGGATGCTTTCGCGGGTGACGTTGTCTAGCCATTACGATGAGCTTTTCAATGGTAACTGCTTCTTCACACGTTAAGCCCGACCATGTGTCACATATTGCTGCTGTGGGACAGTGATTAGATAGCACACACACACACACACACACACACACACATATATATATATATATATATATATATATATATATATATATATATATGATTTCTTATTCAACATAAACATCAAAACATTCCTTTTTGATCTTGTTGTATGAGTACCGAATGGTGGAGTAAAAGTTTCCCCTTCTGATTTTCGACAAGTCATTGTCAAAATCGAAGAATCGAGGAAAACAAAACCAAAAGCATATGGAGAATAGGCTCATTTTTTTTTATTGCAATTGTTGCTTTTGTTTTTACAACAACCTTTCGGCCGAACCATTTTATCGCCATCTTCCTCCTGGTGAACCGTCAATAGAGAAAGAGAAGAGTATCTTTTGCCAGATATCCACCCTGGCTGGACTCAACCATTATTTCTTCTAAAATGAGACCCCCACCCACACTTTAATGATAGCACACCAATAGAAGGCAGGGAAATGGATCGTGTGAAACGTGATTTTTTAGGAATAGGTTCTGATAATTTTGTAGAAGGTTTCATAAGAAATGGGAGTCTTCTCCTCAAGTCTTTTACATTGTTATACTATTTTTGCAATGAAATTACCAACGGTTGTTTGCAATTAGTTATTTCCTCTCACGATATTTTTTACGCTGAAAATTATAGCATTTTGAGTAATCATGAAATTATTTCCCATGGTACAGCTAACAGATCGGCATTTATTCTTTTAACTTATAATTTGATTTAAAGTATCAGAAAAAAAAGCTCTTTTTTTATAACCTCGTAGTGGAGTCGTTTTCTGGGGCATTCAGGTGAAGTGGAGACGTCCTGAGGCAAACGATGAATGATTCTTAAACAGAATAGTTTGCACTTGATTATACACTGAAAATTAGACTATAGGCGTCAGTCCAGTTCCAAAACCTTTCATTCAAACTACATTTACCCTCAAATTTATCCAGCATTTCAGTCTTCGAGTCGACAACTGTGAAAAGATGAAGCTGATCAGCTAGCGTTTTATAGCGTTTTATTAAATCCGATTAAGTATCAATTATCAATGCATATCGATTTTTGATGATGCTGTAAGCTCCCTCTCTCACAAATACGACGCTGCTCGGTGGTAACTGATGTCATCTCAGAGCGGTTAGGAATTTATCCAATCAACGCCGAGAATTGCAATTCACTCTGCTCTTCAGCCATGACAAAGCCTTGCAAAAGCATCTTCTCATCATCATGAATCGTGGCGCTTATGTAATGTTATTTACGGCTTATAACAAACATTCCCTACTTTTGTATCTCGAAGTGTGCTACTACGAGCTATAATATCGGTTATTCCTTTGAATTTAATCAGATAATTCAGTTTCTATAAGAGCCAACAGACCCAAAGGAGTATTCTTAATGATTCCCACAAACACATTACCAGCAAAGAATAGCAAAAAAGAGCCACAACTATCTTTTTTTATGTGCCAAAATAACTGAAGATGAAATAAGCAAACTTTTTACACATAAAAGAGAATGATTTTCGACCGTTCGTCCGTTCGTCTCGACTGTTATTATGGGAAGAACAAATAAAGACGTAATGAAAAATATCGTATAACTAAATGAAAGACAGCGCCTAGTGATTATCACGAAACGTCGGCACATTGGAAAATTCTCTTTGGTTCGATCATATAGTTATCGTTTAAAATCCAAGTATGGTATTTCTGAGAATGAATACAGTAATTTTGGCATCTGAGAGTAAGATTATATTCCCAAAGACTGATTATTTTGCTGTATACATTCCAGATAGCACTATCAATTATCGTAAGAACGCGTGAATATCTGCTTACATAACTGACGATATAATTGATCAGATATTCAGTCTATAACATTTGTCATTTTCCAAAAGAGATGGCTGTTGGATGCTAATTAAAGAGTACTATCCCTTATGTACTTATTGATTTTATCATTTTCGATTTAATTTTAATTTTTGGTAGAGCGTAAAAATACGGGTTCATTCTATTAAACAAAAGCAAGGAAATGTCGAGCTACATAATGTTTTGCATAATTCAAGTATTATTGAATTGTTCAACTATTTTTGCATCATTTTTCAACAGCATCAGTAAACTATTATCTATCCATATAAAGAGCATATATGATGATTTCTTCTCTGTTTCTCCGTGCATTGAACTCATTTGTTGAAATATCTCAAATTCCTGATCACACTTTAAAGCAGCTCAAGTACAGCTGAGATTGTAGAAAATTGAAATTGGGTTGCTTGAATTATCAACAATGAATTACCTAATAAAATAACTTTATGTTCCGTAGTGCAGATAAAAGCGTAGATAATTTTTTTACGGATATATACTCGTATGTAATAATAAGTAGAATACTTGGAAGAATATGAAAACACGAGGAACAGAGTCAAGTGAGTGAGGGGTATCACATTTTTTGTAGGTGTTTTTATCAGAAAATGCTGACTCAGAGATCACAAAATTGATTGACAGTTAAACTTTATTTGAATGACGAGAATTTTGTTGGTTTAATTGTGTTATCATCGCACAACACTACAGTACAAAACTCATAGCAAACATTAACTGAAGTTTGCACAGTACAGATAGATATGTGGATAGATAGATACACATCATATATATATATATATATATATATATATATATATATATGATGTGTATCTATCTATCCACATATCTTATCGTGTCATTCACAGACAGCTGTTTCGTTGTTAAACCATCCAGTACCACGAGGTAGGATTGAGAACTTCGCTTCAGACCCGGACACCGGTATCCTCCATCTGCGCTATGGTACAGGACGGTCAGGAAGGCTGAATATAAGCTATATATTTATTTTAGCACACATATTCCCCATCCACCAGAATGCTCTGTTCTTACGGAAGAGCATTGCATAAGCTTACAATGAACGAATTAATTCACTCAATTATATCTATAATTTTATATATATATATATATATATATATATATATATATATATATATATATATATATATATATATATATATATATATATATATATATATATATATATATATTAGTCTGCTATTTATGTTTGAATTCTCGATTAGAACATATTTAGTTTCTGTAATAATAGATCGGCACGAAGAGTGATTTTGACGTGATGTTAGAATACAAATTAATTTCAAATCTCAACTCAACTCAAACCGTTTCAAAAGATGTTTGGACGTGAAGTCTCCCGAGTGACGTGATTTTCATTTCTATTTTATTATCTGAAGGTAAATCAAACAATGGAATAAATGCAATACTACAGAAGAAAGTAGTATATATGCTCATTATATATATATATATATATATATATATATATATATATATATATATATATATATATATATATATCATATATATATATATACACGTGTGTGTGTTTGTGTGTGCGCATTTGTATGTGCGTGTCTGTATACATATGTATATGTGTGAGTGTATGTGTGTGTACAAGATATGTTTATATTTTATTAGAAAAATATTTAAATTTGTTTGCTATATATCATTCAATTCTTGTGGAGATATTTGTTTTTTGTAGAAAAAATATCGTCACAGAGAGTGATTTGAATGTCATGTTTGGGAGACTAGAATAGAAGAATCTTGAATGCAAGTATTGCTTCAGATCATATCCATCTACGTACTTATATACGTTCGCGTGTGTGTGTGCGCATGTGCGTGCTTATAAAACCACACAAGACAATAGTTAATAAAAAGCAGGAAATAATTCGATACTAAGGTAAAAGTTGAGGGTTTACATCATAAATATCTCCCAGTGGCGATCGTATATTGAGAAAAACTGTTGTAGTTTGTACAATGTTTGTAGATGAAGAATGCACTGAGAGCAATGATATAAATCTATTTTATTGCAAGACCAATATTATTTCCAAATGGATAAACGAAAACGCCATCTAAAAGATGTTGATATACACAAACTATATCTAAAGGGAGTTTAAATACTCTACACAGAATAGTGCAAAAGCATTCGGCTTGGCTGTTATCACCTAATTACATTACACAATATGTTTTTTCGAAAAGAAAAAAAATACAGTAGAGTGATTCACTCTATCTCAACAACAAAGTCACTAACTTTGCTTAGTTGTCCATTTTCGAGGTTTTCATTTTTTTATTCTACTCATGAACATGCTTTGAAACCCGATAGTAAATATATTACGGGCAGCTCATTCCCTTTGTTCTGAATGCCATTGAATAAAATCCTTTTTTCCAGAGTATGAAATCGTACCAATGCACATCAGCAGTCATTTAGCATCCGTCACTGGACACAGGCCTTCCCCAACATTCACCAGACTTTTTTATCATTAGTGTTGCGGATACAGTACTCCTTCATTTGTTTAGCTCGTACGCTATATATTTTGCATGCCATAGTTTCCTCATTTGATCTCTCGGGATCCACATTGTGAGTTGTTATGTCCATATGATGTCTGGCATTCTAGCAAGATGACCAGCCCGTTGCCATTCGAATTTTGTAATGCTCCCTCTGATATCCCAAACACTCTAATATACTGTGCAGTTTTGTGATCTCTCCAGGTGAAGTTTCTTCCATGTTTTCTCATCTCTATATATAGTGAGCTCTCTCCCTCTCTCCTTATATATATATATATATATATATATATATATATATATATATATATATATATATATATATATGCGCTCTCATACACTCATATAATGTTTACTTGACTATTTTGCAGTCACCTGTAAGTTTTTACGTAGAATTCTTTACAGCATTTTAATCAGTAATTTGCAGTCACTTTAGTCGACTAATTTCATTGGAACCAACTGATTTATATTGGTACTCATCTTTACATTCATCACACAAAAACATATTGTAAGCAATGGTTATTGACGAAAATCTAATTCAATTAGCCGTTAATTTTGCAGTAAAGAATTCTCAGTGATGTTTAAATATTATGCGACCAGGTGAGAAAAAAAGTTGACGTGATTTAATAAGATTTATTTTCATTTGTTTATCAAAATCGTCATAAGTGGGAGAAAATAAAATCAATCATATCCAGGGCACTAGTAAATACTCATTATTGCTTTTATATATGGCATGTATCTGTTAATTGAAAGGATGGTTGGAAAGAAAGTTCCTTGGCCATGCTTTGAAAAGCCAGACGGAAAGAGGAAGTAAATAACTAGCATAAAACAAAAGATTTGGTAAAAGAAATTTATAAAGAGAAAAAACGCTAGAGAAAGTAAACAAAAAATATAACCAAATTGTGACTATGATTCTTTCACATTCATTCATGAGGCGCGCCAATCATGATAACATCGTGCGTTTTGCCTACATGTACGTTTTATTGTTTTTTGTATTCGTTGATGCGGATAATGTTATTGTTGGCTGAGCAGACATTTTAAACATCACGAGTCAGTTGTAAAACCAAAAGCTTTTGAGGAATATAGGGGAGAAGAAAGAAAAATAAAATAGATTTAGAAAGAAAAGATATGAACAAATTTAATGATTTTTCTGACTTATGATTTTGTCTAAATGTACAGACGTAAGATTAATAATGAAAAAAAAAGTATTTGGTCAAACTTCCAGTACATGAAAGTAATAACGTGGTGGTTAGGTAGGAAAATATGTTCCGTTTCTGTCGTTAAATAGCATTAGAAGCGTTTAGTTTTAACAACATTTATGAAATATCGTTAGATTGCATTGTGATCGCTGTCATAAAAGATTGCATTGAAAATGAAATTGTCAAATTTAGATATTTTTCTATTCATTCTATCATCGAAAATGAGAGAAAATGGAGATCATTTACGGCATATGATGCAGTTTTATTTTAAGAAAGGTGAATGTAACACTCGATTCATAAAAACAGGTTTTTGCAGTCAAAGAAAAAGATATTACAATTGACCAAACGTGTCGAAAGTGGTTTGCAATGTTTTGTGCTTAAGGTATTTGCTGAAAAATGTCCCAAGGGAACTA
Source organism: Thysanoteuthis rhombus (assembly GCA_963457665.1). Taxonomy (NCBI): domain Eukaryota; kingdom Metazoa; phylum Mollusca; class Cephalopoda; order Oegopsida; family Thysanoteuthidae; genus Thysanoteuthis; species Thysanoteuthis major. The sequence continues at coordinate 73,492,510 of OY735199.1, forward strand.
TATGATGTTGACAGCAATTTATCCAATAAATTCAAAAGAACTGGGCCAACCACTTCACGAATCAGAATTTAATAGCTGTAGTGGAAAATGATAATTAATCACAGAATTTAGCAATTTTATTTACTTAAAATGAAATTATTTTCGTGGATTTCTTTTCTACATGATAATCCCTTTACCTGAACAAAAGATTGGAAAGATTTTAAAATCTAACTATATTATTCAACCCTATACTTCATCGATGAAGTTGATAGGACATTATTTCTTATTTGGGAGTATCGAAATACTGCTTTTTTTCCCTTCTTTTGGGCCAAAATCCAGGGTAGATATTTTCCACCTTCAGGGATCAAAACTAAGCGGGGTCAAAATAGAGTCGGGAGTACTTTTTTTTAAGGAGTCAAAATACTGAAATATCTTTTTTTTTACTATTAGAGATTAATTGTGGGGGGCTTTTTCTCCCTTTTAATGGTCAAAATTAGGGAACCGAACTTTCTCCTTACTTTTAGGGATCAAAATCGAGATATAACACAATTCTCACTTTTATAGGTCTAAATCAAAACGGAACGTTTTTTTTTTTCACTACTACATATCAAACGCATCGGGGAACTTTGTCTCCTTTTCAGGAATTAGAAGTCATGGAAAAATTTTTCAGATTTTTTTTTTTTTTAGTTGTTTAAAGCAAGAGGAAACAGTGTTGCTATATTTGTTCTTATTTTTCCCCAGGCAACACTGAGTATCATTCTTACTACATATATATATATATATATATATATATATATGTGTGTGTGTGTGTGTGTGTGTGTGTGTATATGTATATATAAATATATATAGCATAAATTGATCATTTATCACAATAATTGTTTCATGATATCAATCTTCACAATGGGTCAGCGCGCAGCCCCATCGATCAAAAGAAGGCAAAACATTAAATAATACTTTTTTCTTTTTTGGTGGGGGGGCTTATGCAAATATTGAATAATTCTTAAAGGTTTCATACATCATTTATTTAAATGAGAGATCTACTCATACATGAATATTCAAAATATGCATCTTTAGAAAGTATTGAAATATATTATGTGAAACGAGGCATACAAATTGAAAATGATTATATTCTAATCTGCATAAAAATGCCGTGAATATTAACCGGGACGATATAGATAATGTATAAACATATTTTTCCATAGTTTATCTACTTACTAATTCAAAGTTAGAAAGAATGAGTCGGCTCTTGCAACTGAAAATTCCCCAAACTTTTTGATCGCAACAATTCAGTAAAGAAGAATAACTCACGACATCATGGCAGTGATAAAGTGAGTGAATATAGATTCAAAACAGATATTCGGGAATTATTCAACAATTGATGCCATGAATACAATTATTAATGAAGAATTATAGAATTCTTGCGCATGCAGCGTGAGGAGGTAAATCTTCGCTGCGTGACTGGCATGATAAAATAATCATTGCTGGAGATGAGAGAAAATATAGCAGGATAGAATAGGGGAAGCAATGTTTAAGACAAGCTATCGAATTGAGCAAGAGTTAAAAAACCTGAAAGCATCAGCGCTTATAATCTCGTCGTCCTCTTTATATATTCCATAGGTGAAAAAGGGGAAGATTCTATAAGCCATCGGTTCCAAATGTTCCTGCTGTCAGGAGCTCCTCTCGCAAAACGTCTCAAGGAAATTGAGGTTAAGAAGATTTTGAAGTCTCCAAAAGTAATCGAGGTATGGGATCGCGCCAATTTATCAGATCAGATTGCTGCTTTGTAGCTCGATCAGTAGTCAAAACCTCGGGTCATGATTTGTCTTTGATGACACGCTTTTGAAGCTCTATTTGTCATCAAAGAGGAATCAGGAGGAGAAATACACCCCGAGAAGATCTGGCATCTGTCTGATTGTATTGATGCTGGAGCAGGTCACCTGGGAAGCCTCGGCCTAGGCATGCCTTCAAACTATAGGAAAATAGCACATAAAACAACTTGTGCAAGGTCTGTGATAGAATTCTATCCAATACAGGTTTGCAACATAAAGTCTGCGTCAAAATTAAAGAGCAGTAGACACATGAGCTTATTCATATATTCTGTGCTTTTTCTTCCATATTTGGTCCAATATGCGACCACAAAACTATCCTTTTAGAAAGATTAAGAAAAAATCATTACAGAATTTCTCAAACAAAGAATTTCTCTTACGAAGGGAAAGCTAAGATAAGAAAATAAATGCTTAACCACTACCTACTGTATTGCACGCAACTTATCCTCGTGACGACTATGGGAAATTCCCCTGACCGTTGTTACTCATCCTTGGGAGAAACACCAGAGAATAATTGTGCACTAAAAATCCAACTTTCCCAGAACCAGTTCCAGCTCAGGACACGTGATGAACGAAATGTAACGGAATGTCAGTTTAATTCATGTAAAATACTGACATGAAGCAAAAATGGAGACACACACTCATTTCAATGACCTCAGAATGTAAGGCATTCCGGAGAAATATCTGAATAAAAGACGCCATTTGTGCTATTTATAGGAGCATTTGATTGGACAGGTTTTTGGTTCGTACAAAGAGCTAAATTGTGCAAAAACTCTGACACTGCAAAAGACCACTCTCTTTGACGCAGCAATATGCCGGGTGGTTGTAAGGATAATGACGTGGTATCATTCGTCAGAAAGAGAATCCAAGTCCTCTTTGATAACCTGGAAATTACAGGTATGGAAAAGACACAGCAGTTTCATCAAAGAGATCCACATGATTGGTCAAATGATGACAACTACTAAGAGTTTAGAGAGTGTGCCTTGAAGATAAAAGTTGTCAATGATACCACTGAGAAAGATGTTGGTCTCATCCAACATTAAAATGAAACCTTAATCAAAAGCAAACACAAGAAGTTGTACCTCCTACAACTTGTGGCCATCCAATGAATTGATTTTCTAGAAGATTGGGTTTAATTCATAAAATCCAATTTTCAATATATCTCACATCGCAGTATTTATTGATTTTGGCATAATCAACGGCCTGAATAGTGAGTTGTAAAAAAAATAAATGAAAATAAAATTGTGAGTTACAAATAAAACTGGATAGATTTGAATTAATAGTTATTTATTTCGAGAAAATGCATTCAAATCCCTTGGTGGCGAACTTTATTTTCTTTCTTTTTTTTGCATGGTGAGTCAAATAAAATAATCACCAACCAATTCATAGAAACACTGGATGAAAACCAACCATGGGAACAAGCTGGCTTTAGAAGAAACTACTCAGCCATAGACCATCTCCATTAAAAATTCAGCTGAAAGAAAAAGCAACTGAATACAAAAGGCAATTCGCTGTAATATTTATAGACTTCAAGAAAACCTTCAGTTTTGTAAAAATTCCCCAAGAAGATCCCGTTAATTCTAAAAAAAGGGCAACCACTGTGCAAAGTGATGACCCTGTATACGCCAGAATAATACAAAATATGCACAGTCACGATGGCTCATTTATCAGGCAACGTAAAGATTCAGAGCCCTTCCAGCTTGAAAAAAAGAATAAGACAAGGTGATACAAGAAAAACACTTTACAGGCTGCCTTAAGATGTTCTTCAGAAAAGTAACCTAGAAAAATAAAGGAATCGAAAAAGATAGCAAATATCTGAGCAACCTCAAATTTGCAAACAACATCGCCCTTTTTGCAGAAAAACCTACACGACCTCCAACTAATGCTAGATGAACTGAATTAGAAAAAAAATCATGAAAGTCGGCTAACACATGAACTTCAGCAAGACAAAGGTTATGAGCAACAATCACGTTGGAGATAACACAAAAATCAAAAACTAATACGCGAAATTAGAGAAATTAGAACATACGTACGACAACAAATCTCGATTAAACCTTGAAAGAAGAAGAAATTAAGCGAAAAATCACTCCTAGATAGCAAGCTTTTGACAGAGCTAGCTCTACCTTTATGAACAGGAAGACCCCGTTAATCCTAAAAAGAAGGGTATGCAACCAATGCATCCTCCTGATAGTCATTTGAGGAGCTGAATCATGGAGCCTTACAAGACACTGACCCACAGATTAAAAAGCATGCAACGTACACATAAAAGAAGCATGCTCAACTTAACATGGAGAGTTCACAAAACAGCACAGTATATCAGGGTGAAAACTGGAGTATGAGACATCATGAAATCAATTTGGAAACTCAAATGGCAATAGGCTGGTCATTTTGCAAGAATGGCAGACAACCGATAGACATTACAAATCACAACACCGACGGATAGAGATCACATGCACTACTGACGCCGGCAGAATACAAGATGGAAAGACAAACTGTACAAATTCAGAAAGTATTGGCTCCCCGACACCTACAATAGAGAGGTGTGGCGAAACCGGAGGGGAGTGTATGTCCAACGACGGACTTTAAAAGACTGATGTTGATAATAGTCCTGTTATCAAAGTCTCATATATATATATATATATATATATATATATATATATATATATATGTATATATATATATATATATATTCGTTTCAGGTGAATACATATCTTTTTTTTTCTTAACATATTTAAGAGATTAAGAATTAAATAGAACACAACTTGAAAATAAGAGTTAAATAAAACACAAATTGGAACTTCAAAATATACTTTTAAATCTGGGATAATTAAACAGTTTTTTGAAATTCACGCTGCGTGTTAATGCTGACATGCGTGTCACAGGTTTGCCATCACAGCCCTGAGGCAGTCGTAAACAATTTCTATACAGCGATGATTAAAGTAAACACTACCTGATTTCATCTCTCTATCCGTATACGAATTCATCTATTTTATTGGTAATTTTTTTACAGCAATTAGTCTCGTTTTGTATATTTTAAGGATTGTTCGTACAATTTTCTTAAAGATTTCATATCATTTTTGCTTTTTTATCCTGAATTCTCCATTCATTTAATATCATCTACGCGGTGATGCAAATGTCATGTTGAGATTTAAAACAATCATAACCTTTCCTAATTTAATATCCACTGTTTTTCCCTCTTCTCAGATATATATATGATATATATATGATAATCCTTTGACACCCATTATGCAACTGGATAACAGAGTAAAATGATATTTTGTTTTAATTACCTTCAACATCAACGCGAGGGGCATATTCTCGTTATTTCAACATGTGGGCATCGCACTGTGGATTTATGATTTGTCGTTTGCGTACTTTCGAGAATCGTGTTTTGTTAGTGATCAACCACGGACAGGGAGCCCACGTTCAGTCCGAAACGCAGAAATTCGTTGACTTGAAAGGGGGAGAACTTGTGAAAGTTAGATGGTGATGGGTATTCGAGGGAATAAATGATTGCATATCTTAATTAAATTCCCCACGTCAATATATTTCATTTATCAAAACAATTTTTTTTTTCAAATCATCAAAACTGACAAGATATGAATATTTCAAAACTCTTCAAGACTTTTGTGCCACCTGGTACCTATGTTAGGGATTCTTTAACTTTCTGATAACAGAACTCCTGCCTACTGTTCTGAAAATAGACTCTTTGACGAAAACAAGTTCTCTAATTTTCTTTTCTAACAATATCATTTTGTAGAAATTAAAATGTCTTGTTGATTTTCACAGGGATTAACTAGTTCCTGATATTCCACTGATATTGATATATAATTCCATTTGATATTTTTATATTTATAAAGGCTATATCGCGTTTTACAATGCATGTATCTTCAAATAATCAGAGCTTATCGATCAATATCCTTCAATCTTCCTTAAAGTGTCTTTCGCATTGACTCAAAAAACGCAGATTATGTTGTGATCATCTGTTTTATACCAAACTTTTTGTTTTATAGCGAAATCAGATGAATTGCACAGTAATAATATTTTCTAGGCAATATCTATGCATAATTATGTTTCAAATGAACTCATAATATGACAGGAAAATTTCAGTAATACGTTTTTGTTCTTTTTGTTCGGTTTTTTATATGCTTATTGGGTCATTTAATGGAGGATAAAATTTTATCCTTTCCTACATAATATTTGTTTGCCATAAGATCACTTAAGAGCATGATTTATACAGAACGAGCCAAAAAAGTATATACTCATTCGTTGATCATCACAAGAATACCCAAAGACAGTTTATGTTTGATCCAATTGCAGGAACAACCTGCACATATTTATGTTCATATTTTTCTCTATGAATCCAAACACAATTTGACTTTTATCAAGTGATGGGTTTTTTTTCCATAATTCATTTTATATCACTGTCATAAGACTAAAGTTTTGATACCTGGTGCATTCTCTATGTTGCCTTTTTTCTCTTGCTTCAATGTTTCTGAAAACCCATTCCACAGCCTGTCATTGGTAAAAGCAAAGGGAGTTTGTTTTTCCAGAAGAAGGGAGACCTTTTTTCCCTCATTGAATAATGCAGCTGAAGATGGCCGTGGAAAGGACAGATCAAAACAACAAATTAATACAAGATTATTACATTTAGATTCTCAATCAAATAAAAAAAAGCATGAATAAATGAATAGATAGAATCGAAGTAGCTTTATGTATTTATTCATCTATTTACTAGCATATAACCGTAAAGATTGGCGTGATTATCTATCTTTGGATCGGTATTCAGGAACCCCAACTCATTTCACTGGGTAATTTATTTCATAATTCAAGTATCTTAATTTAAAATTATGTTTTTTCAAGTCTCAACTTTTGTACGGTTGTTTTCATTTGATCAGGAATGGAAGTTTTTGTGACGTGATTTTTATTGTTATGCCATATTTGGAAGGTAAATTATCCAATCAGAGCAATCTATTTGTGCCTAACAAGACAAAGAGAGAACAAATTTGCATACATGCTCTCTATAAGTATGGGTTCATTTATAAGAAAAATATAATTCGTTTCCATTGATGGACATTTGTCTTGTTTTCTTGGTGTAAAAAAACATTGATTAATTCGATATAAAGAAAACCAGGTTACCCATTCAGTAGCTGACCTGTGAATCCATGTGAGCACGTTTCTCTGGGGCAGCGGTTTGAGTGCTGATCTTATTTCATTAGCAGAGTTTCAATCAAATCCTGTTTTCATGCGTAAATACTAAAAGAGTACCATATTGTTCATTCATTACCAATACAAAAAGTATTGTCATCATTTTACAGTGAGTTTTCCATGTTTTGTAATAACACATCAGAGGTATGAAACGTGTATTAATCAAAATACCCGAATAATACTTTTAAAACAAATGTAATCAATGCAACCTTACATATTTCGTGGGCTTTATCCGACTTCCCTGTCGGTTGTTTCCTATATTTAAATCACAACCTGTAATCTTTAATCTTTTGCATTAGGAATGTCAAACTTACGTCTGATGGACATGTACATCTCACTACCGCCAAATTGGGAAAGTGAATTAACCAATCAGAGCAGCTTATTCCAGCCCGAACAGACAAACGTAGAAGCTTACAGCAACATATACGATGCAAAACCAGATAAATTTCACCCTGCAGATAACACCAATGTAGGTCACTCTTTGTCTTTTAAAATCTTATTTTACTTTAATGGAACTTATTTAAATAGTTTGGATTCCCTTGCCATAGTGCCATTTTTCTCAGATTACTCAATATGATCCCATTCAATACACTGAAATTTCCATCAACTTCACTGTTCGAGATTTTAGCGTATTTCTCACCAGAAGTTTAATCTATTTTTTTCATTGATTGATTTTTTAGTAAGGGAGCTTTGCTCTAGATTCTTGAACTTAAATCATTTTTTTGCAAATATTCGAAACCAAAATTGTACTGTTCATCGACTGACAACATTATTCTTATTGAATATTTCTTAAAATGCCTTATTCTCCACTGAAGCTCACTGTCTGTTGCTTCAACATTGCTACAGAGCTTTATATTCCCCACGATTAGAATGCATCGTAGCCATTCTTGATTTAATAATTTCCCCACAGAGTATAAATTTACGATGTTCCTAACGTCTTATCTTTAATGGGATGGAGTGTCTAACTTTTTACTCGTTTCTACAACTGCACAGAATGTTATGGGTGCATTTCTGGCCCATGTTCTCCTGTGGGTGTCATTTTGCCAAGATATTTGATTTGAATGCTTCGCTCAGATAAATCGATCAGCAGAGCAGAGATATTGCATCGAGACTAAAAAACAAAAAGGCAGACGATGAATATGATTCTTCAAATAATACCACTAAAGTTTCCTTCGGTATATAACTCTCAGGAAAAGAGAGCTTGTTCCCTTGAAGCCCATTGATTCAATGTACGTGGACTTTTAAGTCCCTGCGAGGAGAGTCAAAAGATTTGACGTGGATGGGAAGGGAGAGAAATAAATTTTACCCAGACGAAGGTTTGACATTCTAAATGAATAAAGCTGGAGCATACAACGGCAGAACAGTTGTGATATAAATAAAAGAATCCACAATGATTATGGAACTTATCTATATGAGTCGATATACAATGATTTCAACACATCAGTGGGGAAAATCCCAGACAAAAAGCAGAGTCATCCACCCGATTTTTTCGTGGCTGCAGCTTCATTGTGACAAAGTTTGAAATCACACAAGTTAGTAAATGCTTTCCATATCCGTCTAAAACATGTACTAAAAGACTTATTCGAATACTGAGGCTGCTCAGTCAAATAAGAGTGCATTTTGTTGTAGAAACAAAGTTTTTCGTGCACTTATAGCCGACGTCATTTAGAGGAGATTTGGATATTGAACCATCAGGAATTTTCGATTAGTCGACCATGGCAACCATTTTGAAATGGCTGTCAGCGACAACTGTTTCCAGATTAATTTTCCGATAAGCAGTGGATGTAACATGATATTGAGGTCATAATTAGTTGAGTTCATTTACCATTCATAGTTTTTTGGGAATTGTCATTTGGATAAGATATGAAAGTCATCGTAAATTCAAGATGGGTGCCATGACTAGCATGAAAATTGTAATTACAGTAAGTCCAGTAAAATCCCCTGATATGAGGTTGGTGTTCAAAATATCCACTTTTGTTGATACAGGATCCAAATTTGGGCGTTTCCCTCTCATACCCCGATCATCCCCACCACACCAATACTATAATCACTACCACCACCACCACCATCATCATCATCATAACCACCTAAACAGTATCACTTGCTGCATCTCTATAATCACCGCCATAACAACCACTATTATCACCACTATTATCAACACTGTCACCATCAGGACAACCACAAACAGCAACAGCACTTCTATCATTACCAACACCACAACCATCATCACAATAACCTTCATCAGCACCACTGCCCCCACTATAATCGTAGCTATCATCACTATAACCATGACCACCACCATCATCATCACGAACATCGTCATCACCGACACCATCAAATCAGCATCACTATCATCAACACAACTACGATCCAAACCATCACGACCACTGTCATAGCCAGCATTACTATCATTATTATCACTGCCATTCTCATCACCTCCAAAACCACTATCATAACCACCATCATAAACAACATCAGCCCTCTCTACACAGTGAAGGTAGTTATGGTGATAACACCAGCATGTAACCCCATCTATGGTAATCATGTTCAATTGTGAGATAGAAGGAAGCTTCTGGGCAAGTTCCAAATTCGAATTCTGCATCATGAAAAATAAATGATTTGACACCTAAATCATCCATATCGGACTAGCTTACCTAACTTGATTGCAATTATAATTTTCATAGCAGTCATGGCGTTTATCTTGATTTTTCACAGACTTGCGTGTCTTATCCGAGTTGCTACACCACAAAAATATGTGTGGTAAATACATTCAACTAAATATATCTTTAATATCATATCAATTACTCTTAGGAATACTGATCTGAAAAGAGGTTTTCAAAGACAGTCATTTCCGAATATCACTGTTGGCTTGAAATCTTCAGCAGAGCAGACCAACTAAAAGGTTTAATAAAAAATCAGCACAGAAGTATTTGATGGCATTTGAGACCCTCTGTCTGTCAAAGGAATGATTAAAAATACCTCCATATGCAAAGTTTAGTTGCTTTGTAGAGTTTAGTTGCTTTGTAAATTAAAACATTTTCTGATGTTTCTGAAATACGTCATCGAATGCCTCTGCATTTATTTATCATCTAATACCTTTTGATTTCATCATCATCATCAGTCTTTCAACGTCGCAGAGCCAGTATTTTCTAAATTTGTCCAGTACCTATCTCCATCTTGTATTTTATCGGCCTCAGTTTCGCATGTGATCTCCGGTGATTCATTTTGTGAGTCGTAATGTCTATCAGTTTTCAGCCATTCTTGCAACATGGCCAGCCCATTGCCATTTAAGTTTTCAAATAGATTCTATGCTGTCACTGACCCTTGTTTTCTTCCTTATATACTGTGCTGTCTTGTTATCTCTCCATGTGAGGTTGACCATAAGCTTCTCAGTTAGCAGGTTTGTCACTTGGTTAGTTTCCATGTTTCAGCTCTATAAGTGACTATTGGGAGGATACATTGGTTTTATACTCTTCTTTTTAGGATTATCGGTATCGATTTGTTTTTGAAGGTTCAGCTTGCTCTGCTAAAGGCTTGCCATCCTAGGGTGATTCTTTGCTTGTTCTCTTCCTCTTTCGTGGGTTTCATAGAGATTTGGTGTCCTAGGTAGTTATAGTGGTCTACTTTCCCCAGTTTCTGAACCATTTAGTCCTCGAAAAGGAGTTAGACAAGGTGATACCAGCTCACTTTACAGCCTACCTTTAGATGTTCTTGCGAAACATGGACTGGGAAAATAAAGGAATCAAAATAGATTGCTAATATATGAGCAACGTAAGATTTTCAGACGACATATTCCTTTTCGCAGACAACTTACATGACCACCAACTAATGCTTGATGAACTAAATGAAGAAAGCAAGAGAGTTGGTCTACACAAGAACTTCAGTAAAAATCACGTGCAACGATCACATAGAGAATAAAGACATAACTGTCAAAGGCAAAGATGCAAAACCGGGGAAAGTAGACCGCTATATCTACCCTTTGATTTATACGTCAACAAATACCTCTGATTTTATAAGTCAACATATACCACTTGATTTATACGTCAACACATGCCTTGGAATTTAAGAGTCAATAAATACCTCTGGATCAACATATCATCAAATACCTCTGAATTGATTTGTCAACAAATACCACAGGCTTTATGTGTGATATATCAATGCATTTGGATTTCATATGACATTGAACTAAGTAGATTTAAAATATCGTTTTCGAAAAGGAAGTAAATACGTCTTGATCAAAACAAAATCGAGATCTTCATGCTGCAGAACCCATTACATTCAAGTGAATATCAATGAACCAAATACGTTATGTTAACATTCATAAGTATAGTATTAAAAAATTGAATATACATAAAGTGAATGGATATTAGATATATTCATCATTTATTCATGATATCTGAGATAAGACTGATTTAAAAAAAAGTTTTTTTCTCTCAGACGAATGCCTATATATAGGTATTCAAATTCTGTTATGGCATAAAACTTTTCGTTTAGGCTTACTAACTTTTTGTCGAAACACATCATCAATTGAATTTTACTTTTAATCTACTTTTTATGCTAACGGCATTCGAGTACAGAATTAGGTTTTTGCCTGTTAATAGTGTTTTCCGTTTCATTTTGCGTCCACTGTTTACAGATAATTCAATATTCATTTATAAATTGAAAAGATTTTGAGCCATTCTACTGTTATCAGTTTTACTCGGCATTTGACAATGACGGAAAACCATCTCTAATCACGTTATTTTTCATTTATTTGCCTGCTATCAATTCACGAAAAGCTCTTGACTATTCAAGTGACATTTCATTCCTGTTCGAATTGTTCGATTTCTTGAAGATGAGGACAGTTGAAGAAAATCCATTCCTTCAATTCAGTGACGTTTCCACTAACAAATAAAGAAATGAAATATATCAATATACTGCGTCTTGCTTGAATAGAATAATCGTCATCATTAAATCATTTGATAATGTATCGATCCGAATTACGAGATGATTTATAATGCTATGTCTGAATTCATAACGAGTATCAATATTTGGGGGGGGGGACAATGCGTATTGAATATCGGTTCAACGTTACTACGTCCGTTAAACTTGAACCTTTAATTTCCCCTCTTCAAATATTTGTTCAGCTTCTTCGTTGTTATCCGTTTCTCTGTTTTTCGGAAGGTCGTCATGTGTCTACAAGGAAAAAGGTTCAAATCACTATTGCAATTTCTCAGAATTTCGTGCCATATGCAATTATCTGCACGTGGTTATACCTCACTGATCTAGTTTTGAGATTGAAAATATTATCAATATCATCATCAGTCTTTTAACTTCCGTCGTTGGACATCAACCTTCCCCAGGATCTACCATATTTCTCTATCATGGGCGTCACGGAGCCTGCGTTTACTGAATTTTTCTAATTCATTTCTCCATCTTGTATTTTGTTAGCCTAAGTTTTGCATGTGGTCTCTGGGGATTCATTTTGTGACTCGGTTGTCTTTTATTTTTGCAACATGACCAGCCATTGTTATTTGAGTTTTATCAGTATCTATAAAGCCCAAATTTTAACTTGTTGGTCACCGATATTCTATGCAGTTTTGCCTTCGCATTTTTCACACGTGTCTCCCAAAAGCCTTTCTCTATTTTCGAAGTATTCATTTTCCATGTATTGATGTCCTTCGTATCAATTAAACCCTTGTTGCATTTGATATTTAGTCTTTGAATTAACATGGAGAAATTTACCCAAGCCTCAAATAAATTCACAATTCAGGTGTTCTAACCATGCGAATTATGTGAGAACGGTTCAATGTAATAAACAACACATTTAGTCCGACATTCGGTTCCCTAATTGATTTTCCTTTGAGAAATATGAAAGTTCAAAAACGTACAAAAACGGAATTCAAACGATGACAAAAGTCTTTGAAAATATAAATCCGTGCACATAAAATGATTGTACAACATGATATATGAACTGTTAGGGATATATCTGCACTCAGTTAGAAAAAGATGACTCCTATTAGAATTTTAGCCCAATCATTCACTTCATAAGCCAAACAGAACGTTCTATCATTATTCTATAATGAAGAAGACACTGTTCTGTGTCCAAAGAGATAATAATATTGTGCTTTAATTCTCAATTGAGCCCCAAAATAGACACGTTCTTGTCCCAGCGACGAATCTCACTTGAGAACGATCGCTTGACCCACGGTCAGCTAAAACGCTTATCATTTTTCATGGGGGATGTAATTAGCCTGATTATAAGCAGTTTTGCTTCCGCGTCTCCAAGTGCAGACACACGCTTTCCAACGATGATATACATATCATTTTCTTGATTATTGATTAATTATTCATTTTCATGTATTTTATAACCCTTTTTACTATGATAATTGTACGACTGCTTTTCACCTCTCACCCTCTCTCTCTCTCTCTTTCTCTCTCTCTCTCTCTCTCTTACATATGTATATTGGTAGGGAATCTCAACGTTGCCAATGGAAAAATATGTGAACATCAGACTATGAAAAGATAAATCGTCGATTTATAAATGTTTTCTTTCACAACACAACCAGATGGACGGAATTTTGAAAATTTTGACTTGATTTTGACTCCTAAAAGGGAAAAAAATTGTGAGGGTTTCAACCCCTAAAAAGTAGAGGATAACTTCCCCTCAATTTTCACCCTTAAAAAAGGGGGAAAAAAATCATCCGCCCAAAATTGTAACCCTAAAATTAGAAAAAAAATCCCCGTCGATTATGACGCTGAAAATGAGAAAAAAATCCTTGTATTCTCAACCTTAGAAGCTGGAAAATTCTCTTCAATTTTCCTCTTGATTTTGGCCCATAATGATAAAAAAAATCCTTTTGATTTTAAACCATGGAAGTAATAAAAGAAAATTCCCTTTCAATATCGACCCTTAAAGTGAAAAAAAATCTTATGCCATTTGTTTTCTAAAAAGTGGAGAAAATCACCTCTTACGTTGCACGCTTGAAAGTGAAAAAAGATTCCCCCGATTTCGACCCCAGAGGGTAATCAGAATAAAAATTCCCTTGAAACTAAAGAAAAATTACCAGCAATTTCAACCTCTAAAACTTTACTATTATCCCTTAAGCAAAAACAAAACATTCCCATGGATTTTGACCCCCAGAAGTAAGAATGATTTCCCTTCCACTTTGCCCCTAGAATAGGAGAAATTCGGCCTTCAAAAAAAAAAAAAATGAAAAACACTTCCACTCTGATTTCTGTTTTATTTATATTTTCATTTCTTTTTTTCGGCATGGAAATAAAAAAGCCCTTTTCTCCGAAAATTTTAACCCGAATTATTTCCAAGTTTTTAATTGATTTTGACCCCCAAAAGTGAAGAATAAAATTGGTTCCCATCTGATTGACGTAATCCCTGTTCCCCAAATTTTGGTATTTACCATATCATATCAAATCACGTAGTATTGAAAACACCAAATATTCAAGATATCCATGTACAACCAATAAAAATCAGGATATGTGACATGTTGAGAAACTGAATTCACTTCTTTTCGAAGTTTAGGTCACATCTTTATGTCGAGATTGAGTAGAAATTTTTTTTTTTTCTCATTGCGACGTCAAAAAGTATTTTTACTACTGATGAATTATTTTATAAACAGACTCCCAATTGGTTCAAAACAACCGAGAAAAATATTTTTGGTGTTGGTGTTCAGGAACTCATTTGCTAAAAAACACATTCCTGGGTTTATAACCATATCCATTGAAAATTTTATTGATTTCTGTCGTGTAGTTTCTGTTGTAAATGAGTACCAACGGACAGACAGACGGACTTTTGGCGAATTTTAATAAGAGTAAGTTGATTAAAAAATAATTGCAATTCTTTGCCATCAACTTTTCAGCAGTATATCTCAGATTAGAAAGGAAGTTATTAATTGGAATGGAAACTTTCAGGAAGCTTGTATTTTGGCCAACTACAAACAAGTCTATTCATTCCAGAAATAGAATTCTGGGGTCCTCGAACTAATGGATTTTTTTAAGGTGTTTTGAGCTGCTGCTTTGTTGTTGGAGACCATCCCTTGAAGGAACATATGAAATGCTTGAAAGGAGTTGATCGGTCTGTGAGAGGTCTGGTGGGTAAGCAGGCTGATGTAGAATTTCGTTGCCTAAATCAGTCAATTTCTGTAGGATCATAAGCTTGAGCTTTTTTTGCTTCCCATTCAGGGTCATTCACACGACACGTTGAGCTGTTTTGATTTTCCAATTTCGTACGAATGCTGAACAAATGTTTATTGATCAATGTTTAGTTCCCTTAAACTGTTCCAAGTTGTTTTGCGTGGACCGTCTCAATGGCCCTAAGTGGGGTTTTGTCAATCACAGGAGGACGTCCTTGTCTTCGAGGATCTTGTCTCCGTTACGAAAGTTTTGGAACCAATGTTAAGATGAACGTTTGTAGATGGTTCTGTGGCCAAATGCTTGATTCATATTGCAAACAGTTTCCTTTGTGTATGTCCCATTTCAACTCATAGAGCGGAAAATTGCTTGAAATTGCTTTTTTTCCGTCTTCGATCTGACAGTCTCAAATAAACCAGAATGAATAATGGAAAGAAACCAAAACATAAAAATATTTTACTCTTATCTTATACAATGTAAATGAAACACGATCCTCTCCTGTGGGCTTGGAAATGGTTTTCGAAAACCGACAAATTTCCTGAAGAAACAAAGTTTTTATAGATTGAAAGCAGAAAGAAAAAATATTGGTATCTATGTGTTGTTGTTTGAAGTGAAAAAACACTCAATTTAGATAGATTTTTACTGAGCAGCAATGAGAAGAGGATGTGGGGTACATTGACCCATATTTAAAACATTTGGTACCTAGTTCTTACATAGGGGGACAGTATTACACTTGGCTAAATGTAGGAGACATTGCATGAGTGACAAAGAGTGAAAGAAAAACACAAATTTGGTTCTAAATCCTATAAAATACCTGTCCATTAACCACATAGATTTACAGATGCTAAATAGTTTCAATTAATATTGTATTAACTATAAAGTTCTCGGATTGTCTGGTTGTTGGTTTTCATACAAAGTAAGGAAAACTCAGAATTAATCTGCCGAAATAATGACATTTAAATGCTGTCAAGTCCTCAGGGAAATGAAGAATTGACTTTGCACGTTCAGACCATGCAGCTGTGTTGGGAAGAGGCAGGCACATCACAACATTCCGTCGGTCAATGTTGAAAATTCCGATATTGGTTGGGGTGACAAATTTACTGCAGAATTTTCTGGATTGCTTTTGAGGCTGTCTCCATCTTCCAGGTCAGTCATCATCATAGATGGCCTCTCGCTCTATACTCTCAGGTACACCCACTGCTCCTCTCTTATTGATCCAAGTTTCACTTTTCAATGGGCAGCTCAAGCAAACGTTGATTCTCAGATGCATTTCTGAAAAGAATCAATGTTGTCTGCAGATCTTTCAAACCAATTCCATATCTCATTGATAATACAGGAGGAATATGAAATTGAAAAGACCTACGATAATGATTCCTTATCTCTGGCAAAATTTGGTCTGTGTTTTAGTAATACCCCATGAAAATTCCAAAATACGGCGACCAAATTTTTAAAAAGTCTAAATAAATAACAAAAAACAACAAATTAAAGCTATACGAACTTAATTGATGAAGATACTAGTGAATTCTATTAATGCTCTCCTACCGTTGTTGCATATGGTAATTTTGGATCGAAATTAGTCGAAACCAGGCTCTTGATAAAATTCATTCTATAGATGTACTTGCTTACATCAGACATGCCCAGAAGAAAGTATGGATCAGATTTTACAAGCTAATGCTAGTGACTCTTTGAGGCTGGAAAGTTTTAGAAAAATAACTTCAGGATAAAACGGTTGAAAATAGTGTCGACGTACATGTCGCTTGAAGAGGTGCCAATTCGTTAAACACTTTCCAAGCCCATATATCAAGAGAGATAACCAAGAGGAGTAGACACTGACTGACACTCCCAGTGCCGATTTATAAATGTAGAAAGTGACCATTTTATCGATATCATAGGTGGACGATCCATAAAAGCTAGAAGTGACCAATCTTAAACGAAGTAGTGTGCGGCGGAAATTATCGATTCGCTTGACTGCATTGTCAAGATTCGAACCGTAGGCTATAAAAAAAAATTGGTCAATGGTCAAATATTTTTGTTTCCGTCAGACAGTCAAAGCAAAGAATCATAGTAAGTTATTTCGGTAGAGTAAGCTCAACTTTCAAGAACACGCAAATCATATGAGTCCTAGGAAGATATGTGGGTATACAGCCAATGTATACAACTGATAGTCACCTATGGAGCTGAAAGATGGAACCTAACCAAAAGATGGACCCTCAACCTGACAACCATGAGGCGTGACCATGAGAGAATCAGGCGCAATCTCACATGGAGAGATAATAAGACGGTGCAATATATTCGAAAAAGACAAGAGTTTGTAATATCATAGAAACAGTTTAAGAAAAAAAATCAAATGGCAATGGGCTGGTCATGTTGCAAGAATAAAAGACTACTGCTGGACATCACAACTCACCACTTGGATCCCCAGAGATCATGCACGAAATTGTGGCCAACAGAAAGTAACATGGTGTGACAGGGTAGATAAATTCAGTTAACTGGGTTTGAGATGCCAATAGTAAAGATGTTTGGCAGATTTTTTGGAGGGTCAACAACGGATGCTGAAAAAAGATGATGATGATGAACGGGTAGAGGAGGTCTGAGAGAAGGCTATAATTTTTGACTTTTTTAATATGTGAGAGAGAACTATGCTACAATACAATTATAGCTAGCATGCTGAAGAATGGCTGGGAAGGTAACATTCGACCCTCGGCCCTTTTGTATATCGAATTGCCTAAATCTGGACGACGGTTCATGAAAATTTTTAACACCCTACACCGAAATTGATTTTTGTCCCGTGAGACACGCTTGCATTGGCAAGTATCCCTAATAAGGGGAAGAGAATATTTCATAAGTGCTTCATTTCAGCATAAATACAACAGGGAGGAAGAAGAAGGAAAGAAAACTTTTTTATAAGCGCTTCATTTCTTGGGCGAAAATGACAGCTTAAAGACGCGAAGAAAAATACGAAGAGAGAAGCGAAGTAAAAAGCAAAAGACAACTTGGTTAGGAAAAAAAACAGAAGGAAAAAGTTAATTCCTTATAATCACATTCAGACATGCAAATACAATGGAGGAAATAAAAGATAAGAGGGAAAGACAAACATGATAGAGAAAAAGAAAACATTGAGAGAGAGAGAGGGGTGCGCAAGAGAAAAAACAGGAGAGAAAGGAAAATTTCCTATAAGCACTTTATTTCTCGGGTGAAGATAAGAAGACGGACAAATTTGGTGGAAAAGAGAAAAAGAACCATTGAAAGAAGGAGAAAAGCGTGGGCGACACGTGAAGCGCTAATTGGGTACCTGACCGCAAAGATAACAGGGCAAGTGCCTCCTTCTCCGAAATCCAGGCAAATCTCCGAATTAAGCCACTCCTTCGCCAAGCTCAACAATGTTGAAAACTGTAGCAGTCGACCATATAATGAATGCTAAGTTCAAGACAGTGTCTTTCTCCCTCTGAGCAGAAAACTGCTTGTATTTTGTCCATTAAAGGTTTGTTGTTAGTTTGTTCCTGTTCTCATTTCGAACTATCATTCGATCATCATCGATTAGCAATGATCAGTAACGTTGAACGATCAACAGCCAGAGACAATCAAGCAACATCCCCACAACGCAACAATATGCATAAAAACAAAGTTGGTACTATGAGTAACAAGTATGACAACAAAATTATAACTTTAGACTTCGACAGGGATATCCTTTGCTTTTATCGAAGAACCACACAATATGTGTTAATGATAAAAAGTTAGTTCCTTGTTAGTGAAGGTCAAAATCAAAGAACCTAGAGAAGCTGCCAATACGAGCTCGTACGCTAATTGCATAAATGTATGTGTGTGTATGTATGTGTGTGTATGGCTCCTTATATCCCGTTGTAACGGTACGAATCAGAAACTTCGACACAATAAATCATTTAGATCTTATCGTTGACATGCCACGCTGTTGCCAACACGGAAAATGGGAAATCAGACTTGAGACTACTCAGTACATTAGTCAAAAATTACAGTTTTGCCCAGATGATTGTTACGGTGGAGAATTTCTAGGATATGGGTGGATTCCAAGCGATTTTTTTAAAAATAATTATTACTGTGTATTAAAGAGGAAGGGTTTCTTTCTGAGGTTTGATACTTGAGTCTTTGGATGAGAAGATGCCGTATCTTTAATATAAGGACATTATTATGGAGGGAAATGAGAGTGTCGGACAGATGCACTGAGTGCGAGAGGGAAAGAATTACGATTGGGGGGGGGACTATTGGTCAGAGGGGTTACGTAAAAATGTGTGTATGAGAGAATTTAGAAGAAAATTATATCTTTAACTAGCATCGGATTTGTTGTTTTCGCTTGTATGAGGTAATATTTCATGTTGTTTCTAGATGAATTTTGCTAGTGATGTTGCACTTGGAAATTACCTTGACATTGGATAATCGTATCTAATACAAAGAACAAAAAACATACAAGTTCTCTAGCCATACCAAACACTTTTCTCAACTCAAACTATCATTCAGGCGTTTCTGTAATTTCAAAGATTTCTCCCTGAACAACCTTCGCTTTCCCAAGATCTGACGAAATCTGGGGTCCACTGGTGGAACGTACGTAAGCTTTTACACTTTTCAATAAAAGGTTTTTTTTCTTCAAATTGAGTTATACTACGTAGTCTCAAGTCTTTTTTCTCTTCCTTTATTATCAACTTTTCTTCAACATTCTGTCAGATCCACATCCTTTCATATATATATATATATACATATATATGTCTCTACTTATTTGCAGTATACCAGTTGAGTAATATAAGTCAATAAAACCCTCACTATATATATTATCCTACTGACTCAGGAGAGTGATGTATTCTGCATTAATTCAATTCCTAGCAACTATAATCGAATTTACATCGAATGTTTTTCTTTAGACTCATTATAAAATGAATAATACTCATTATATGTTACTTTTTGAAGTTGATTTTCGATAATAATTTTCTGTGTCTCCTGTGAGACAAATGAAATTTGACAGCAAAAAAGTCCTGCATCACGGGAAACGTACATTTTCTTTAAAATTATAAATTTCGGAAGAAATGAAGGTCAGATTCAATCAAGACAGATCAAACTACAAAAAAAATACTTTTTCTTAAAAATTAATCTGATTTGCTAATCCCGAAACCGATTTTTAACCAGAAAAAGTCTCAGAGCGGGAGAAATTGAATTAGCTTTAAAATGATTTGATTCACAATTCAAAACTGTGCACTTTGTGTCTGTCTTTCTGACAGTTGTTGTATGATTTACGTAATTAGGGCTCGGAATAAAACCGAGATCTAAGTTATTTCTTTATGCCAGTATTGTTGTAATTTTCGATGTAGGTATAATGTTAAATTGGACACTTATTTCATGCCTCTTAATTCATTAATGGCAGGCATCTTGATATCCAATGAGAGAAATACTTGCAATTAAGCTTTTCGTTTTTGGATTTGATATCAGTCATATCATAATAGCAGGGAATCTAGGTGTGGTCAGCTAAAAAGAAATATTCAAATTTAACAAACAATAAAAACAATTTTGACACTTGGACAATACAACTTGAAGAGAGAAGGGCTGAAAAGAAAAAAAAATGCAAAACTTGACCTAGTGGTAAGCGCAGGCCTGCACGAGAAGTCATTTTCCCCTGGAAAACGCCAGGAATCCCTGCAATTACCCATTAACAAAGTATGCTCGTTTCTGATTACTCCTAAACAGCTGAAAATTTGTGTATCAAGATAACCTGACTCCGACATTAATGTATGATTCGTGCTGATGACCTCTGATGTCCTCTACTGGTCAATTTCGGGTCAAGTCAATGTTGTTATGCCAATATATAACAGGGGCAGCTGTAACTTATACCTCCAAATCTGGGTAACTTGGTCCTTGGATAAAATAGTGAATACTGATATCTGCAGAACTCAAAGGATAAATTAAGGTCAGGTGAATTTTGGGAGCCCTTTTCTATTTCAACTCAGACAGTTGTACTCTGCAGCCTCTGAACACGCATTTAAAGTGTAACTTGACCCCAGCATGAATATGGGATAGCAGACGGTAGCATTTAATGACCCATTAGTGTAAATGCAAACCCATAAATGTCAATTTTATGATATTCGAATCAAGCAGTGGTGACTGCACCATATGGGCTGCAAATCGATGACAAGAGGAAGAATATTGGATTGGTGCTGATGACCTCTGAAGGCCAATTTATAGTCAGGTCAACTTTTGCATTTCAGATAAAGACAAGTTTACTCATTTTTAAATCTAACTGAGGCTGTTGGAAATTTTTGGCTCCAAATTCGTGCTCAATGATAACTGACCATCTGGACATATAAGTAGGCAGTGCTGACCACAACTACTTACTCTATTCCTTGACCTCTATTCAGGGTCAGAAATATTTTCAAACTGAGGGAAAACAGCTGCATCCTACAAACCAGATTGTGCAAATGAATTTGACTCCAGGATGAAAATACGATAAGCAGCACGACTAATAGCGACCTTTAAGGGTCAATTCAAGGTCAGGTCAATTTTGGCATCATTGACCCGCCTGGAGAGGAGCAATCCCCACTTTGGGAGATTCTGAATTTGATTTCACCAAATGAATGGACTACATTTTTCCACGGGCAGAAAGATAAATAGATGGATAATCAATCGTCGAAATTATGTTAGTATACAGGGTATGCCTTGATAATTTTCAAATGGACAGATGTTTTAAAATTTACATGAGACTTTTTAAAATATGCTTAAATATCCGAGGAATAGGAAAGCTGAATTTAAATTGAACGCAATCATCATTATCATAATCAGCCTTTCGTCGTCCGTCGGTAAACATAGACCTACCAAAGATTCTGCTAGCCTCGGCTACGCATGTGTTCTCTGGGGATTCATGTTGAGAATCGTGATGTCCATCGGTTGTCTGCCAATCGTTTAACAGCCCATTGCCATTTGAGTTTCTCAATGGTTTCCATGGTGTCTCATACCCCAGAAATAGAATTAAACCTCAGGGGTCACAGCACTAATTTTCAAATGAATGCTGCTTAGATCTTAATCTCGATGATAATCTCGACTCGGATGCACATGTATATGATCATATATATGCATACACACACACATGCACACACACGCACACACACACACACACACACACACACACACACACACACATATATATATATATATATATGTATGTATTATTAAGAAATAGTTATATAGTCCGACAGAAAAAATAATGAATGCATCGGTATACTTCGACAATATTTTGAATGATTTCGGGTTATTACACAGCGAAGGTATCACTTTGCCAACACAGTGTAAATAAAATGAACAAAGAAAATACGGCACACCAGAACACATGCACACTCACACACACACACACACACACATATATATATAAGGCAATGGTCATGAAGTATAAATCTGTATGCTTGTATATAAGTACATATATGTGTGTGTGTACGCGTGTGTGCCTACCTTTGAATATATGTGTATATCCACATATATCCAAATATACATACACACACATACGTATCTATATTCATTGTGTTGCATACGCTTACAGATGTATGCTAACGTTGAGACAAAAATATAGACCCACGCATATACAAATATGGATTGTCTGCATCTAATTATAAAACACATCATACTCCCATTCACAACGAATTACAACTGGAATGTATTAACGTAAATACTAGAGAATATTGATTGGGTTAATTCAATGGTTATGGATATCCATAAATTTACATATGCATTTTAGCTACTTATGTATCTTGTTTTATGTGTGTGGATTGTAATAATTTATGAGTCAATAAACAAATATCTCGAGGGAAATGTTAAACAAATCTACGTACATGGAAATGCTACAAGCTTATAAGCTTGTACAAGGATCTGAACGTTAGCTGATAATAAAGTTGTTTTTTTTCCATCCAACGTCACCATCTTCCTGAATCCCTGATTTATATGATTCTCATCCTAGTATATCATAATTGCTACTGGCACATTAAAACGATGACTAAAAGTCTTTTTCGTATTCACCTTTTTCATACTGTTCTTAAAAATATGGTAAGCATCGAAAAGCCAAGACAGAAAGAGAATATCAAAAAAATAAATAAATGAATAATAGCCATGAAATCGTTTTTTTTATCAACGGAACTTACAAGGCTTCTATCTTTTGTCGGTGATAGTATTCAAGGAAATAATTTTAATTAAGAAAACTGTAATTTTTGGAAACAGAGACATTACAATTTGAATCCACGTGATATTCATGCATTCTTTTACTACTGAAAAGCTAGATATTCATTTCTGCTCGAAACATATGTGACGAGTTCCGCCAGGAAATCATCTGCACGCGCATGCGTACATACTTGCACGAATAAAAGATTAATGCCTTGTGAACAATTATGATAGTGAGATACGAAAGCCAATGGGAAAAGGTGTGAAGATGGTTTTTCGATTAATAACAGAATTGTGCCGAAACGTTTCTGATGTGATTTCAACTTGAAACAATAGTTTCAAAACGTCAGCAAATGACGTATTTTGCCATTATTGGGAAACGAAAAACGTCGATAATATTCAATAATGAGCTTAAATAAATGAATAATAAATAGACTTCTTTTTTTGAATAATTTCCCCATCTGATCGAAATACCAGTTATTTCTTTGGAGCTTGCAGCTTAAACAGACATACCAAATCTTTTGAATGCGTTGCTTTAAATTTCCAAAAGAATAACGAACAAAATTCGGGCAAAAGAAATGAATCATTGATCCATATATCAGTTTGCCATTATGGAAATCGAAGTGTGAACGACAGAGATATAGATATAATGAAATATAGAGGAGAGAAAAAGTAAGAGACGAGAAGTTTTTGGAACAGAAACAAATAGAAATAAAAGAGAATATCCGACTAGAAAATGAGGTCTAAATACACCAAAAGTGAGAAGTTATAGAAATATGAATATGAAGAGGATTATCGGGATCGGATACATCTATGCATTGGGATTTTAGAATAGTTGAACTAGTTATCATTATGAACATCCCAGAGAATTAAAATGGCGAAGAAGAACAAATAAAATATTGATGCTCTCCGTTCTTTGTCTATTAAATTTATTTTTTTCACTCAGGAAGAAGTTGTCAGTGATGACTTGCTACTTCCGGTATTACGGCATCTTCATTTAAAGAAAGCTTACACAAAACTATTCTTCCGAGTGTGATTTGCATATTCGCCTGACGCACGCGCGTTTTTGCTTTAAACATCTTTTTACAAAGGTGGATAGATACATGTGTACGAACAAGAAAGTGTGTCCGTGTGCACGAGTGTGTGTATTCGTGTGCATTAGTGCATTTGTGTGCGTGTGTGTGTATGCATGTGGTTCTATCAATGTGCATGCCCGTTTGTGTACGGTTCACAGCACGAAAGAGAGGATACATTTGCATCGTAACAGAATATGTAAAGGCAGTATGATGATATAAGACATATGAACGCGTAAAATAAACTTGAAAATGTGTTCGCCTTATTGTGTAGGTTGCTAGTGGCACTTAATGCCAGAATTCATGAGATGCATTATATATGTATAGATGCACACGTGCATACACACACACACACGCACACACACACACACACACACATATATATATATATATATATATATATATATATATATATATATATATATATAATAGAAGCTACCCTGAAGTTATGGAAATTTAAAAGGCAAGAAATGGATTTCTCATAGAATTTTTTTGAAAATGCATAGTGAGATTCTCGATTTCCTGGTGAAGAGATCTTTAGAAAATGTTTGAAAAAAATTGTCTAAAATGTTTTGCAAATGTGTGTATGTAAATAGATTATATCAATATAATAGAGTGTTAAATTGTATGTGGGTGGGTGTGCGTGTGTGCACGAGTCAGAAACATTTTAGATCGAATTTTTCAAAAATTGTTCAGGTTCAAATGAAAAAAAAAATTCCTTCCATTTCTGAAGAGATCAGTTAAAGTAACAATTTGCTATTGTTTAAAAACAAGATAGATCCATTCGGCGAACTGAGTTCAAAACCCTGCGGAGAATATTGTTTTTTTCTTTTAATTTCATGTTCTTCCAATCCATTTGACCTTCAAACATTCTGGAAAATGTTCTGCATTGCAAAAAGGGAATTTTAAATGGTTCTATATGAGGGGATTCTATTTACAATGTAGCTATAATGCTAAAGTGCACTCTTACTTCAAATTGTCAAAGATGGCCACGGCTGGTGGGTGGGCCAGACGGGGTGACGTGGCAAGTACCAGGATAATTTTATTAACTATCATTTGCCTTCTGGTATTTCGTAAATTTGGAAGTTCCCTTCACCTTGATCATGAGTGTGTGTGTGTGTATGTGTGTGTGTGTGTGTGTGTGGGTGTGAGAGAGAGAGAGTCTCTGTGTGTGTGTTTGTAGATTTGTTAACAACTAAATTCCTTAAAAGGCATCAATATATATATATATATATATATATATATATATATATATATATATATATTTAGCTTGATACATATTCATATGTTCATTTATTCATGTTTTTCTTCACACACACACACACAAACACACACACCCACACACCCACACACACACACATATAAATATATATATATATATATATATATATATATATATATATATATATATATATATATATATATATATATATATATATCTTCTGGCAGATTGTTCCAGTGATCTTTTAGACTTTTCAACCGATTGAACGTTTTGCAAATACGTGTAAATTATGCGCGTATCATAGTGATGCGTATACATATGTGTATGCACTCAAAAACATACATACACACACGCACAAAGGATTAATATAGATGTATATATATACATCCATACATGGCTGTAAATATGTAGATATTGCATTGTATATAGATATGTGCATGAGTGTGTACAGAGCTATATATATATATGCATACATTGGAAAATACATACACATCCACTCTCGAATATATATATATGTATGTGTATGTGTGTGTCCGTATATACATATATATATATAAGAATATATGCACGAAAAGACAAATGAAGCATGGCAGCGTAAATTGAGCTTGAGGATGTATAGCTTGCGTGTGTATGGAGGGGATGTACCAGTGCTCGTCTGAGTGTCAATCTACATGGACCAAACACATTACAGGCACAATAGTCAGGGATCTTTGTTCCACTGCGCGAATTCCTTATATATATGTATATATATATATATATATATATATATATATATATATATATATATATATATATATATGCGAACATATGTAAGCATATATACATACATATATACATACATATATATGTATACATACATATATATACATATACATATACATATATATATATATTTATATGTATATATATATATATATATATATACATACATGTATACATACGTATCATATACATGTATACATGCGAATATATATACACAATCATCACTCCCAAACCCTAACCTACAGACACTCTTCTGCCAAAAGATTACAATGCATACCGAAAACAAAGAATTTTTTTCATAACCCCAAAGACACCCCCACCCATTAATAGAAAATTATAATCACATCAAAAGAATAAAATGAATAAATAAATAACCATGAAAATGAGTCAATTTAATTTCGATTAAAAATAAGATGGAATATTTAAACAGTCAAACTGACTGCGTCCACAATAATATAAGAACCTTTGATCACTTGCACAGTTCTCTCTCTCTCTCTCTCTCTCTCTCCTTCTGACAGTGTGTCTGTCTGGCTGTCTCTCTCTCTTTATTCTTCTCTTGCTCTTTTTTCTCCGTCTCTCTCTCTCTCTTTCTCTCTCTCTCTCTCTCTCAATATATATATATATATATATATATATATGTGTGTGTGTGTGTGTGTGTGTGTGTGCGTGTGTGTGTGTATGCATGCGTGTGTGTAATAATATTACTTCGTTCACCCAATTTATCATTTTCAACACCCAAATGAGTAAATAAGGAGACTCTTTGAGGAGTACTCCTGTATTTAAACTCTCAATATAACCTCAGAAGTTCTATCTCTTTAATCACCATTTTTCCTCCTTTATTTTCTGTCTTCTTTTTCTTTTTATTCTGTTTCAGTAGTATTCAAGCCAGCACTTCTACATGGGTGTAAAAGCTGTTTTGTTGCTACTCCCTGGGTACATGGAGTACAGGAATACCTTGACTATACCATGACTATATATATATATATATATATATATATATATATATATATATATATATATATATATATATATATATATATACCAAGCACAGATCAGGTATGCAGTATGATATGATATAATGCAATATCCGATGTATGATTGGTTCAGTTCATTGAGTGCTCGATACATTTAACTTTAAATATCGAATATTAAGTTGGTTTATAGTAGAGTTTGAAATATAATGGATGGGGATTCGCTACACAAACCTGTTTATGTCTTATTCGCCTGAAGAAGCCCAAACTGGGCAGAAACATAAAAGTATTTGTGTAGCAAATCCTCATTCCATTATATATATATATATATATATATATAGAGAGAGAGAGAGAGAGAGAGACAGACAGACAGACAGACAGACAGACAGATGGCTTCAGAGTGGCTATTGTATATTTCGAAAGTTTGTCACTGTACACATTGTACTCTGTAAATGTGTTGTTTTTTTCCAAATTGTTTCGTTTATCTTTGCTCTTTGATCTTTACTCCAGCCATCCATATCCATACTAACATGACATGACAAAGCAATTGTTAGTGTATTATTCCCTATTCTCCCCCACCCCCATCAGACGTATATATATATATATTCATTAAGCTAGGCTTAGTCTGATACAATATTACAACAGCGGGGATAGAATTCTATGCTCTGTTATATAGACAGTGAGATCAGCTTCTTAACCATCGTTTCACGGCCAATGCCTTCGTCACGTGTGAATGTAGGTGCGCATGTGGGTGTTTGGACTCGACGCATCTGGGGTTGGGACTGAATACGGAAGTGTGGTTTGAAGGGAATTATAGGTAGAGGGACAAAGTAAAAAGTATGTTTTGAGAAGTGGCCAAAGATAGAGGGGGGGAATAATAAAATAGGATATGAGATAGACTATTTATCACATAAGAAACTGAAGCCGATGGAACACAAGATGGAGAGATGAACTTGACAAATTCAGAAAATACTGGTTCCGCGATGCCCATGATAGGAGATTGAGGCGAATCATGGGGACATTCTATGTCCAACGATGGACGTTAGAAGACTGATGATGATGATGATGATGATGAGATGATGAGCATATGCTGTTTTGGTAGAGCTTATGAGATGAGGGGTGCGTCCAAATCTTTTCTTGATTGATTAATAAATGTACCTATTATTCCAACATTATTTGCAACACTTACATTTCTACCTAAACTCGTCATACAAAATCATTCATATATATACTAAACGAAATAAGCCAAATATTCATAATCGTAAAAGTATACAGACTTTTTCTTTTTTTTTTTTTTTTTGAACGTCAGATTAAGGATTGTCGGTCCATGGAGCTAAGTAAACAGCGTAGATCTGGAATAAATAATTAGCTGAAGGTAAGACTCGAACTTGTACCCCCTCGGAGAGCCTAACTTCGTATTGATTAACCTACCGGTATAGGCAGGCGGTTGGATGTAAAATTATACGTGTTCAAGACTCGTCTAGAGCTAATTTTACTTTTATTTCCGATCTGTACTGTTCATCAACTGTCGTAGACTGACGGTCGGAGTAGTTGCAATGAAAAGCAGCTAAAATTCAAATAAAAGAAATCGTAGCCGAATATCAACTGCTGGCAGAGATTTTTGATGAGCTTAACTTTGTCTGGCAGTATGAAAACATGATAATCTAAAAATGATGATGATCAAGATTACATGCTTTTCGCAAAATACAACTGTATGTTTGATGTGTGATTTGAAATGTGGGACTTCCAAATCCTGCGTCATTTAAATAATACAGAATTATTCAACATTTTATTATTAAAGAATAAGAAAAAAGAAAAAAGAAATAGAGAGAAAAAAACGGATAGAATAAAAGACTGAAGGAAAGAAGAGAGCTGGGTAAATTGGTTCTTTTCCAAGTTTGACCGTTCAATTTTTAAGGCGCGTTGTCTGAAATACTTGATAGTCTATTTACATCATCTTTATTAGGTAGATGAAAAGGTTTTGAGGGCATATTCACGTCAGCAGAATATCCCTGAGTTTTTGCAGAAACAAATGTGAAATAGATTAAGTTTCGCATTGTTTTAGAGGACTCATTCATCTATTGAAAACACTAGTTGTTTAATTATCTTTACATAGCTCAAATCTTAAAAAGATGATTTGTGGCGATTGTTATCAGTGGAATCCAGTGATCCCCAGACTTTTTTTGGTCCACTTCCCCGTTAAGAACATATATAAAATCAGCGCTCTCACCTATAAAGTCGGTCAAAAATGATACTTTGAAAATTGAATCTTCAATTTTTTTTTATTACAAAAAAATTAATTGTACAAGTATAAAAGTCCATGAGATAGGAGGTAGTGGTTGTTAAGTTCTGCCCTCCACCCCTATTGTCCTCCAAGCCCCTCTTCTGGACCCTTGTCAGCAGTCCCAACATCTCCCTTAAAGTTGGTCGTACTCACTTTGGGAATCACTGGTCAGAACACGGTCCCAACCTCTAAAGTCAGAAATGATTACAAGACAAAAGTTTGAATAATATTTAACAAGGTTCATCTGATAGGGATATTTCATTATTTTTTGGGGGGGACATGAGAACATTTTAAACTTGAAACCCAACATCCGGATCTGAAACAAGTTATTCCAACCTATCTATCCTGTCATCTAGTGGATACATGAACAGTTGATGGTATTCGCTGGGATATGATAGATATTTCTATCCGTTGTTCTCTAAATAAACTCCTACGTGTGTACCAGTTGGGAGGAGGAGCATTTCGACTCGTTGTGAAACAGATGTTCTAAGACTATTCGAAGTCCGGGTGACACGTTTACACACTCAAGCACCGACACTCACGTTGATCCTGTCTACGTTCTTATCACAAAGCTATACCCGCAACTGCCTCAATGCTGTAGTTATAATTTATGCGTCGCTTGTTACATGAAGAGAGGGAAAAACTTCAGTAAAACTTCATTTTAATCATCTCTATCATTTGCATATATTAATGATCAACATAATGTAATAATGATACCTAGTGAATTGCTGAGTAAGGTTATATGTGAGTAAGGTTATATCTGTGTGGTGGTCGGGACCGTCGTAAATTAGGCGGAAATTATGCAAGTATGAATGTAGGAGTTCGCGCCTGGCTACTTGCTGGTGAGGCGATAAGTTCATGTAATGTGTTGAAATGTGTATACGTTTAAATCTCTGCCCATTCATCTTCGTCCTCTTCAAAAAAATGTCAAGAAGCCCATTGAGTATTTTTGATTGAAATTCTTAACGAATTCAAATTATAATGAATATTACTTCATTTTGAGTTGATGGAAGCTCGTCATTAGAACTTAGCTTTATTGAGCATTTATGATTCTATTGAATACTAATCATTTGTTCAACGTAATCTGGGAAAGTGCTGTAAAACCATGATCCTAATATAGTACCATATGTCTATGGGCAGTGTTCAAAATGTTATTTACTTTTCTAACTAAGTTTCCTTCGAAATTAATGTCCTTTTGCCCTTTTTGAATTGAACAACAATGGATATTTAAAGTGTCCTGAGCAAAAACCAAAGTCAAAGTTTTCAATTTAGATTTCTTTTAATTTGGAAGTCACTCCAGAATTTGGAAAATGAAGATAAAACATCTGACTTGGCTACGAAGGACTCAAACATTCAGAGAAATAAAGAAAATGCCTAAATTGACAATACTGTACGTACGAATTCAAAACGACTGAAGTAAAAAAAATAGGAAAAAAAAACACATCTAAATCAGCAACACTGCCAGTGATTAAGTGATAAAAAGACTTTTGTAAATCACTTCCAGGTCTGAATCTTTTGTTCTACGACATAACACTTGTCTTATTCCTGGCTACGATTGACAGCAGTCGATAGAGACGTTGATAGATTCGCTCAATAGTTGCTCCAAGGATTTGATCTGACAATAAAAAGCCGGATCATGGATGAACTTCTGACCAGATGAGCCACGTCCATCGTTTATTTCAAAACCCGTAATAAAATGATTTCTAAAAGGTATTCGCAATAAACGCCTAATCAATTATTTACGGCTGCTCAGAGTAAAGTTTGACGTTGAACGATTCTGTGTTGCTAATTATTCTGGATGCAAATGAAATTCTTTTTTAGTATTTGATTATGCAGTTTGTATTCGAATAGTTCTCACATATTCCTATGACTATTTTTAGATTTAATGGACGACAATTGTCATCACTGATTTGTGGCTGACTGATCCGAGCATTGGTAAGGGGATGGGTATCCAATGATCTTTTTTTCCTTAGAAAGAAAATATATTATCATACCACAAGGCGTATTTTGATCATAGAAAAAATAATTTATATTTTCGTTCATCCAGCTCATTAATCTCATTAGAATAATTTTATATTTGATTCTGCTGTGAAAATCTCTCACTCCGTAAGCCACTTGTACAACCAACGCAGATTGTTGTTCAAACTTGTGATCACCAGTAGGGAAAACACGCGGATCAATGGAGATTAAGTCACACCAGAAATAAAGCAAATAGGATATGATTGAGAAATAAGGCGTAATCCAATCCACTCCGTCTATTTATTCCGGTTTTTACATGTTATCCACAACAGATCATTTGGTTTCATATCTGCCAAATTGAACATCAACGAGTCTATTTAACTTTATTACATGATAGTAACAAAAAAAATCAACATCTGCTTACTGTTCACAGTCCATCTACTTCGCAAAAGAATCCAGACTTTGTCAAATTGAGAAATTTTATGCGACGTTTTGATCGGTTCAATAAATAAGAATAGATTTATATATTGAGATAACTTCATTTCGGTGTAAAATTATGCGCGCATATTGAAAGACCGAAATCGTGTAGAGGAAAGCCTGGAACTGGACGCCATAGCAGGACACGTGATTAGTAATGCACGCAAAGTAAATAGTTCTGATACTGGCTACTGCACACTGGTATTTTATATGACACGTAGTCCGTGCATCACCTACCGAGACAGTATCCTAACTTCTGTAATTACACTGTTACCAGGCTACAGTGTTCTCGTCGTCCGGCAATTCAACGTCATTGGAGCGGACCAAAAAAGCCAGAGGAAAAGGGCTGATGTCAAATTGGTGATTCCTACCCTAGGGTCCCGTTCCCCTTTGTCGCAATTTTCTGATTCGGCTACCTTCACAGGAAAGAATTAAAGGCTTTACCAGGTGACGGAGGGATAGACTGGTTCCTGTCAGGGAGCAGGCTCTCTGGATAACATTTGGATCCTGACGTGAGTAGGATCTCTGGTAAGACTTGCATCCTGATGTAAGAAGGCTCTTGCTGAGTTATAAGAGCGGACCGAAAGCGTTATCTACCGGCAACAGGCAACCAATCGACATTTAGTGTTTACATTACTGGAGCGTTCTTGTTTCTTGACAGCAAAATAAAGTTTTCATTTCCCTATTTGTTCAATTCACCCGGAATTCGTAACATAAAGTTTTATTGACATATAAGATGAAATTTAATAACACATGAAATAATTTCAGTTATACATAAAAAAGATCAGCATCTCAGTTCTCTACTGAATGTTAGTAAGAAAATGTGCCAGGCTATTACACAAATCATCCCCTACTGCACGCTCCAGAACGTATCGTGCGTGCGATACCAGGCTTCCCTGTACTTTGATTTCAGTACCTTGGATCAATCAGGTTTCCAGTAAATAATTCCTTTTTTCATTCTTTATTGCATCACTCGATGAAATCTGTGAGAAAATTCGATCCAATTATCGTACAAATCAACATTTATACTTTTAAGAAAAGACATGCGGGTGTTCGAATTCTATATCATTTTTCTTATTTTTGGATTTTGCATTCTTACCCTTAAGGCGAGTTTGTGAAATAAATGATAATATATACTTTATTGTATATCAATAGCATTTTTTCAAATTTTCACCAATTTTAATGATTTTATCTTTTCAAGAACAAAAATGACATTCCAAAGGACATGTGAGAAAAGTTGCTTACAAAACATCAAAGGTCTCATAATGAATAAACAGTGAAAAATCGAAGAAAAAGTGAATTGTTGCTTGTATCATGCAACAATTATCACCTCTCAATCCAAATCATAGGCTTAAAACTGGACAGGTTGAAATAAAATCCAATAAATATTTTTTCTCATTAACCAGACAGCAAAGTGAATATAAACAAGAAGGATTACTGAAAAAGCTTATACTGAGTAGATAAAAAAAAAAATTATATCAACTTTTCATAAGCTTGTTGCAAACTTATGGAATATTCTCAACAAAAAACACATTTAAACGTTTTTACATTGAAAAATAGAATAATACTATTCAATGCAACTTGTTCTTTTTCGATTTTTTAAGGCTTGATCCTAGATTATAATGTCATTTGTTGGTGTCAAATCTTTGTAAAAAAAAAAAACAAACAAAAAAAACAGTTCCCAAACTAATCGAATAAGCTTGACGTCCCGTGTAATTCTGAACTGTTTGCTGAACAGAAGTACGCATTTCTCCATTACATTTCACCTCAGATTCTGCTTTAACACACACGCGTTTTACTCCTCTCTTCTTAAAGAGATTCCTTACGAACATATTGAAAAATGAAGATAAAAATGCAAACACTATCTTCTTAGAAAAGAATGCAGTTACAAAAAATATTCAAACAGGAAACACGACGGTTCAGTTACGAGAGTAAATCGATAAAAATATAACTTGATCTGTTCATTAAAATTCTGTATCAGGAATTTACTTTTTTAGTAAATATCTGAAGACAATTTGATTTACATCAGGCGGGTTATATTTCAAATGCATAAAAATTCCATTCCATCTCATTTTATAACATGTTTGAAATGAAGAAAGTTAGCATGAAAGAATCTAAAAAGTAAATATAATTCTAATTTTTTAATTCATTTATGTATTCTGAGTACTATGTAGTTGATAATAAAGTATATTGGTCAGTTTCAGGGTGTATTTGGAATTATAGGGTTCTGAGTATGATCGATGCCTTAAAATAATTTGACAAGGCTCCAAAATTGGTACTGTTCGTTAAAGACCCCCCTGAAAAAAAAACTTGAATATATGAAAACATTATTACGTTTAAATTTCAATTATTCACAGAATATGATCAATATCAGTTTTTTTTTGCATAAAAAATCATTAAAATTATTAAATTTATTGGATTTTCAATAGTTGCTTGCAATAGAGACACAAGCATCGATCTCATCATTATCCAATGTAGATAGATTCCCAATGTTGAAACACATTTGGTGAGTGTGTTTCATGTTACTGAAATAAGAAAACACTTTTATAAAAAATATCAGTGCCAAAATATGTTTACGGTAAACGAAAACAAACAGAATCAAATATGGTGTGTGTCCGAACACATTTTAGCACATATTCAGTGATTCTCTAAATTCAATAAAGAAAAGTATTTGATTAATAACAAAATCATTAGCATTACTCCATCTATCATCCGTGTGTGTGCGCACATGTCTGTCTACCAGTCTAGTGTCGACTTTTCTTTTCACGCTTTATCTATTTATCTATCTGTATGCCTGTCCGTCCGTCTGTCCACCTATCTACCCTAATTATCGATCGTTCGCTCGATCAATCTATCACATGTGTACACATGTATGTATATCAGAATGAAAAACATTAAACTTACCTTCAGACACCACTAATGGAGTGACAAAGATGAGAATGATACCTGCATGTAGGTGCAGAAAATAGACCATGTTGTGCCAGACCTTTTGAGAAGTGTCGTGTCTGGTAGTCCTGACCGTTAGTCTGTGGTTGTGAACTGGGGATGACACCTATAAGTGTGATGATAGTGCCAAACGCTAGCCAGGGTCGCAGTAACTGTGGTAAGACGATAAAGCTGTCCGGGTCTAAGACAAATAAATTGTAGGTTTCAGGCCCAAAATAATTCGACTTGATTCACTCTGATGGATGACCCTCCTTTTGTTCTATCTCTTTTTCTTATTCTTGGCTTGATTCTGTCTTACAGCATCAATTCCTGCAATTTCCTGATGTTTTCATTTGACCTGTTGTTTGCCAAACCGGCACACTTTTGTAGACCTCCCTATTTCTTCTTATTTATTTCTTCCCTCCTTTTTCACTTTTAAACCCTGTAAGTCCCTTCCTTATTTGTTCTTTAAATATAAAACTAATCGATACTATCACAGCCACGTGAACTGTTATTATTCATTAATCTTCACTTATCTCTTACAAGTTAATTGTTATTTCTTTCGGTGTTACCTTTTTAAAATTATCAACATTTTCTTACCCTGGTGTATTTCTTTTTTTTCATCAACCAGTTTATATATATATATATATATATGTTTTGAAACTATTGGATTTGTTTCCTGTTTTATGTTTATTACTGTTTACTTTTTAATAATCTGTAATGCGTTTTGTTGATTATTTATTCGTTTGAATATACATACGTTTGTTAGTGGATTAGTCTTGTTTATTATGCCTTGTTTTGTTACAGTTATATTGCAAACATTTTCATGTACTCACTAAATTATTTCATCATCATCCTTAATAACCATTATCATTATTATTATTATTTTTATAAAATGCCTCGAGTTAGAGCCATCATTATACTAACATTTATACTAATACGAGGATGACATAACTTTTAAGTATGTTTCTACAGTATGAATATGCTCTCTATTAAAAATATTGAGTAAGATCAAAACTTCTCAACCATGACTCTTGTTTTCTTACCGTGGCCACGAACTGATACAAATATTTGTTTTCGAAATATACACAGAGCGTCTTTAATTTTTTGAACGCTTTTACCTCTTTTCGTTGTCAGAGACTTATCCACGTAATGATAATATAAATAATGTTGTTCTATTTTGCAAGGATTATGGTACATGTGCGAATCTGAGGGTGTGTGGGTGTCTGTGTGTGATACGTGCGTGTATGTGTTCGCTTGTCTCTATATGCGTGTGGGTGTGTGAATCTTACTGTGAGATAACTTATGCCGGCAAGGAAAAAGGTTAGTTTATAGGAAGGTTGACAGGAGAAGGAATACAGGTGAAGAAGGCGTAGCAAGGAATACCACTGTAGGTCATTTGTTGTTGTTGCTGTTTGTTTTTTGTTTTTTTCTAAAAGCGAGGTTTCTTTACAGTGTAAGGCATGTCCCTAGCTGAACGCTGCAATTTAGCCTTCACACATCGTAGAGACCTTAATTCAATCAATGATTCTACGTACAAATATGAAAGTGGCTGACTACTGTTGTTCGTATTGACAGAGCCTGCAGAAGAATAGCCACGCCAACTAGAACAGATATTATTAGGGAACATGAGTGATCAGCGCTGTTTTGTCATGAGTGTCTAAGTATTTCCGTATTAATCAAGCCTCAGTAAACATCCTTGTGTATTCAAGTCAAGTGAAATGCTTCACCCTCGTGTAAGTGTGTCTGTGGGCGCATGCGCAAGCGCGTGCGTGCGTGCGTTCATAGAGCTGTGTA
This sequence comes from Thysanoteuthis rhombus, assembly GCA_963457665.1. Taxonomy (NCBI): domain Eukaryota; kingdom Metazoa; phylum Mollusca; class Cephalopoda; order Oegopsida; family Thysanoteuthidae; genus Thysanoteuthis; species Thysanoteuthis major. The sequence goes on from OY735199.1 coordinate 73,529,277, forward strand.
TATAAACATGCTGTTACGACGTACGTACTCGTTTTGATGTTTGCTCTCTTTATACAAGCTCCTTTTTTTTTTCTTATCTTTTTTTTTTTAGAACATGTTTTTCCAAGAGCTGTGTTTACTGTACGTGGCAGTCGTTTTCATTTTTTTCTTCCTGGTATTTTTCTTTCTTTTTTTCTTCTTCCTTTTTTTCTTTCTTTCTTTCTTTTTTCTCTTTCCTATGTCGCTATATCGTGAGGGCTACAGCAAATACATATACGATCCGTGAAGTTTCGAAAACAACGTGAGCATCTTCGACATGGACTAAGAAAGCAGCAGTATACGTAAATAAACAAGTGTATAAAACAAAGAGCCAATAACCGAAGAGAAACCTAAAAAACGGGTGTAGAAGAGAGTTGTCTAGGCGCAATAACAGACGAAGAGAGAAGCATCACGGTGCAACATTCGCTACTACAATGATGAGTAGTTTAAATGAAGCCGCACATGACGGAAAGGAAAGGGAGATAAGCGCTTACAGACTAGTGACTTCGACGGGCATTACTTATTGGAATATATACATTCACGCTTCTGCAGACCAGACAACGGTTGTATCTTTCTCTGTAATAATTTGGTGCTTCTTGGTGATGATAATTATAATAATGATGATCTGGGAGATTCTTTTTTATTATTATGAAGATGACAAGGATCGTGATATTATGTTTAGCGAAAGAGTCTTAACTGCAATTAAGAGGCGCAAAATACGAGCAAACATTGGGACCAGACAGGGCATTTACCCATAAACCCTACCAATCATGTATATGACTGGAAAGCAACACAAGAATTGTCAGGACATCATTTAGTCTGTCAAAGGTCAGAGAAAAAAAAGAACAGTTATTCTTCCACAACTGAACTATATGAGTGTTATTCGTCTATAGGCAATAGAGGCCACAAACTCGAATCAGATCTGTCTGGTCCCTATATATTCCAATTACAGAGCAGCCCTTCATTGCATTCAAGGAGATGGGCGTGAATAACCCTGGCGCCCTCATGTTACAGGCTCTACCAGTCTTAACCTCTATCCGAACGTACACGGGCGGGGCCGGACATCTAACCCTAATGTATGACACATTTGCCCTCGTGAGGAATCAAATAAATCTTAGTCGTGGTTTCTCTACTCATTAGAGCACAAATAATAGTTCTCAAATCCTTCGAGACAATATTGATGAAAAAAAAATCTATATCAAATAACCCGTACAAACTAGGTCTGAGATTCTTGCTTATTTCCAACTGGCATCATTAGGAGTTGTTCGATCCCAGATAATGATATAAACAGATTTTCTAATTCCAGTTCTCAAGGCAGATAAGTCCTTTCCACTTGAAAGATTACTGCATCACAATCTTTCGATCCATTCTCCCTCTCTCTTATTCAACATTGTGTCATACTGAGTGAAGAAAAGTAAATATCAGAATTCATGGAAGCTTTGATAATAAACCAGTTGGAGAGGAATCGATGAATTACGGAAGAAGATGCGATGCAGGGTTCAATTCATGTTACGTAACTTATAGTAGACTGAATCATATAAAGACTGGCAAACCTGACACCGTCTTTGAGGATGGGGAGAGTAAAATATTTTAGCACTTTTTGATGCAGGGCAATGACTCAATCAACGCTTTTAAACCAGCTTCAATTAGTGTAAACAACGAAGTATATACCTGGCAAAGAGAGGTGCAGCTGACAAAGTAAGTGGAAGAAAGAAAATGAACATAAAATAAAATAAACATCTATGATCGCCAGAGCTATTGGAATTGTTCCAAAGTCCCACGCAAATAAACTAGGAGAATAAGAGATCCAAATATTGCTTCATCACTTTACCCGTAAGCTGAATCAAACTTCTGTTCTGTATTATATTGAATACTATTGGCATTATTGTCGGTAGTATCGAACAGTGGCAATTCTTCAGACAACTCCCAGGGGTACAGACACAGCCGAGAAAAACGCCGTGGGTAAATAAATCACGTAGTGAAAATGCCGATATAATTCATTTCATATATTATTAGCTAGAACAAAAGGGAATACAGAGGTGTATATAGATATATCTTTAGTTTATCCTTTGTATCAACTGGGAGAAACCTCTCATTTCAAAACAGGAACCATAATGATCGTCGTTATAATGTCCATCGATGGACATATACTTTTCCCAATAATCACCAAACCTCTCCATCGTGGACTTTGCGGAGCCAGTACCTCCTGAACTTGTCTAGTTCGTCAGGCTATCTCATGATTTGCCAGGTCACAATTTTGCCTTTGACTATCAGGATGTTTAATTTATTGTAGATTCTTCTGTGGGATTTCAGGTTCTTGAAGGCTGAGCTCTGTAGAAAGCTCGTTAATCTAAAGCGATTATTTGATTGATTTCTACTTCTCTCGAGGATTTTGTGGAGATTCGTTGTCCAAAGTAGATGTTTTCGTCGGCTCTCTTTAGCTGAGTGTTTTAGCATGCAGAGGAAATTAGCAGAATATAGGGACACTGCTATCATAAAGATGTTATATTAAACAGGGAACTCGAGAGATCAAACAACTTCAGACCAATAAGAGTGTCTGTATACCAATTTTTCTTTACTGAAGTGATCCTCAACTGACTCACCAGAATGCTAGATGAAAACCATCACAGGAACAGGCTGGCTTCAGAAGAAGCTACTGGACAATTGACCATTGACTATCTCTATTCGGTAAATCAACTGAAGGAGAGAAAAACAGAATACTAAATGACACTTGCTGTAGCATCTGGAAGGCTTCAACTCAGTGGAAACCTCTTAACCCATGAAGGCTATCATATAACAAGGTGAAAGGCTCATATCTGTCAGTCTTGGAACGTATCTACTGACAAGAGATCCTCTATCAGGCTACATAAAGATTTTTTCAGTTTGAAAAGGGAATAAGATAAGGCGATACCAGCTCGCCCAAACACACACAGCCTGCCTAGAGATAATCTTCCAAAACAAAGACTCGGCTAATAAAGGAATCAGAATAGAAGGTAAATATCCAAGTAACCTCAGATTATGTTACGACATCGTCTTTTCCCCTTAGAATTTTCATGATCCCCAAGTACCGGTAGACAAATAGAATGAAGAGAGCATGAAAATTGGTCTCCACGTGAACTTCATAAAACCGATGTTATGTACAGGACACATGTTGAAGACCAAGACACATCGAACAAAATAAAAAACAGGTAACACTGGGGCAAACAGTAAAGAGATGTGTGGATTGTTATATTAGCCCTGTGCAGATGTGGCTCAGTCTCTCTTTTTGTCATCCTTGGACAGAACTTTTCAATAAAATAGATTTCCATCGTCATCATCTATCTCCCCCCCCCTCTCTCTCTCTCTCTCTCTCTCTCTCTCTCTCTCTCTCTCTCTCTTACTTTGGCTTCCCACTGATCAGAGGCCACTATGAGAACCTATTGCTGAATTTGGAACTCATTCTGCGGAGAGGGAGTCGGGAAGAGTTCAGGAGAGATTAGTTATCAATTGTCCACCAAAGATGTCAGACAGAAGTCTATTATGGGGGTGGGATTCAAATAACGATCATTTTTGAAATGGAAAGTTGGAAACAATGATTATGGTATCGTCCCTAATTTTGGATAATATGATCATCATATCAACAACGACCGAGTTGATAAGCCCAATTAGGCAAATGGAATCAGTTAAAATAATAACAGCATCATTAACAACACTAACGATGAATACAGACTATCAGGACCATGTTTGAGATTTGGAGACACTATGAAATATATGTGAGATTCTTGCCCTCACTTAGATACGGAGAACTTATTTTTCGAAATAGACTGATGGCACTGGATATCTAATGAACAGTCATAATTATTCAAACACAAACAGTGTTAAAGAGGACGTGAATACTGAGTGAAGAACTGGATATTTCGAGAAATTAGCCCCGAACGGATACTACAAAAAGTATAACTATGTGGAAAGGGTGACCCATTGGCCATTGTGCAATCTAATCTATATGATCATATCTACCGACGGTATGTGTGCATAACAGAATCTTTCCTAGAAAACAAAGCATAAAAGTCTCTAGGACTTCGGGATCCAAACAGATCTACCACTCTTAGCCAGAAAAAACACACAATATTGTCGTAAACAAGAAAGGGTAGGTAAGATGGTGGATTTCACTGTCTCAGTAGACCATAGATAAAAACTAAAAGTAAGTAAAAAGCTTAATGAGTACGTGGATCTTACCAGACACTTGTGGAGTAAAACGATTGGACAGGAAGGTGACAGATATGTCGTTCGTGTCCAAAGCTTTTTAAGCAGTCCTGAAGAGATCGGATAGAAAATTGAATGGTAGGTTCAAAAGTCAGATAAGATTTTCCGTCATCTATACAAGCTCTAACAGTGCGGACTGCGGACTGACTGTTACGGATAACCAGACTATGTGAGTTTCATTGAGGGTATATCCTTTATTTCTGACCGGCATTGTCCACTTATTGCTGTAGACTGACTGTCAGAATATTCTAAATAAAAAGCAACTGAAATGAAGATGGAAGAAAATGCTAGTCGAACACTATCATAGTTAAAGAGAAAATTTGTCACACATTGACTGTCAACTTTCCAGCAAATTACAGATCCAACCAGAAGTCTAAAATCAAGAGTAGAAAACATAAGTGATGATTATGCCGATCATTATTGGAGCCTTTGAGACTGAATATAAGAATCCAACATAAACAATGCAAGAATAGGAGATTTTTGAAAAGAATTGAATCCACTCGAATGATAGCAATACTAAAATCCACATATAAACTAAAAAGAGAGCTGGGAATGTTTGGAGACTTTTATGCAAGTTATTTCACTGATATGAAAAGCCAGATAATATACAATAATGGAATTAGTGAAGAAATAAGGAAATGCTAAAACTTTGCCAGAGGCTATGGAACATTACGATGAGGATTATGTCAAAAATGAAGGATTCACTTGGAATCGTCTGGAAATACTAGAAAAGAGTTCGGGGGTATTGGAGATTCCGGCGTTGTGAGGGCCTGCAAAGTTGATGAAGATATGGCATGAGATTTGCTCTCTCTCTCTCTGTCTCTCCCTCTCTTTTCATCCCAAGAAATAAACCTTACCCCCTTCTGTGTTAACATGCGACTGTATGAATATATAATTATGATAAATGATTAAGACTGACCAGACAATGAGAGTAATAATGATGGAGATCTGATAAGACTACTGGCGCTTCAGTCTTGAGTGAAAACCACTAGACAACTGATAGAACATGTAAATGCATCAGCATAATAATAATAATAATAACAATGATAATAATAATAATGATAATAATAATAGTAATGATAATAATAATAACAATCATAATGATAATAATAATAATAGTAATGATACTAAAGAATAAATCCAAAATGAAGAAGAACTGAAAATATTCAATATATTGTATATCATCTTCAGTCAAGAATCAAATGTAGAACAAATTTGAAAGCGTTAATGGTGAGTTCTGCCAAGAGGAACAGAATAAAATTTGAACGTCACACATGTTTTAGAATGAATTCAAGAAGAAGTTTGAAAGGTCAAATGTGTGTTCTGTCAAATTTCCCTTTTTCCACTTCTTAAAAGATGATTTTTTTTAAATCACTACATTTCTGGAACTTTCATGTTTGACGTTCGAATTTCATTCCAGCTCTCTCTGCAGAACGCTCTATTAACATCTTCAATTTTGTTTTACATTTATATTTTGACTGAAGAGGAAAAAACAATATATCGAAGATTCTCAGTATTTGTTATTATATTCATTATATCATATTTCAAAAAAGTCTCTTCTAATAATGATGATAATAATGATGATTTTTAAAAAGCAGTAACGTTGCTGTTCAACGAAATTGAAGAATATAGTAATGACATTGGTATGGCTTCTGGAATACAAAAATGCGCGCTAATGGTAATGCGCAGTAGAGGGCTAACAGTCGCAGAAAGAATCAACTTACCAGACAAGAAAATTAGAGCTTTTACCCCACAGTCCTGATAGAAATGCCTATGAGTAATCGAATGTGACACGATACATTAGAAAATATGAAAGACGATGAAAAAAGAATACCTTTTAGAGAATTAAAAAAAATAGTATAGACTAAGTAATAACAGAAATGTGATAAATAGAATGAACACACAGGTTATATTTGCAGTGAGATACACGGCTCCATTTCTTTTCAGTAAGTAAAGGATGAACTCCAATCAATTGATTAGTGAACAAGGAATATTATGCCGAAGCACAAGGCTTTATACCCCAGAGATAACAGATGAAATGCATATGAAGAGAAGAGGAAACGACAGGAGACTCATCAGCATAGAAAGCTATGTCTAAACACAAGTATGTGTGAGTAATCAGTGAAAATATTATGTAAAGCGCTCGTAGACGAGAGATCATAAACATAGCTACACAGAGGGAACCTGAGGAGAGAAACGGAATCACAGATTATTGCAACCTAAAACAAATGCACCAGTACAGACTATGTCGAATCAAAAATCGACAGAACCCAAACAAACAGAAAATGCAGCCTATGTAGAAGGGATAAGATTGCAGGAGCACGAAAACAGACATGACAAGGTAGCAACAATGATACAATGGGAAATGAGCAAATGAACTGGATTTGATCATGCAGACAAATGGTATCAACACAAACCGGAGACAATCCTAGAAAATAAAAGGCAAGAATTACTCTGTGACATTGTCATCCAAACTAAACACCCAATCGAAGTGAGATGACCAGACCTGGTAATCGTTGACAAAGGGAAGGAGGATCTGCCAAATAAAAGACGTAGCCCTGCCTGTAGACCACTACAGGCACTAAAGGGAACAAAAAAAATATTGACGACATTACTGGATATATGAGACAAATAACCCCCAGCTGGTAGCATGGCCTCACAGCCAACAAAAAGAGCGGTGGAAGCGGCACAAATCACAGCGCTGCTATGGCAGGTGAGGACAATATGAGAAGAAGACTGGAGACTTGAGGAAGCTTACTGTCACTCAGCCTCTAGCGATAACCCCCAAGAAATCGATGTGTAAGCACACTTTGTACTTCTGCTGTGGACTGTGCAACTGTGAAGAGGGGTACTGGAGACTGGAGAAGTCTTGCTGTCACTCAGTCCCCTGTGGTGACTACCAAGTTACAGGAGTGAAAATGGAAACAAGGAAGGTAATGATAAAGATTAAAAGAACTGGAAACACTCAAAAGTATTGAATACCGTCTAGATACCAGGATTATTAAATCAGCCAAATATTCTGCAGATAGTCGTGTATTGAGAAGACCTGGTGTCACTTGATCATTAACGAGAGTCCTCCCCCAATACGACTGGTATGAAAACTCAACGACTAGACAAATAATAACGACAATCGAGAAACGAAAAACGGTCACAGAAAACTGAGAGGAAATGAATAAATAAATATCAAAAGAATTGCTGAGCGCCGTTGAAACGATGAAATTGAGGATTACGGTAAATCCTATAATCTTTTGAGTTCTGGGAGATGGCATAAAGCTCCACGCATAAACCTCAGAACAATAAATAATACATATCACTGGTGTTGAAATTGGCAAGAATATTGAAGACAATGTGAGAAATTTCCGAAGATTCGTTGCCATACGATTCTCAACGATGGCCATAAGATGACTTTAACGTGAAGGTAATATCACAAAAGGTAAATCTGATTCACTGTAGTCTTTGTAAATAGCAATATTCATATCTAATTCGTTGTATTGTTCCTAAACCGATGACAGTTAGTTAATGTATTGGATAATCAATTTTTTGTTTCTGTTCAGTAATTGAAATAATTTCACGTTCATATTAACACTGTTGAACAAAGTATTTACTTCTGTGTTTGTATATTTTCTCTCATCTTTCGGACAACGTCGTAATTTAACCTTACACAATACTTTCTACAATGTTGAACAAATAATTTCTCTATATTCTTTTTGTTGTCTTCCAAAAATGGACATTTTCTCATAATAATAATACTGTAAAAACTGGAACAAATAGAAATCTGATACTACAAACCTTTAGCCTAAGCAGAAAATATTTTTTTTTCTACTAGGTCCGAGTCATATTTGTTATAAGAACGGAAGGTTTGTATAAAAATAGGATACACGTCGTTGAGTAATCATCAGCAAGTTAATCTTGCTGGCTGTTGCTGCCAGGTTCAATCCTCACTGGACCTCCAATTATTGATGGTGTGATAACAAACCACGCAAAATTGATAAACCATATAATTAAAAAAAATGATGCACATAATTCAGCTAAGAGCAGAAAGCTCCTATTTACCTGAACTCTCACGAGAACAGGATTTAACAGAAGGCCGGTTCAATATGAGAAATCTCACAGGCGAACGTGTAAGGCAGGAAATTCTTCAAAAATCTGTTTGGTCATCGTAACAGTAGATGCCAGGACATTAAGGCACTTGACTGATCCCACTGTCTAGAATTAAACAGAACAATATCAAAGGCATGACATTTGCGTCAGTCTCGACTTAAATGGATGATCAAGTAAATAATCTTAATGACTGTTCTTACAGGGTCTGGTCTTCGGTCGTTTTCTCATTGTTTATGGTCTAATAACTAACTGCTCTTCAAATAAATAAAATATACAAAAAAGATCAGTATAGTAACGATTAGCAAACCAAAGTTGTTGGCCAATTTTGCGGGTATAATCATCAGTGGATCACTCAGTGGTCAATTCTAATTAATGAACATTATGATTTTTCGTATCAGACAAATAGACTCTCCTTCTCAAATGTACTGATTTTACTGATAATGATTTCTCTTATCCAACATTCGAAATCATGAACTCTTCCACTGAAACAAATCCAGTATTCTCTGCCTTAAAAATAATCTCATAGGAATTGACGGTCCCCGTTTTTAGTTTATCTCACATTCCATAGTGGGACTTGTAGTTGAACGCCAGATTAAAACTATTGTCTGATCACGAACTCAAAAAAAAGCATGGAGAAACTCTGCCTTTCATTGAATAAGTAGCGAATATTTTACAAAAATCCAATAGATAATTAATGTTTTGTAATTAAAGAAAATACGTGTGTTTGCATGTTCTTAGCAGAGGCCTCGTTTGTTTATTCACGAAATTTTAGCCAATAATGTATTGTTTTTTAATGTGTTTATTTATATATTGGATCTGACAAAGTGTACACACAACTTTTCCAACGTTTTTTCTTACAAATAAGATTATGATTCTTGGAATAAAACTAAATTTTATATTATTTCAAAGGTGTCTTTATTCCATAAGGGCGTGTTGACAACTATTTTTTTCAGAATATCACTCAAAAAGGGGAAAATGTACTCAAACATTCTGTCATTTTCCCGAAAAAAAAAACCTTTTAAAATCATTTAGACCTTATCCTATAATGACCACAAGACCAAGAAAAAGAGATGCGTATTCTGATAGACGCATTATTGACAGTGACTTTGACATTTTAGCTGATTGCGATGACTCACTTGAGGTCCAATGTGTCAGACATAATCGTTCGAGAGTTCCCAATGGAATGTCTTTTTCGTGTAGCAATCTCCATCCTTCGATACTGGCGTTGAAAGATAGTCAATAGTGCCAGTGATTCCAGCTATTTTTTTTACAATATCATTATCTACAAAATTCAAATCAAGTGCGGCACAATGAATGAATTCTGTATTTGTTCTATCTGCAGAAGCTTTACTTGTTGACCATTACAAACAAATTCCATTATTCAAGTGTCATTGTTCACATAACCTCTGCACCTTTTAATCCATATTTCGTGTTTTTCAAAGAATTTGTTATAAAAATTCCAAGACAAGATGAAATGAGTTCACGGACAACAAAAAATTCTAAGAACAATTCATATACTGCTTTCTTATATCTGTCAAACTAATAGAAATTCAAAAACCCAAACAAATCAATCTTGGGAAATTATGTAGAAATGGTTACGTAAAAATAGCTTCAACTTATCCGATATTACAGAAAAAGTATGAATGAATAATTTATAATCCTAGAATACGTTGAAAATTTCGATTAATTTATCTATACCCAGCATGAAAAATAAATGTCTATGTAACCTGTGAACAAACGGTAAGATGAATTACAGAAGAATAGGTAAAGTTGTCACTCTTAAATAATGAAAATGATATTGAATAAAGCTGCCAAGAGGGCATTGTTATAATATTGTGCATACAATCTTTAAATGCATTTATTCATCTAGATCAGTCATTCTCAACAGAAACAATATTGCCCCAATGGGCGAAAGCTGTGCTAAGTTGAGAGATAGATTCTCACATAAAAATGAGATAATTCTTTTAAAAAAGTCAAGAAATAAGAGGAAGCTATCTACTTGTGCATTACAAAATATGTTCTCAAAAGTTATTAATTCCTGTTCCTGATAAGGTCTTCATTCATTAGGAAAGTATTTGTAGGTCGTCCCAAAGCTTCAAATATCCGTAAACAATTTATTTCCAAATGCACTTGACTTAGCTAAGTTAAGGCATTGATGGGAAACGATGTTCTTTTTAGATGATATACGCTCAAGCTACTTGATGTAAATATTTATTTGGCTAAAGGCTTTACGTAATATGGAGTAGTTATTCACAATGGTGGGGAAGGGGCAATATTGCCCCTGAGAGCTGAGCTGAAGAGGCCATTGATTTGAAAATACCCGAAAAGGGATGATATGGAAAAAATGTTGGGAAACTTTTATTTATATTCTTCTGTCAAGTTTTACCTTAATCATGCAGATTGGGTGGATGAATATAATAGAATATATTCACAAGATAGGATTTTTTTCAATCGTCGAAACCCATATAATTCAAGAAAAAAATCAAATGTTTTAAATTTGCTCTCCTCTTCTTTATATATATATATATATATATATATATATATATATATATATATATATATATATATGCGTGTGTGTGTGTTTGTGTGCATTGTGTGTTTCATCCTTTCCCTAGCTACCTCACAATGCCGGGTCTGCAAGTCCAACTAGCCGCTCTTGCTATTAGGCAGAGCGAAGTTTTCAAAACCTTTACTTTCTACCTTCGCTCGGAGCAGATTGTAGGTAAGAGTAGGTTTCCCTTCACAAATAATAAATCGCAGAAAAAAATCACCTCATCCCAAAACTGATATGAGGCACTTTCATTTTTTATGTGATTCTGTGTAAAACACAACGAAGATTATTGTTATCATTTTATGAAAAGCTTTACTCGTTCTTTTTCTTCTGTTTTTCCATCACAACAGTGTTTATATGCTCTTCGACGGCTAAGGAAAAACAGCGTCTGTTTATATCAGTGTGTTTGTCAATCTCAATCAGATAATATCTCTGTATCTTTTTCTGTTCATATTTATTCAACTATGTATCGATTGATTGATCTCAGTCTACCAATATCTATCTATCATTCGGAGAGCAAAAGAAAAAAAAGGAAACGAATCTAAAAGGTCAAATTGACAACACAAATGAATCTTTTGACGAAGAATGAACTCACATGTCCCACTCGAGGGGCCTGTATTTCATGGACGTCTCCTTAACCTTTTCGGTTCTGGAGCACGATCTGTAGTCATTTTACCATCCTTTTCTTTCAGTTTTACTATTGAGTTATATTAGAATATTCTTAAAATGTTTCCGATGAATTTGTAATTGTTTATATCTATTTTCTATAATAATAATTATCATTATTATTATTATTATTATTATTATTATTATTATTATTATTATTATCATCATCATCATTATTATTATTATTATTATTATTATTATTATTATTATTATATCACCAGAATTTCATCACATCAATCTGATTCCATCAACTCCTCGACCATGAGAGCAAACAGCACGAGACTGAAATTGAATTCGTACTCAAAGCGTCAGGAACCCGCTTTTCATGGACGACACCTCAACCACTTTTGCAACGGGAACTCTGATGGTTCAGCAGATCGAAATCTCTTGACATTATGCCATTCCTCCTTTCCATCTTTGTTTCACTACCTGGAAATGATGAAGTCATTTCCGTTTCGATTCATTACTCCAAAATATGTGAATCTTTTCAAAACAGAGTTAATGATGAATAAATACGATCTGCAGTTGTCACAATGTCCCAACAGCTAGAATGCAAAAGACATGCGTAAGTGAAACGTGATATTTGAGGACAATCAGTCAAGGACTGGAGACTTGAAATTACTATCACTTGTATACTTACATCATGAACAGCTCTGCGAAACACCAAGCAATGGACTGCTTGTCATCTGGTGAGAAAGTAAAAATAACAGCACTGCTGTGGACTTTGGGGATGCTGAGAGGAAGGCTGGAGAACTGAGAAGACTTGCTGTCACTCAGTTTCCAATGGACCACAGCACTGCTAGGAACTGCACCGTTACTGAGGAAAGTGCTAGAAATATAAAGACTGCAACGTTAATAGTTAACAGTAACCCAACAGAAGAAGGGAAATATAAACCACAGCACTGGCATGATAGGCGAAAGAGATGAGATATTGGCCGAAGACCTGAGAAGATATATTGTCACTCAGCCTTAAGCAATGACGACCGGGTAACCGGTGTGAAACTGTGAACCACAGTATTATTGTGGCGTATGAGTGCTAGAAGAGGAGGGCTGGAGACTTGGGGAGACTTGCTGTCACTCAAAACTCCAGCGGTTACCACAAGGCAACTGGTGTGAGATTGCAAATAATAATAATAATAATAATAATAAAAGATGCAGTTTTGGAGAATGACAACCACAAACTACTCTGGGACTTTGACATCCGAACTGACCACCTCATCCAGGCAAGAAGGCCAGACTTAGTAATAGTAGACAAAAAAAAGGAAGGCCTGCCAAATAGTAGACGTTGCTGTACCTACAGACCATAGAGTAAAAAAGAAGGAGGGTGAAAAAAGGGAAAAAGACCAGGACCTAGCAAGGGAGTTAAAGAAAATGTGGAACATGAAAACCAGGGTAGTACTTGTCATAGTGGGAGCACTAGGAACTGTCCCCAAAACGCTGAGGGAGAGACTTGAGGAGATCGGGATTAGGGGGAGGATAGAGACCGTACAGACCAAAGCACTGCTGGGAACTGCACGGATACTGAGGAAGGTGCTAGAGATATAAGGACTGCAACGAATCGTAGCTCTGTCATGATATGCGAAAGAGAGAGGAGACGTTAGCTGAAGACCTGAGGAGACTTATTGTCACTCAGCCTTCAGCGATAACCACTGGGCAACCGGTGTGAAACTGTAAATCGTAGAATTACTGCGACCTATGAGTACTAGGAGAGGAGGGCTGGAGACTTGAGGAGACTTGCTGTCACTCAAACTCCAGTGGTTACCACCAGGCAACTGGTGTGAGATTCCAAATAATAATAATAATAATAATAATAATAATAATAATAATGATAATAGAAGAAGAAGAAGAAGAAGAAGAAGAAGAAGAAGAAGAAGAAGAAGAAGAAGAAGAAGAAGTAGTTCTTGTTGTAGTAGTTGACCATTAGTATAAGACGGGGTTAAATTAGAGCTCGGAAGTAAATTGGACGACTGAAATTAAAGTCGATCTCAAAACCATAATCAAGGTATTTGATGATTCCGCCGTAGCGAGAAAAAACAAAGCAAACAAGAATTCAGAAGTTGGCTCGATATTTCTTATTGAACCCTGACTAAATAAGAATAGATGATAACTTATAAATGTAATCTTTATCTATTCCAAAAGTAACAAACATAGAAGCAGTTCACTCAAATCCACAGAAGTCTGCAGATTTGGCAAACTAACCTGTCTGTTCCTCTGGCATGATGTCGTGATGAATGTCTTCTTATTTTGAGCCTTCTTTTTCTGACGTTTCGTAAGATGGCTGTTGCCTCAAGAAGTCGTTTTCTTTTTTTCAAATCTATGTAGAACCATCATAATTCCTCACTTGGAAATTTGCCCTCAAAGAAGTTATATCTTTTCTTCATGACTGACCTGGCTTTAAGCTGATGTGTTAATTTCAGGCTAGTTTCGGTGTGGAAAAACAAACAAACCTCGACTTGCATTAAAACGTACAAGGTAATTTCATTATTATATGATCATAAAAAATGATTAATTCCAACACGAGATTACCTGCAAGATATTACAGAAATTCATATCAAATCACAACCCCGAAAAACAAATATGAAGTATTTGGCTGAAGGTACATTTCCTGTCATTCCAGAAATGGAGATATGGATTATACATTTTTTAAGACATGCTCTCTTATGAACATGAAAAAGCTAAGTCAATGTATGAGGTCAGATGTTACTAGGTGCCTTGATAGGCTTAATGTAGCTTCAGATATGACATCTTTACAGTAGATTCAAAAGATTTAGATGTCTCTGTCATACTTAACGTGCTTTTTTCCCCAATCCTATGTGGCATTCAGTAGGAGCTTTGGTAAGAAAAGCACCTAGAAATGGCGTGGCAGATAAGGGGACCAAAAGACTGCATTATTGTCAAAAGCTTCACACAGAAGTGTATTGTGAGCCACGTTGTAAAGCATGCATATATAGAATCGTACTTTTGGTCAATTCAAACAGAGCAGTGTTATCGATTACATTTATTTCCCTGCACATTGAAACGTGATTATATACTATATCCATAGATATAAATGATTGTATCAGGTAATTTATGCCTGGCAGTTGGATGAGATATTATAATTTTTTTTATGTTAATCATTTTAAATAAAGATGGCGACCAAAGTTTTGGTCAAATTCTGTGTATCCTATTTTATATGTAAAGCATTAAATAATTTACCAGTTTGTAAGTTTTCATACTGTTTTTCACATTTTGAACAATTCAGGTTAAAATTTCAATAAATCAATATTACAAATTTAGTTTGTTTTTTTTTTATCGTATCCATTTTGGAAACAAGATGGTAGCCACAGTTTTGGATAGATTTCAATTAATCTACGGTACAACGAATTACGAATTGTATTTGGTAGTCATTTGCAATGAGGCTGGCGCCAAGTGTTTCACTTCGACTGTATGTTCAGTTGTTACATGAAAAAGCATCCTAAAATCTACCAGTGTTCAAGTCGGTACAATTTTTTCTCATTTTGAACAAGTCTTGATGAAATTCCAAATAATCTATACTCCAAATTTTTTTTATGGAGACCATTTTGGAATCAATATGTCGGCTGCAGTGTCGGTCAGATCGCGTGTGTGCTATTTTTTCTTCGTGTGAAGGCGCATTTAAAAATCTACTAGTATGCAAATTTTCACATTTTTTTTCCTCATTTTTAACAATGCGGCTCAAAATCCCTCCTAAGCTATTGTACCACATGGAATCTAAATGTAAAAACTGTTGGAGCACGGAGAGAATTTTCGATATCCCATTAGTGAAGATAAGTGCAAATCGGAAATCGGGCAAAGATAGAAACATAAAAACCAAAGTACAGATCAATTCGATAAGAAAATCGATATTGCATCAGTCTTGGTGTCACCTAAACTTAAAACGCACAAAGATATTTCATGTGGTGATATTATTACTAAAAATATTACCATCACTACTACTACTACTGATGATCTTACTTCAATTGTAGAATCATCTCCGTGTGCGCAATGTGATCACTCAACAACTAGCCATTCTACGATGTTGGAATCGGGCAGCTATATCATTCAGCACACCAGACAGAGCAGTGTTTGGTTTGAAGTTGTTTGGATCAGCAGTTCTCAAAGAATCTAGTAAAAATAAATCAAAAAATTAAAATTATTGTTCTTTCTCCATAGTTTTTCCCTTTGCTAGTTGGAATACATTCTGCATCGATAGCGCTGACTTTTTTTTTATTTAATCCAATCCATCAAGAAAAAAATTAATTTACTTGAAACAAGAATTTCTGAACAATTATAGTAGACAGCTTTGCTCACTATAAAGTGTGATCTTTTCCAAATCTGAACTTTTGGAACGGACACTGCCCCAGGAACTTTAATGATCCGAATTCATGAAAAAAAAATCCATACTTATTTCCGGAGGAAAAAAAAATCCGTTATCAATTCAGGAAATAAACTGCATCATTGGTTTAGGAAGAAGAAAATCTATGTTCCTTTCAGGAGACAACATATTGAAATTACTGATGAAATGACGCAGATGTAATTGTGACAAAGAACACCAAAAACAAAAGTACCTATAATAACAGCTTAGTACAAAAGCAAAAATCTATTTTTCGAAGGTGGAAAGTAAAATTACAAATGTCTGTGTGACAAGAAAGACGAGAATCAATTAAGGTGATCTCGATGGAATTTAGAAAAAATGGTATCTTTGGATGAGGTCGGTTATTTCTGGGAATTGTGCAAGTGACTTTGGCTCAATCATAGAAATGAGTCTCATGGGAATGAACTGGGATATATTCTTGAGAATGATAAAAGCTATTTATTTTGTTTATTACTCTTAGTTTTTAACAGATCAACTAATTAAAACCAGGTGGTCAGACATAGTTAGGTAAATTAAGTCAATTACTGGATATGGCCGTTTCGGCTGACTGCAGGCTGAGATGGAAAGTGAACAGGGAGATGAAAAAAATAATAGGGCCGAGAACACAAGAACAAAAGTAGTACTAATAATCCTTAGAGCACTCGTTCAGGAAAAAAATTTCGAAATATGAAATCATGAAGAAAGATTACAGCACTGTTAAAATCTCCGAAAATACATAGTTTCGAGCAAAATATTAGAGGACTCTTGCTGTCACTAAATCTCTATAGGTAACTATCTGATGAGCTTAGAATCATGGGTTGCTAACGGAAGGACGTCGATTGATAGCTTGGAGAACAGATTACCAAGAAAACAAAGGAGGCAAAAAAGTGAGATAATGGAAAACCGAGGAAGTAAACAAAAGGAAACACCTGATGAAATGATCCCAGCTGTGCTTAAGAGACCTTAGATACGCATTGGAATCACTGATAGCAATTCAAAACATTGGTAGCAGAACAAATTACATTAAAGTTAAAGACGAGAAGAACGTACATTTGATTAATGAATACAGCAAACTGGCACATAGAAACTATAAAAGTAGACATGACTGGTTAGGAACGATCATTCATCGTGAATCGTGCAAACAACTCAAATCCAACCGTAAAATGTCTAGTGAGAGTACAAGTTTAATGCTAAGTCACTTCCCCAGTATCAAATTATAATTATTTGCAAATAAGAAAGAGAAATTCCCCCATAATTGGTATATTACAAAAAAGTAGTCCTCTTCACTTTCTACCCCCCAAAATT
The DNA here is from genome assembly GCA_963457665.1 of Thysanoteuthis rhombus. Lineage (NCBI taxonomy): Eukaryota > Metazoa > Mollusca > Cephalopoda > Oegopsida > Thysanoteuthidae > Thysanoteuthis > Thysanoteuthis major. The sequence continues at coordinate 73,546,511 of OY735199.1, forward strand.
ATTTTTTCTCCACTTTCGACACATGAAAGTGGAAAAAAGCATTACATTCTACTTCGTCCCCGGGACAATGAAAATTTTTTCAGCTTCCTTTTAAAAACTGAAAAGATTTTTAAACGTTTCCCTTCACTTTTGACCCCTATCTGAAAAAGGGAAATAAATTTCAACTCTGTTTCGACCCCTACAAGATATACAATATATTCCCTTCATTTTTAACCCGAAATTTCAATAAGAGGGTTGTCAAAACGTGAAAGCCGATGATAAAACAACAACATGAAAAATATCATTAAAATATGAGGTGAGGTACACCCCTACAACAAAAAAAAATTACGACCAAAAGTGTGACAAAACGTTATCTCGTGTTGTCATAAAATTCTCCAATTAAGTCAAAATGTTTTATTTCGAACCCTGCCCCGATGGACACAAAATAAGCCTATAGTTCTGCATTGTGTTTATATCGTTAATTGAATCCTTATCCAATAACATTATGTAACAATTGAAATCACCCGGATTAGTTTCAGCCTACAAGAGTGTAAAGCAGTAAAACATCTGCATATCATGCTCTATTCTTGATCGGTGGCTGTAACATACATACATACATACATACATGCATACATACATACATACATACATACATACAGTATAATTATTTTGATTATATCAATATCTATTTTTACACGAGTTGTATTCCGCGGGTGAACCTGCGGATCAAGTAGCATCAACCTTCCTCAATACTCTAGCTCTCCCCCTGGTGTTTTAATAACGCTGTTGTCTGGATAGTTTCACTTCTTTTGTGGATTTCCAGCACATCGGGACCGTGTAAAGTGTACTGAGGATGATAGACTCAATCGTCGACTTCATGTTCCCTAGATATTTTACCAGCTTTTCAGTATTTTCAATCTCTTTCTATTATCAGTCTAGACAGCATCATTCAATCTCTTAGATCTTTTTTTACTTTGTATATGATGACTACACCTGGTCACTAGGCTGGGTTTGGGCGACCCATATAAATTATATTTTGATTCCATACGTCAAACCCGAGTAATTTGAACTGCTCTTAGTGAAATGTCGTTCCTATCCAATCATGACATTTTTTGCAAACCTACTGTCAATTTGCTACATTCACTATTTCATTATTAGTTTTATATCTGTTTTGCTGAAACAGTATTTGTTATTCTACGATGTATTGTTTATTATGGATTCTGGTCTGATTCTGAATTGATTGGAGATCCTGTTTCATCTTTCAAGCATCCTCTGTTCAACAATGAACAGATCTCTTTGTAAGCAATTCCTTTCAATTGTCACTCGTTTGTCATTTGTTTATCAAGTATTTTCGTCTAACCTTTCTCCTTTAATCGTTTTGGTCAGTTGTACAAGCATTCTTTTAGTTATTTCTTAGATTTCAGGCTGTCGTGATTAACTCTTTTTGACAGTGGATCGCTGCACTGACCAAATCGTCCTGATTTTTTTCTTTTTTTGGTCAGTTTGCTGGATAATTTATTTTTATGCTATAGTTTCGATGATTCTGTTGCCTATGATCTAGATACCCTGTAAAGGTATGACTTGGTCATTTCAGACAAGATTGTTTTTGTCTTATGATTCAGTCGAAGCCCTGTTTTACTTCTCTCTATTTATTATCCACACTTTGATGAACCTAGTTCTATCCCTTCATTTGTCGCCCAACTGTCAGCTATCTTGAAGTTTTCTATACGTCATTATTGATTCCACGTTTTGCTCTGAGTGCTCTATTCCACTTATTATGACTGAGATACATAATCTCCTCCCCCGATCAATCTCCATCTTCGTTTATTTCACTTTCTGTAGATATTTTTAACACCTTCTCAGTATACTACTTAACATCGAGTCAATAATATCCTAGTCCAAGAGTTCAACAATGCAACCCTTTGTACTATCCAGATTATTACTATGATCGATGTTGCATCAAAATTGACTTTTATATCCTATATATATATATATATATATATATGTGTGTGTGTGTGTGTGCAAACGCATGTGGCTACTTCTTTTCTTAGATATTCTTGAATATTGAGCTAAATGCATAAGTGATTATTCATTTATGACTATTTATTCAATAGCTATCGGTAAGAAAGTGAGTAATTATGTTTAACGAGTTGTCCACTGAGCTGAGCTTTCAAGGGACATCATGATCATCAGTTAAAATCAAATGACATTGAAGCAACTCAAATCTCCAACAATCTTTTCACTATTTTTCATGATCTCAATACGATCTCGAATCTACTATATTTGGAAGGCGTTTTGGCACCTTTCCCATCGCTCCAATGATTGTGAATCGAGACAAAATTCTGATATCCCGGAATTTCTGCAGCTCTCTAACACGGTCATGGCATCTGTCCGTTTTCTCACGTTTGTGACATTTCACTCCATGGTTTTCCGGAACGATCGTATGAAAGATTTCACAGTCTTTTCTGTCCTTGTCTACAACAGGATTTTCTAGTCTTATCTCAGTGTTTTATCGTCATTGAGTTTTCATACCAATATTATTTGTTGGTTTTTGCTGGAGATTTAGTGACATTAAGTCTTCCACTCTAATATTTGCCTATGTATTATAGCAGAATCCAGCAATGCCTTTCTTTTGATGGATTCAATTCTCCCTTTGATTTTCAATTTTCGGAACTTTCTAGCAAGACGTTAGAGGGACTGTCTCAAGAACAGTGATAACGGTCCATGCAACTGCCCCCTTCATGCTAACTTATTCGTTCATGTTTTTGGCAAGATAAGGATATTTTTTCTGTTTACTTTCTCTCAATTTTGATCCAATGTTTGCTAAAATATTGACCTCTGCAATCTGAGAAATGTTTGCTTACGATGAAGAGATCTGGTCGACCGGCGTTTGTTTGAACAATTTGCTATGATTGAGTATTTTACCAAAGATGCTACATTGGTGACATTTACTACTCTGTTTTGTCTTATCTCTTTTGGCCACAATTTAATTTGCTCCATGCCTTCATTAGGAGCAAATGAGTTTCTCCTTTCAAGTGTCCCATGCTCAACCATATCCGATTCCGACAGCAATTACTTTAATGTGTCTCTTGAAATCTCTATAGAGTTTATTTTTTCGCATTTATAATTTTTGTTTTTCTCGATAAAATTTTGCTCATATATCAGTTCTGTTACAATTCTGACTGTCATAATCAATATTTTAATGCCTTTCTTTGCGTAGTCTGCCAGTATTTTGATAGCTGTAATGATACCATCTTCAATGTTGATTAGTAGTCTTTCTGTTTTCTACTTCTGATAAAGTCCAGGAAAGCCATCTCTCAGGTGCAAGTCTTTATGCATGGTCATCAATTTTTCTCTTTTTGTTTTATCCAAAATGCTCGGTTCTTCATTTGTCCCTTCCACGGAAGGCCCTAGTTGACAATTCATATTTGCCACTTTTTCATATCATTGATAAGGTTTTTGCTCTTTAGAAGCTTTTCCCAAATCTTTATTAGTTTTATTGATGTACCATGTCCTTATCTTTATTGCATTTAATTCTGATTAATTCAATCTGGATCCTACTCCAAATTTGTGACATCTTCATGGCAGTGGCAATCTGTCCTAGATGGGTCGTTCCGTCACTTTATTTTTCAGTATATGCACGGATCACCATAATTCCACATTTTACGGTTCCGAATTATATCCTAATGTCTTGGCTAAATACTTAGTTTTGACCAGTACAGTTTTAATCTTATTCAATATTATTGCTATAACAAAATATGAAGGGGATATAAAAGGATTGGAAAATGTCTCCTGTTATGTTGTCTCCGTCTAAGGATTCTTCTTCTGCTGTTCATCAAATCTGTCATTTCTTTATTGCATTCTATATGAATTTGATTACATCTTCCAGTATCTGAGGTTGATGAATCATGTTATAACGTTTTGTAGTGTGTCCATTGCTAGATACACCTTTGTTTTAACTTCTTTCTTGATTTTCTATCGACAAATAATGAATTTGTTCCTCTGGTTGCTTCTAGGAACTTTTTCTCCAGCTCGGTTAGAAGTCCTTGGCTTTCCCGCAAGGAATAACTTCATGTCGAGTTTTGTCCTATTTTTTTTTTTTCAGTAATAGTAAGGACTAACGCTGTAAATGAAATGACTTGAATGTTAATGATATCTTAAAATAATATTCAAGTCATAATATCACTGATACCGCCGCTACAAATGATATTAATAGTGAAGCAGAACCGGATATTATTAGCCAAGATATAATTTCATTTGATGCGGTGGAGAAATATGCCGTTAGAAGAGGAGGTCAATTTCCTTTGACACCAACTGTCATGAGAAATGGGCACATGCCTTGAGTACTGATGAGGAAAAAAGAAACTTGTGCAATAACGAGGAGGAAAGAAAAAGACATTGAGGTTAGAAACAGAAAGTGTTAAAATGAAAGTGAGGTCACACATGGGTTGAAAGACAAACATAAATGAGAGGGACAGAAAGAGAAGAAAAGATGGAAAAGCGGAGAGAGAAAGGGACGGGAAATTGAAGAAAGAACCGGAGCTAGAAATCAACGGAAGTTACCTGAGAAATACCTTGTGGTTTGATACAGAACATGTTCGAAAATAAGAGAGTCTACACAGTTGAAAGAAGGGAGGGAGAGGAAAGACAGAGAAGTAAGATATAAAAACCAGGGAGGGAAATTTACCAGGGAATGACATGAGGGCTATATAGAGAAAATGCGTGAAAGAAAAGATATGTGCAAGAAAAGAAATACATATTTGATTGAGTGATTGATTGATTGAGAGAGAGGGAGAGAGAGAGGAGAGAGAAGGAGAGAGAGAGAGAATATGGTGATACGAGAGGGAGAGAATCGATGGAAACTCAAGGGGGAAAAACCTGAAAAAATTTCGGTGAAGGAATTAGGGGTCAGAAAAAAATATATGAAAGAATCAGAGATCATGGTTAATTGAGAGAGAGAAGAGAGAGATAGATAGGAAGAGAGAAAAGACAGAAAGATGAAAAAGGGGAGAGAAGAAGGTGGAGATGATGAGTAAAAGAA